>CM060890.1:8922500-9625000 GCA_030762935.1 Hymenopus coronatus | reverse complement strand
GAGCGATGCCTGCATAGAATCTATCGAAACGCATTAAATGTCTAGTGTAAATAAGCATCATAATTTTGACGTGGCAGTTATTGACTATAGATACATTTTCTATTTAGTAAAGCTGTGGCTTTGTATTTAGTTATCCACTATACCACCTGAATGAGATATTTCCATAATTCACACTTGAATTTGCTTTATATTTGAGCAGCAAACTAAATCTAAAGCGTACCCAAACACATCTTTAATGTAGTAGTCGTGAATAGGATTAAATAGCTTGAAAGAAAACCACCCCAGCCGTCGTTACTGGAAATAGCTGATAACAAACACACAGGCACGTGGCGAATCGGAGCTCAAGGACAAACCAAAACAAAAGATTGGCCTGACTGCAAACCAAAACAAGCCATTCGGCTCTTAAGTCCTGCTCTGTTGCTAGACTACCTAGGTAATCTAGTAAATAATGTTCAATTATCTTCATTGCCCTTCAAGTTAGATGAAATTGTCATAGGACTTTATTTTTTGTCATATTTGGATCTCCCAGCATGCATCATCTGCGCACTCATACCCCCAGCAACCTATATAAAATACATACTGTACATTTATTTAGTTATATTTTTAATATTTTACTTTATGCTAAATGGTATATTTTGCTCTGGGTTGGTGATACCTGTAACCATAACTCTACTTGAGTTCCAAACATCAAGTTACATTGCCATTGAGCACTTTATGAACTAAATTAAGGTTGGAAACACAGTCAGTTAAATATATATTACACGATTTATACCTGTTGTAATGCGGGCAAATTTCGCCCTTGGCTCCATTTATCCTAAAAATAAATTTATGTCCCCAGGGTTCAGGGAACACCACAAACTCCACTCACAGTGAGGTAACGTAACATATATACGAAGACTAAATATTACGTGTACTTTGAGGAAACAAAAAGCAAAAACCTTAAACCCTCCATCCCGCGATCCGGTACTTACAGCTATGTTACCGTTAAACCGGTACCGCGGCGGGAAATCGCAACTCAGACCAGCGATAAAAACGGGGCCACTATCGCAGATAAGATTATTTCACCCAGACTATTACCACAGACTTCAAAATCAGAGTCTACGTCTGCGTTACCATCCACAAAATCCGCCAAAGGAAAGAACAAGCCGGCCACTGTGTCACCCAAACCGTCGAACTCAGACAACAACACCAGTACCTATGTAGGGCATTCTGCACCTGCCAAACATTTCCGTACTAGTTATGTAAGAACCGACTTCCTGAATGATAGTGTAAAGTTCTCTCCCAAAACATCCATGGGAGGGAGGAGTCCACGCCACTCTCCACTAAGCTCCTCTGCTGAGGAATCTTCTGGGGGGCGCATAGATCGGCGACCGCCATCTTCGCAGATCAGCACCCTTAATCGGTTCGAAGTACTCGAACCGAAATTTTCTACTGGTAATAGATTCTCTCCTGTGGAGGAGACGGAACAGGAAGATTCTGCCCTCACTGCCAGACGGCCAATGCGTAAGCGGAAAGATCATATTACTGAAAAAAGTGTTGGTCTGACGGTAAAGAAAAATAAACTAAACCGACCAGTACAGCCGAATATGTAGAAACGTCTTTGTATTTAAATTTTATCCCATACCATAAACTATGATTATCCTGCAGTGGAACATGCGCGACATTAGATGGCGTCGACCAGAGCTGGACTTATTGCTTCACCAGCATCAGCCATTGGTCAAAAGCTTCAAGAGACCAAGCTCCGTTCTCAAGACCATCTTAGATTACGGCAGTGATCTTCTGTCCGGTTTGATGTATCACCGGCGGCTGGAGTTCCAGCATAGGGGGCAGCATGATTCTTACCAGAGATAATATCTTTGCTGCATTTGTACCCAGTCAATCTAACACATTGCCGTACGGATTCAGCTACCCTACATTAGCTTCACAATTTGCAGTATATATGTACCTCCGTCTGATAGCCCTTCGCGCACTGATTTGCACGACCTAGTCTCCGAACTCCCAATTCCTCTTCTGTTGGTAGGGTACGTGAATGCCCACCATCCCATTTGGGGCTCCCCTAAGGCTTGTGCAATAGGTCACTGATCGCCGATTACTTGGATCTTATTCCTGCTGAAAACCGGAGAACCTGCATTCCTTTCCGATGTCTTCAATAGTTTTTCTTACTTGGATATAGCCGTCTGTTTTCCAAAGTTGGAAGTTTCCTTACAATGGAATATCATGTCTGACCCGCATTCTAGTCACCACTTTCCTATTTTTTTTTCTCTTAGCACGGCATGGGTGTTCCATTCGTTCACCTAGGTGGTGCTTGGAACGGCCACTGGCGCTTTTATTCCAGCTTGGCCGTTTTTCACTACAACGAGCACGACTCGGTGGTGTTTTTAGTCCAACGCCTCACCGAGACATTTATTTCTGATGCTGAGCAGTCTATTCCGCGGTCGACTGGACATCCCTGTCGTATTTCTGTCCCTTGTTGGACAAATGAATGTGGGGATGTCATTCGTGCTTGCAGACGTGCTCTGAGGGTTTTCCAGCGTCGCCCTACTCTGGATAATCTCACTCAATACAAAAAAGCTGCGTGTGCATTCTGGAAAAGTATTTAAAGATAGCAAGAAGGCATCATGGAGAAAGTTTGCCGCATCTTTTAATCTACATGTACCTTCCTCTGTCGTATGGGATCAGTTAGACGTATGACCGGAAAAGCGACCCATATGCCCTTCGCCGGTCTACAAACGGTGCCAGGCGCTGTAGTTGATACGTAAGGCTTGGCTAATACACTTGGTAGTACTTTCGCTCAAGTGTCTAGCTCAGAGAAGTATTCCCTGAGTTTATTACAGTTAATGCTAAGGTTGAAACTGAAGGTTTTGTCTTCCGCTCTAGTAACCTTGAAGATTGCAATCGCCTTTTTACCATGGCGGAGCTGGACAGTGCACTGACATCTTCGCGAAACTCTGCGCCAGATCCAGATGCCTTACACCTCCAAATGTTGTAACATCTGTCTCCTGAAGGTAAGGCCTTCCTACTCGAGGTCTATAATCGTGTTGGGTTGATGCTACTTTTCCAAATCAGTGGCGGTAGGCCACAGTTATACCTATTTTAAAACCTGTAAAGGAATATCAACTGTGTCTATTTACCGTCCTATTTCCTTCACCAGTTGCTTATGCAAGGTGATGGAACGCATGATCATGGGACGGTTGGTGTGGTGCACACTCTTCTTGCTAACATCCAGTGTGGTTTTCGTCGACGTCGTTCACACACTGACTACCTTGTCTTGCCATCATCTCAGATCATTGACGAGTTTCTTAAGAATAGCTAAACCATAGGGATATTTCTTGACCTCGGGAAGGCCTGTGATACCTGTTGGCGGGTGGGGATATTACGTTCTCTCCACAACTGGAACGTATGTGGACGCCTTTCGTTGTGGATTCAAAAGTTTATGCCGGTCCGCGTTTTCCGAGTACGGGTCGGCTGGATTTTTTCTCACTATTTTGTTCAAGAGAACGGAGTCCCTCAGAGCTCTGTACTCAGCGAGAGTGTGGTTCGCTATAGCGATTAATTCCATGTCTCGATGTGTTCCCCCAGGTGTCTCGTCCTGTTTGTTTGTGGACGACTTTGCTATCTTTTGTACTTCTTTTTGTTACGCTGTCTGTAAAATTGGAGCTTGACAAACGGCTTTCATTTTTCTCCTGAGAAGGCAGTCTGCGGTAATATCTAGCGTCGTAGGTGGCAAGTGGTAACTACTCTTCAATTCGGGTCAGATTTACTTCCCTTTACAGCAGAGGTGAGATTCCTGGTGTTGGTATTCGATCGCAAACTAAGTTGGTCACATCATATAGCACAGCTGAAAGCGCGGTGTAACCGTTCTGTTAACATTTTACGGATACTAAGTGGTAAATTTTGGGGAGCAGATCGGACAGCACTGCTACGTTCTTATCGTGATTAGATTAGACACAGTCCATAATCTGGGCATCCGTGTAGCTATTGGAGCTTTTCCCACCAGCCAAGTTCTTAGCCTGTACGACGAATTGGCAGAACCCCATCAACAATACCGACGTGATGTTCTTTTACGCATTTATGGAAGTGGGCTTAAATGTCTACCTGCGGATCCCTCTACCGTGCTGGTAGGCCGCTATCGAAAGCTCTCACTTAGCCGGTTTCCGTTTCGAGAACTGCTATGGAAACTCGATATTGATATGCCTAGTATGTGTCTCAGGGAGGAGAGGATGTACTCCCTTGGTTATGGGCTACATCCAATGTAGATCTCGGGATGATAGCATACAGGAAATCGTCGATTTTTATCCCAGAGACGGCCTTTTTATCTACACCGATGGCAGTAAGTGTGATGGTGTTAATGTGCCTTTATTCATGACAAGCCTTTTATTTTCTATCTGCATATTGGTACATTCATATACACTTCAGAGCTGTAAGCAATGTACCAAGCAATTCTTTATGTTCGTCGTCGACGTTTGGGTGAAATTCTTGTTATGAGTGATTCCCTTAGTGCGCTCCAGAGCATTCATGAGTTGTAGCATTACCATCCTAACGTGAGGCTTGTTCAGGATGCCTTCCATATGCTTGACACTTCGGGGGTTAACGTGGAGTTTGCGTGGATCCCTGGTCACGCAGGTTTACCAAGAAATGAATGGCGAATTTGGCACGAGGGTGGCATCCACACAACCCAGTGCTACTCCTTCTTGTTTGACAAATGAAGATTTTAGGCTCGTTCTTCGGAGAGCGGTTTTTTCTTGTTGGCATGATGAGTGGTCAGCACTCGGCAGCAACAAGCTCAGAGTAGTAAAGGAAGTTCCATTAAACTTGGTCTCTAGGTGGTGATTTAAGCACGATTGCGTATTGGCCATGGCTGTTTTACCGACAGCTACCTGCTTAAGGGGGAACCGGCTACAGCTATGTGGACAAGGATTGCCCGTCCGTCATATGTTGCTGGAGAGCGTTATTATAGCACATATTCGAACCTCCCTGCAGCTGTCGGTCCCACTTGGGAAGCTCATGGCCGATGATGCTAAAGTGGTGGCCCGATATCTTATATTTTTATCAGCGGTAACATTTAAATTCGCGATTTAGTTTTTACGTTGGATTTATCCTATATGTCACCAGTATGAAGCGGTAGCTGGTCTTTTTACCTTTTTAACGTATGACAATTTTAGCTAGGAGAATCAAGCTTTCCTTTTAAATTTCCTTTGTTTTTAACAGTTTTTAGTGTTCCAACTTCCCTGTACTATGGTTAGTTTTATTTTGAATGGGTTTCATGTCACCTGTAGCTTCTGTTTTTATACTCCTCGTGGTTGTATTTTCGTTACTCAGTTGCTGACAATATTGTCTTTTTAAATTTTAGTGTACCAAACCAGTGCCTCACTTTTTAACTCCTCGTTGCTCTTCGGGCGCTTATAGTCAGTGTAGTTGAGCACCCTAAATCCCTACTACTACCACTACCACCACCATTACCACCGCTACCACCACTACTACCGCTACAATTCCTACCACCACCGCCACTACCACCACTACGACTACCACCACTACCACCACCGTTACCACCGCTACCACCACTACTACCGCTACAATTCCTACCACCACCGCCACTACCACCACTACGACTACCACCACTAACACCACTACCACCACCACGACTACCACCACTACCACCACCATTACCACCGCTACCACCACTACTACCGCTACAATTCCTACCACCACCGCCACTACCACCACTACGACTACCACCACTACCACCACCGTTACCACCACTACTACCGCTACAATTCCTACCACCACCGCCACTACCACCACCACGACTACCACCACTAACACCACTACCACCACTACGACTACCACCACCATTACCACCGCTACCATCACTACTACCGCTGCAATTCCTACCACCACCGCCACTACAACCACTGCGACTACCACCACTAACACCGCTACCACCACCATTACCACCACTACCACCACTACTACCACTACCGCCACTACCACCATTACGACTACCGAATTTAAACTAAACGTATCGAGTAAGAGGTTTAGGAGAAAACTGTTAACATCCTCTTCTTGATGTTTCCAACGATACACTGTAATTTGCCATATAAACATTAATCAATTAGTACATCTATATAATTAGTTCATTGTTCTTCTGTCATCAATTGTTTTGGCAGCCTAAATTTTGAATTTCTAAATGTTATAAATAAGATGTTCTGGCTATTGCTATGCTGTAGTTGTCATCAAGCTTAATACTTTTTTTCTTGGTGCTGATGTTTTGCAGTAAGAAGTTGTATTGTGGTCTCAAAGCTTAAGAAGCGACCTATTTTATCATGTATTCTTGCTGTTAAATCTTTGTTTCTCTCTGTTTTCAGGTAAGCCTTGGAAATCTGCCCCCAAGAGTTATTGTAAACACTGGTAAGATTAATTTATGGTTACTATTTCAGTAGCAAGTTTCTGGACTGTGTATGCTGCAGTTATGTGAAACACAATTCCATGTCAAACTAAAATTGTACATAAATATGAATGCATAATTTCACCGGGGTTTAATACTTTACAACCTTAAATAAAACTTATAGACAACACTGCACTTATGTTGAAAATGAATTCAAATAACAGCTACAATTTAACAAAAATATTAACGTATTACTTAAACACCAGGCTTTTATTTCTTCAAAACGTTTTAATGAAATAACATAAATGAAGTTCAGTATCCCGTTATGTTCCTTCAGTATTAAAATTAATATTACTTTACAGGTATAAGAAACAGGCTCTTTATAACTTGTGAGTATGAGGCTAGTAATGGACATGTACTAAATGTTCTTACCGTAATATGTTTATGGTTTGTAGGTATTTTATTTGTCGCAAGGAGATTTGCTAATAGGCAGCTCCACTCTTCCACATTAGATTGAATAAACGATTGTATTTTCTATTGCTGTATAAAGGCTGTAGATATCCAAATAATTATGATCCTACTATTATTATATCAGTGCTATCCAGTTTAATTGTATTCAGTTAGAAAATATCTTAAGCACCCATATTATTTGGTTTGTACATAATGGCTTTCTATTAACACGGAAAAAGGAAGGAGTTTATTTTTTTTTTTTTTGTAAAGTTTAACGCCCACTTTAACGACTTCTAGCACCGCAGGCGATGACACTGATGATACATGAATGAAAATGGAGCACCGGTGGAATTCGATGGCGGGGGAAACCGGAGAACCCGGAGAAAACCCTTCCCAGTTCCACTTTGTCCACCAAAAATCTCACATGCGGTCGCTTGGGATCGAACCCGGGCCGACTAGGTGAGAGGCCAGTGGTAAGGAGTTTAATTGCATTAAGATAGATAAAAATATTACTGTTTGCAGATGACGTAGTAATAGTCCTTGCAGAATCTGAAAAAAAAAATTCAAATATTATCATATATGTTACAAATTACTGCAAATAAATAAAGTATCCACATCTATCTTCTTTTCTTTTTTTCAATTATTTTATATAATACTTTATCTTTAACTGTCAAATGGAGTTTCATTTTTGTTTTCGTGCTTACCTTTATGTTACATTTTTTAAATATTTGGAAATCGGCAAACGTCTGAAGCTGATACAGTTGTGCAATTTGGAAAATGTACAATATGGAAGATATCCTATTGAAATCTTTACCAATTATTATATACAATAATGGTGATATTTTGCCGTATGACAAAATTTTAATTTGGATGTCTATTTAAATGAAATTTTAAATGTCTAAATGTATTGCTCTAATAAAATGAGTGAAGTGATGCATGTTTTAACTATTTACTCAACAAATCCAGTTTAAGACTAAATAAACCTGTCATATTGATTTTAACGGACCTAATTAGTATTGAAATATTAATACTTTTCGTCTCCAAAATTCATCACTTTTCAAAATTTAATAATGCATTTCTCAAAATTTGAAGATTATTTCGAAAAATTATATGACTATTTTATTTTGCGTATCTTTGAGACGCAATATGAAGATTTTGAGATAAATTAGTGAAAAATTGCACCCTATGGAGTATGTTGATAAAACGCGTGCGAGAAAATAAAGTTTAAATTTGGGTGTGCCTATTAATAAGCATGCGCCTACCCATTTATAGCTTTAGTCAAGAGGAAAAAAAACAACATTTTTTTCTAAAAGTTTAAAATTTATATAAATTTATTAGGAAAAATAAGTGTTTAATCTTCGACAACTTATTGGTCATACTTCATGAATGCACCTAAAATATGCCATGAAGTTCACTATGGCCATGAAGGAACTTAAAAACCATATAACCTGAATTACGAAACATTACATGGACCAAACTAAACCCTTCCAATCTAAATGTGTTTACTCGATAAAATACTTATTTATCTGCGAAAGGACGAAAAGTTGTCCTTAGGTAAGAATTCATTTCCTTATGTATAGGATTACAGGCATATTGATTTAAGAAGCGGGCAATGTTAGGATGTCGTTGTGTCCAGAAGCAAAACTCTGTGCGAGCGGTCAGGTGTTATACTGAAGTCCATGAATTTCAGGGCCATCCTAACTAAGCACCAATAAGCAAATGGCTATTTAAGTAGGGAAACTGTTTCAAATTCATTGAATATTATTCGTGTAAACATATATTTTCAGCTTTCTAGGTTATTGAGTGTAGAAAAGTAGGTTATACCAGAGGTTCTGTAATATGAAAATATAAAAAATGGTCTAGGGACATAAAATTTTCTGTGGTTTGACGCGGGAATCCAACAACAGATCTGCTGTGACTACCCATTCCTTTTTTAGGAGAAAAAAGGGCCATCCCGCTCCACAGACGTAATAGAGGGAACTAATGTGTTGCCGGGCTGAGTTACTCTTCGCCATTTGTCCTCGTGACTTTTCTGTCCCCAACGGTCAAGTCCCTTTCTTTTTTTCATCCCCATCCCCTTTTTTCCACCCGGTGCTAAATCTGTTTTCTCTCTGGCACTGAAATAACATTCTTGCTGCGTTCCGCGCACACTTGCACAGGAGGAATAGGGATCAGGAAGGAAAATGATGGCTCATGAATTATTAATGACTCAATTAGATCCCACTCACACATTCTGAGGTTTGTAGACTTTACCTCTAAATACGTTTTGTCCTTTTTTGCACCAGCCTGCTGTCATGAGAGTAAATGATAGGAGGTTCACCTTAAGGGAAGACCATATCTCCTAATTCTTGTGCCAAGGCTGAGTTTGCTTGTCGGTTAAAATGCAGCGAAGAATAAAAATACAAAAATCTGCGCCACATCCTGAAGGAAATTGGGTTAAAATTATTTAATTTGACCTGCAGGTTTAATGACATTAAAACGTTTTCGCGAAACAGGAACTCTTAGAAGAGAAGTTACTCTGCTGCAGGCAGTGATGGCAATTTAACAAAGTGTTTTGGATAGAGGTGGAGTGTCTTTGCTTGGCCTGCAGCTTTTTCCATTACAAACAGTATTAGAGAAAACAAACTTCCTCTTCCTTCTTATACCAGCACAATTTTATTCCTTTGAAGAAGTACATTTTCTCTTGCCTTTCTCACCAACAAGAGTAATCAGTATGAATTTTGGGCAGAATATTTTGCTCTTTTGTCATGTCTGAATTGTCTGAACTTGAGTTAGCTATTATAAATTAGTAGGTAATTTAACAAATTAAAGCTTCAGAATAACCCAAAATGACTTTGCAACCACTCGCATTAAGAGAAATATTCCCAAATGTTAGGAAGGGTTTTGCCTCCGACATTGGTAAGATAATTAACTGTCTTTGCAATAAATATATCCTTCAAAGAAAAAAAAAACAAGAAAAACAGACTGTTTAATTCAAAATCTTCTCGGGCTTCTAGCCAGGTAAAAACTTGGCTTGACACCAACGTTTCGAAGAAGTGCATCTTCCTCGTCTTCAGGGTGAACTGATGGTTTGAGCTTGCGGAGACTGGTATTTATAAGAGCTAGGATGAAGCTAACATCTGATTGGTTCGCGAGATATTATGGCCTGGTATTTAAGATGACTGAGACATTGACACGGACTTCGTATAAAACTATTTATAGCAGTTATTCGGCTAATGTTTTGTGTTTGAGCATGCACCTGCTAGAACACAAAACATTAGCCGAATAACTGCTAAAGAAAGAACATAAGTTAAAAAAAAAACAACAGAAAACAAACAAAAAATAGTGAGGCAGGGGCAATTTTGACAACTAAATGTTATACTTTGAAGTATTGTTCAAAACTTCAATGAATTTCTTCTAAAGATGTGTTAGTTTTTCTCTGAATAAATCAGTTAAGTTGAAAAATCTGTGGAAAATGAAGTGAGTACTCATTGATGATTTATTGTGATTCAAAAACAGGTTTTAATACAAAATCTATGGTAGAAAATTGTTATTTTGTGTTCTCTGAGGCTAATACGGAGGAATGAGGCATCTGAATAAAACTTCTGTCGCACAAGCAGTTGCGTGGAATAAAGATGGCCGCTATATTCACGGGTTGAAGAGGAAAAGTCGGTAAGAAAAAGACATCAGCGGTACAGGATGGATATCTTGGCTTATTAGCTTTGCGCAGATGCAAATTTACAGCCAGAGATCTGCAAAATGACGTAAGAACAATGGAGTGGTGAGTTCTGATAAAACAATAACAAACATGCTGAGAAATGCAGGGTTGAGATCCAAAATCGCCGTTAAAGTCCCCCGCTTGATACGTCAGCACAAAGAATAGCGGCTGACATTGGTTCAGCATCATGTCAACTGGCAGCTCCGCCAATGAAAGGCTGTTCTCTTCATTGCCGGGTTGTAAAGGTCTTACACGTGTATGCAGACGTCGTGGTGAACGTCTTGCTACAGCACTATTGTTGAACATGACAGATTTGGAGGCGGTTCGGTTAAGGTTTGGGCTGGCATTACTGCTACAGAGCTTATGGTTGTCCCACAGCGCACGAATGCTGATGTGACATTAACAAAATTAATTATCCTTCAACATATCGCAACCTCTGCTTATAGAATGGACCGTAATTTTCTTCTACAACAAGATAATGCAAAACTCCACACAGCACGGAGTACCAACGATGTCTTACAAGAAAAACCAATTTCAGGTAATGGACTGGTCTGCACTCAGTCTGGCCTCAATCTGATTGAACATCTGTGGGATAAGCTGGAACACTTGTTTGCAAACAGCCTGCCGTGCCACAGAACCTGAGAGAATTGGCAAATGCACTCACTGAAAAATGGGAGAAAAATCCATAAATTGCCATTAGGACGCTGGTGGGAAGCATGCCACATAGATGTTATGCAGTTATTACAGCTCATGGAGGACGCACTAGTACTTAGTGGTGAAATAGCCATGGAAACTTTGATTAGTAAACAATGCAATCTTATATTTTCACTTTGTTTTTTACACCAGTCATTAACTCATCGTATTTCCAATCTTATGAAATAAAAATGTATTACAATGTATGGTTCATCAATCTATAATTACACATACCAAAAATTGAATTCTATCAATATTAGTTTTGGGACATTAGTTTAAACATGTGCATCTCTATTTTTTTTTTTTTTGAGCAGTATGTCAGTTTCAGTCAATACTTTGAGTTTTATGATAAAATATCAGCGACATACCACAGTTCTGGTGTTATTGTCTGTAATCCATTGTTTCAAATTATGGTGCATTTTTTGTGTTCAACAGAGGGCTATCTGGCCATAAAGGGATTTACAATTGGTTCATGAAATTAATAGAAGATGGTTGCAAGTGCAATGGGAAAACTATCGGTTGTCCTGCACTGACAACTGATGCTCATTATTTTCTACAAAATCTAGAAGTTAACTCCATTAAATTATACATCGTACGTAAAAGTCTATTCATTATCGTTTCGTATCGATGGATATCTAAAATCCGATCGTTTTTGAGTAGTATGTATGTATGTATGTATGTATGTATGTATGTATGTATGTATGTATGTATGTATGTATGTATGTGTGTGTATGTATGTATGTGTGTATGTATGTATGTATGTATGTATGTATGCATGTATGCATGTATGCGTGCATGTATGAATGTATGTATGTATGTATGCATGTATGTATGTATCTATGTATGTATGTATGTATGCATGTATGTATCTATGTATCTATGTATGTATGTATGCATGTATGTATCTATGTATGCATGTATGTATCTATGTATGTATGTATGTATGTATGTATCTATGTATGTATGTATGTATGTATGCATGCATGTATGCATGTATGTATGCATATATGCATGTATGTAATTATGTATGCATGTATGCATGTATGTATGTATCTATGTATGTATGTATGCATGTATGTATGAATGTATGTATGCATGTATGCATGTATTGTGTGTATGTAGTATAAATGTATGTATGAAATGCTATGTAATGTTGCGTAAACCGTAAGAGATAGATAAACGCTTACTATACAAACGTAGATCTCGTCAAAACACACACTTTATGTCCCTTGTATTTTTGTTGTGTAGCTAACGGTTTCCGAGCTATTCCTGTTATTGGTTTCAACCTTTAAAACACTTTACTTTGTTCAGTTAGAAAGTCATCCATGTTTCTTTTGTTGTACTCCTGGCCAAGTAAAGATGCAAATTTCAATGACAATTCCATAGCATTTAACTGTCGCTTTAGCATAGTGCATTCCTTTAGTTCCCTTCTACTTATATGGAAAGTAATAAGAACATTACGCTATTCTTATTCCGATTAGCATGTTGTTGAAAGAATAATATTTTGTAGAAAGTTTGTTTTAGATCAACTAGAGAAAGTCATGTAAATGTAAACATCAGATCTTTATCTCTTTTTTTTTTTTTACATTACTCCCTACGTTTCGGATCTTTTCCCATTTGTTTGCCTTTTTTATTTACAGATTTACTTACATACATTTACAAGCATGTCCGAATCGGGACTAGAACTGCGCCACGAAGCACCAAGGCTGCCCATGTAGATCGGCAAGCGTTTAAACCAGAAGTGATTGATCACACCTTTAACATAAAAACATCCAGCTATACTTAACTGTTTTCACCATGGAAACTACTGAAGTATTTACGCATCTGAGAAAATCTCCTCGTAAATCTATTAGACACACCAATATTATTTTCGACTTAGAAACTCACGGACAGTAAAAGGGTAAGGCAAAGCCTGTTGGAGCTCCCCATAAAAGGCAACCGGGCGCACTCTGGGAGAGTTTGATATTAGCCGCAGATGGCGTCTTGTGCTGTAAGTGAATTATATTATGCCTCTTGTGCATGGTTAATCGGACCAATATTATACTGGGCGTTGACCCTTGCTTCAAAGTGGTGCAACAGCCTCTTTCTCGTTCTCGTCCAAAAGGTCTGTACTGTAACACAACTAATTTTACGCGAAAACTGTAGCAAGTTTATCTACTTCTGCTTCCAAACAAAATCGTCATGGTGGAGAACAAAAGATAGTTCGACGTGTGATCATTGCAGCTGAAATTGTACGTCCCAAGTTGTTGTAACTGTTTATTCTTTAGATCATATGTGGTGACAGTAACACACCAGAATCACGGGTAATTTTGTGAGTATTAGCTTGATGGTATAACTATTTAATTCCAATATTTTAAATGAATCTCCACGCAGTTAAAATCAATATCCGTAACCTACTTATTTCTGCAAAGCGCTACCAAGAGAGAAAACATTTCGACTGCCTTTTGTTTATCAAAACACAGTTAGTTCCTTTCCGCTGCTAACCTAAGCAGCTTATCTAACCTCACGTATCAAACCAACCTAAAGTTGAACCACCTACAGTAGACTTAGACAGCTACCAATTCTACCAGTTACGCATCGATAATGTCGACTCCATCAAAAAACAGCAAGCTCTTGTTATGAATGACCTTACTATAAAACATTATGCAGTAGCAATAAGCGAAGTAACCGACCCAAGCAATATTCGATACCTATCACGTATATCCAACTGCAGAATATGTGTGTACCTCTCAAGCATCATACTGACCGAAGATCTAATGCCCAAACACACAATAGTGTTAATAAAGGATACCAATTTGCCAACTAAGACCACTAATAAAAGAATTGTTTTATCTAACGTCTGCCTAGTCGTACCTAATCCGATCTTGCAAGATGCAATAAAGGAACACGATATCACACCACTTTCCAACATAACTTATATTAGAGCTGGACTAAATGAGGCTTTAGGAGCAAATGTATATATCACCAGACGAATTCAACAAGCTACCCCCTTTTTAATCTAAACTACGACGGCAAAATTATTGCATCTATGCCACATCCACACTGCCACTTGTTTTATTTGTAAAGAGGAAGACCACTTGGCCAAACACTGCAAACAAAATACTGACTCGAAAATGACTCTAAGGACATCAGTCCGGCACATTTTCCAGATCTACCGCCAACATTCAACAAACCGGATTTCTCCCCTAAGACCACTCCTTTTACTCTCAATACAAAATAAATTTCCTCGACACCGGAATCACAATTTATATTTAAGGAGTCAGGTACATCTGATCTAAAAAGCTCTGTACCTGCTTCTTTTGCAGCGCATCTGCTACAGAAGTAACCACCGGGAAAACTCATTCTCCAGCGGATTCCCTCGAATCTACAGGGACATTGCTGAGGACTGTGACTTTGATGACCAGCCACAAATAAAAGATAAAACAATTTGTTAAAAAGCAAGAAGAAGTGGGATAGTGGCATCTTATACAGAGATGCTATAACCATTAGAAAGTATCCCCATATCTTCACACTAATGTTTCTGCAGCTTAAAAGTTTCATTGACAACACAGTGAGCGCTACAGATATAACCAGTCACCCTCCATCACACCAACAACTTCGAAGACCTCTTAGACACGTTCAAGAGGTTTTACCGTCACTATACCCTCCGCAGAATGAGAGTAGAAAGTACCCGCACCCAGAATACGCCATGAGCTGTTATTAAAGAAACGAATACAAATCCTTTTCTCACAGAAAGTAGCTCCCCCTCAAATCAAATTAAAAACACGTGATAGCAAACGTTTTACAATGGAACATGAACGCTTTTTTACCCAGCTAAAATGTTTAAAACCCTTACTCAAGCAACACGATTCAGCTCTTCTGTGTTTACAGGAAACCATCTTCAAAAATAAATACGTCGCTTAAATTAAAGGATATACCAATCACCATAAGAAATGGATCCGATTGTATCCATGCAGGCGATGGTGTACGTACTTATATTAAGCAGCACATCACGCATCAGCCACTACCATTGAACACTACCTTTGAAGCGGCTGCCTCACTTATATACTTTCCAATTAAATTATGTGTGTAGCAAACCAATCGAAACTCGCAGTCTTAACGAACAGGTAAACCAGCTCCCCGACCTTCATTATCGTTGGAGATTTCAACAGCCACAGCACTATTTGGGAATGTAAACAAACAGACACAAGAGGAAAAATAATTGAGCAGTTTCTGGATATAAATGACCTAATTTCACTTAACCTCCTCAGACCAACATATGATACACACAGTTCTCTTGACCTAAGCATATGTTCATCTGATACCGCAGATGGTGGTGGGTCACAACGCTCCCCAAAATAGTGACCACTTCCGTATACTAACAGATCTTCGCACCATCTTAGAAACCCCTAATCTATGTCCAAAATAGAACATAAAAAGGCAAATTGGTATACATATAAAACACATTTGTAAGAAAAAATATAACTCCTTACTCCAACCCAAGATTTCAGCCTACATGAAGCAAAAGAAGTATACAGGAATTCCTCGATACAATCATACAATCAGCGACTATATGTATCCCTATCCCAAAGACATCCCTCTAAACCAGACGAGTACCTTGGTGAAATGAACAATGCAGGACAGCTCTGAGTGCGAAGAAAAAGACTTACTACCAATACAATAGACACCCAACTGCGAACAACAAACTAACATTCCAACAATGTCGGGCTAAGGCTCGAAGAACGATTAAGCAGAACGATTCATGGATACCATTCTTGGCCTCCTGTAACCTCTAGTTTAGGATAATATCAGGAAGATCATAGGATATCCTAGTAGCCATACACCTACACCATCTTGTATCAGGTACCTTCACTGTCGAACCACAAAGGATTACGAATATTTTTGCCGACTCTTTTTCAGCCACCTCTGCCGCCTGTAACTACGACAACGAATTCCTAAAAAGCATCGCCAATACTGAGCCATACTCCCTATTTAACATACGCAACAGACACCTACAGTCTTTTAGAAAGCAAGTTCTGTTGATACAAACGCAGCAGAAACCACCCAGAAATGATTATTTTTAAAGACCTGTGCAGTGCAATGGTTCCGTGGCATAAATTTCAAATTCCTCAATTATGCTCCTTTCTAGAAAAATATTGCAAGAAGGTTATTTCTGACGAATCTACTCTGAGAAAAAGTATCTTCATGTGTGTTGTGAAGAAGTAGTTGCTCATGTACGGAATGAATTTGGAGACTCCTGTATTTGGTTTGCCGTGGATAAAACTACAGATGACATGGATCAGTATATAGCAACTTTAGTAGTACGAAAACTAGATTCCGAAGGTCCAGCAAAACCATTTCTAATCTGTTGCAAGATGTTAGAACAAACAAATCATTCTACAATTGCAAGAATCATGAATGATGGGATGAAGATTCTGTGGCCAGTGGGTGTGTGTGAGGAAAATGTTTTAATTGTGTATTCAGATGCCGCAGCGTATATGATTAAAGCTGCTACTGCTCTTAAGGTTTTCTACCCAAATGTACTTCACTTCACCTGCTTGGCCCATGTATTGCAACATGTTACTGAAGAAGTAAGAAGTAATTTTCCCTGTGTGAATAAGTTGATATCGGCAACAAAAAGGGTTTTCGTGAAAGCACCGCACAGAATTCAATGCTATAAAAATCATCTCCACCTGAGCCAGTACTTACAAGATGGAGTAGGTGGTTAGAAGCTGTGAACTTCTATTGTGAACATTTTGAAGGAGTCCAGTCAGTGGCGAACATGTTCTCTTCAGAAGTAGCTGTTCCCATATGTGAATCTTAGGACATCTTTAAAGATTCGAAAGTGGAAAGCTCCTGTGCTTACATCAAAAGTAACTTCAGCTGGTTGCCCAGTACCATTAAGCATCAGGTTCCCTTCTTCACGATTCTATGGATTTAATGGAATGTGCATCACATAAGCTTAGTGTAGTTGCAGGAGATGTAGGAAGGATGCAAGATGAAAAATTGAAAGCTGTGCTAAACAGGAATCCAGGGTACTCTACGCTTGTGTCCATGTCTAAAGTGCTAAATGGTGACAGTGTCGATTTACCAAAACATTTTTCTGCAAATCAGATTTCTATGCTAAAATATGCTCCTGTTACTTCGTGAACCGTGGAGAAAAGCTTCTCTGCTTATAAGAGTATTTTATCCGATAGGAAACAAACAATGACACCTGAAAATATGGAAAAGTATATGGTTATTCACTGTATGTGAAAGAAGCAAAAGACTCCAAATGAAAATGCCTGGTTGTTCATTGTGTGTCAAGAGATAGAAAACTGAAAATGCCTCCTCATCATAAAATTTAATTGTTTTGAATTGATTCTTTAACTCATTGATAAATTGGTTCAGTATTAAAACATTGTTTTCCTGTCCAAATTTTAAGTAAAATAATTATATGAAATGAGTGATTTTAATAAATATAATCCAAAACACATGTTTCTTATTTCGTAATTACCTACTTGAAAATAAATGTAAGGTAAATTCTGCATAAAACAAAACATTTTCCCCTACAATTAGTTCTATATTTAGTGTTTAATTTTAAGTCATTGTAATTCATGTACGTACTTAAAGACCCATCAAATTACAACATTTTGGGTAATTTGCCTCAGATTTGAGATGTTAATCTTAGCATTTAGAATATTACATAGTTTTACATGTTTTGTAGATGTTGCATATTTCATTACATATTTTGATGTTTTTGTTACATAAATATGT
Organism: Hymenopus coronatus; assembly: GCA_030762935.1. Taxonomy (NCBI): domain Eukaryota; kingdom Metazoa; phylum Arthropoda; class Insecta; order Mantodea; family Hymenopodidae; genus Hymenopus; species Hymenopus coronatus. The sequence goes on along the minus strand of CM060890.1, from coordinate 9,607,040 downwards.
ATATATTTCGCACCTTGATATTACATAAAAATCCGGACTCTACTGATAACACACCCTTTCCACAATAATGAATATATACAGACTTACAGATTACCTGACCTTTATTCAATATATACCTGTGAACTATACGCGTACAAACCAGCCCCCATCTATATTGCCAGTCAACAAACCAGTACATTTATTATATACTGGGACTCTCTCAGTACCCTTCAAAGCCAAAGAAGCTACACAACAGATATACAGCTCCTACAAGAAGTGCAAATACTCTTCAACAATCTATCCAACCAGGGAAAGAATATAATATAGGTTTGGATTCCCCCTCACCAAGATATAGTAGGAAACGAAATAGTGGATGAAGCACCTAACACAGCAATATCACTGTCTACATACTGCCATACCACACAACGATGTATGGACATTTGGAAACAAAACTAGCACAAATCTGCTTCAAGTAAACTACATAAGGTACGAAAGAGCTGTACTCCTCCCTCCCACACCAAGTTGCTACAATGGAAGCACCAATCTCTAATAAGTAGGCTAAGAGTTGGTCACACCAAATTAACTCACTTACTAACCAACCAGAACCAATTGGTAACATTTGCAACGACCAACTCACTGCTTGTCATATCCTAACTGAACGTACGAACTACACTACATCAAGAGAAATTTACATAATCTCTACAGATATGTCCGAAGTGCTCAACAACCACCAGATCTTATTCTTCATGGAATTTACTGGAATCTGTAAACTAATATAATACCTCCAGTTTTAAATAAACTGTATATTCTGTCGTAATTTTCCTATCCAATTTCACTGTGTTATTGTAACATATTTTAATTCATATTGTAAAATATAATGCTATGCACAAATTGTAACTTACCATCATTATGTAATCTATTGATGTCGCGATAAGACCCAGATGTCAAAGCAATACTAAATAAATAATTAATTAAAAAAATCGTCATCTTTCAATGACAGATGTGGCCCTGCTGCACTCCCGTATGAAGCAATGCTCGATATTATATCGTGACGGACACATCTGTAGGATCTTTCCTGATACTTTTTCTTCTTCTTTTTCTTCCACCACAGTAAGAATTGAGCTTATTCCCGTTCCGAAACCAAAGTTGCAGATGCACAGCTGTTTCCATTTTTTTTGGCCATCCCACATATATCCCGTCTTCCTACTGGATGATAAGAATATTCTTGTCACAGCAGACGACACTCTTTGTACATACTGGGGCCATCGCTTTGATACTCTACAGCTTGTTCCACTATACTGTTTTCTATGTTCAATTCTGCTCTTATTTTTTGGCTTCTTGTTTGGTTTCTAAGACTCACTCCTAATATAGATCTTAGAAATCTCATTTTGGCTATTTCAATTCGACTTTTATCACTTGTTCATAGCACTTATGTCTCACTTCCATTTCAGGTTATGTCTTACTTGGATTTCGTTATTCAGCTTCTTCCCCAAAAACTCTTCCTTTATACCGTTGTAGTTTTGTAGATTACTTTCCAAGTTTTTATTTGTTTTATATATTCATATTCCACATTCCAGCATCTTAAACTATTCACTTATTCTATTATATTGTTATTTATAACTATTTTAGCTCTAATGATATGTTTCCCTCTTACTGCCATTATTTTTGTTTTTGGAATAGATATTGTCATATTATATTTTATATCTTATTCTTTAATTTACTGATACTCAATATTTAATTACCGAGTCAGATGGTTCAAGCGTGTCGTCTGGTACTGGCACTTCCAGGTCATGGGATCGGTTTCCGGATGAATCATGGATTTTTCGGGGATTTTTCGGGTCATTAGGCGAATCCTACGGAAGTTTCTTCATTCCTCCGAACTTCCTGTTACTTCATTTCATCTCAATTTTTCCAGACGGTCTCTTTCAAGGTTATAAGTGTCGACGGGACTCTCTCGTGGAGGTGACTGCGCTTTGGAGATCAGCTCTCGGCGGCGGAATGGCTTTGGAAGTCGTCTATAGACTCAGGGTGTCAGACACTGAGACCCGGGTTCCAAGCGCTCTCCGCTTCGAGATGACTGTTTATAAACTATTAGGGACTCCCTTCCGCCGTCTGATTCCGGCTATCTGTTATAATTACTCTCATCATATCCTCCTGGAGTCTGTTGTAAACGAGTCACTAGTAGCGGATTCCCCTCCGGAAAATCCACATTACACTACTAATTCTCAAATTAGTCCATAACCAGTGTTAGTCCATTAGGAACCCACCCACCTACCTTTTCTTGTCTTTCTTGCACTGTCTGTCAAGTCATGTTTATAACGTCAAAAATAATGACAGTTTTTATAGAAAATCTTAAAAATTATTAGAACAATGCATTAAATATGGAAGCTGGAGAAAAGCATATCGTGATGAAGCATGAAGAATATTTAGTATTAAACATGAATAGGAGTCCGTTTCTACGACAGGTTTTAAAATTGAAGACTTTAGGGAAAACATTTAAAATTTTGGGAAAATATAAAAAAAAATTAATTAATTACATTAAATATGGATGGAGTGCCAAAAATGTAAAATTTATGTTACAGATTAACTGGGATTTATTTTTAGTGAAAGTAGATCGAAAAAAAAAGCGTCTGGGCTTTCTTCCCAAACGTCCAAGTTTGACGCGAAAAAACAAATGATTTACAAACCTAATTCATTGAATATATTGGTGCTTAAAATGTACTAAACGAGAGAATTTACAAAAATGTGCAACGTTTGCCTTTGAGATTATTTTCCTTGAAGGCGCGCATCACTCACCGATAAGAAAATGAAACGTAATTGGAGCCGATTTTGTCTTTAAAATGAAAGTTATATTTATTGCAGTCTTGCGTGAGGATACATTTAGCAGCGTGGCGAAAAAAGTTTATTTTCATCACTGGTATAGTAACAAGCAGCTGACCGTTGTGTGGAAGAAAGATCAATAGTTAGGCAGTCCTTTCAATTTAAAGCTTTAGTTTCTTTCCGCAGTATAGGGACTCAATGGGAGAGAAGGCAACATATGTGTATATTTATTTTAGATCTGATGTCATTACAAGAAAAAAAACCCGGTCATCTGTGACATCAATGTGACAATGACCCCTTATCAGTTTGGTTGGTACGAGTGTACCTCATTTTCAGCTTTTAAAATTTGGGGGTAAGCAAGGAGAAATGACTTTTTTTTTTTTTTTTACTTATAAGGCTGTGTTGCCAAAGATAACAGACAAAGCAGTGCTGTAAAGGGTATTTTAGTTGTAAACACAAAATGTATTCATTTTAGGTGCGGAGGTTATTGCTAGTTTCTGTTGATCAATGTTTGCAAAAATGATTAACACGGCTTAACTAATATAAGTCGTCTGATCTAATCAATAAACTGTCGAAAGGAGCTAGAGTATTCATCTGGGAAAGTTGGGGCGGGAACTGGTGAACGTACCTGGTAGGGCTGGACTGCGCAGCGACGACTGGTCGTTGCAGCTGCTTAAGTCGATTCTCAATGCTCCTCGGCTATTGGTGGACTCAGCGACGAGCAAATGAGACCTATTTATATCTAGCTCTAGTATTTAGCACGGTGATCTCCAGGGAATGGTAAGGAAATTAACTTAAATAACGTCGGCACTTTTTTCGTCCAATCAAGGTTTATTTCTCTTTTTCAAGCGTTCCCGAGAATGTACCTGGCGCGATTGAGTTTCGATAATCTCCCTCGAACAAGAGCGTAACGCGCATAAAGATAATTAAACTGTACGTGGCGACGAGTGCAACTGTTACGTGCAGAATAATTGTAGACACTTTAAATTTCAGCCGTGACTCCCTTACTCGTGACATTTATTTCAACTGTGTGAATCACTGTAATAACTTTACTATATTTACGAGGATTCTTGTTTCGAGCATCACAGGTTCTACGTGTAGTTATATTCCAACTGCCTCAATCACTATAATAACTATGCTAATTCGCGCATAATTCTTGTTTTGGGCTTCGCAGGTTCCCCTTGGGATTACATCTCATCTGCCTCAATAACTATAATAACTCGGCTAATTCGCGCGTTCTCTTGTTTTGTGTGTCGCAGGTTTCCCCTTGGTGTTACATCTCAACTGCCTTAAAATTGCGGCGAATACTCTATATTTGTAACAAATTCTACCCAGGCGCAAAATCCTCAACTCGTAATCTCATTGGCCCACATTTGGCTCCGAAAGTGGCTTTGGGTGCGCTTTTGCCGTGACGTGATTAATTGTAATTGGTCAATGCGTCTTTCACGTGATTCTTGACCTAAATTTCCTCGTGGTTCCCCGGTTTATGTGTCTCCTTTACTTTCTCTTGCGGAGACGTGACCACAAAATAGCGTCTTTCCCCTCTTGCAATATACAAAGAAACAGCGTAAACAACTGAATTCGTCGCTCGAGAACTTTGGGGTCGAAGTTAGAAACGCTTTCCAGGAACAATCTCTCTGAACATCCAATATACCATAAATACATGATATCCGACTTATTAATTAACCTAAACAATTCAATCAATTACAACTATTGGTTATGCGGTTATTCACCTGGGCGATAATCCGTCTCAAAGTCAGAACCCGGAATTATATTTTTGTGAACTATGTATATATTTTTGAATACTATGTTATAAACATTTGCAGTAAACATTAAATTCTCTAAAAGTTAACCTGGCGACTCAGACTAAAAAAATAATTACCTAGTGATAAATCGTACAAAACAAAAGAATGATGATGTAGTAAATCGGATATGGTAAATTAATGCTGCTATGTATGGAATAATACATTATCAATTTATTGCATTTAGTTTATTTCTGAAAATGTAATAATGTAAAAATAATATAAGGATGTTTAGAGCATAAAACATAAGTAGTTTTATCATTTAGGCTACATAGGATAGTTTCCATCTTTCTTTAGTTAAATTCACTATAGTTAATTGGGATAAAACATGAATTGACCAAGTGACAAACATAATAAAGGCAGAATAAGCTCTACATAAGCACTATGGCAAGAGTGGAATAAGCAAACGCTTACTATATGAAGTGAAGTGCCGGGTGCGATTCAAAGTGAGATTTTTGGAATTGAAATTCTTCGTAACCTTGTATGGGGAAAATATCTTAAGGTCTTTGTTTTGAAGCAGAAACTTCAGGTTTCAAAGTTCAACTTTAGCAAAAGGTGATCACACATTAGTTGATATTCTGGCATTTAATTGTTATTCTTCATTTGTGGTTATTCAAAATGTCTCACGATAATTTTCAAACATCTTATACTTATTTTAAAAGCCCAAATGAATAAAAACTTCATATTATTTTTCTTTACAATAAATAAATTTGTGGTATTCATTTCTGAAAACAACAATGGTGTTAAACTTTTGAAAAATATAATTGCAATACCTTAAAAAACTTTCCCTCAGAGACTAAAACTGACAAAAATATTATCAGGCAGATTTGTAATACACTGTCTTAACACCAATATGCATTTTTAAACTGTATTGTTTTAATTATTGCATCGTGTGGAGTAGTTTTCCTAAGACCATAAATTTGCATCTTTGATTGCTTCAAAACTAATAACGATTTTAGGTTTAAGTTGTAAACACGTCATAGCCATAAATGTGTGGTTAAAATTCCAGCCAAATTGGATGTATAATTTAGGAGGTATCATTCGCCTTTAATCTTTGTTTTTCTTTTATAGATATTTGCCTAATTCCTTTTGCAATTATTTAATATCCCTCCTCATTACCTTTGATAGCTACTGGAAATATTGTATCCCATTAAAATATTTGAAATCAAAGTTTTGTTATAAATACACGTTTTGTTCCTTGAATAACAAAGAATTATATCGCATATGCAATTAATATTTTCGCAAATTAAAATCCGATGCAATTATTTGAAAATATGCAACAATGAAATCAGACTGTGATTGCAGCAGTTGCCGCTTGTTGTAGAGAAGATAAAAGCTTCATTCATAGTGCACTATACTGGTTTAATGAACTATTTCTGTAAACAACGAATCACCGGGTATGAAAAATGCTATGAATGTGGATGAACTTACTCGCGCGTCTTTGACTACATTTTTGAGTTTTTAACTAATCCTTTGAAAGAGCATCTGCCCATTCTGTAGATTTGGGCGATTTTTGTAGGTTAGTTCTGACGTATTTCTCTGAAGGTATGAGTGAATGTGGCAAGAACAATCAACACCAGTTAAATTTACAGACAATATGTTAGGGAGGCTAATAGCTCATCACTTTATCATGCTGAAAATATGGCTTAATTCAACCACTGATTCTTAAAATTGTCTTAGTTTTTTAAAAATTATATTAAAGACTTAAATGTTTCTGAAACAAATAGAAAACTGAGAAGTTTAGGTTTTTGGTTTTAAATAATGTGGTGTTGTTTTATATAGTAGTGGTGGTAATTATGATTTCTATAACCTGGACAACAATCGATTAGTTAGTATATTAAACCAAAATAATTTCTTTCGCAATTAATTGTAGAAGAGCAGCATGTGACAAAAGCTTTATGATAGATAGCAATTGCAAGATGTAAAACGTTTACTCGAGTATTATTACATTTAAACGAATGTACTTCCGAACTTCTAATTAGTATGTATTACGTGTAGCATTCTGTTTGCAGTAAACAAATACTAAATTCGATTCATATTTGTAACTTGAAGTAAATAATTCTTACTTAGTTTAAATTTAAATTAGATCTGAAGTAAAACGTGTTGATTTGACTATGAAATTTGCCTTCTTGCTGATGCTTTCTCTCTTAAAAGTGTTATCTCAGATGGTGGTGTTGAGAAGAAGGCGCTGTAATTACTAATGAGGAGCTTTTAGTCGCTTTTAATGATCGTTGCACTTAAGCATTTAAACAATATGTTAAATTAACTTCGTTATGTGCTGAAGCTCGCATGTTTCATTATTAATTAACTCTTTAATCGACAATTCTCTTACTCATTTCCTTGTTAGGTAATTTATAAACTCATACTCTAAGTTTGTTTACCATTTTAAGGAAAATTAATTTTATTCTAGAGTTCCTTCGTGTTCTTTTCGACAGTGGAACAGACTCTGCTGCCCTGACGAGCACTTGTTAGTCGAACGCCAAACGGTTAAATTATCTTCCGTATGAAAGCACATTAATGGGAACTTGAATTTAATATTTGTTTTACTCAAAATTGCTTTAACGTGATGGTAAATAGCTAACTCTGTGTATCTCAATACCTATATATATATATATATATATATATATATATATATATATATATATATAAATGAACCACCGAAATATATGTATGCGCCTCACCTCCGAACGACTGCACCGAACTGAACAATGTTGTTGTTGTGTTGTTTATTGTCACGACAAGGTTTGTGGAAAAGCAAATGTTTAAAAACAGTACGGGAAAGTTTTTAAAGTCTTATAATATGAATCAGCATACAGTACCAAGGGAACGCATTTCAGTTAATAGCCGATAGATGGCAGTGGTACCACGGTTATTTGTTTCTAAATTGCCGCAGAATTGATATATTTTTCCTCCACATTCAACGTTAAGGTAACGTACCAATTTATGGAGGTAATGACGCAAAGCAGTAGTGAAATTCAAATACATTTTTATGTATTAACGGTCCTTTCCTTACTACTATCGTTTAAAATAAAGAAGCATAAGCTTTCCTGGCGGCGAATACCTAGAGTAAGTATTTATTTATTTACCACTAGATGGCCGTAGTACTGTTCAAATTTTCATCCCCATTTAATGTTAAGGTAACGCAACAGTTTATCGACACAATGACGCAACGCAGCAGTGAAACTCAAATACATTTTTATGTATTAATTGTCCTTTTCTTACTCGTTTAAAATAAAGGAGGAAAGAAGCTTTTCTGGCGGCGAACGCCTATAGCAAATACTCATTTATTTGCCGCTAGATGGCCGCAGCAGTACCCTATTTTTCCTTTCTATTTAATGTTAAGTTAACGCAATAGTTCATTGAGACGATGACACAGCGCAGCAGTGAAATTCATATACGATGAACACCTAAAGTTCGAACTTATTTATTTGCCTCTAGATGTTTCTTCCCCATTCAATGCCAAGAGATTGCACCCGATTATGGAGTCAATGACGCAAGATAACAGTGAAAATCAAATACATTTCTTATGTCTTGACTATCGTTCCCTTGGTCACATCGTTTAAATAAAGAAATAACTATATTTTGTTGTAATTCTTTAAAATGAAAACTCATATAACCAATAATCCTTTTTGGCACCTGAAAATGGCGGAAAAATAACGGGACCCGGATAGTAAACCATTTTAATATAACTTCCTGTTGCAGATGTTGGTTATTTGAGTTATGTGGTACATGAGCGAGCTAAAGGTTATTTCATCAGAACAACATGAAGATGCCCCCGTCAACATCACAATGCAATTACGGTGCTCTTAAATTTGATCAAATAATATTTTGGGTTACAATGGATAAATTTAATTTACAAAGCTATCATCAAATAAAAACTTACCACTTGCCCAACCATGTCTACTTGCTCTATTGTTATGTTATTGTTAGCTTAAAATTTGGCTATTTTGACATAGTAGGAAAAAAATGAAGAGGTGGAAAGCATTATTTTTTTTTTTGGTATTGTTTAACGCCCGTTTTAACTACTTATGGCACCGCAGGCGGTGACACTAATGATACGTGAATTATGATGGAGCACCGGTGGAATGCGATGGCGGAGGAAACCGGAGTACCCGGAGAAAACCCGCCTAGCGCCGCTTTGTCCACCACAAATCTCACATACAGCCGCTTGGGATCGAACCCCAGCCGTCTAGGTGACGGGCGAGTGGTCTAACCACTCGGCCACGGCGCGGCCATAGGAAAGCATTAGGAATATAGGAAAGAAAGAGATTAAAAGAAGCATGAATGTAACTTTGTGACTTTCTCTTTTATGTAGTTCATTACCTATTTCAGCGTTTCCCTGTCACACTATGCCATTATTGTTATTATGCCAACGGCATCCTTGCTTACCCACGCTGTTAACTTCATATGTCGTTCTTTTCACACTATCTTATGGTTGCGCTGACATCGTCCTTTTCGCAATACTGACTAGATATACTCATTGCGCAGATCATTGTGCTCCATTGCGCTTTGCAAGTGAAGAATTAATATCGAAAGAGTTCCCAAATATTTGTATAAATTACAAAAACTAAAAACCATGCTTGATTGAACGAACGAGCCATTTTAGCAACAAATAATAAGAATGTAGATGATTCAAAAATAAAAATGCAGAGTAAAATTTATGGACAAATGCATTCATTTAAATCCATCGATTCCATTACTGATCCAAATGAAGTCGACAATTATATAGCTGAATTCCTAAATTCATTGGATTTGCCAGGATTACCGCCACAAAATTTACAGCCAAGGTTGTCTCGGTAATAATTATGCTACGCAACCTCAATCAGCTGAAATTGTGCAATGGACCAACTCTCGCTGTTAAAATAATAATGAAAAAAATATTTTAGTTACTATAATCATAGTAAGGTTCAAAGGCGACGATGTGTTTATTCCTGGAATACCACTAATGCCAACCGACTTTCCTTTTGAATTTAAGCGTGTTCAGTTTCCTGTAAGGCTTTCATTCCCAGTGACAACACACTTCAAGGTCAATTGCTGGAAATGTGTGAAATATATATCTTTTTCGCATGTAAATTGTACATTACAAGGTATTACAATAAAGTATTTTGAAATTAGTTAACTGCAATTTTATTTCACTGCATGGTCGTATTGTAAACGGAAGATTTTGCCTCAGTTTTTTCATTAGGTACACCAGCCGTGCGAAGCCGAGGTGGGCAGCTCACCCAGTGTTGTAAAAAAGCTACAATCATGTGAAAAATTGATTGTTTAATAATGTGAATTATACCCACTAGTAATCTTTCTCTCGATTAACTTCATGTTCTGAAATGTTTATTTTGTAATGCATTTCAATTGTCCAGATATTGTTTAAATATATCTTCTTTTGGAATGTTTCATAAGATGCTTTTACGTGATGTGAAGATACTATTTCTACGCATGTGTTTTCTAGGCAGTTTCGTCCTGCTATATTAGAGAGCACATTCGGGATGGTAAATAATGCATTTCACTCAACATTTTCAGTTTTTAAATAGAGAAGGTCAAAACATAGGCGGATGGGAACCGTGGCCTCGCTATCGTGAGCGAAGAGCGAGTGTAATGGTCTCTTCCCTGTATCTGGGTCATCATTCCCGGTAGCGCTGTTAACTTACAATCCCACAAACGAAACCCCGTCTGCTTTATCTCTCTCTCTCTGTACCTAGTAGCCTGAATTGTGTGACGGTCTCTTTTTATTTATTTGCTCCCCTGGAAAATTTGGATGGTGCTGAACTTTTTTTTTTTTTTCTTTAATGTTCCATTTTTTAATTGTTTTGCTGCTCAGAGTCTAATTTTGTTCACGGTATGATTTTCTTCTTTTATATGACGTTTTATTAAAGTGTACGACTTGGTTGGAGAGCGGAGAAACGCTTCTTGTGAATGCCTCAGTCTTATGATGCGATTCTGGGACAATTACTCCGGAGTTTATATTTAAAAGTTTCACCTTCACATAAACAGGAAAACCATTGTAGGCCAGTGGTCATCTACTGGCTAAACGGAGGTGATATGCTTTGCAGTCCAAAAATGGAGAGGTCCCCGGAAATGCTTTGTGTCACAGAAAAGCTATTTGAAATAAACTGTGTGTTTTAAAGAGATTACATTTGTTGTACATTTACAGCTTAACTTATGTCAGTATTATAAGATTATATTCATTTCATACGAATGAACATAAATTCGTTTGATAAATATATACGTATAGTTTCTCATGATATAATCTTAAGCTATGATATTTCAATCTCAATTATTGCAGCCGTTGTTAACAAAAATGTTAGGCATAAATGGTTGTTGAAGGCAATTATTTTAATATGTGACGAAAAATTGCAGGTGCTGAAAGGATTTAACCTTCAGTTTCATATTAATTCACTGCAGCTAATCGTGTATCTCTTGAAAATAAATTCACTGTATAGTGTATATTCGTTTAGAGTCTTCTTTGTAATATTGGGGATTCCTTTGAAAACGTTTGTCACAACTTTGGAACACACTGAACCTTATGTAGTATTTATTCCATATCCTATTTTTGGATTATGTTGTTCAGATATAATACACTCAGATAGACACATATGTACACACACAATCAAATGTAGTATTTATTCCATATCCTATTCTTGGATTATGTTGTTCAGATAGACACATATGTACACACACAATCAAAAACACACGCGCGCGCATTTTTACTAAAATGTGTTTAATATATTTTAGGGGCTTTAAGTAATTATTTCCGATGAATTTCGGTATCGGAATTTTAAATAAATGCAATTTTGAGTTAAATTTTTCTATCGACAGTGACTCACCACAGAAATTAGAAAGTTTTTAAGTTGTGTTAATTTCCTAAGTTTCTATAATATAGAAAACTACATTAACATTACTGGTATAAATTAATTTTACAACTATACACATTGGAATATTTTATTTACCCAGATGTTATTGATATTACAACCCGATATGTTTGTCAAACACTGACTAAATATGAACAATTCCTTTGCAAGCTTTATCTCATATGATATGTCAGCAAAGTTCAATTCAAATGTTTACGATGTGTATGTAAGTGTGTGCAGTTACTGGGAAGTCATTTAAATAGAAGCTAAACAAACACAAAACACCTGTGAACATCTAAGCAGGGCTAAGTGTCGTTAACTAGCGAGCCGAGTGCGATTACAACAGCGTTGCCTAGTTGCTTCTTTCTTTGCGCTCGAAAACTAGTAATATGTATTTGTGCGATTACAACAGCGTTGCCTAGTTGCTTCCTTCTTTGCGCTCGGAAACTAGTTTATATTTAATATGTATTTGTGAGATTACAACAGCGTTGCCTAGTTGCTTCCTTCTTTGCGCTCGGAAACTAGTAATATGTATTTGTGCGATTACAACAGCGTTGCCTAGTTGCTTCCTTCTTTGCGCTCGGAAACTAGTTTATATTTAATATGTATTTGTGCGATTACAACAGCGTTGCCTAGTTGCTTCCTTCTTTGCGCTCGGAAAATAGTAATATGTATTTGTGCGATTACAACAGCGTTGCCTAGTTGCTTCCTTCTTTGCGCTCGGAAACTAGTTTATATTTAATATGTATTTGTGCGATTACAATAGCGTTTCCTAGTTGCTTCCTTCTTTGCGTTCGGAAATTAGTTTATATTTAATATGTATTTGTGCGATTACAACAGCGTTGCCTAGTTGCTTCCTTCTTTGCGCTCGGAAACTAGTTTATATTTAATATGTATTTGTGAGATTACAACAGCGTTGCCTAGTTGCTTCCTTCTTTGCGCTCGGAAACTAGTTTATATTTAATATGTATTTGTGCGATTACAACAGCGTTGCCTAGTTGCTTCCTTCTTTGCGCTCGGAAACTAGTTTATATTTAATATGTATTTGTGCGATTACAATAGCGTTGCCTAGTTGCTTCCTTCTTTGCGCTCGGAAACTAGTTTATATTTAATATGTATTTGTGCGATTACAACAGCGTTGCCTAGTTGCTTCCTTCTTTGCGCTCGGAAACTAGTTTATATCTAATATATATTTGTGCGATTACAACAGCGTTGCCTAGTTGCTTCCTTCTTTGCGCTCGGAAACTAGTTTATATTTAATATGTATTTGTGCGATTACAACAGCGTTGCCTAGGTGCTTCCTTCTTTGCGCTCGGAAACTAGTTTATATTTAATATGTATTTGTGCGATTACAACAGCGTTGCCTAGTTGCTTCCTTCTTTGCGCTCGGAAACTAGTTTATATTTAATATGTATTTGTGAGATTACAACAGCGTTGCCTAGTTGCTTCCTTCTTTGCGCTCGGAAACTAGTAATATGTATTTGTGCGATTACAACAGCGTTGCCTAGTTGCTTCCTTCTTTGCGCTCGGAAACTAGTTTATATTTAATATGTATTTGTGCGATTACAACAGCGTTGCCTAGTTGCTTCCTTCTTTGCGCTCGTAAACTAGTTTATATTTAATATGTATTTGTGCGATTACAACAGCGTTGCCTAGTTGCTTCCTTCTTTGCGCTCGGAATCTAGTTTATATTTAATATGTATTTGTGCGATTTCCACTCGTCTGTCAAAACTGTTTACACATCGCAAGTGCTTTTTATTTGTTCTAATCATTACTGTATACATGCATAGTCACTAGAGAGGTATTGTATTCATTTAAAATTAGATTACGAGCTTGTTTACATGTTTTGAGGACCCCTGTATAACAAAATAAAATCTTTTTATTTGTTTTAATCATTACTGTATACATGCATAGTCGCTAGAGAGGTATTGTAATCATCTAAAAATTAGATTATGAGCTTGTTTACATGTTTTGAGGACCCCTGTATAACAAAATAAAACCTTTTTATTTGTTCTAATCATTACTATATACATGCATAGTCACTAGAGAGGTATTGTATTCATCTAAAAATTAGATTACGAGCTTGTTTACATGTTTTGAGGACCCCTGTATAACAAAATAAAACCTTTTTATTTGTTCTAACCATTACTATATACATGCATAGTCGCTAGAGAGGTATTGTATTCATCTAAAAATTAGATTACGAGCTTGTTTACATGTTTTGAGGACCCCTGTATAACAAAATAAAACCTTTTCATTTGTTCTAATCATTGCTATATACATGCATAGTCGCTAGAGAGGTATTGTATTCATCTAAAAGTTAGATTACGAGCTTGTTTACATGTTTTGAGGACCCCTGTATAACAAAATAAAACCTTTTTATTTGTTCTAATCATTACTATATACATGCATAGTCGACAGAGAGGTATTGTATTCATCTAAAAATTAGATTACGAGCTTGTTTACATGTTTCGAGGACCTCTCTATAACAAAATGAAACCTTTTTATTTGTTCTAATCATTACTATATACATGCATAGTCGCTAGAAAGGTATTGTATTCATCTAAAAATTAGATTACGAGCTTGTTTACATGTTTTGAGGACCCCTGTATAACGAAATAAAATCTTTTTATTTGTTCTAATCATTACTATATACATGCATAGTCGCTAGAGAGGTATTGTATTCATCTAAAAATTAGATTACGAGCTTGTTTACATGTTTTGAGGACCCCTATATAACAAAATAAAACCTTTTTATAAAAATGACCCACGAGTGTATATTTCTGTGTGTAGACGGCACAACTCAATTGCTTAAATATCAAACTTGAAATTTTAATTATCTACCAATGATGCGACACGAAGATTTTCAGGAAAATGTGCCCCCCTCCCCAGAATAGAGCTTATAGGGAAGATTTTTCAAAATGTTCGATTTCCACAAAAATAGCTTTAAACGATTTTGGTTAAAATATCTCATTTTAAAGATATTTTCATGAAAAATAAAATATATGCCCTGAGTTTATTGGCAACTGGCTCAGAACACTTTCATAACTGTTAAATCACACAAAAATGCCGATCTCACTAAAATACGCAATTTATGTCTTATACATAAATTATACCTACATATTTTCCGAGATATTCCTGTTCTTGGGTTCAAATGCTTAAACTTTTCTCAAACAGAAATTTATCTTGTTGCTATGTTTTATTTTTACTCCTGGTAGTACAGGGAGAAGCGCATTTCAATCGTAAGGCAACCAGCTTTTAAAACACTTGAATGTCGGTTTAACCGAATGCATTCCCTTAGTTCCATTCTACTAATAAAAAATCTGATGTGTTCCATTCACACGACTATCTCTATATCTTTGTAACAAATTATTGTTAATAAGCTTATCCTTTTATTTATTTCATGTTAATCGAGAAAAATTAGCAGAAATAGTCTTATTTCTTGCTTTATTGTAGGTGGAAGCGAAATAAGGGAGTAACATAGGTTAAAGGAAAAGCCAAAGGCTGGTTGCTATGTGACTGATATTCCTTTGTTTATATGGATAGGATATGAGAAAAGTATGTTTTTCAAAGCTGAAACCAAGAAAAATGAATATCTCAAAAACGATCAACTCCACGAAAAAAATGTATATAACATAAATTGTGTATTTTAACGTGATCTACATTTTTGGTGTGTTAAGTTTTTGTCCATCTCTTACGGTTTAGTAGTTATGCAAAATTCATCCAGAATAAAGTAGAGGCTACTCCCAGAAAATTCAAAATACACATTTTATATGTCAGGTAAATATCTTTCATATATTATATTTTAATCAAAATCGTTAGAGCCATTTTTTAGAAAATCAAAATTTTCGAAAATAGTTCCATGTAAAGGGTAGTTTGGGGTGGGGGATTTTTCTCAAAATCTTCGTGTCGCAGTCCTGAAAGATACTAAACTTAAATAACAAGTTTGGTATTTTACCGACTTTTCGTTTTTGAGTTATCGAGTTCACAGACACACGGATTCACGGACACACTGACACACGGACACACTGACACACGGACACACTGACACACGGACACACTGACACACGGACGCACACATGGACCTTTTTCTGAAAATACCTTTTTTGGATATAGGGGACCCTAAAACATGTATTTCCGGTGAAATCTCGGTATAGAATTTTTTGCTGGAGTGCAATACATTCTCTATACACTATGTACATAGTGCGTATAGAGAAAGTAAAAACTAAGTTATAGTACCATTTCTGCCAGTCTTATTTTGAATATCATAAAAGGGATAGAAGAATAAGCGTTATAAGAAAAGTATGCTACAAAATAGGCAAATAAATTTATGTGAATGGAATACATCAGATTTTCTTTAAGTAATTATCTACTTATTGTTTATATATTAGTGAATAGGAATATTACAGAAGCATAATGTAGCCTTTGAAGCAACAGAAACAAAACTATACTGATAGTTTGCCTGGCTGCTTACAAAACTACAGATTGGGTATCAAGCTATTCTTTTATCGACATATAGAACACTATAGAAGTTATTTAGGCTTAACTAAAAGGTGAGATAGCTCGTTTAATAATCAGCTGGCTTGCGGAAGTAGAGCCAATGAAGCCCTCCCCAGCTGCACATGTCGAAAAGTTACAAGAAGAACATTTCTGAAATAAGTTAAAGATATGTTGCAGAATGTCTAAATAACCTCAGTACGAGGGTCATTATTTATGTTTTAAGCCTTGCCAACACTGATTACTGTAGGTGCCATTTGGTGTTTCCTCTGGAAAGTTTGTTATTGTTGACGAATTTTTATTAATAGATCGCTATTTCTGTTGTTTTCAATGACTAAAGTTCTGTCTCAACGAAAAGATGGAATTAACCTATGACAATGTTTGTGCAATTATTTATTATTATTTTGAACAACAAGACAAGGTGCACTGATCAACTTCCACTACATTTGGTAATAAAACTCCATTCTTTGTCAATGTGGCATAACGAGTTTAACAGTCACCGGTCCTCATGGCCGCGCTCGCTTTGGTGCTTCGTGGCGCAGGGGATCGTGGGTCTGAGTCCCGCCTTGGCCGTGGGTGTTTCTGTGAATGTGTGTATGCTTAATTGTCATAAAGCGAAAAGCAAAGAACATTTGGGTGAAAACGAAAAAACAAACAGAAGAATAAGTAAATAAATCGTGGCCACCGTTTATTCACTGGTGGAATTCGTGAAGGTCGTCCAAAATAAGTTGCGTCACAAACTGTGAGATAGGGGCAACCATAGGCATTATTTCTATCATCATTTATAAAATATAGCATGATGATTCTGACGTGCAAAAGTTTGCTCTCATTGGCATCCATTTAATTTATCGCAATCACAAAAGAACGCTCGTGTTAATTGGTGCACACAAATGCTTCAGAAATACAACGTTGGGGCTTCCAAAGACGTATTAAGATATTCACTGGTGACGAAACAAGCATATGAGCCGGAATGTAAAAGCAGTCAACTTTAAGAATGTTTCAAGATAATCCAATCCAATGAAAGTTGTTCGCACTTGAAGCACTTCGAAACAAGTTGCCGCTTTTTTTTTTCTTCAGAAAAACTGGTCATATGACAACAGTGCCTTTAGAGGAATGTAAAGTGGTCAACCATTTGTTTCCCAGTGAAATAAGGAAAACAAACAAATGCCGTCGGATCCTTAGACAATGTGAGTGCTGACACATCTCGTCTAATAACACTCAAAAAGTTGAATTCATGTCTCATCCGCCGTACAGTCATACTTTGGTACTTCTTTTTGTTCTTGTACATCGAGAATAAAGGCATGTACAGCGATTTTCGACGGCAGAAGAATCGGTGGATGCTTTCAAATACCCTGTTTTGGAGATGTCTCAAGTAAATTGGAAACAAATTCTAAGACAAATAGTTCGAATGTATGCAAAAATGTATTGATCATAAAGGAGAATGTTTCGAAAAATAATGAAGTAATTTTCGATGGAAAATTACTATTTCTTATTGTTAGGCTTAAAATATAAATAATGTATCTCAGTCACTTCTAAATCTGACGATGGAAAGTATGAGAATTACGATGAGAATTTGGCATCTGCCTTAGAGTGATGATTTTATACTTTGTGCTGAAGTAGTTCTTTTTTCTATTTTATATGCTGTATATAAAAGCTTGCATAAACATTTTTTGCTGTCTTAAATTTATTACTTTCGTTCGTTGCTTCTCAACCCGCGACTGTGCAAAGTAAAGTATACAAAGTGTAACAGAGACATAATGAGGGGCGGTGCTGCAGCTCAGGTAGCACTATATTGGATAATCCCATAGATGTTTGCTGTTCACTATACTTTTATCCCTCCTGAGCAATAAATTAAAAAGTAATTTTAATTATAAATGCTGTTAATTTAAGTTAAATCAAATGCTACTCTCAAAAACTGAAATACCTAAATAACTTCATCTGTAATAGTTTATTGGTAAATTTGACTCGCTTTGAATGGAATTATGCTCTGATAATGGCAATAAACTGTGAAATACAATGATATAATTTTTTGTGGTTTTTATTTTCTTGTTCTATCAAAAGCATAAAAGTAGTTTAACCGCGCATTTCATTCAAGTAAGATCCTGAAAACTGTCCACCCCGTTTGTCAACATTATTCAGTAATAGGTAAAGGAAACAATCATGATTTAATTATAAACGATCATGTTTCAGAGTATAATGTTTCACTCCGAAGCCTTAAGTCGTTAAAACCATGACCGATTCGTAACAAAAGAGTGAACTACTGAGTTTTAAGGTTGAAATAAGTCGGTTGCTATCATCCCACAGTCCTGTGCAGCATTTCTAGCTCTAGAAGAATAGCTGGATGCGTTGTATTATGTTGTAATGAGAGACTCTTGTCAGATGTAATCGCTACGTCCTCTTTGACATGCTAGCCTTAGGCCGTCAGCCTGCAGCATCCCCATAGAAGTGGAGTTCGTCTTCAGCGCTCTTGTAGGATGAGTTTTGTCTTTACTGCTACCTGCAAAACTATGCTTTACTGTAAAATGTTCGAAAGCTGATTATACAGCCTGTTAGGATCATAACTGTAGATATCTGTATTGACAACTAAGAGTAGTATAATGAATAACACCACATCAACATCTACTTCAATTGCAGATTTATAATTTTACTTCTTAGGAGTAGTATGGTTTCAGACTGATTAGTACCTCCAATTTACCTTGGCACACACAATACATACGTGTTTATTTTTCCTGAGACCTTGGGTCCGAAGGCGTGAACTTGAGCGGAAGGGCCTCGCTAAATGAATGTTGTATCAGATCTGAGTTTGAATGTTATCTTTAAGGCCAATGAATCTAGAGAAACAGGTCACTTAATGAGCTGTAAAAATGTGAAAGGAACAAGGATAGACTATATTAATAGGCAATAAAAATTTCACCATACAAAGCACATCAGACAGTAAATTAAATATATGATTGATTTTTCGGAAAACTCTTAGACGAAGAGAAAAACTACTAACGCACCTTATTATCTATATCTATACTCATTACACCCTGAATAACTCTTTCATTTAAAGACTACAATGTAAAGCTTTAATGAGATTCTCTATTTTTCCACCTAGTTAGGGCGACTTTCCTAATGTAAAAGCAGTTTGGGGAAATGTTTAATTATATTACATTACCTGAGGCAGGAAATTTATTTATCTTTGCTTAATTATACATAGCATATAAAACTCTTCTCTTGTATAACGAATGTGTACATGAGGCGCTTCCTTATACATAACTTTAACTATATTAAATAGGTACTATAAATACTATATAAATATTCAGAGAAATTATGTTAATTTTATTATCCTGCAATACTTTTTAATTTCTCTACATAGTAAATGGTATGTAGGTAGAGAAGGTACAAAAATTTGATAGCGAGATTTCACCGGAAATACACGTTTTAGGGTCCCTGTATCAAAAATCATGTTTAGAAAAATGACCATGTGTGGGTGTCCATGAACACGATAGCTGAAAAACAAAAGTCGGTAAAATACCAAACTTGGTATTTAAGTTTAATACCTTCCAAGGCTGCAAGACGAAGATTTTGAGGAAAATCCTACACCCCAAACCCCCTTCCTACGCAAGAATTTTAAAAAATGTTGTTTTGTCAAAAATATCTCTAACGGTTATGATTAAAATACCGTATACTAAGTTCTTTACGCAGTAAAAAAAATCTTATGTGTACCATTCACATGACTTTCTCTGCATCTCTGCAACGAATCATTCCTAAAAAGCTTATACTTCTATTTACTTCATGATAATCAGAAAAAAAAAATAGCAGACACAGTCTTATTACTTGCTTCCTTCTAAGTAGAAGCGAAATAAGGGCGTACCATAGGTTAAAGTGATAATCAAAAGCTGGGTGCTATGTGACTGAAGTTTCTTTGTTTATATGGACAGCAGTTGACAGATTCCTGTATGAGAAAGGTATTAAGCTTTTCATAGCAGAAACCAAAAACAAGAAATGTCTCAAAAAGAATGAACTCCCCGAAAAAAATGTATATAACATAAATTGTGTGTTTTAACGTGCTCTACATTTTTTGTAGTAAGTTTTTGTCCATCTCTTACGGTTTAGCAGTCATTCAAAATTCCGTAAACTTCATCCAGAATAAACTACTCTTTAGAGGCTATTCCCAGAAAAGTCAAGATATACATTTTATTTGTCAGGCAAATGTCTCTAATATATGATATTTTAATCAAAATCGTTGGAGCCATTTTTGAGAAAATGGAAATTTTCGAAAAAAATTCCATGTAACGGGTAGTTTGGGGTGGAGGGATTTTTCTCAAAATCTTCGTGTCCCTGGAAGATACTAAATAAATACCAAATTTGGTATTTTATCGACTTTTCGTTTATGAGTTATCGTGTTCACAAACACACAGACAGACACACACAGACCTTTTTGTGAAAATGCTTTTTTTGGATATAGGGGTCCCTAACATATATTTCCGGTGAAATCTCGGTATTGAGTTTTTTGGTGGAGTGCAATACTTTTCTATACACTATGTACATATTACGTGTAGAGAAAGTAGAGAAAGTATATCTTGAATATTTTGAGAATAGCTTCTAAAGACTTCCTCATTCTTGATGAGTTTTGCTGAATTTTGCATAACTGGTTAACCGTTAAAATACAAAAAAAAAAAAACAAAAAAAAAAAACATTTTTGGATATTTCTTCTTATTTGATTCAGTTTTAAAATGCTTTTCTCATACGAGACCTTGCCAAGAAAACAGATTTCAACCACCTGGCAACCAGCTTTTAAAAGTTTTGACCATTGCTTTAGCCTAGTGTATTCCCTTATTTCTCTTCTACTTACAACGAACTAATGTTTATCTCGATTAGCATGAAGTAGATAGAAGAATAAGCGTTTTAACAATAATTTGTTACACAGATGTGGAGAAAGTCTGTGAACGACCCACATCAGTTATTTACATATGGATAACAAATTCAGACAAATAATAATGCAGTTCTTTGTGTTACGCAGATGATCACTGTTCTGTCGTAATTTCTTACTTCATAATTCGTATAACTTTTAAATAAAATGTCTCTTCTCCAGGTTAAGGCGCATGTTATTTTCTCCTGTCTCGTTTGTTAGGAATATATACTATATTTTGTTTTTTTGTTAACGCCGGTTTTAAGAAAAAATGTGGTTGTGCAAGTTCATTCCGAGATCGTGTAACGTATGTGAGTTTATCAATGCACACAGATACATCTGTACCCCACTTTCTATCATTCTTGGTGCAATTGTTGCCCTGTTTTAGCTAAAATGTTAGACATTTCTTTGATAAAGGACATTTTCAGTCTTGAAAAGATCAAGTGTTCCTTAGATATGTCAATAAACATAAATTATCTAAACAATTCCAAAAATAAATAATATTACACATAAATGAATATCTACATAAAAGGAGCTTGAAGTTCTCATAAAATTAGAGGAATCTCTGTATTATAAATAAAAATATATTTTAGCTTCATATACTGGCTCTTAATATTCGTCACAAGACTCTCCTGTTTTAAAGTATCTTTATTTTAGATACTGAATTGTAATTTTAAATACCATCATTGTTGTTATTTCAAGTTTAACCTACTCATTACAGTCATCCTCACTGTGCAACACTTTCACTTTGGCATATGTTTGTTTAGGTGAAAATGTGAATACAATTTTGTAAGCTAAATTTTTGTTGACACCTGGCACCTGTCTGTTTGAATTCTAGAATATGAAAATAATTCTGCTGGTGGAAAAAAATACAGTATCTTTTGAAAAAGTAACTATATTATTAAACTTGGCGGCTCTCATTGATGGTTCGGCAATAACGCATTACCTTCTAATAATTACAATAATTATTACCCTATTTGATTTTTAACTTCTTAGATTATTTTATTATCTCTAATCATCTCTTGACTACACATTTATATAAATAAGTTTTCACCAATTTACAGTCATCACATTATATAATTTAAGATTCTCTTTCACAGTATGTTAGAAGGCTTAATGACTTTATCGGTAAAATATTGTTATAAAATATTAATCATTTATCTACATCTTGCTATTCGACATAAGCAGTTATCAGGATTTGCACTGGTTCCTTCTAATTAGAAAAGTAAATAAGGTAATACACTATACTAAAGCGATAGTGAAACATTTTACAAAGCCGGGCGCTATATGAAGCAGCTTGCCCAGTAGCAAAACAAAAGAGATGACACAAAATATAACTTCCCCTTGGCGAAGCTAAGTAGCTAAAATTAAAACCAATATTAAAGAATATCTCGGAAACGCTTAACGCGTAACTCTACACACATACAGAAACCACACACACATACACACACAAACACACACCACAAAATCAAAATAAAAAGATAAAACTAAAATAAAATAAAAAAGTAATAATGAGGATTATGAAGATGCATCTGATAGTAATTGTGTCCTTTAATGAGAACTACATTTTTGTTGTAATAATGTTTGTCTGTATTTTACGGTTTACCAGTTACGCAAAATTCATTCGGAATGAAGAAATCTTCAGAGTTTATTCCCAGAGAATTCTAGATGTATATTTTGTCATATAAATATCAATAATATACTGTATTTTAATCAAAATTACTAGAGAAAACAAAATGTTTAAAAAAATGTCAATGTAAATGATAATTTTCTATGGAGGAATTTTTTAAAATCCACATACACCAGACACACCACATACACACACAAATATACACAGAGGCCTTTTTCTAAATATGAATTTGGAGTTAGGAGTCTCAAAACATGTATTTTCGACGAAATTTCTCGACCGAAATTTTAGGTGGAATAAAACAACTTCTCTATAATCATAATTGAAAGGGGGCTCAAGCAATTTCTATTAAAAGAGGAGTTATATTAAGTTATTTCAGGTTCTACTCTTTATAAAGTAGAATATTTAATAAAGATTGGATTTTAAAAGCATTAAGAATAATAAAGATGAGGATGCAATAGCTTGAATGAAAAAATATTTAAATGAAGATTTATCAACTACGTGACACACATGCTAGAGAAAGTAAAAATATGTATCTATATCCAATACTTAAAAAATCTGAGTGCTGTATTTACATGACTTTTTCTAGCTGTTCCATGAACAAACTTTTGTTACAAAAATGTATCTTTTATTTACATCATGCTAATTAAATTACCAGAATTAGTTGTATTACTTGATTCTTTGTATGTCGGTGGAAAATAATGGAATACACTAGACTGTCTTTTAAAACCGTTCCCTAAGTATAACAATTGAAATTCAGCTCTGTTTGCTTGCCAGTAGTTTGGTATTTAACGGACTTTTCGTTTTTGAGTTATGTTACCCACAGGCACACAAACAAACATGTTTCTAGAAATACGTCTTTTTTGGATTTAGGGTGTCTGAAAACGTGTATTTTAGATGAAATAGCGAATAGTTTCTCTATACATTTATATACATACTATGTCTAAAAATGCACAAGTTTATTATTACTATTAGCTGTTATTTGCTTGCATATAGCGCGTTGTACAGCCTCTTCACTTTTTCGCTTCCTGCTCGAACATCACGCGAAGCGTGTAGTGCCAGTAGTAAGCAAAGTTTGAGTGAGGGTGCGGAAAGCACAAAATTAATGCTCCATTGGCTCCACAACACTTCTAATAGGTAAACAGTGAGCCATGTCGTGACTTAGCTGTTGGGGAAATGTTCTACAAACCACCTGACATGAAATCACTAATCCTTCAGCATGAACTCTAACGGGGAATACAAATGTTGCATGGCATCAGAATTAACGTTGCTGTTGAAGCCTTTCCGCAGTTGATTGATGCTAAGTCTTGTTTTAACACAGTGAAAGGAAACTACAAATCTAATCTCCTGGAGGTTTTATTTCTGTGTCTTTTAACGTTTAAAACTAATTTGTGTTTCTTTGACATTTCGGGCAAAAGAAAAAGCACTACCAGAACTTACCGAACCAGGTGGCTTAGGCGTTTTGTCAGATACTGGCATTCAGAAGGTCGTAAGTTCAGTTCCTGACGGCCGACCTCTCTGATCCATAGGTTTTTCGGAGGTTTTCGGAGGTCACTAGGGGAATACTGGGGAGGCTTTTTCATTCCCTAGAAATTCCTGTTCCTCCATTTCACTTCAATAAGTTAGTTTATGCGTGTAAAATAATATTACTAAGGGAATAAACGAAACAGCTAATACCACCAAAAGTCGAAAATAAGCAATGTATAAGATGATAAAGAAACTCATGAAAGGACCTATATACACGCGATCGAATGGAAATAAAAATGGTAAGGGAAACTATATTGTGTTTGGAGCAATTCCATTCGATCACTATCCAATGTAGTTCAGTAATGAAATTAAAGACCGATCACTCATGACATTTCCCCAATTTGCTTCATTATTGCAAAGTACATAAAACTACAAGCAAGTAGCCAAATTCCCACTTGTCCTTATGCTTTTCTTCTTTAATTAATTTCTACACGGATGTTCGTGTCTTTTAACCCGTTTTACATTCTCTAGATGTACATATAGCGTATAGGGAAGGTATTGTAGCCAAAGATTCGATACTGAGATATCACCGAAAATAATGCTTTGAGACCCCATGAATCAAAAAAAAAAAAAAAAAAAATCTTAGGAAAAAAACTGTATGCGTGTGTGTGTGTGTGTGTGTGTGTGTGTGTGTGTGTGTGTGTGTGCGGGTGTGCGTTTTCTTTGGACAACAGCTCAAAAACAAAGAATTTAACTTTACTATTTTAACAAGAATACGACACGAAGATTTTCAAGGAAATTTCAGCACTTCACAATGCCCGTTACATGGAACATTTTTTTAAAATTATAAAATGTTTGTTTTTCTCAAAATTGGCTTTAACGATTTTGATTTAAATACAATGCGTTAAAGATATTTAAATCACAATTAAAATATATATCTTGAATTTTCTACGAATAACCTCTGAAGACGCCTTCATTCTAGAATGGCTAGAACCATTTTTGAAAAAATAAAAATTTTCGAAAAAATTTCCATATAAATTGGTGTTAGAGGTGGGGGATTTTATTGAAAATCTTCGCGTAGCAAACTTGAGAGGTACTTAAGTTAAATAATTTAGTTTTTCATTTTGAGCTATGCTGTCCACAGGCACATAGCTTTTCCCGAACACATGGGACCTCAAAAGGTATATTTCCGGTGAAATCTCTGTGTCGAATCTATTCGCTATGTATATTGTACATACGGGCTAAAAAAAGTAAAATTAACATTTCCCTCTCTTACTACTCACCAATACTGTTCACTTCTATTACTAAATTTACTAGCGTAAACCAGGACAACTTTGTGACACTTTTTAGGGTTTTTTGTTGATAAATATTTCTGAATATAAATTTTTAAAATTTTGGTAATAATTATGGGTACTGCTATCTATAGGTTTGTGAATTCTTTAACATCAATGATCACATATAGAAACAAATAATAATTATATATGTTTATATGTCACTTTAATCACTGTGCATACCAAACAGTTTTTAATGTAACAGTGTACCAAAGTTGAACCTAAAAATTAAAGTAAACTACTAAACGTTCAGTTTTAAATTGCATTATTTCAGGGACATTAAACATTCCTTGTTTTCCTCTTTTCCTTGGAACATTTATTTTGCACATAATTTCCTCATTTTGGTACCAAATTTCATATTTGTTAGTAGGCCATCTCCAGTGTTGACCAACTGGTTCCATTACATCAACTAATGCCCCTTTCACATTAATTTTTGTTATCGTTCCTGGATAATATGCTCCCTCATAATTTACAACAAAGCTTCCAATAGCTTTGTCGTCTTCACTAAATTGCATCAATTCAGATTCACGCTGCACTTCAGAATCATATTATTCTTCTTCCCAGATATCATATGATTCAGCATACACTGCACTTTTTGCATCGCTCTCATCAGAACTGTCGAAACATTTACAAACTTTATAACTCGGCTTCTTTTGTTTCTTTGTGCTTTCAACAGGAATTGGAATATTCAAGCCTGAAGTGCTTGGAAGATCTCTCTTTC
Organism: Hymenopus coronatus; assembly: GCA_030762935.1. Taxonomy (NCBI): domain Eukaryota; kingdom Metazoa; phylum Arthropoda; class Insecta; order Mantodea; family Hymenopodidae; genus Hymenopus; species Hymenopus coronatus. The sequence goes on along the minus strand of CM060890.1, from coordinate 9,581,057 downwards.
TTATACTTCTTCCTGGTGGGACATTAACTCTTCTGTTTCTTGTTTTCCTCTCGGTAACCAAATCTATCTTATTTTTTTCCAGATGCTCTATGAACCTGTCGGCTACATTCTGCCAAACTATTTCTTCTTCTTATTCTTCTTCTTCTTCCTGAACTTGACTGCTCAGATGTTTCAGTGGCTCTTCTCGATTAAAGGGATCAATTCCTGACTTTCTGAATCCAGACTTCAAATTCTTTCCGACATTTTCTTCCATTTTTGTAATCATCCTTTTCAGCAAGCCTGGAAATTCCTGCTTCGGTATTGTGACACTTCTGATTCCATCAGCAGACTCTTTCCACTCGACAACACGGCTTTCCAATTCCTCTTCAGAGGCCGAAAGAATGCATATCTAATGGCTACATTAAGTGGGTTGAATTTGGAGGCAGTGCTACAAATCTAATATTATTTTCCTCGCAATCTCGAACAACTTCCATGTTCAAATGAGATGTGAGGTTATCTCCAATGAAGACTTTAGGTCCTTCTTGCTTCTTTAGGATAGGAAGCATTAAATTAACAAAGAGTCAAACCAACCGATGGAGTGCAATTGTATCTTGCTCCTCCAGGGCCATCTTCGGTCCATGTATTCCACAAATGCTTCGATTCGTAATTCACATAGACAGGAACATCCCCACAGAACATAATCGAAGTACAAGCTTTAGTGGAATTCCTGATTTTCTCCGGGTACTTTATGCATCTTTTTGTAATTACTGTGGTACTACCTGGGTCGTCTACGAGATTAGTCTCGTTATTGTTCCATATAAGGCAATTGGAATTGCAAGCTGTCAGAAAAGCTATTGATAACATTCTCATTACCCGCTGCACTTGAAATTGGTATATTTTGTGCAAATCTTTGCGATAGAATTTTGTGGCGACCCAGGAAGGAATTTTGCCAGTCAACGCCTGGGAAACAAGGCACAGTCCGGCACATTCGGTCTAGAAAGGCTTTCACTATGCATCTGAGATCAAATGCCGTAACAGGGAAACTATAAGTAGACATCACAATACAATGGGATACTAGAGACAGCTCCTCAGTTTCAGAAAACACAGTTGGACGTCCTGGAGTGACATCATGTTTTCCTTTCAGCTTTAGCCACAAAGTGTTTCTGTGTATTCTACACCTAAAAATAGTTAAGTTTTATGAAAATAAACTAAATAATTACAAAAAACTAGTAATTTTGTAATTAGTTATTAATATTAATGTTACTTTTTTAAAATTGCAATAGATTACAAAACGACCTTACTTTTCAGCTGCTTTCCATAAGGAAATTTTATTTCATTTAATTTTATTAAGGGCTTCCTCCAGCTTATTATCTGTGTAGTTTCGATAGTGACGTGATCCAACCTTCCTTCTGGATTTTCCAGGCATTTTATACCTTAAAACAGAGTAGCTAGTTTCAAAATAACGACAATAAATAAAATCAAAGAATGCAGTGCAATTTTGTGACCGTGCCATTTTGTGTCACAATGTTGTACTGCATTTGTTCACATTTTACTTATTTTCAAGAAAAAACACAAACAAACAGATAAACTTTAGAAAGTAACATTCAACAAATTATTAAAAGGCATCATATATGGAAAAACTCACCTTAAAGTCCAAAGTACTTGCGCCAATAAAAAATTTCAAGTTCCTGAAATTTGCTTCCACAACTTATACACACAATGGCTATTCTAGGTAGTTGAAACAAGCCGGAGGTAGTTCAAAGTGAGCCGATAGAGACCAACATTACCTAGCAGCACACCAGTGGTTTCCCGCTTTCTGGAGGAATGTATATTGCCCACTGTAGCACAACAAAGGCCATGTGGCGTCGGTGTCACAAAGTTGTCCTGGTTTACAGTACATTATATTAGTTTGTAGATACTACCAAATAATTTCAATAAAAGCTACAATATGTCGTTTATATATCCGAAGCTACTTTGATGTAAGCTGCTTGAGAATACTGTGGGTAGCATGTAGGGGAAAAGTTACGTTCAACCCAAAATTTTCATACCTAGATTTCATCGAAAATACAAGCTTTGAAACTCCCCTTTTCAAAAAAAAAGAAACATTTACATTTGTTGTGTGTATATCTGTATGTATGTCTTTCAACACCGCAACTCAAAAGCTCGCTAAATACGATACTTGGTAATTAATTTAAGCGTTTTTAAAAACTGCGACACAAAGATTTTCAAAACGATTTCTTCAACCTAAATTAGTGTGCACATAGAATAGTTATGCGATGAATACTTTTGAAGAACATTAAAAAGATCCTCTAAATTATCTGGAGTGCATACATCTTTGCTTTGATAGAAATCCCACTAAAACTGCGTTCTACCAAACAACAGGAAATGCAATTAAGTTCTCTAAACTACAAGATTGCAATCAGAGCTATTCTAGCGTAACCGAAACACTTGATATGATTTCTAAACTGTTGGATTCAGCTCAAAATAAGTTTACAAGGTCAATCGGTTCTTTTTCCGAGACTCGCACTAAAGAGGCTTTAGACACAGAAGCTCAAAATACCCTGAGTATCACTGCAAAGTTCCCATTGCCCCCAAGGGGCAGTGGTTACTACATACAAGTCTTGGACTCCTGAACTCGAAAGAGGTTAAGAAGAATACCAGGCAGTATGGCAAAGAGGCGAAAAAAATGTCAAAAAGATATGGAAGTGTCAAAAGATTAATAGACATAGGCCTGCAGGAAGTTGGATCGAGTTGTAAAATTAAAGCCTCTTTAGCTCTAGCACAAGAAATAAAACTGAATGGGGTTAAGAGACATATATATTTCAGTTAGGAAGAGAGCAAAGACCAAAAATCTGAAATGTTCCGTTCACATGACTTTCTCTATATCTCTGCAACAAATTATTATTCTATTTACTTCATGCTATTCGAGAAAAAAATAGCAGAAATAGTTTTATTACCTGCTACCTTGTAAGTAGAAGCAAAATAAAGGAGTACCATAGGTTAAACTGATAGTCAAAAGATGGTTGTTATGTGACTGAAGTTCTTTTGTTTGTATGGATAGGAGTTGACAAATTCCTGTATGAGAAAGGTATACGTTTTTCAAAGCTAAAACCAAAAACAACGAATACCTTAAAAACGATCACTTCCACGAAAAAAAAAATATATAACATAACTTGTGTGTTTCAATGTACTCTACATTTTCTGTGTAGTACGTTTTTATCCATCTCTTACGGTTTAGCAGTTATGCAAAATTCTGTCAAATTCATCCAGAATAAAGTAGTTTTTAAGGGCTATTCCCAGAAAATTTAAGATATATATTTTGTTTATCAGGTAAATATTTGTAATATACGATATTTTAATCAAAATCGTTATAGCCATTTTTTATAAAATAAAAATTTTCGAAAAAAGTTCCATGTAAAGGGTAGTTGGGTGTGGGGGGATTTTCTTGAAATAATGAATCTAAATACCAAATTTGGTTTTTAACGGACTTTTCGTTTTTGAGCTATGCTGTCCACAGACACAGATACACACACACACACACAATACATACAGACCTTTTTGTAAAAATGCTTTTTTTGGATCCAGTGGGACCCAAAACATATATTTCAGGTGAAATCTCGGTATCGAATGTTTGGGTGGAATGCAATACCTTCTCTATACACTACATACATAAGACGCGTAGAGAAAGTAAAAATGGTAAGATTTAGACTGGGAGATTGCACGACACAGAAAATGACAGACAATTCTGGAAGGAGATTCTGTTGTTTGGATAGAGATGGGAACATATTTTGGCGAAATGTGCACAGTGAGAGAAGCAGCAAACAATTTAATTAAAAGAAATATATTTATGTCCCTCTGGAAAGAGATTGACATGAGAGATGTATTGGCTGACCAGAAGAATTGGCAAAACTGGGCAATTTCATGGCTAAAGTGATCAGTTTGTCAGATCTCAATATTTGTCTCTTTATCTTTCTTCTTTTTTTCTTTTTTGTCACAGTTAGCTTGTAGCTAAAATATGCATACACAGTCAATGACCCATGCAGTAAGTGTGTGTATGATATAACCTTAATAATTTGACATCAATAAAGATATCCATCTACTCACTTTGAAAACCATACGTCACCTGATTCATGTAGGTTGTTTAGAGGTACAGTGTCCGCACCCACGAGCTCGTTTTGAATAAACTGATAGCGACTTGTTAGATAGAGTATATGGACTTTTATATAGACTTATATCTACAACATATGTAACACTTGTAGGGGTAGGGGGGACAGGATCGGGTATCTAACACTAAACTATAATTGATCATAACATATAATGTTTTAAGAAATGCACTTTATTGTAAATTATTGTATCATGAATTGTGAACATTTTAAAACATGTGCTTGGTTGCCATCTTTTATCACATACGTAATATAAATTAAAAAAGAATTGTTTGCAAAATACGGTTTTGCCCCTAGAGTAGGGGCAGAACCGTTAAAACGGCGGGGCACAAACGGGCATATCGTTTTGTCTCGCTATATTTCTCCTTGCAATAAGAGCACTGGCTATCGCTAGACTTTTCGTCACTATATTTGGCTTTCTTTGCTCTTGTTGTTTCACCAAACTTAGACTGAAGTGACTTTCTGAAAATTTCTGGTGATTTAGGTTGAGTATTTGCCTTTTTTTGAAGCTCTGCCTTATATGGTGACTGTGTAAGGACAGCTGTTTTCCCGCGGCATCTTACTGACGTTAAGGGAAGTCTTTTAACACAGGGAACTGGCAACACATCTTTTGGTGAAACTGCAAATGTTTGTGGTTCAGCCGATTTGCTATTTTCTCTGCAATTTTGGAGGGAAGAAGAGAGACTGACTCACAAGGCTTGGTATGTAGTGTAAAATGTATTGACCCTCAGATGTTGATGCTGATGGCTGAGGAGAGTGTTGTTCTGTGGCATGAAGTCAACATCACTAAACTTGTTAGGACACGGGATTGGTGGGACCCGGTTATGCCCACCGCTTCTGCCATTTTGTTCTTCTTGCTTCCCGAATTGTAACGACATTGAAAACAATACTTAAATCTATGCAATTTAATGTAGTAAACGTAAAATATGTTGCTGTGGATACTTATCTCTTAAACTCCGACTTCAAATTTCAGTTAAATTACTTCAAAAAGCTAAATTTCCAATCATAAAGATTACAGACAGAATAATGCGATTATATTCTTCAAACTCCTGCTTCTGACTGCTGCTGATATGAGAATGAAGTTCAGCCAAGAAATGATAGAATGTAGCACTTTCCAGTTTAAAAAAAACCATCTACCCGGTTGTGCCTCACTACCCAGTCCCTAATATAGCAAAAAGAGACTTCACAATTTTTCCTTTATTACTTGCTCGCTTTATCCCATTGCAGCATCAGTGTGTGGGAAGAGAGGCTAATAACACATGTAATGCAGTGAAGAGTTCTGATGAATAATAAAAAACAAAAATGTACAACGGAATGCACAAGCAGGAATAAATGCATGAACATATAGCACTAAATCAAAGAAGAACTGAAAACAATTGGAGCAGGCTTCACCATCAGCATTAAAAAGAATGGTATCGATGGCAAGAATAAAACGAATGGCTGCGGAACTTGCATTGCGTGGTGTATAGAACAATATTAACTGAAGTTGATATACTGTGAGAGCCTCACCACCGGCACATTTCAATATCAGGTGTACCAACTGATTTACACCTCAGCCCCATCTCCCCACAGCAGGCACTCCTTCCGCACAAAATGGGGAACAGTAAGGGGATTATGTACCCAATGGTGGTAGCAGTTGAAACAAATCATCTATCCCAACTTTGGGCATAAGGATAGTCTTAGAACGTTTTACTCTTAGATATAAATTTGTTTTGTATATTTAATATATCTCCACACACACACATATATATATATATGTACATATTAGATAGAGAAGGTATTGTGTTCCACTCAAAATTGCGATACGAGGTTTCATTGGAAATACACGTTTTGGGGTCCCCCGAATAAAAACATTTGCTTTATCTGCTCCCTACATAGTCCATATATCAGGTAGTTCATTTCTCCCAAAAGTTTTATACCGAGATTTCACTTGAAATACTTGTATTAGGGTCCCCTGAATCCAAGAAAAGAATTTTTAGAAAAATATCCTTACGCGTGTGCTTGATTGCACGTTTGCGCGCACATGTGTGTGTTCCCTTTGCGCCAGGAAATAATATTGTAATAAAATTATATACCATTTTATTGCTTATTTGAATAATAATAATAATAATAATAATAATAATAATAATAATAATAATAAGTACATAGAAGAATAAGCTTTCGTCAAAATAGTTTGCTACAGCATAGTCAGTGAAAGTTAGATGAATGTCACACATACTTTTACTTCTTCTACACGTATTATGTACATAGTGTTTTTTATTTGTAAAATAATATAATATTCTGCTAATGTTAATTAATTGTTTTTATTTCACATTAGCCGTGTGTAGGTAGAGTCAGATTCAAAAATGCAATGCCACAGCCTGCATTTGAACCACGGATCTCCCGGTCTCTATGGTTTACCAGGAAGCATATGAGTGGGTTTAGAAATTTAATGGCGTGTCGGCACATAGTGAAAACGGCTTCATCAAGTTCGCGATCAGTTATGTCAGGAGTCGCTCGTAGGGTTAGTGCCTCAAATGAACAATAATTCACCAATAAAGGAAGCATACAGTAAATTAAGTGAACTTTCTCTGTTATTTGAGTCTACCAACCGTGTTACATATCCTTGTCATTCTTTCCCCCTGAGTAAGAGACTCATGATCTACTAGAAAGAGCTTAGCCGGTGCAACCAAGGGAATCTGCAAGGTATGTACACTTAATGTAGAGAAATTCACTAGCATTAATCCGCGACCAACTCCAGGTAGACTCACCTGACAGCGTCATACTGACACCCCAACCATACCGCGACATCTTGGCACCCGAACATTGACGCTACCAAAATAAACTATGACAGTATATTTTGCCGCAGTCATTGTGTCGCATCTATTTTTGCTTTAAGTGTGGTTCAGCAACATAGCATTTCATCACAAGCAAAACTTCTCTAAATAGGTTATAATGTGCAAATTGTTGCTGGACATTTTTCCAGCATTTAAAATTTACAGCATTCAAACTGTCAAAATGGTCCACAGTTTACATCAACATTTTCTGCCCATATTTGGTTTTTCTTACTTCATGGTAGTTTGTACCGTCACTTGCAATTTATTACATGGTTATGCATCATAATTTGTAGGAGAATGATTACTTCTTGAGAAGTGGCTAATTTTTCGGTCAATTTATGCTTCTGATTATTTTATATAAGGCATTTTGTTATGTTAACCTATAAAAAGCTTATTTTACAAACCGTGCCTTCATAAACAAACAATAAAAATACACTCGATACGCAAGAGCAAGTGTTATGAGTTTGGCGTTCCCTGAAATAGTTCTAGTCAATAAAGCTAACACTGGTTGCTCTTCTGAGGAACTCACAGGACTTAGAACAAAGTGCAAGATTGAGTAAAATGGCGCCTGCACCTTACAAAGGCTTCAGTTTAAGCTTAAACTAGGCAATTGGCTGTTGCAGTAACATAGCAAACGTCTAATTGGCTGGAAAAAATATTGAAATAATTTATATTTACATCGGTCTCTAAGAAAAGAAGATTTTAAGCAGCTTCCAATCCACAAGATTTCATTTATTCTTATAGTTTATGGTGAGCCTCTAGTTTGATTTAAGTCTATAACAGCGATTTCTCTCTAGAGGCAAAACGCTAAGAACTACTTCGCCATGTAAGTAAAACACCATGTTTCTTAATGAATGACATTTGAAAATACGAATTAAAAATACGCTCATAACTAATATTTGTTAAACAAAATCTACCAGACGAAATTAATTATAAGCAATTATTAAAACCAAGGTTACATAAAATTCTCAAAACATTTAATTTTATTAAACCCCGACTTCAATGGAAGCGGAAGAAATAATTCTGCATTGAGTAAGCTGTTATTTCTTTGTATAGGTATATGAAATACATGTTACTGGAGAATTTATTTTTAATTGATAGGGTAATGAAACAGCTTATTAATGAGAGATATTAAGCTAAGCTGAAATTTAATTCAGATTATATTATTTTGTGTGTTTAATATTGTTCACTGTTGCAATATTTTTAGCTTCTATAGTTGACGTTGACATCTTAAATCATATACAATAACATTAAAATTGTTAACACTCAATATAAAGCAGCTCTAAACATTAAATTTCAAATAAACAAAATAATGATGAGGCGATCGTATTACAGGATATACCAAGGCATGCATATAAGTATTTGAAAAAATTGTCTTAGATCTGTATAAGAGAAAACTAACGTAGTCACTGCTGGCATGGTGACATAAAACAAACCCATATAGTGGCACCATTCCCTCATGATCTGCATTCCAGATAAAATACATTAAATTATTAAGTACAACTTTCTTCCTCATTATATCTTGGAAATTTAAAAATTCAGTATCTCATTCTACCTTTTACCGTGTTGCCTTTTTGTGGTTTGGGACGTCCTAATAAACAGTATATTGTAGGATACATAGTGTGGGTGAAAGTTACCCCTACCACTGTGCATCGCTAGGGGGTAGTAATATCAGGGTAGAGCTAGTGCTCGCACCTGCGAAAGGGAAGCAGGTGTCCCCGAGGTTTAAACTGCAGGAGGGGAGAGATCGGCTGTGAGAAGATACACTGCTTTACTACTACTTAAAGGAATTAATGAGATTATATAATCAGGGAGGTAAGGGAAGAAAACCCAAGGAACTGCCCTAATTACACTCAATTCACCAAGTTTATTTTGATGTTTTGAAGTACACACTGTAAATGAACTCTTTCGCCGTTTCTGTCAACTCCGATCAAGAATACGTCCGACAGTGTCAGTAGTTCAGATGTCAGGGGTCTCTGTGAGCTAGTTATCTCATATGTTATAGTTAAGATCATGCATATGCCAGCATTGCTTTATGAGGACACAGCTATGTCAGCATTTACGATCAGATGCAGAAATTAGTGAAACCTTGCCTTGTGGTAAATCAAATATAATTTATTGAAAATGATGGGTACCCGGCAATATGTATTACCCCTTGTGGTAAATCAAATATAATTTATTGAAAATGATGGGTACCCGGCAATATGTGTTACCAATATATTTTTTTTTTAATTCCTTATCAGCAGCTGAAAGGTACACTTTAATAATCGTTAAATGTGTAACTTTTCTCTACCTTCTTGGTGTGGCATTTGTGTTATGGATTGTCCCAACTTAGTGGATAGGTGGATTTTAAGTTAGAGTGGAAGGAAGCCACCCAGGGCATCACAATATGCAAGGTAAAACTAGTTTAAAATAGTAAACTTGACCTCTAACTCTGCAGCAAGACTTTTTCAACAAACTCCATGTAGACAATTTGTTTCTCGTAGCATACACTTTATTGACCGTTTTCTTCTATATTTTTATCTGCATCAAATTCCTTAATGGTACTAATAATTGAGCTTAACGATGAAGCAGATTCTCCAATGGTTTAAATAAATTTTGAGTTATTGCTATTATTGCTATTCGTTGATACCCAGAAGTTTCTGTTGAGATAGACCTTGTATAAATCTATTTTTGCGTTGGATTTGTCATCTATTTCGTTCCAAAGCATAATTACACCAGATTTGTTAATAGAGTTTGTGTAAAGATTTGTTTAGATTAATTAAGGTCCTTTTGTTTCATTTTGGCTTTATTTTCCGGCCTCTAATTTTCGTATACTTTCAGGAAAAGTACGTTGATGTAAATTATTGAGTTTTCTACGTTTAGAAAATTACTGAGTAAATGGTTTTGCAGATAAGCTTTCGGCACGAGACTTTGTATGTCGGCGTCATCAAAAAGCCGATTTTTCTCCCACCCTAGCTGTTGCTCTCACTCAGCACTCGGATATGAGTGATAAATAGGGAGAATTTACGAGTGGTGTCTCTATGTGTGAACCGCCATATGAAGAAGACAAGCTTTTCACGACCCACTCTGTTTTCCGGCCCCAGGCTTGCTATTGTGAGGGCCAGGGCTTGTTGTAGTTGTACCACCTGACAACGACCACCAAAAACAAAATACTGCCGGCCACATCGATAATGTAAACAAAGGCCTTCTATCAGCCGCCGTTTGTACCCTCACACTACCACACCCACAACATGGCCGACGATGCTCCCTCCAATAATCACGTCGACAATTAAAAAAGTTTCAAACACAACCCGAGTGGATAGAGGGCTTAGAATGTAGAATATTAAAAACACCGAAACTATAATTTGTAGGCAGAATTGCAAATAATTGCGAGTCGTTAAAGCCGTTTACAAGCTCAAATGACATGGGGTTTCATTTACAGAATATGCTTTTGTGCAGGCATAATGAAGGAAAACGGTTGATGTACAAAAATGCACATTGTGTAGCCGAAGTGTTTGCCATCTCAAACAATAAACCGTACAGGATTAGTGAGAAGTGCAATGAAGTATTGTTTTCATTGTCATTACATGACTAATTTAGTAAGGGGAAAAACAGAGTGTCATACAAGGCACTTGTAAGGAACATTTTAGTATGTTCATATTAATTTTGCAAAGCAGAATAGTTTCTTAATTATTCTACACGCCTAACAAGTAGGAGGTAAACGAACATCATGCATTAACAGTGTGAATGTCACGATTATAAGGTGCAAATATGGAATAATATTGCAGAAGTCAAACATCTACTACTAATATTATTACCAGTACTATACTACTATTACTAATACTATTAATATTACTACTATTATTACTACTGCACTACTACGAACACTACTACCACTAATACTACTACTACTAACACTACTAGTACTACTAACATTACTACCACTGTTAGTACCACTACTAACACTACTACCACTACTAGTACTACTAACACTACTACCACTGTTAGTACCACTACTAACACTACTACCACTGTTAGTACCACTACTATCACTACTACCACTACTAGTACCACTACTAGTACCACTACTACCACTACTAGTACCACTACTAACACTACTAACACTATTAGTACTACTACTAACACTACTACCACTGTTAGTACCACTACTAACACTACTACCACTACTAGTACTACTAACACTACTACCACTACTAGTACTACTAACACTACTACCACTGTTAGTACCACTACTAACACTACTACCACTACTAGTACTACCAACACTACTACCACTGTTAGTACCACTACTAACACTACTACCACTACTAGTACTACTAACACTACTACCACTGGTAGTACCACTACTAACACTACTACCACTACTAGTACTACTAACACTACTACCACTACTAGTACTACTAACACTACTACCACTGTTAGTACCACTACTAACACTACTACCACTGTTAGTACCACTACTTCCACTACTAACACTACTACCACTACTAACACTACTACCACTACTAGTGCCACTACTTCCACTACTACCACTGTTAGTACACACTATTAACACTACTACCACTACTAGTACCACTACTAACACTACTACCACTGTTAGTACCACTACTAACACCACTACCACTGTTAGTACCACTACTAACACTACTACCACTACTGGTACCACTACTTCCACTACTACCACTGTTAGTACTACTACTAACACTACTACCACTGTTAGTACCACTACTAACACTACTACCACTACTAGTACTACTACTAACACTGCTACCACTGTTAGTACCACTACTAACACTACTACCACTGTTAGTACCACTATTAACACTACTACCACTACTAGTACTACTAACACTACAACTACTGTTAGTACCACTACTAACACTACTACCACTACTAGTACCACTACTTCCACTACTACCACTGTTAGTACCACTACTAACACTACTACCACAACTAGTACCACTACTTCCACTACTACCACTACTAGTACTACTACTAACACTATTACCACTACTAGTACCACTACTAACACTACTACCACTACTAGTACTACTACTAACACTACTACCACTACTAGTAATACTAACACTACTACCACTACTAGTACTACTACTAACACTACTACCACTACTAGTACCACTACTAACACTACTACCACTACTAGTACCACTACTAACACTACTACCACTACTAGTACTACTACCAACACTACTACCACTGTTAATACCACTACTAACACTACTACCACTACTAGTACTACTACTAACACAACTACCACTACTAGTACTACTACTAACACTACTACCACTACTAGTACCACTACTAACACTACTACCACTACTAGTACTACTACTAACATTACTACCACTACTAGCACTACTAACACTACTACCACTACTAGTACCACCACTAACACCACTACCACTACTAGTACTACTAACACTACTACCACTACTAGTACTACTACTAACACCACTACCACTACTAGTACCACCACTAACACCACTACCACTACTAGTACTACTAACACTACTACCACTACTAGTACCACTACTAACACCACTACCACTACTAGTACCACTACTTCCACTACTACCACTACTAGTACGACTACTAACACTACTACCACTACTAGTACTACTACTAACACTACTACCGCTGTTAGTACCACTACTAGATTACTACCACTGTTAGTACCACTACTAACATTACTACTACTGTTAGTACTACTAATAACACTACTACCACTGTTAGTACCACTACTAACACTACTACCACTGTTAGTACTACTACTAACACTACTACCACTGTTAGTACCACTACTAACACTACTACGGCTACTAGTACTACTACTAACACTACTACCACTACTAGTACTACTACTAACACTACTACCACTGTTAGTACCACTACTAACACTACTACCACTGTTAGTACTACTACTAACACTACTACCACTACTAGTACCACTACTAACACTACTACCACTGCTAGTACCACTACTAACACTACTACCACTACTAGTACTACTACTAACACTACTACCACTACTAATACTACTACTAACACTACTACCACTACTAGTACTACTATTAACACTACTACCACTAATACTACTACTTACACTACTACCACTACTAGTACTACTAACACTACTACCACTACTAGAACCACTACTAACACTACTACCACTAATAGTACTACTACTAACACTACTACCACTAATACTACTGCTACTAACACTACTACCACTACAAGTACTACTACTAACACTACTACCACTACTAGTGCCACTACTAACACTACTACCACTACTAGTACTACTACTAACACTACTACCACTGCTAGTACTACTACTAACACTACTACCACTACTAGTACTACTACTAACAATACTACCACTACTAGTACTACTACTACCTCTACTACCACTACTAGTACCACTACTACCACTACTAGTATCACTACTAACACTACTACCACTACTAGTACCACTACTAACACTACTAGTACCACTACTAACACTACTGCCACTACTAGTACCACTACTAACACTACTACCACTACTAGTACCACTACTAACACTACTACCACTACTAGTACTACTACTAACACTACTACCACTACTAGTACTACTACTAACACTACTACTACTAGTACTACTAACACTACTACCACTACTACTACTAACACTACTACTGTACTACCACTACTATTACTAATACTACTATTACTACTACTACCACTACTTCCACTACTATTATTACTGCTACCACTACTATTACTACCACTACTACTACCATTACTACTACTGCTACTACCACTACTACTGTTACTACAACTACCAGCACTACTACTACTACTACTACTGTTACTACAACTACTACTGTTACTATAACTACTAGCACTACTATTACTACTGTTACTACAACTACCAGCACTACTACTAATACTACTGCTACTACCACTACTACTGTTACTACAACTACCAGCACTACTACTACTACTACTGTTACTTAAAACTACTACTGTTATTACAACTACCAGCACTACTAGCACTACTGCTGTTACTACAACTACTACTGTTATTACAACTACCAGCACTACTAGCACTACTACTGCTACTACCACTACTACTGTTATTACAACTACCAGCACTACTACCACTACTACTGTTACTACAACTACCAGCACTTCTACCACTACTACTGTTACTACAACTACCAGCACTACTACTACTACCGTTACTACAACTACCAGCACTACTATTACTACTGTTACTACAACTACCAGCACTACTACTACTACTGTTACTAAAACTACCAGCACTACTACTACTACTGTTACTACAACTACCAGCACTACTACTACTACTGTTACTACAACTACCGGCACTACTATTACTACTACTACTACTGCTACTACCACTACTACTGTTACTACAACTACCAGCACTACTACTACTACTACTACTACTACTGTTAGTACAACTTATACTGTTACTACAACTACCGGCACTACTACTACTACTACTACTACTGTTACTACAATTACTACTGTTACTACAACTACCAGCACTACTACCACTACTACTGTCACTACAACTACCAGCACTACTACTACTACTACTACTACTGTTACTACAACTACCAGCACTACTACCACTACTACTGTTACTACAACTACCAGCACTACTACTACCACTACTACTGTTACTACAACTACCAGCACTACTACTACTACTGCTACTACCACTACTACTGTTACTACAACTACCAGCACTACTACCACTACTACTCTTACTACAACTACCAGCACTACTACTACTACTGTTACTACAACTACCAGCGCTACTACTACCACTACTGCTACTACCACTACTACTGTTACTACAACTAGCAGCACTACTACCACTACTATTGTTACTACAACTACCAGCACTACTACCACTACTACTGTTACTACAACTACCAGCACTACTAGCACTACTACTGTTACTACAACTACTACTGTTATTACAACTACCGGCACTACTAGCACTACTACTGTTACTACAACTACTACTGTTATTACAACTACCAGCACTACTAGCACTACTACTGCTACTACCATTACTACTGTTATTACAACTACCAGCACTACTACCACTACTACTGTTACTACAACTACCAGCACTTCTACCACTACTACTGTTACTACAACTACCAGCACTACTACTACTACCGTTACTACAACTACCAGCACTACTATTACTACTGTTACTACAACTACCAGCACTACTACTACTGTTACTACAACTACCAGCACTACTATTACTACTGTTACTACAACTACCAGCACTACTACCACTACTACTGTTACTACAACTACCAGCACTACTACCACTACTACTGTTACTACAACTACCAGCACTACTAGCACTACTACTGTTACTACAACTACTACTGTTATTACAACTACCAGCACTACTAGCACTACTACTGTTACTACAACTACTACTGTTATTACAACTACCAGCACTACTAGCACTACTACTGCTCCTACCACTACTACTGTTATTACAACTACCAGCACTACTACCACTACTACTGTTACTACAACTACCAGCACTTCTACCACTACTACTGTTACTACAACTACCAGCACTACTACTACTACCGTTACTACAACTACCAGCACTACTACCACTACTACTGTTACTACAACTACCAGCACTACTACTACTCCTGTTACTACAACTACCAGCACTACTACTACTACTCCTGTTACTACAACTACCAGCACTACTACCACTACTACTGTTACTACAACTACCGGCACTACTATTACTACTACTACTACTGCTACTACCACTACTACTGTTACTACAACTACTAGCACTACTACTACTGCTACTACCACTACTACTGTTACTACAACTAGTACCACTACTACTAATATTACTATTGCTACTACTACCACTACTACTGTTACTACAACTACTAGCACTAGTCCTACTGTTACTACCACTACTACTGCTACTACCACTACTACTGTTACTACAACTACCTGCACTACTACCACTACTACTGTTACTACAACTACTAGCACTACTCCTACTGCTACTACCACTACTACTGTTACTACAACTACTACCACTACTACTACTGCTACTACCACTACTACTGTTACTACAACTACTACCACTACTACTACTACTACCACTACTACTGTTACTACAACTACTACCACTACTACTAATACTAATACTGCTATTGCTACTACCACTACTACTGTTACTACAACTACTAGCACTACTCCTACTGCTACTACCACTACTACTGTTACTACAACTACTAGCACTACTACTACTGTTGCTACAACTACTACCACTACTACTACTGCTACTACCACTACTACTGTTACTACAACTACTACCACTACTACTACTGCTACTACCACTACTACTGTTACTACAACTACTACCACTACTACTACTGCTACTACCACTACTACTGTTACTACAACTACTACCACTACTACTAATACTAATACTACTATTGCTACTACCACTACTACTGTTACTACAACTACTAGCACTACTACTACTACTACTACCACTACTACTGTTACTACAACTACTACCACTACTACTACTGCTACTACCACTACTACTGTTACTACAACTACTACCACTACTACTAATACTAATACTACTATTGCTACTACCACTACTACTGTTACTACAACTACTAGCACTACTCCTACTGCTACTACCACTACTACTGTTACTACAACTACTAGCACTACTACTACTGCTACTACCACTACTACTGTTACTACAACTACTAGCACTACTCTTACTGCTACTTCCACTACTACTGTTACTACAACTACTAGCACAACTCCTACTGCTACTACCACTACTACTGTTACTACAACTACTAGCGCTACTTCTGCTGCTACTACCACTACTACTGTTACTACAACTACTAGCACTACTACTACTGCTACTACCACTACTATTGTTACTACAACTACTACCACTACAACTAATACTAATACTCCTATTGCTACTACTACCACTGCTTCCACTACTATTAATACTACTACCACTTCTATTACTACCACTACTACTACCACTACTACTACCACTACTACTAGCACTACTACTACTGCTACTACCACTACTACTGTTATTACAACTACTAGCACTACTACTACTACTACCACCAATACTACTACTTCTACGGCTCAAATCACCATCGTCGTGATAAGGTGGATCATTCTATTATATTCTGAATAAATTTATAAATATATATTCATTTATTTGTGCGAAGTTATCTACAGATTCGGGGTGTGCTAGGATTGGTGCTGACCATTTATTCCCCAGACCTACAAACCTCATTCTAAGTTGTTCTACTACCTACTTAACTCTCCCTCTTATTTCACTGAGAACTTTAGCTTCCTTCTCAAATTCCAAATTATTCTCCTAATCCATTTGCCTTGGAACAGTCTAAAAATGTACTTACTTTTAAAATACTGGAACTTTAAAGCCACATCCCTATTACACAGCTTTTCCTCCATTCATTTGTTCCCTGATGTTTCGCCAGAAGGTGCATTCCATCTTCGGTCTTGTCGCATGTGGGGCATATACTTTGTGTATCATTTCCATTTAAGTTTTCATACCCCTAGCATAAACCATGATTTTGCTTCCCTTTCCTTTCTGCTAAAGATTGCTGTACACTTTTGCTTTCCTAATTCCACTTTTATCTTTTATGAAATACCAATCACTTCTCTGCAATTCCGGCAATTTTCCAGAGTTAGTCCCGGTACCTCTTATGCCTTGCGCCCATATGCTATCCTCATTAGGAATTCTTTAATTTTACTCCAACAGCGCCCTTTTCTTTCAAATGCTTTCATAGCATTAACCTGCAAAAGTTCTTAATGTTCTGAATACCATAAAATTGTTTTTACACGAAACCCATGCTTTCACGTTCTTTTAGAATATCCCAGGTCAATTATTATTCTGGGCACATAAAATATGGCATGTCTGGCCACTCGTTTTGGAGTCATCGTAGAATTTATTTGCGTCAGTTCTTCTTGTTTCGTTACTTTTAGAGATCGAAAAAGTTTAATCCCTTTATTTGACGGCATTAAAAGCTTTGCCGATCGGATTACTATATAGTGCATCTCTAGCCCATCGTGTCCATGAAGATTCTTAGTGTAACGTTGACATTGCAATAGTTTTTGACATTCGTACTTTGTGGTATTCTGGTCAATGTTTACGTTATATCACACCTAGAGCTACACTAAGGTGTCTAAATAGCTCGTCTATAGCTTGCTCCGACGTCTTCCTAGTCTAGGGGTAAGACATTGGCTTCTGGTTCCCAATGTCGCGTGTTCAAAACCGGCGTAAAAATCCTTAGCATGGCTACCTTCAGAAGGAAAGTAAAACCGTTGCTCCCGTGTAGTAGATTTACGGCACGTTAAAGTACCTCAAGCCTGAAAATCAGTCATCTGGACAGAATTAAGCCCAATATAGAATCGCGGCATTAAAGAGCTTCATAAATAAAACTCAATTTAATTCCAGAACTTTTTTGGGCATCTGCAGTCACTATTATTTGACATATACGAGCGCCAATAGATTTCTTCGTCTTGGTTGTATTTCATGCGAGGAGAAACACAGTATCGTACACTGCTTAACCGAATGTAAAGGGGTTAGACTTTAGAGGAAAGGAAAGAAACTTGGAAACCCAAATGGATTAGCATATAGGAGAGAAGGTAGCAAAAAAAACTTGAATATCAAGGAAAAGAGAATTAAAGAAAAAAGACCATATTTGAAAAAAGTAAAAAAAAATGTGGAAAAGCAACCAAAAAGTGAGAAAAACAGCAGAGAAAACGGAGAGAATGGGTTGGAATATGTAGTACAAAAGGCTAGACTCGTCAGGCAGCTATATGAATGTACGGTACTGAAACCTAATTGTAAATTTCAATAAGGAATAGTATCAGTATTTGAATGCAGACGACATGATCATCCTCTTCAGGAGCCGAGAAGATCTGCAAGCCACCATAGAAAACTCAGGGCATGAATACAAGAAAATTCTAGGGAAATAAACAGTACCAAAACAAAGGTAATCAAATTTAGAAGGGGGAGGAAGGATATCTAAGTGCGAAGAAGTGAATATCCAATTTGAATTGTTTGGATTTTGTGCTTAAAACAACTGGAGCCGATTTCTCCTTGCCACACATGACATTCCTAAACACCAGAGCTTGTCTCTGTCGACTGCGATAAAAATCTTCGAACTTCAAGTTGTGCTACATGATGCCTACCTTGCAGTGAACAACTTTCAAATTGACATTCTTAAAACAAGCTCTCTCAATCTCATAGTTCACGAGAACAGTGTGCCTAGAACAGTATGTATCCAGGACCCTTTTTCATCGAAGACCTAAAACATAGCTTGGGATTACGGGAAACACAAACATATAAAATGGTCCTCGAAGAGATAAAAAGCTGGCAAGATACCGGAAGAAATAATGGAGACCGAAGCTATGAAGACAGAAATATGGAAGGGACTTTACTTCGAGCTTCGATACCTGTATACACAATTCGTCGCCCATGAGTTTCACAGGATGGCCTGCCGGAACGAGGATGACTGCATCTGCAAGAATTGCAATAAATCCTAATAAAAAGCTGGTGAACATTTAAAAACTCAATTGTACACTTTGAGTTTATTAAAAAAAACAATAAATATAATATAATTAAGTAATTAAGTAATAGCATTAGATTAACTAAATATTTATCCTAAGGATAATAAATTATTATTATTATCATCATTATTATTAATATTATTATTATTACTATTATTACTTTTATTATTTATGTTGGTGTTCTATAATACTAGGGACCTTAGAATTGTTTGAGGTTGACGAGTGAAATTTTTGAAATATCATGAGATAACAGTGCTGTATTTTTTACTGAATCATTTATCAAGTTTTGATAATGTAATGCACATGTTTGACAATTTAAAGACTTTATAACTTTATAGGTTATATCAGGTGGTGAGTAGCTGAAATGACGAAGAGCCTACTCACTCTATGAAACTTATTCATTTAACATTTGACTCCAAGAATAACGGAAATAAGATTGTAAACACCCATATACAACTTTATGTTGTCGAATTGCACCTGTAAGATATTGCCGAAAAGTTGACAAATAGAACATTCTATGGAAAAAAAAAGGAGGACGATCACAAATATGAAAAAATAACTGTTCATTCTTTGTATATACCTGTGCGATATTTAATGTATTGTTAAAAATTCCGTTGAATGCACAAAGTGGAAAAACAGGATGAAGGTCTTCAAGTCTTTAAAATGGAATTCCATTTACCTTGCGTGGCATTGCGAGAAACAAAACGATGTGTGCGTTTTAAACATTTTGATAAGAGTATTAGATATTTCAAGCCAACAGCCAACAGCAATAATAATCTCGGAAATGATTAATGAATCAACGATTTTTTATAATAAGACGTGTATTTTACATTGTTGATGAAAAACAATTTTTTCTGAATATAATAACGTTTATTAATTATTAATCTTCGTCTCCCTGAACGTTCATGGGCAATATTTGCTATACAAAATAAACAAAAAACTTAAACCATAAGCAATAGTTTTAAAGTTATGTATATCCTCTTAGGGTTTACAGTTTAAAAATATGCGAGATATTGCACTCACGTGGATTTCCCCTCCTATTCTGTAACGGAATATTCTTCTGCTGTTGCAGATATTGTTTCCTTGTGGTAGCACACTCGGTAGCCGCTGGACTCAAACACCATGGGCCAGCCAATCTGACTGACGTTTTTCGTGGTTTACCTCAGTTGCCTAGGTAAATATTGGGCTGCGTATTGTAACCCAAAGTTCCACATTCGGTAAAAAACAATGGAAAATAATTGTGACTGCCTGCCATCTAGAGCAAGTGCAAGAGCTAGACTGGGCTGTCTCCTTATAGTGGAGCGAAGTGGCATGATGTAAGAAATGATAAGTGGAAACAAATTATATTCAGTTTTATTTATGAAACTTTTTAACTGTTGCGATTCTCAAAGTCTCATTTCATATTGGGCACGAAAAACCTCTTGATTTTACCTAGAGGGCTCTTATCAAGGTTGAGGTTCTTTTACGTGCCGTAAATGTACGTGTTCAAAGGCAGATTCTGAGCGTCCCATTTCATATTGGGCACGAAAAACCTCTTGATTTTACCTAGAGAGCTCTTATCAAGGTTGAGGTTCTTTTACGTGCCGTAAATGTACGTGTTCAAAGGCAGATTCTGAGCGTCCCATTTCATATTGGGCGCGAAAGACCGCTTATTTTGCTCAGAGGACGCTTTTCAAGGTTGTAGTTTTTTTACGTGCCGTAAATCTACCTGTTAGAAGTCAGGTTCTCAGCATTCCTTTTCATATGGAGCATAAAAGACCACTTAATTTTTCTCTGCAGAATCATACCAAGATTGAGTTCATTCATTGCCGTAAGTCTACAACACTGGAGCAACGGCTTTGCTTCCCTTCCGAAAGAAACCAGCTAAGATTTTTTATGCCCGCAAAAATCCAACGCCCTACACCGGTTTTGAACCCACCATCTTGTGAACTAGGGAATAGCACGTTACCCCTAGACCACGGAGGGTAATAACTGATTACTCTTCTTCTGACCCCGTAGGGGGAGGTTGCAAACTCTTCAGCTGCTCCGGTGCGAGCGCCTGGGACCCCGAACACCCCTGGTACTCCTCTCGTTACAATAAGTACATCGGGCCGAACATCTGAGACTCTCCCGAGAGAGAAGTTTGAATTGGGTTGGACTCGGCAGAGCAGTGGTTCCCGAAATTTGTGGAAGATTGGAAACACGTCTGGGCGGGGTTAGGCGACGCCTTAATGTCCTGTGGCCGCTAACTTAGAGAGTTTAGCAAACAAGAACTAGTAAATGTCGCTGCCACCAAGGTCTTAGATAGTCATTATAAACGCGCGTTTATACTGCCCTCCTTGCGTCGATTTATAGGATACGTACCGGCGTAACGGAAAACCCTACGGACATTTTTCCTGAGGCATTTGGCACATGTGAATGGTTTGTCTCCCTCTGATACAGAGGCTGAGAATTGGCTAGACTGGATGACGCCCTCACGCCATCTGCTTGGTGCAAAGCGAAAGTGGTGTTAATGTGGATGGATCTTGAAGCGTTTTACCACATACCGATCAATGAGTGTTCGTCGCGATTTGAGGAAGAGGGTAAAATAAATGTAATAACAAAGAGAAATAAGTAAATGCACTAGCTTAAGTGGTACTTTAAAATTTTTATTATTAACGCTATGTGATTACCTTTTAATTCCTTTAAATTCCTCTGTGCATGGTTAGGAGTAAAAAAGATAATAAAACTCAATAATAAAAATTAAACAAATAACGACCTTCAATTTGAGAAAAGTGCACATATGTATTGGAAAATGTAAACCAATAAGAAAGAATATTTCGGAAATGGTAACTTTACAAAAATGTATAAGACATAAATTGTGTGTTTTAATGAGATCTGTATTATGTATGTGAAAAAGCTACAAAAATATTTAAAGTACTGAAAAGATTAGCAGGCTCTAAGTGGGGCAGTTTCTGGGAAACATTAAATACAACTTACAATACTTACATCAAACCTGTGATCAATAATAACAGCACTGTCATATAATAAAAAAGAAAATAGAACGCACACAAACTCAAGCACTTAGTATAATTAAAACAATCCCAATAGAAGCGCTGCAGACCGCTACTTCTAACAAACCACTGAATTTAGAGCTTCAAGCTCAAGCTATTTTACAGTATAACAAATTATAAGATCACCAAATTTTAATAAATGGAATAATAAACCAAATGACGTATATAATTATCTCTGAATTCGTACAAGGGGTCAGTAAATTAGAAAAAAAAATTGAAAATACTAACTCAAATCATCAGCTAAATCTAAAATATTAGCTTAATAAAAAAAACATTAGTCATGTTACAGCTAAAGCCCATACACTTGAAACCTTAAATCTAAATTATTCAACTCACAAATAGACAGGTGTATACACAGATGGCTCTCTCTGATATCAATGATGGAGCAGGTGGTATATGCCAGTTCAGTTCCTTTTATAGAAATGTTAGAAAAAATACCAAACTTTTTCATGAAGAAATAGAAGCTGTTTACATAACACTGCAAAATTTATTTCCTTGGCCATATCAATGCAAAATTATAGTTATTCTTTGACTCACAGACTGCTTTACAGACAATAGTAAGGCTCGCTAAAATGGAAAACATTAAAGAAATCCAAAAAATGATTCAACAAATTAATACATTTGGAAAAAAATTATATTACAATTAATTCCATCTCATTGTGTAGTGGATGATAATGAAAAGCAAATTTTTTGGCAAAGAAAGGAACCCAAATTAAACAAAAAACTATTCTAAAATGTCCTTATGAATCAATAAAACGCCTTCTAAAAAGAAAAATAGACACAAATCAGATAAATAAAATAACACAAAAAAAATGCAAAGTGGCTACAAAATCCTAATTTAATTCTAAAATTATCAATAAAATCAGCTGTTGCCAACTTTAGTCTCATAACTGGACATGATTGAATAACTATTCCTATAGGATTGACCTTTCAACATCACCAAATTCCTTACTATGTACTAATGAAGAAATTATGAATATGGAACATCTAGAAGATGTATTCTAACATTGTTGCCAAATACTAGGAAGCTAGAAGCAGAATGACTTCATTGTTTTCAGAGCTATTCTCAGAAAATGCAAGACATACCTACATGTTATTTGGTATGCGAATGTATGACATTTTAATAAAAATAGTTAAGAGACATTTTTATGAACATCAAAAATTCCGAAAAATCCTCAATGTAAGGTTTAGTTCAAGGTGAGGCAGTTCCTGCATATCTTCGTGTCGAAGCACTGCAGCTATTTAACTTAGACACCAAAGTTTGGTATTTAGGCGACTTTTCGTTTTTGAATTATGCTGTTTACAGACACACCAACGGATCATTTTCTAAAAACGCTTTCGTTGTTTCTTTCTTTTTCTGTGCTCCAAACAAATATTTTCGATGAAATATCCGAATCGAATTTTTGTGTGGAATGCAATACCTTCTCTATGCACTATTTATGTGCATTGCACAAGAAGAGAAAATCAATTCGTAAAATGTTATTTGTTACGAAAATATTTTAAGGGAGATTCTTCTTCTTTCACTATTAAGCCGGAGGACTATCACCTCCCTAACTTATATGTCAAAGCCTGAGGTCAGATGTGTATTTCTGTTCTGTGCTCAGAAAATAACATTTGCAGCGTTGGTACGCAACCCATGTGAGTGAATACAACAGTTAAGGAACAGACTTTTATGTGACTGATTTTCATTACAAATTATTTCTAATCCTGTTCTCCTTACACAGTGATAGCAATGGTATTAACAAGTTTAGGTGATTTTTGGTTTATTATATTAATACTACTGTCATTATTTTTTGCAATTATTTATGTTACAGCTTCAAATTGCCGTCAAACGATGAAAATATGTACAAATACAAATAAATGAAACTTCAGAGCAATTTTTACGTCAATTATGAAGCTACAATAGGTGTACTTATCTATGAAAAATGGATTTCACATTTCAAACGCAAAGTGTTGCATACTGCCACATTACTGTTCAGGCTTTACGCGTAGTTGTTCACGTAGTGCACAGTAGGCATTTCGCAGGAGCATCGTGAAAATTTGCTATCTCTGATTTATTCAAAGGGCATTCAGAAGATGAAACCTGCACCATACGTTCCATAACAAGTTCATAAAGTTGATCACAGAACAAATGAGGCAAGAAACAAAGAACCAAGTATCATTTGGCCAGAGTCCTTTGATACAGGGACACACGTAGCCGACTTAAGCAGGAGTAACATGTTTTTGAAGTTTATACTTGGATGTCCATTATTCTAACTGTTTCATTAATGTTGATTGATAATAGGCTACCATCAACCAACATTTATCAAGCAGTCTAAATTATGCACGTCCAAGCATAAACAACATGTAAGCTTCATTTCATATATTGGTTTTTTGTATATTCCTTTAATGCTTTTGTAGCTCTGCACACTTTGAAGATTGTAACCGAAACATTTAGCTGTTAACAGTGACACGCAAATCATAAATTGATATAGATATCATCATCAAATAATAAAATATGTGCACTGCTTTATAAGCCCATTGAAAATATTTCTGTGATTTATTTCTCCTATTTATATGTTAGTACTTCGAAATATATTTTACAGGCATAAAATACACAAAATATGAAGATATAAAAGATAACGTTTTTAATTTTGTAGGAGAATCATCGTTGTTTACTCCTGAAAAAATCTAATTCGAATGGATATATTTAAAGCAATAAACATAGACAATGGGTGACACTGTTTTTGCACTATATCAATGTAATGAGTTAACCTAGCGTATTTTAGTTTCCCTTGTCCTTCTTACTTTTTATTTGATGTGATCTTCGTAGGACCTTTTATTCGTTTCTTTTTTATCCATTCCACCTTTTTATCTTATCTCCACTCATTTTACTTGGATAATCTAACGCATTCATTATTTTGCATTTCTTCTTAGTTTAGAAACGTTTCGTCTCATCCAATCTTCTGTAATTACATAACTATAAATATTTAAGTAAAATGCAAAGCAAATAACTTTGATACTTCACAGTGTTTCACATGCTACGAACACTTTCTTAGAAGATTATTATAACCTTTAACTAACGCACACTATCTGCTTTCTGCCTCGCGCTATTGTTTATAGTAGGTAATGACTGTCAGATGTTACAGCATTCTGACTTGTAAAACTTCTCATACTCATGCTAACATTATATCTCTTTTGGTTACCTTTATAAAACCAATAGGAATTGTTTGATATAGCATAAATATGAAACTTTCCGAAATTCTTTCACGCAAAAAATTATAATATAACACTCACTTTATTAAAGGTGGAATGTTCAAACCAGACAAATTTCAACAGTCTGCTCTACTCTAGCTAAAAAAAGAATATTGTTATGTTTGAGCTTTAGTTTATCCATTATTGTGAGATAAGCTTTGCAATAGCAAATATCGAACTTTACTAAAAGCAGTTGTTTTTTTAAACTCATGTTATACAATAGAGAAAAGTTAATTCAATTGTTTTCTTTTACCAAGTATATGTAGGATAGGTTGTCAAACTAAACAGTTCAATGTCATAGCCGGGATTTTATCCACTGATATCCCGGTTGCTCTACCACTGAGCTACCATGGCAACATGCCGACACTGCAGTAAATTTCTCAAGATGATATCAAATTATTTTGAGCCGACATACGTCAATGGCGACATATAATGTCGTGAGTACTTTAAGTCCTGGGCTTCATAGTTTAGGCAACAACTGGGTCCATTAAGTTAATTTCTTTTTTTCACACAAGCCGTGTGTAGGTCACCAGTTGGATTGGTAGCGTCAGACTGAAAACTGCAATGCTATAGTCGGGATTTGCACCACATTCTTCATTGGATAATAAGTTCAAAGTTGAAAATTACACAACTGCTTGCGAACAACTGCAATTTTGCGAAAAAAGAAAAGGACGCGCTAATGACAACACGTATGCGTTAGAAACAGAAGTATCCCATTTGACTGTTTTAGGGTTGAGGCAAGCTATATAACACATAGAGAAACTCCTCCAGTACATTAATCCGGTATATAAATAACCCTGACAATTGCTGTTATTAAAATAAAATTATTATTATTATAATTATTATTACTATTATTATTAATAATAATTATTGTAATCATTATTATCATTATTATTATTGTTATTATTATCTTATTACTATAATTATTATTACTATTATTATTAATTATTGTTTGGGTAGTTGTTATTCTATTTTTCCGTAACAATGTAATCATCATACCCCCCTCTTCCTATATTATAAAAGGGGTGTGGAGCAGTAGAGAAACTTGCCTCTCTCAGAAACCATTCCTTCACTTCTGCCATCCGCAAAACTGATTAAACGTCAATCTAGATTCTAGAGTCACCGAAGTCTCAATTGCAGCTCCTGAAAAAGCAATGAAAGTACTCCTGCAAGTCCTTTACATCACTGATAAAATGTGTGTGTGTGTGTGTGAGAGAGAGAGAGAGAGAGAGAGAGAGAGACAGACAGACAGAGAGAGAGTGTGCAGCAGGAAAAGGGGAGGAGGAATTCGAAGAGAAACGTTTTTCAGTTTTGTGTCTAGTATTACGAATACGAGCTATTTCCATTCGGTTCCCCATTGTTCATACAAAAGCCATCTCCTTTTACTACGTTAAATGCGTATTTAAATTAAACTCAATAATACAGAAAGGCTATGTGTATTAGGATTATAGATACACGTATTTTGATAAATTGTACATTAATGTGTCTCCTTGGCGTGTTTGTTTTTTATGTTCGTCTGACAGTTTTTGCTATTTAAGTTTTTACAAGATGATGGTTTTAACAGCTCCTCGAAATGGACAACAAAAATATGCAAAACTATCCGGTTTGCTTCCATACATTACATTTTCATTGTACAAATAAATACTTAATTTTTACAAACATATTCAAAGATAATTATCTCAATAACAGCTTCAGTGTTATACTCTAAGATACTTGGCTAAATTATAAGCATTACTATGAATAACATAAATAAAAAACAATGAAATTAGATTTTAAGTTACTCAAACTTCAATATGTGACCAGGTGGCCTATGTAGTGTGAAGGCGTCTGGCCTTGCAAAACGTATTTTAACTTTGAACTAGTTATAGCTGGAATAACCAAAGCACTCAAATTCCTTTTGCAGCCTGATTACCAGCTGCTATAACCGCTCCTAGTTCCAATATGGCATTTGTTACCTCGAGGCATATCCTTCCGACTGTCGCTCTGAGGAAAAACAACCACGCCCACTTGAGGCACTAACCAACGTAAAACATATTACTCTTAATAACTAAAACTATAAGTCCGCAAATGAAAGAACTGTTGATTTAATGTTGACCATTACACTCTTCTCAATTACCAATACAAATATCTGATATTATACTCTATATTAGCCTGTATATTATGCGAACTTTAAAAAATAATAAAAACTTATTAGGCTCTATATCATTAGTTTATAGAAAAATGTGATGTGTTCCAATCACATGCCTTTTAATCTGTGTCAAATATTACTCTTAAAACTTATTCTTCTATCTACTTCATGATACTCAAGATAGGATTTTCAAAAATGGTTTTGTTTTTTTTATCCTTTTATCCTTTACGTAGAAGGAAGTGCGGATAAGCACTAAGTTAAAGCGATAGTCAACTATTTTAAACAGTTGCTGGTTGCTATGGGACTAAGATTCATTCTCTTTGCATGGGCCTAAGTTGACAAATTCCCGTATGAGAAAGTTTTAACTATTTTAAAATTGAAAATAATAGCACGAAATAGCTCAGATATGGTTAGCTCCACAAAAAGTATATATGACATAAATTGTGTTTTAATGAGATCTACATAATTGTGTAGTAAGCTTTTTTAAATCTCTTACGGTTTACTGGTTTGGCATAAGTGCCTCAGAATAAACAGAATTTGAGAAAATGTAATATTTATAACTGTTTTGTTTGTAGTTTACAGTTATTTGTTATATAAGTATCAATATCTTGCGATATTTTAGTCAAAATCGTTAGATATTAACATGTATAGTGTAACTTGGCTCGCTGTTGAGTTATTGTTTTCACACACACACATACACACACAACATTTTCTAAAACTGCTTTTAGGGATTAAGGGGACACTATCATGTATATTTGCAGTGAAACCACGCTATCGAATTTTTTGGTGGAGTACCCGTAATACCTTCTCTGGCTATATAGGTAGAGAAAGTAAAAAAGTTATTCAAGTAGTCTTACTTAAACAAATGCATTATTTCTGACGTGTGCACATCATTTTTTTTTTTTGTTTTTTTTTTTTTTTTTGTTTTGTCAAAAGCAAATTTGTTTCAGTGGCCCATAGAATAGCATGAGACAAACTTTACTTCTGTAGTTTGGAAAAAAAGCCACGATGGAATTTCGAACGTTATATCATGTTACTGCCTTGAGAATCTACAATGAAAGGCACACTTCAACAATGACGCTCATATTATAATTGTCTAGCCTCAACGGTCCCGCAAGAAGTCAAGTTACAGAGTTAAAGGTTGTCGTCGAACGAAGGGTAGGAAATATACGATCGGAGTGGAAATTCAGCAGTGACGTGCCGTAGTTTTCTCTACTGGAAGTTTATTAAGAGCCCTTTTCTTAATGTTCTCTATTCTAAGGTACGAGCGGAAATCTCTAACAACTCCCGGCTAAGTAACCACATCTTAAAACAGTCGTCATAACCAATAAAATATTTAATATATGGGGGTGTTGTAGATATTGAAATGTGATTAGGAAAATTCATGTTTTTACTTTCTTGTTTTGTGTCGTTCTTTTTAAGGAATTGTCCTGACATTGTATACAAGATATTGCGTGTTTTTATTGTTTTTCCTCGGGTTAAATACGTAATTTACCTGATAAACCGAATGTGACTATAGGTCCAAAATCTATAGTTTAATACTGTAAAATCATTACTGTTTACTTCTTTAAAATACAGCTTTAATTAAGGAATTCAGTTCTTTGGAGTATTATTTTTTTTTTTTTTTCGTAGTCGTCTTACCTTCCCCGTATTTAGGACTGCCGCCCCCTAAGACTAACAAGCAGCTGCCTAGGGGTCAGAAGCCTATCGTGCAGTCCGACACCACAGAATGGAGAACCTGGAACGAGTGGTCGGCCGTAGTGGTCGGTAGGAACGTAAGGAAGTGGGTGATATGAAATTCAAGCAAAATGGATGATTGGAAAGGTGATGATGGAGCAATTGGTGGAATGAGTGGCGGGGGAAACCGGAGGATCCATATAAAACCGCCAGACGCCGCTTCGTTCACCACGGGTGCTTTGAATCGGGCCGCCAAGGTGGGAGGCGAGTGGTATAATCACTCGGCCACGGTACTGCCTGAGTATTATCTATACAGAGAAAAATACATTTTCGTAGCTTTTCCATAATTAAATCATAAAAGTAATTATATATAAATTGTAATTGTAAGTAAATGAGATTCATTCGCAATAAAGGTTTTTGTGTAAAAGTGTTTAGCCAAGCATTACAATTTCAATACAGCTTTCTTTTTCCGAGTTACTTTTACTTTTGAGATATAGGGAAGCGAAGTACCACAGAATGACAATTTATGTTAAAACTGTTATGTCGTAATAATGATTTGTTGTTTACTTTATTAGTTTACAGAGTCCTATACTTGTGCACAAAAGCATATATATCATGTAAAGCTCGCGTAATAATCCCATTTCCTGTATACTGGTATCCACCTCCACTTCCTCGAGAAACACATAGCAGCAACATAAAATAATACACTGGAACAACTGCTGGATGCTACGATCTTCAGAGGTTGTTGGGTTTCAACCTGCTGATCAATTATGTGATATAATTCATGATGCAAAATTAAAAGAACGCTCTTCCGTTCACAACCATGAAAGTAAGCTTATACATCTCTTGGGAACTTAGATTGATAGCTTTCTGGGTCATGATTCCAAACATCATGAAGAATTAACTCGTAATTCAGAAGAAGCATACAGTTCACAAGTATTGTGAGAGACCAAATTCCAGAAGTTACTATATAAAACATATTGAAATTCATAATTGATTTTCTTATATAAAATGAGTTAACAGTTCAGAGACCAAAATTTATAAAACAGCTTAGAGTACCTAGCATAATAAATGTGCAGTTTTAAATTGTGAATTTGTTTACCTAGTTGTAATGTCCAGTTAGATGCCTATGCCATAATTTCGTGCACTGGCTACGCCCTACTACACTTTCCAGCAATAGATAGATAGCAAATTCCCAGTCTTCTGTGTGTGTGTGTATTTTTTTTACGAACATTTCATAGAGCAGCACTGTTTACACACTATTATCTATATAAAAACGAAACTTTTTGCGCAAGAAGTAAGTTCGGGTCTCGGAGAGCAAATGAATATAGTAAGAGATGTTTGCATACCCTTTAATGTGTGCAGAACTTTTGTGAATAGTAACGACTTGTGTTCCTCGTTGGATTGTATATAAAAATCACGGATCTGGTGTACATTTAATATAAATTCATGCATCAAGTGGATAAAAATGATGGTTAAGGCACAATTGAACAATTTTTTAGAGTCAAGATTATTCACCTGGTGTATAAGTAACACTTTATGGAAATTTACGAGTATAAGATATCGGAAATGTATCACAACCAATTCGGCAATCATACGTGAAACAAATGAGAGTGTCTTTCATATTTTATTAGATGATGGTTTCTTTTGTAGTTACCTGGCATATAGAAGCGATAAATATGACAACCACTTGCATGTATTCCCTTCCTTTGAGACAAATTAAAAGTGTGCTAATGTTATTATGCAGCTTTTTATAAAGAGAACCTGGTAAATGATTATAAATTCAGGTCATAACTCTATATTTCATAATGTACAGAGGTTTCTTGCATATTTATTTCTCAGAAGAAACAATTTGAAAATAATTGCACCTTCTCACTATAAAGCACAGACATTTCGAATAGCGGTGTTAAGTAATTACCATTATTGATGCGCGTGCATAATGAGCCAATTACACTGGGCGTTATGTACAGTAATATTGCAGTAGTACTTGCTTATAATGCATAAGTCTTATTTGTTGTGTGAAAAATCAAATTGAGTTGGATACAGACGCTCTTTAACTGATATGGTGTTCACCATCCCATTATGTATTGGACGTGAAAAACTGCTTAATTTTGCTGAGAAAAGTCTTTATCAGCTTAAGCTTCTTTTAGTGTATAAATTTGTGTTTATTTCCCTTTCTAAGGATGCCTTGCTATGGAGTTTTAGGCCAATCCAATGTCCTCTGCTGGATATTTTCTGTTTACAAACACTTGCGTGTTAAAATATGTTTTACTTTCTTTACACCTACTATGCACTACATAGTGTATAGAAGAAATATTGTATGACACCCAAAAATTCGTTGTCGAGATTTCACCGGAAATACATGTTTTTAGCACCGCCTCAATCCAAAAAGAGCATTTTTAGAAAAAGATCCGTGTGTTTGAATGTGTGTTTCTGTGGACATCATAACTGAAAAACAAAGGCATCGTTAAATACCGAACTTGGTATTCAAGTTTGGTATCCTCCAAGGATGCGACACGAAGACATTCAAGAAAATTCCCCCATCTCAAAATACAAAAATGGCTCTAACGAATTTGATTCAAATACCACATATTAAAGCCATTTCCATCACAAATAAAATGTATATCTTGAATAGCTTCTGAAGACCTGTTTATTCTGGATGAATTTTGCTGAAGTTTGCTCTACTTGTGAACCGTAGGAGATAGACAAAAACTTACTGCACAAAAAATGTAGATCTCGTTAAAACACATAATTTATGTCATATACATTTTTTTGTGGAGTTGAGAAATTCGAGATATTCCTTGATATTAGCTTCAGTTTTAAAATACTTATACATTTCTCATGCTGGAGCTTGTCAACTTCTGGCCGCGCAAATAAACTGATTTCAATCACATAACAGTCACATTTTAAAACCTTTAGCTGTCGTTTAGCCCAGAATATTCACTAATTTCCCTTCTACTTACAAGGAACTAAGCAATACGACTGTTTCTGTTTCTGTTTATCTCGATTAGCATGAAGAGATAAAAGAATAAGATTAATAACAATAACTTTTTAAAAAGATGTAGAGAAGTTCATGTGACCAGTAGGCATCAGATTTTTATTTATTTATGCTCCAAAATCTTACTAAGAATATATTCTAGTAGAACATCTTATGTATGACAAACACAAATTACGTGTTCAGAATTGGGAGATGCTGCTCTGGCGCCACGCCACTGAAAACCTGTTAGAGGCTGAAGGCTTAGTGAAGAAATAAAACTGAGAGTTTTTTTTTATACTTTTTGGAAGGGAAGGTTTTTCCCAGAAGAAGGCGTGAGTGTGAGCAGAGAACTGCTTGTAAGGAACAACAGTTTTTCAGATATTTCATACAAACGAAAAAAGCTTGCGAGAGAGGTAAAGGAGCAAGAAATAAGGGAACATAAGGACTTGCTTGTTTTTCTCTTTGACAAGAAAGGTTGAACACCTGGTTCGCCGGACAAATAGATCTATCATTGTCAATTTTCCTCTCTCACTACCATTTATCCCTCTTCCTAGATTTATCTTTCCTTTTCTTCGTTTCATTCGCTTCCGTTCTACTGATCCCTTGTTAAACACAAAGGAGATCGCATTTAATGTCAATTGGAGAACATCTTACAAAAAACAAACAAAACTTAACAAGAAGTTACTAAAAAGATATGCGAGCTAGCGTTTCAAAGGAGCAGAGCACAGAGAGAGGAGATAATCAGGGTTTGATTCATTTGGAGAGGACCTTTGTAATATATCTAAAGGTTTCCATTTTGCTATATCTTGTTAGGCAAATTAATTGATTCGGGATGACAGAATAAGAGCTATGCTTTGGAGCAGATAGGTTTCTATTAAATCTCTAGTACCAAAGCTCTCTAGGAAAATACTCAGCTTTCTTGTTATCTATGACGTACTGCTCTGAACTTTAAGGGTTACAAACAAATATACCAAGGAAGAGAATGTTCCTGAATACGGAAATAATAAGTCCTCGTCTATGTACAACTGAATTTTAATATTTTAATTGTTCTGGCTCTCAACATTTTAGTTTATTACTTTCTCTAGCACTAGTACATAGTAGCTAGAGAAGGTATTATATTCCACCATTAGTTTCGATGTTGAGATTTCACCAGAAACATGTTTTGAGGTCCCTTTAGTGCGAAAAAGCATTTTAGAAACTTGGTATTTATATTTAGTATTTTCCAAGGATGCGACACGAAAATTTTAAAAAACATTTTCCCCGCCACAAATTGCCCACTACATGTAAACATATTTGAAGATTCTTTTTTCTCAAAAATGTCTATAACGATTTTAATTAAAATATCATATAGTAAATATAGTTACATCACAAATAAAATGTATATTTTGAATATTCTGGGAATAGACTCTGTAAGACTCTTTATTCTGGATGAGTTTGGCAGAATTTTGTATAACGATTGAATTATAAGATATAGACAAAATCTTACTATTCAAAAAAATGTAGATTTCATTAAAGCACATAATTTATTATGTCATATACATTTTTCTCATATAGATGACCGTTTTTGGGTTATTCGTATTCAGTAGTTTCGGTT
The DNA here is from genome assembly GCA_030762935.1 of Hymenopus coronatus. Lineage (NCBI taxonomy): Eukaryota > Metazoa > Arthropoda > Insecta > Mantodea > Hymenopodidae > Hymenopus > Hymenopus coronatus. The sequence continues at coordinate 9,546,764 of CM060890.1, read as the reverse complement.
GTAAGTTACCTTATATTTTCTCAAACGGGATCGTGCAAAGCGAACCGAACCTCAATTGTTTCATATAGCCACCATTTTTAAGACGTCTAAGATCTTTATGATAAGCTTTAGGATAATGTATTCCCATATTTCCATTCTACTTACAATTAAGCAATCTGTAAAACCAATTCTATTGATGTTTATGTCGGTTAGTAGAATGTAGATTAAAAATATTTTTTGTAAGAATAGTTTGTAATTGGAGTAACTAGAGAAAGTTATATGAATGTAGCATATCAGCTTTGCTTTTCACTCACATGACTTTCTCTATCTGTTTTGGAACAAACTATTCTTACGAAGGTTTATTTTTCTACATACTTATCAATATAAACGTTTATAGAACACCTTTATTACACACTTCCTTCTAGATACGCAAGACTAGTCAAATATTCAGAAGCTAGTCCCTATGATGCATAACATAGGGATGCATTGAAAATTCATTGTCTTTGTTCGACCAGGACAAAGAAAATTCGATAACGATTTTAAGCATTTAAACATTGAAACCCATGTATAAGCATTTTAAAATTGAAACCCATAGTTAGGAATATCTCGGAAACGGTTAATTCAACAAAAAATGTATTTGGCATAAATTATGTCTTTTAATAGTTCTAAATTACTTTTCCTTCACCAAAAATTCCTCTATCTCTTATAGCTTACCAGTTATGAAAAAAAAAAAAAAAACGCACACACACACAAAACATCCGCAATGAACAGAACCTCAGAGGCAGAAAATTCAACATGTAAATTTCATTTGGCATAAAAATATCTTAAACATACGATATTATAACCAATATAATTTCTAAGAAAATACACATTTTCCATGTAAAGGATGGTTTAATGGGGAATTTTCTTCAAAATATCCTTGAAAGACGGTGAAATTAAATATAAAGTTTAATATTTAACCGAATTTTTGTTTTTAGTTAAGTTGTTCAGATATTCATATGGAAACATGCGCGTGCACATACACACACTTACGCGTATCTTTTTTTATAAAAATGCTTTTTATGGATTCAGGGCCCCCAAAACTTATATTTCCAGTGACATTTCGTTATGAAATGTTTGCGTATGTATCACATAATTCAAACCAATAGATAATAATATATGTTGGAAGTGCTGATATTAGAACAAAGATGAGTGTTTAAATGAGGGATTCATTATTCTTGAGTGCGTTTTGTATATGTCAGGCATGGGCAAAATCGGCTCAAAACGCTTTCTTGTCTTATCCATCCGCCCCTGTCACTCGGGTTCAGCTTTCCTTTACTTCCAACTCGTCTCATTCATTGGCGAGTGCCTTCGTAGGACCTTTGTTTCATGCAGAACGGCAGACAGAATTGTTTTAAGTTACAAAAACAGGAACGTTTGCTGTTGATATAAGAATTTCAATTTGCAAATAGAAATCGCTACAGTTTTAAACGTCTACTATGATCAGCAAACTTTGGTGGTGTTACAAGTATTTAGTTACAATTTCAAAAGGTTCTCACTGAATACTCGTATTTGTAATTTATAAAAGGGAAGATATAGGCTTCCACTGTTATGGGTTTAGTTCTAATTCCGGAACTGAACTTATCTAAAATTCTGAGTGCAAATTATATCTATTTGATGTGATTTAATATATATAATGAATCGCCTAAATGCATGTACGAGGAGCACTTCCGAACGACTGGACCTAATTGAACAATTATTTTTGTTGTTTTTGTTGTGTTTATTATCGTCACGAAAGGGTTTATGGAAAAGAAACTGTTTAAAAATCGTACGGGAAAGTTTTTAAAGTCTCTTAATGTAAATCAGCACACAGTGCCAACGGAACTCATTTCAGTTAATGGCCGCCAGATGACAGTGGTACCAAGGTTATTTGTTGCTAAATGGCGCAGTACTGCTATATTTTCCCTCCCCATTTAATGTTTAGATAACGTTCCAATTTATTGAGGCAATGACGTAGCATAACAGTGAAATTCAAGTACTTTTTATGTTTTAATAGTCCCTTCCTGCTCCTATCGTTTAAAATAAAGAAGCAAAGAAGATTTCTTGGAGATGAACACCTAGAGTAAGTATTTATTTATTTGCCGCTAGATGTTCGCAGTATTGTTCTATTTTTCCTCCCCATTCAATGTTAAGGTCACTCACCAGTTTATCGAGATAATGACGTACGCAGCAGTGAAATTCAAATATATTTTATGTATTAACTATCTTCTCCATACTCCTATCGTTTAAAATAGACAAGCAAAGAAGCTTTCATAGCAACGAACACCTAAATTACGTACTTATTTGTCGCTAGATGGCCGTAGTACTGCTCAAGTTTTCTTCCCCATTTAATGGTAAGGGAATGCACCTGGTTATGGAGATAATGGCGCAAGATAACAGTGAAAATCAAATATATTTTAAGGTTATGTGGTACATGAGCTAGCTAAAAGTGATTTCATCAGAATACGAACATACCACCGTCGCCATCACACTGAAATGCGGTGCTCTTAACTCGTTTGATCAAGTAGTATTTTGGGTTAAATGGAGAAATTTAATACAGAAAGCTATCATCAAATAAAAACTTATCACCTGCCCAACCAGATCTACTTGCTCTTTAGTTATATTATTGTTAGCCTATAAATAGGGCTGCTTTAACATAGAAGAAAACAAATAAAGAGGTGGAAAACATTTGGAGTAAAGGAAAGAAAGAGATTCGGAAGAAGCATGAATGTTACTTTGTGACTTTCTCCTTAATGTAGTCCATTGCCTATTTCGGCGTTTACCCGCCACACTGTGAAAGCGCTGCCATTATTGTGATTATGCCAACGGTAACTTTGCTTATCCACGCTGTTAAATGCATATGTCAGCGTCTCCATAATATCTTATGGGTGCACTGACTTCGTCCATTTCGCAATACCAACATGTATGCTACATTGCGCAGATCATTGCGCTCCATTGCGCTTTGCAGATGCAAAAGCATTATTAAACGTTGGCAATGGGAAAATTCCTGTTGACACTTCCACTAGCCTCATTTCGTTTCCACCAAATTTTTGTCACTTCACAAAGTCAAAGGAAGAATTAATATCGAAGGTGTTCCCAAATATTGGTGTAAATTACAAAACCTATGCTTGGTTGCGCGAACGAGCTATTTTATCAGCAATTAATAAGAATGTAGATGATTCGAATATAAAAGTTCAGAGTAAAATTTATGGACAAATGAATTCATTTAAGTCGATCGATTACATTACCGATCCAAATGAGGTCGTCAATCGTATAACTGAATTCTTAAATTAATTGGATTTGCCAGGATTACCGCCACACAATTTTCAGCTCAAAGTTGACTCGGTAATAATTATGCTATGCAATCTCAATCAGCCGAAATTGTGCAACGGACTCGCTGTTAAAATAATTATGAAAAATGTTATTTAAGCTACTATAATCATAAAAAATTTCAATGCGAGGATATGCTTGAACCAAGAATACCACTAATGCCAACCGAGTTTGCTTTTGAATTTAGGCGTGTTGAGTTTCCCACATGCCTTGCATTCGCAATGACAATAAATCTCAAGGTCAACGGTTAGAAATGTGTGAAATATACCTTGTTTTACACATGGACAGTTGAACGTGCGTGCTCGAGAGTCAGCAAACCATCGGCGCCATTTGTTTTCTCTCCGGAAGGAAAATTGTACATTACAAGGCATTACAATAAAGTATTGTAAAATTATTTAATTTTAATTTTATTTCATTGCATGATCGTATTGTAAACGGAAGATTTTGTCTTAGGTTTTTTTTCATTAGGTACACCACCCGCGCAAAGCCGGGGCGGGCACCTAGTTATATATAATATTTATTAATAGTATATCTGGAATATATTTTAAAATATTTCTCTTAGGGCTGGAGAGAGAACGTAAGCTTAACGAACTAAAATTGAAGTCAAACGCATCCCTGAGTGAAACCTCAAGGGGGAATATATTATGCGCAAGTTAAATAATGAGTTATAAAATTGAAGGTATACGCACATTATAAAACTGAGTTTAAAAGCAAAATATTTTAGGTTGATCAAATACTTTTAAATATTTTAAGGCTATATAGCAATCGAACTTTACAGCTGTATTTATTTAATCATAAGACAGCGTAAGAATATTACATGCATATGGTAAAGGAAGTTTATAAACTTGAGAATTATGTAATAGATATGCCTAGCCGCAGTAGGTGGCTGTAATAATTTTGTATGCCAAATATGTTTAATATGCACAACATAATTAATATCAGCGTAGAAATTATTACTACCGCGCAGGCGGAACGAAGCCACGGCTACGCTTGTTGTTTCAAAACAATTTTCATCATTCAGCAAGAGTATGTAGCGTGAGTTCTATCGCTATCTCTCCTCTCGCTCCCTAGTCTGGTCTATCTTACGGCTTGACGGGTATTTAAAATTATATATATAGTTCATTCAGAATGAAGAGGGATTCACAGAAAAGTTCAGTTATATTTTATAATATAAATATTTCAAACATATGCGTTTTTAATCAGAGTTACTAATAATTTTTCAGAAAATCTATATATAGCGAGAGAGAGAAAGAGAGGGAAAGAGAGAGAGAGAGAGAGAGAGCTGTTTTTGTTGCAGGATTTTCTTGAGAATCCTCGTGTGTAATCTTTGTAAGCTGTTGAGTCCACCAAATTGATATTTTTTTCGGAAATGCTCAAAAGTCCACTATTATAAGTAGCTGGCAAAGAAACCTTTTGCATGAATAGCTTGCTCGAAGTTACATGTATACAAATCTAATGTGTTCCATTTACATGGCTTTCTCTGCGTGTTCGAAAAGCAAAGTAGTATGTAGAAGCGAAATAAGGAAATGCACTAAACTAAATCAATATTCCTTCAAAGCCAGTCGCCATGTGAAACAATTTATGTTCGCTTCTCTTTGCATGAGCAGGAGTAACACAAAAGATGTATGAAGCGAGTGCAGCGTCCTGTTTGAAAAATAAAGTACAAAATTGAACAGTATATTTCGGAAATGGTTAATGAATATATACTATGAATTGTGAGTGATTTAATGAGATTTACGTTTTCTGATAAATACGTTTTGTCTATCTCTTACTGTTTGCGAGTTATGAATCAGTTATCCAGAATGTAGAGGACCTCAGAGGCTGTTCCGAGAAATGCAGGATATAAATTGCTTTGCCATATAGCTATCTTTAATATGCATTATTTTATTTAGAATCTTTAGATCTATTTTAAAACAGTTTATATCTTCCATGTAAAGGGTAGTTTGGTGCGGGAGTGTTCTCTTGAAGATTGCAGTTTCGTGTCGCACATTTGGAAGGTACTAAACTTAAACACTAAGTTGCCCCCTCCAAACAAACACACTCCCATGGACAGTTTTCTGTTTTGTGGTTTTTGTGATATTCTGAGCTCCTGAAAACATGTATTTTCGGTAAAATTTCAGTATCTATATTTTAATGTACATTGCACATAGTACTCGCCAGAGATCAAAATCGTTTCAAGTGGTTTCAAAACATCTATTTACAGTGTAATGTAACAATACTGTAAAATGTACAATATTGTGGAAATAACGAATGAAACATTGTGACGTGGAAAATTTAAAACGTTAATAAATATGGAGAATTATTTCATAGATTTTTTTTCCCCTAATACTTTCATAAATATTAAGTGAGAAACTATATTCCGTACTAAAAGTTTTCCGCAGAAAATCATGCGGCATACTAAGTAAGTATGAAAATATAATATGGATGTTTGAGCTGCTCTAGTTTATTTCCAAAGTAAGCATTGTTTTATTTGACTTCGTCGTGTGGATGTGGACGACAAATCTCAGTTATTTTTTATTACATAGGTCCAGTAAGGTTTCAGGTCCTGTAGGGATATGATAATAACTGGTAAGTCCTGATCGCATCAGCCATGGAAGAATGAGAAAAGAAATTCTGTTTCTCCTCATATCAGTACAAATATCGTACGTGTTTCCTAAGTAGGAGTAGGCGTAAGCAAGAGCAGATTAAATGTACTAAGCAGATTGTCACTTGTATCATGCAAGGAACGTATCAAAGCTAACATATGGCGATCCGTGTTTTAAATGTAGGTAAGTGTTGCTTTAGCTTGCAATATTCCTTTTATACCTATAACGACTGCGGAAATGTGCAATGAAAGTTTATCTCAACTAAGTAGATGAAGATATGGTACTATACTTTCACTGGTATTGCAGATGACCAGGTGGTGATGGCTCAGAGTCGCGAGGATGTAAAATAATGAGGAAACTTTTGGATGCTTCTGAAGTAGGACTATTCATCCCATTTATAAAGGGAAGGGAACTATTGGAAATCCGGATAACTATAGGGGGGTTACTCTGTTGCCAATTATGGAAAAAATTTATTGTAGAGTGTTATATAACCGGATAAAGGACTGGGAATCTAAATTTGGCAAACTTTCAAAATTTCAAATGGGTTTCAGAGAAGGACACAGTACCATAGATGCCGCTTTTATATTAGACACTTTAAGGACGCAGCAACTGTTAGTTAAGCGGGGAAAGCTTCATTGTGCTTTTGTGGACTTTAAGAAGGCATTTGACTCTATCAATCGAAATGCATTATGGTACAAACTAGGCAGAAAGGGGTTATCAAGTAAAATGGTTAGAGCATTGCAGGCAATATATCAAAATGTCCAATTCTGTGTGAAGTACGACAGAAACAGAGTGTCCGAGAGCTGCCGAAGCTATAGGGGAGTGAGGCAAGGCTGTATTTTATCTCCCTTGCTATTTAATCTCTTTGTGGATGATATTACTGATACAATGATAGCAGAGAATATTCAAGCACCAGTAGTAGCGGATTTGCAGATCCCAACACTTTTATACGCAGACGATTTAGTATTGTGCTCTACGACAGTAAACGGATTGCAACGAGGACTGGACAAACTTAAGAACTATTGCGATGAATGGCTACTTACAGTTAATGTGAATAAGACTAAGGCAATGACTTTCAAAAAGGGTTGTGTTTATAGCAGGGAGGAGACTTGGACATATGCAGGACAGATACTGGACAATGTTAAATCCTTTGTGTACTTAGGACTCACATTTACAATGAACGGAAAATGGACAAAACACATTGACATTACGAAACACAAGGCAAGGGTGAAAGCGGCGGAAGCTCTCCGGATACGCTGCAGAATTCCGAATATCTCCATAACCTTAATGGAAACTGTATACGGAGCGACAGTTAGATCCACGATGACATACGGAGGAGAAATATGGGGGTGGGAACAAACAGGGAATCTGGATCAAGTGAGGACCCAATTTTTGAAAGGAATTCTGGGTGTAGGGAGGGGTACGGCAAACTGCGGAATAATGAGGGAATTCGGGGTACATAGTGAAACGATAGAGTGCAAAATCAGAGCAGTTAAATATTGGATGAGAATCGTTCACGGAAACCAATCTCTAATTAGGGCAGTCTGCTACCGTGAACAGTTGCGAATGGAAGGTAATTTGACGTGGGCATCAAAATTAAAGAAAGGGTTGGAAACCATTGGGATGGGAGACATTTGGATGGCGGGGCAGGAAAACAGGCGAAGTATTTGGAAAAAAATTAAGAAACGTCTCTGTGATATTGACAGACAGCAAATAATTGCGCAATGCACAGAGAAGGTGTCATTAGAAGTACAGTCTGGGCTAAAATCGGAGTGGGGTATGGAGCAATACATCAAAACAGGTACCAAACTCATTAGAGAGGGGCTCGCGTGGATTAGACTAGGAGCATGGAGGAGCACGAAAATTTCTGACGTGAATGGTATAAGAATCTGTCCCATTTGCGAGTAGGAAGAGTCGTGGACTCACATCTTGGCAAGATGTAGGGGTACGGAGGAATGGCGGGAAAAATATTTGCCGCGATTTTTTACCACTGCGAATGTAGGGATAGAAGCATGTTGGACGCTACTGGCAGGCACGGAAAACATGGACGGGCTAGGTAAATTTATACTTAAGGCAAGACAGCTGAGATCTGAGGAGGCTGCCAATAGAGAAGGGGGGGGATAAGATCAACTAAACAAAAGTGACTACAATGTTCTACATACATGTATATTATATCAGACTTAGGTCACTGTTGTGCTAGGGTTGTATATATTATGTGTATATATGTCTTTTAAGTGTAATTATCTATGATAAGAGGGTGCATTTATGGAGGTGTACTCTGTGCTGTAAATTTAAATTGGTATATTTGAATATCTTTGTATCTTTATTTTCGGATTCACTCTTAATTTTTATTGTTGTTTAATATTGCTTTTGACTGTGTATTTCCTTTGTCTTTTTATTTTCGTGTTTACTCTTTTAATTCTTTGTTGTGGTTGTTGTTTTAATATTGCTTGTAATGTGTATTACAAAAGCACGTACGGTCTGTGGACCCGTGCGACTGTTGAAATTCTATGTATGATATTGCTATATTAATAAATACACTTATTCATTCATTCATTCAAGCTTGTATATAGAACTGAATACTTGGTAATGGGAGGAAGTGGACGACCATCTCCTTACCCCAAGAAATTATTAAAGCTGTTAAAAAGTTTAAATGTCTGGGACCGCTTATTGATGAATCAGGAAGTAGTAAAGCGGATGTAAACAGTAGGCCAGAATGAGCACGAAGAACTAGAAGACTGTTAAATGGGGATTTGTGGACTAGAACCATGTTGAATTTTACAATTTGAAGATATTGAAGAATTGGTGGAAAGTGTAATGATGTATAGTGCCGAGGTGTGGTCTTTGGTAGATACCTAAGATCCTACCAGTGGAAATAAGGCGTAATGCTGGAGTATTAAGATTGCAAAGAAGGAGAAATGAGGAGCTGATGATGAATATGGAGGAAACAGAGGTAGAGAGAACTGAAAGTCCGGGGTTTCAATTGTTTGGATACGTCAGAAGAATGGAGGATGATAGGAGCCCAAGACATTTTTAGAATGGTCACTTTATGGAAGAAGAAAGGGGGGCAGACCAAGAGCAATGTGGAGAGAACACGTTCAAAGGATGATGACGATCGGTGCCTGGTTTTGTTCCCTCGGGCAGAATGAAGATTATTTTTGTTTTGTTTAAAGCCAACCTTAAATATATTTAAGCATATACAGAATGTTTCAAAATGACAAGGAGCCAAGATGTGGATGATGCTGTTCAGATCCTATGTGATACAAAAATACTTTTCCAAAGCCAATAGGTAGTAACTACATGCCTCAAAGTCAGCGTGGATTAGGGAGCTGCCTAGGCATGGCTAGGACACACTATCGTAATTAGCACACTTATTTTGGAAGCTCCCTCTCTCGTGCATTCGCAATGTTTTGGTACACATGCTGACATGCCTTACAGTGTTAGCTAACATTAAGGGAATCCTTGTCATGCGAACCCAACAAAAGAAACCAAATATATAGCAATTTTTTCCGTTCTTCCAAAATATTTCATCATAACATACAATGAATGAAAGGAAATAACTAGGAAGATAAACTGGAGAACATGCGATGCTATTATTATTAAATATTATTATTATTCATAAATAGCACATTATCGGTAGTGATATTGAGAATAGAGACTAGGAATTCCTAAACACAACAGAGACAGGAATATTATAGAAACAGTACCGAAGGATCGCAGATAAATGTTAAACAAAAAAAAAATCCGATGTGTTCCATTCACATGACTTTCTCTGCCTCTCTGAAACAAGTTATTGTTAAAAAGCTTATGCTTATACATACTTCATGCTAATCGAGGAAAAAATTAGCTGAAATAGTCTTATTACTTGCTTCGTTGTAAGTAGAAGGGAAATAAGGGAGTACCATAAATTTAAAGTGACAGTCAAAAGCTGGTTGTTATGTGACTGAAGTTCCTTTGTTTCTATAGCTAGGAGTTGACAAATTCCTGTATGAGAAAATTATAAGTTTTTCAAAGCTGAAACCAAAAACAAGGAACATCTATAAAACCATCAAGTCCATGAAAAAAATGTGCATAACATAAATTGTGTGTTTTGAAGTGCTCTACATTTTTTGTGTGGTAAGGTTTTGTCCATCTCTCACGATTTAGCAGTTATGCAAAATTCCGTAAAATTCATCCAAAATAAACTAGCCTTCAGAGGATATTCCCAAAAAATTCAAGATATACATTTTATTTGTCAGGCAAACATACGATATTTTAATCAAAATTGTTAGAGCCATTTTAAGAGATTACTATAAGGATAATTGAAAATGATAAGGATAATAAGTGCAAGATAATTTACATTCAAGAATTTCCAAACTGTGCAATCTCTGCCATTCGCCCCTGTACTTGAAAGATATGGCCTGATAATGAATACGGAAACCCAGTTTTTTTCATGAAGTAGGACTATAAGTAAGTTCTCTCGCGAGATGTACGTGGGCGTTGCGCAGAAAGGCTATGTTTGCTGCCTAAACTCAAAATAATTTAATTTGAAATGTTACGTAGAAGCATGCCTAAAAGGCTTTCGAAGCTGCGACATTAAATTTCGAACAACCACATGGTTTCCATTTGTAAAGTAAAAACATGGAATCCATGTAGCTGTAAATAGTGATATTTCAATAATAAGTTATAAGACTGTTATATTTGCGAAACAGTTTGTATAATGTTTGTAACTGTCTTAGTTTTTTCAGCGTATACGCGTTGTATTTGTGTACAGCAATACCTTAGTGACGTTCAGGTCTAAAGATATAGTACCTAGTTTCTGTAAATAGCTTTCTTGACATTATACGACAGTGTTTTCCCTCGACAGAGAACATTACCAGATGAAGATTGAAACCGTCAAAAATCCCAGTTTAGATGCCACCATTAATCTCTGGTTGTTTACCATTCCAGCAAACATCTGTGCAGTTCTCCATGGATTAGTGAAGCCTGAGGATCATAGATCGCTGATTGTGACGCAGGTTAACGGATTCAATAGTTATTACATGCCTAGATAAGTCCTGCTTTTCATGTTTATATGTGAGTGAAAATAGTGGCTACCTTAAAGAAGCATTAATATTCGTATGCCTTTCTTTATTCACTCTCCTACAAGCGGCGTTTACAAAAGCGCACTATTGTAGCTTTTGTCATTATTCTTCTTAATTAGTGTTAATTTCCAATTCATATTTATACAATATGTTGTACGGTGAAGCGATAATCAGATTTTTAAGTGACACTGGGAGGGAAATTATGACTATAATCGGTAAAAAATTGAAAATTGCTTTTTTTATAGCAAATGTTGTTGGACCCTTTCACATCTAAAAACATTTAATTGTCATTCCCTTATTTGGGCTCCAAAACCATTTAAAGATCGTGCAATGCCCCTGTTTCCTTGCACGCTATGTTATAAAATAGCGTTTCTCTCATTAATACATTCTCAGAATCTCAAAATGTGTTCCAGATATATATACAACTGAAATGTACCAAAATATGCACAGATACCTATTGTAATATATCAGCTGACAAAAAAGCATTAAAACATAGAATTTTTTAAAAAGTAACTTGTCCACAAAAATGATTAATCTTTAAATATTAAACTTATAACATTTTAAAATAGTTACAAATCAGCAATGAAAGCTATATTAATCACCACGAAAAGTTGTGGGTGTGGTTGAAAGTTCCAATTCAAAAAATGTCAACTAATTTTCTCATACTTTCAAACATGTGCAGCATTTTGGTCACTCAATATGGTTACATAGTTCAATTAAATAATAATGTGTACCATTGAATTTGAATGTAATTTGGAATTGATATTATCATAACAGCAATTCTATTATAGCGAAGCTTGATAAGTAAATATGTTTGCTTTCGAATTTGCTTGTTGGAGCAGAAGTTCAGAATGCGAAAATGAAAATAGACTGTAAAATAGAAATAATTTATGAACATTTTGTAAATGAACTTGTATGTATAAGAAGTGTTCTGAAGTGTGATCCTTTTAGTTATATAAGACTAATATGTACCGTTTATGTGATATATTTTGTGAAAATTTTTATAATTTAATAAAGTTATAATTCTTCTCATATGGGAAGTCGTCGTTCACTTTTATTTTGTTTTACTCCTGGCCATTAAAGAGTAGCGAATTTCAAAGCTATCACTATCAAATATCTTAAAATCTGCTGTATAGTCCATTCTTTTATTGCCCTTTTTACTTACGAGGAACTAAGCAATACAATTTCTGCTAATGTTTATCGCAATTAAATTGAAACAGATAGAAGTACATACTCTTGTAAGATAGCTTATTGCAGAATAGGTAAGGAAAGCTATTTACACTAAAATTAGTGTAAATGGAACTGGCTTCTCTTTATAGAATTCTTTTGCGCTGAATCTCTAAATTATTTTATATTTAAAACAAATAAGTAAGGCTTTCTAAGAGCTCTAACTACCCACACCCTATTTGATCCACACTAGAAGTTTAACCTTTTTATCGATATGCCACTGAGTCAGCAAGGTTATGGCTGATTGGTGAAATCAAGCATATTCACATTATCTTTATTTGTTAATGTTTTTGCCTCAATAAACTTAATGAACTATGTTCCCAAATAGCTTCTAATGAACCATTTGGCTCATCCTATATTTTATCTCAGTCCCTATGTATATAAAATGACTTATGATCCTGTAACTAATCAATGGATAACAGTTCCTGCGTGCAACTATTGCAATTGAAATAAAGTTGATAGAAACGTAAACTTTCCTAAATAAATGTTTTAAACATAATGCAAATAAAATATTATAAAGTTTTCCAGGGGGATGCCTGATTTTTTCCGTCTTTTCCTCAGTCGTTATAACTGTCAAATATTAGGGAGGTATCCTAAGCTTAATCATTTCCTTTCCAATTTTACTTTCTCAAATATACTTTCATTATGTGCATGTATTATGAGTTTAACTTCCTGAGGGTCGTATGCAATATAACGAGCAATAAACACCACTAAGATAAAAATCTGATGTAATCCGTTCGCATGACATTTTCTATATCTCTGCAACAAATTTTTGTTAAAAAGTTTGTGCTTCCATTTACTTCTTGCTAAGTGAGAAAAGAATAGCAGAAATATCTTATTACTTGCTTCCCTTTAAGTAGAAGCGAAATAAGGGAGCAACATAAGTTAAAGTGATAGCAAAAGGTGGTTGCTATGTGACTGAAGTTCCTTTGTTTGTATGGACAGGGGTTGACAAATTCCTGTATGAGAAAAGTATAAGTTTTTTAACGCTGAAACAAAAGACAAGGAATATCTAAAAAAAAACGATCAACTCCACAAAAAAGTATATAACATAAATTGTGTGTTTTAATGTGCTCTACATTTTTTGAGTGGTAAGTTTTTGTTTATCTCTTACTGTTTACCAGTTACACAAAATTCCGTAAAATTTATCCAGAATAAAGTAGTCTTCAAAGGCTATTCCCAGAAAATTAAAAATATAGATATTATTTTCAGATAAATATCTATAATATATGACATTTTTATCAAAATCTTTAGAGCCATATTTTAGAAAGTCAAAATTTTCGAAAACTTTTCCTGTGAAGGGTAGTTGGGGGTGGGGGATTTTCCTGAAAATCTTCATGTCGCATCCTTGGAAGATACTGAACTTAAATACCAAGTTTGGTATTTAACGGACTTTTCGTTTTTGAGCTAGGTTGCCCACAGACACACAAATACACAGACAGATAAACAGACAGACAGACACAAACACACACGGACATTTTTCTAAAAATGCTTTTTTTTTTTGGATTTAGGTGGTCTCAAAACATGTATTTCCGGTGAAATCTTGGTATCGAATTGTTGGGTACAATGCAATACCTTTTCTATACACTATGTACATAGTACGTATAGAGAAAGTAAAACTGTTATTCCATCCTTAATATATAACTCAACTCAATGGCATATGCCGTGAGTTGCACTTGCTTGCCTGCTAAAAATATTCCTGCGGAGAATGTTTGCCTTTTGTGTCAAATAGTTACTTTTCTTTTTATTGGATTACGGAGTCGGCAAGACGAACACCGAAAGTCAATTTTATGATTCCAAAGGAAAGAGAGAAAGAAGGTAAATAGAACCATGTAAGTTAAAAAGCATATTACATTTGACGAGACTACCCCACTTCCGTTATTTTAGGTTGCTCCCGTATTTCTTTTTCTGCTAAAAGATGTCGCCCCCTTCCGGACATAAATCATGACTATATGGAAAAGCTGTGTCATGGAAAATCGGTTAGCGATGTATCTGTCACAAAATATGTGCGGGTTGTTCCTCCTTGGACGAGAGATTCTGCTTCATGCAAAAAGGGGCCTGGTGTCAGCTCTTGCGCGAGAACATACACATTACTGAATATGCTCTTAGACCTTATCTTCATTCAATGTCATATACACTATTAGGAATGAGGGTTAATAGAGGCTTTGCGTGGTATTTAAAAAGTAAATTTTAGCTGTCACATGTCTTAAATATATTATGTTCTTCAAAAATAGAGCCAATAGAGCCTGTACAGTGTATTTTTTTTTTTTTAAATTGAGTGCTTCATGCTTATGTGTCTTAAATACCCATATTATATTTAGGTTTACTGTTGATTTTCACTGTCGTTTTAATCGATAAAGAAATGCAACCATGTCAGAAAATCAAAAGTTATGAGATCACTTCTTTGTTCATTTAGTTATATGGTTTATATAGTACCCACATTTTGTTTGAAAAGCTTAAAGCGTATGTAATCAACAAATTATTATAACACTGTCAAAATCTTTAAAAGGTGATTTATGAGATGTAATGTAAGGAATATGTATATGCCTAAGCTAAAATGTGTCCCCTAATGTTATACAACGTGCAGCTGTAAGGCTTCCGACAACAACTTCATCGTGATTATGATTATAAAAAATGAGAAAAAAACAGAAAGGTCATACAACTCATGCAGTCTGAGCACACAAAGGACCTGCAGTCGCTGTTAATGATTGGTAAAAAGTGATGAACATGGTCTCTTACTTTACAGCAATTATAAAAATGAGTCTCAACCAACGCTTGAAAAACAAAATGTATTATATTGAAACCATTTCTGTTTTCACCCTCTTACAACCTTATAAAATCTTATTTTTCTATCTACTTCTTGTCAACTGAGACGTTCAGGGTGGGAGGTGAGTAAGTGCAAATATTTGTATCAGAGTTTGAGAACGATATGATGATATACTATATGCAGATGTTTTGCCTATTTTTTTTAAAGTTGTGCACATGAAAATTTCATTAGATTCTTAGAATGGCCATTATTCTCTATCTCAGATTTTTTTTTTTTTTTAAATTACTGTTCCGAAGTCTGGTCGGGACTCCGGCGCTGTATTCCCACCTTATATTTACCTAACTTTTTACTTTGTTTGCTATATGATTACTGTTCTCTTCAGTTACGCACACATATACATACATAAACATATAACACCCACGCCCAAGGCTGGGCTCGAACCCACGATCCCCTGCGCCGCGAAGCACCAAAGCGAGACGCCTTAGCGAGCGCGGCCATGGGGACCGTCTACGTTCGGTTGTGTACGTAACAGTTCTTATGGTTGATCTTCCTCTACCCTCTACCCTTTGACCTACTCGATTATTGGTGGTGTGGTGTATGTAAATACAGAAAAGATATAGCCCAGAGACGATCAGAACACATTAGGCTCTAAAATGTGTACTTCGTAAGCTATTAACAAGTGCAGACAATGAGATACACTTGTGTGTTATACGCATTGTTATCTGTAAATAACAAATTATTTGCATTTATTTACCTCCAACCGTGTATATTCTGAAACAATTTTCTTATTTATTTCTATAGCCTAGTTTTTTTTTTTCTGAAGTTTGAATAACCCATTTAAGGATACTCAGGTATGGAAACGAGGTGATAAAATTAAAAAAAAAGTATATAAAAATATTGGTACGTTAGGGCGCGAACCTCCAACGTACCACTATGATCAACTCTTACATACTATACCTTAGACAACGCGGTCATTTGATGACATGGTGGCTGCAGTATTATCTGACCTTATAATTCTGCGTAATAGTGTGAATGAACTTTTTAACGCAATAAAGTGGTAAAATATGTGTACCTGCATTCAATCGAAACCCGTTAATATCCAACCATACCATCACAGCATTTTTTTTTTTTTTTTTTGCCTCTCTCCGTCCTTTTTCACAGTTTTTCTTGAATGTAGAGCATACATTTTGACTGCATTCGATTCCGCGATCCTTGGTTTAATAGGTTAGGTACTACTATCGTGCCTTAGCCTCATGACTATCACACCAATGTTTTTGTTGGGTCCTCCCCGTCCTTTTTCACAGTTTCTCTTGAAAGTAGAGCATACATTTTGACTGCATTTGATTCCACTACCCTTGGTTTGATAGCCATTTCTATCATAACTATGACCGCGTGATCATAAATCCAGACATCGAGGTTTGTATTATTTAATGGAGCTATTCAAAGTTACTGTTGGTAAAATGGGTCACTTAACAATCATACACAGGACGTCATATCACATCCATATCATTAAAGAGGTTAAAAGCAATAGTATAGAACTCTATTGAAATAGGCTGTAAAATTCAATGCCAAAACTTGGCTATGACGTTAATTTCTTCTGCTACAATTAAATCACATTAGACAATAAATGTGCCTTCAGGGATAGTAAACTCATTTTCAGGTATCGCTATTTTTACTTATTCTGCAGTCGTTTCTGAGAAAAGAAGATAAATATATGAAAATGTTAATTTTCAATGAAAAGAAGCTCAAACTGAAGCATGGATATATTAAAATAACGTATAAGTTTCCATTGCTAACTAGACGCTACACGGGTAATAATAATTTTTTATCTCTGTCTCTATTCGTTTCCGGCCGGTCCTATTATAAACTTAGCCAGAAAATTATGTTAACCCAATGTGCATTTATCCTTCTCTTTATAATAGCTTTTTTCAAATAGTGACATTGTTTTACAATATGTTAACATTCCTTTGTCATTGTGCTTCTAAATTTTACTTTTAGTGTTATATTATAAACACAAATGTATCCAATATAGGTTGCAACGAGTAAATATTGTATGGCCATTTTGAATAAATTGTATTTTATTTAGTAAGAGGTAATGCACCAATTTCAGCAATCGATATTGGTGGCAAGATGTTGAAATGCTGACACAGCTGTATCGTCCTAAATCAATGCTGGCATAGCCATGTCTGGTATTCTAAAAAGCTCCAATAACTAAATCACAGCGACCTTGTTAACATTGTGCGACTACGGTCCAATGTACAATGAACGGCATATGTCTATGTAAAAATTGTAAACTCAAGATTTACAACAGTTCCGAATGGAGCTTGAGTAATCCTTGGGTTATCCCAACCCTAACTTTATAATGTATTATTAGCAGAAAAAGATGTGTGTCTCTTCGGGCCCCTGCGCATTATTTATATCTACTGATCTTTCCACCTAAATGTACACCTTTCTGCTCCTTAAACGATGCGGTTACCCACTTGCCTCTCACAGGCGCGAAAAGCTCTACCTCTAAAACTATTACGCCTAGCATGCACAGTGTAGGGGTATGCTATTATATCACATCTTTCAGAAATATTAGTTAACAAAGAATTTATTTTATGTCTTAAAGGCTCATGAAATCGTTTGGTTAATAGAGTTAAGGTGACTTATAGTGATAATAAGCGTCTTAATTTATAACTATCAATGAACTACAGATGTTAATAACTTAAACAATAAATGTATTATCTAATATATTAAAGAATGGCAGAGATGCATAAAAATTATTGACGTTTATTTATCACGGATATAATTTGACTGCTAGCAAAACCTAAAACAGAAACTAAACATAAAATGCTCTACAGTGGAGCTCCACAAAATAAGGAAGTAAAAGTAGGGAGTTTAATACTTATTAAGACTACATGGGAATTAAAGCTAAAAATATATGGTTTATTAATGAAAGTGTAATACATTTGAGATATAAAATGACTACAGAACCAGTGGCAATAATAGGATGCTATGGAATAATGAAGAGCAGATTATACAAAATAATGTAATAACTAACAGCAAATTATATGATGCAGAAAAAATAAAAATAATCATGCAATCATAACAGGAGCTCTAATGCTAGATTTAAAAAATATACTAATTCGGAAGATTATACAAACAAATGAACAGAATCAATAGTAATGAAAAGGTTTTAAGGTACTTTGTTAATATAGGAGCGTAAAGTACATGTTGTCGTCAGAAAGATATCCAATTGGAATGTGAGAGATCGTATTATAATAAATTAAAATTATTCACATCGGTAGGGGGTAAATGAGTGTACAAGGTACATGATGTGGACACAAACCATTGGTATTAATTTAAAACATATCACTACCTACTAAATTGAAAAGTAAACTAAACACATATCAAGAATATTTCCCTACCCTCAACTATCCTTTACATGGAACATTTTTTGAAAATTTCTATTTGCTCAAAAACAATTTAACGATTACAATACCATGTGTTTCAGATATTTTCATGAATAGCTTCTGATGAGCTACCAATTTTGCATAACTGGTAAACATTAAGAGAAACAAAAGCTCTCTACACTTAAACATACATATCGTTAAAGTACACAGTTGATGTACAAATCGTTTCTAATATACATATGGTTTTTGGTTTCAATTTTAAACTACTCTTTACTTTTCTCAAACTCGTCTTTCGTTTCGTCTCTTCTTAATTTACTCTTGGCAAACAAAGATATCCGATAGATCATTATTTTAATAGCGATCACCTTTTAAAAGATTTGACCATCGCTTTAGCCTAGTGTATTCCCTTATTTTCCTTCTACTTAAAACAAGGAAGTTACTAATGTATATCTTTAATAGTATGATATAGATAAAAAATATTCTTTTGTATGAATTATTTTGTAGAACAGCAAAAGAAAGTGATATGCATGCAACGCTACAAGATAGTGCTTCTCGATTGATCGAAGTGTCGGTAATCCTCGCTTACATCTTCTTACATGCATACTAGCATTTCTGTTCTAGCCCGTCACATTTCACTAATAGCTTACAGATATGTCTTGCTGTGCTAGCTTATTTCCTATTGGTTACAGTTCAAATACTAAAAGTTAACTGCCGCCTGCATAGACCGCTGAGAGTCACTCCTGTTATAAGGAAAATTCCCGTCTTATTACAAGAATCACGTGGTTTCTCTAGCCTCTTTCAAATATTACAATATACACTAGAGACCGTCATAGCCCGTGGCACTGACACTCGTTACTTGTAAGCCACGCTTCTCTCGTGAGTATGGCAACGAGAATCACTTGTATCGAGAACAAGTATCCACCAGCGAGAATACTCGAATATTCTCGTAACTACAGGCCAAGTAGGTTGATGTATGATCCGTAGTATAAACTCGTTACGTAATAATTAGAGTGCGGATTTTTAGGTCTCAACCTATTTTTCCCTTGTAAGTTAGTATTTTTCAAAGTACTTTTATGATTCATGTCGTTTGGGTGCTAATTTATGAATCTTATTCAATCTTAAAAAGGTAAATGACATATTAAGACTTAAGGCTCGCTAAACTAAATTTTTTTTAACCTCAGTAGAACATTTATTTTCTTCACTTCAGTCGAGGTACACATTTTTGAAACATTGTTTACTTTTATTTGAATGTACATTGTGGGTTAGCCAGAAAAAGACTATCACGATTTCTATCTCAGTATAAAAATTGCATGTATGAAGTATACGCCAGTGACATCTTACAATGTTGCATTATTATTTCTGTCTATAGGAATATATTAAAATAAAAAAACAGCTGTTGTGTACAACAATGGTGCTGAAATGTGAAATTGGTGTCATATGAGCGTAACATATTAAAAATACATGCCTAACTGTTTAGTTGTTCTGCGTAATAAATTGCTTTAAATTACATTACATATAATATCACTCTTCCGTGAAGTAAAATAGTTTTCATATTTCTTCGGTTTTATATTGCAAAAGGCGTTTGTCATCGACTTCCCTAATTGGGTAGGAAAATTGTTTAAAATCATAAAACAAAAACAAAACAGAAACAAAAACAAAAAACAACTACAGAACTCGACTATTTGCTTAAAATTCTAAACAGAGTAGTTGAAGATGATAAAAGGCTAAAACTGCATTTATAAAACGCTAAATATTCGGGCCCTAGTAATAACTTAAGACGACATCTCGTTTAACAGTATATATTCTAATGGGTTCACACTAAATGGTTTGAATCAGTCATTTAATAGTTAGTGACATACCTATAATTTGTGTGCTATGCATATAACTTTACTTATACTCCAACATGTTTGGATTACAACCGAAAATTGAATTATTTGCAACATAAACGCCTTAGGAGTAATAACATATATACACACTTATTAGTAATAAAAGTGGAGACCACGTACATATCTCTGTAGAATCTGTGATATCACATTTAGTTTTTAACCCTTTCGTGAGTTATTTAAATGTCATCCTTATCCCGGTAGGCTATTTATATCTTAAATCATTTAAACGGATGAAATAATATAACTTAAAAAACTGATTATGCGAGTTTCCGCGCATTACATGGCAGTCTGGCTATTAACGAGACATGTGTGTCTTGGGAGTAATCGAGAATCTCGTACGCCCGTTGGTCAAGCTCCCTCCTGCCAGCTGTGTGTCTGTGGGTTCAGCTCCGTTTGCGGGCTGCCAGAGGCGAGAAACGAGCGAGATTGAAAACTGACTTGACAGGCTCTAATATAATATAATATATATATATATATAAACGGCCACTTCCCACTTTATTTGGTAGTGTGATCTATAACCAACAAGTGTCATTATTGGTTTGTTCATTGCCCAACATTTACAAACGTTTAAGTCCTGTGGTTAACAGACGCAGATTTCATAACATGTTATAAGTAAGACAAATCTTTCAAGCTAAACTGACCTCATGCAGAAAGGTTTTCTTGCAATTATACAGAATGATGGCGAACCTTCCAAGGTCATGTATATATATATATATATGTCACATACATGAGTTTAACTTATGTTGTTTTCGTAATATTTTATTAAGAATGAATTAATTGGAATTAATTGCGATTTTATCCTTACATAATCTTGAAAAAATACGGATATTCTAGAACATTTAAACATTCAATGTTTATTGGCTAAGACTACCCACTATCAGAGCGTTGGTTCTCCATGCTAGGAATACGGCCACCATGTTGGAATGCCTTTCCGGGATGCCACTAAATCTATTTAAGGGACTAAAGACCTGACCACCAGGTCTTGACCGTCGGGGAACCTCTGCTTCATTCGCCACTCCGGGCTCAAGCGCTCAACTGTTTCATCCCTCACCTCGTCTGGACCGCAATGACATACTTCTTAAGGTAAGGCTTTAGATTAGAAACCCCCGAAATCAGAATGATATTGGCCAGGATTAATGGAATATATTGCAACCCCACCTTTGTAAACCAAGCATGCGCAATCACCAAATTACTTAATCTTTCTTAATATATTTGCTTAATTTAAGTCCTGTTGTTATCTTTGCCCTACCATCTGCTTTCCTTTCACCACCCTCAATATCCCCCACGTCGAGGACATTGTTCGCGACAATGTATATGCACACACACACAGTAATGATGAATATTTGCCAGTGATAGTTTAGTGCCTTGTCTGCAGTTATGAAGAAAGTCAAATACTAATACAATTTTGCTAATACAAAATATCAGAAACTAAAGGTTTACACAATATTTTAAACGAATTGCCTGAACTATGGGTTGAAGGAGATTACTTAGCAAAGGCTAATGCTGCAAAACAGATATTTAAACAAAGTTGCAATGTTAAATTGTGCATTCTTTGGATATTTGTATCATTATATGGGTGTAAAAATGAAGTGGCGTTTTATTTATGGACGCTCTTTAACTATCGTGATTCTCAGAGTCCATTTTTATCTGGGGAGAAAGATCGCTTAATTTTGCTCAGAGGCTTCTTTATCAGGTTGTTTTACGTGCCGTAAATCTAGTACACGGGACCAACGGCTTCCTTTGCTAAGGATTTTTACGCCCGAGAAATATCCATCGTCCTCCGCCGGGTTTAAATCCGCGATCTTGGGAATATGAAGCTAACATGGGAACCACTACACCACACAGAACGATAATCAGTGTAAGCTAGAACACCTAACAGGCTGATTATGGACCATTCAAGAAATTAACAACTTTAACTTTGTTTACTTTCTTTATACTACAGCAAGGAAAGATTAACATGAAAAAAAAATGTGCTATAATCTCATTATTTATTTACTCAAACAACTTTTGTATAAGTTGTTATTGAGTACACTACTTGTTAATACAGATACATCTGGGTTAGCCATTAGGTATAAAAGAATACAGCAAGCTAAAGTAAATCAAATCTTTTAACATTGTCAATATTTGATAGTTTTGAAATTCTGTTCTATTAATTTAAGCCGTAAAAGAAATAAAACATATTTTATTATATTCACATGAATTTTATTACCGATTCTGTACCAAACTAGTCACATAAAGCTTTAGTTTTCTAACTAATGTAAATAAAGATAAATATTTGTAGAAGGATTTTATTACATATCTCCATAGAGGCTATCAATGGAAATATGGGAATTAGGGTTTCTGGAAAAAAAAAAAAAAAAAGCTACTACAATCACCTATTTGCGAAAACTATACTTTATTGAAAGTTAAAATCAACAGTTAGCAATATCTGGAAATGGTAAACTTAGAGAAATCTTTGACACATCTTTAAGAAGATCTACATTTTTATGTAGATGTGAGGTATTACAATTTTATCACATCTTTTACAGTAATGCAAAAGTCACACGGAATGAAGGGGACTTTTGAGGCTCTTCCAATAAAATATATGCAAATATGCTACACGTTTATCAAAATTTTCGGTTTTTAACTGTCCCTTTATTTACGTATATGTCCTGTTTTGATAAAAATTGTCCATTTGATTAAAAAACAAGTATTTCCAGTGAAATCTTTGTATTACATTTTTGGATGGAATAC
This sequence comes from Hymenopus coronatus, assembly GCA_030762935.1. Taxonomy (NCBI): domain Eukaryota; kingdom Metazoa; phylum Arthropoda; class Insecta; order Mantodea; family Hymenopodidae; genus Hymenopus; species Hymenopus coronatus. Next base: position 9,523,781 of record CM060890.1, on the reverse strand, counting down.
AATATTTGTTCTACTTACTCTATCTACTTGGTACAGAAACATTATTTCTATTTTTTAAGGAGCAGATTCGAATACTAAAGTCTTCTGTCTGCATTCTTGAAATTAAAATATGTATACTTCTGTTGGACCTTTTATGTTTGAATTATGTTAAGCACACTCATGGCACAAATACTCACATATACCTTAGATTCAGGGATCTCAAAACATGTATTTACGTTGAAATTACCACACCGAAGTTTTAGATGAAATGTAATGCTAAGGTAAGATAGAAAGGATAGCTCTTGTTTTTATTAAACATCTCTCAAGAACTTTTTCTGCCCCTTTCCAAATATTTGTCAAGCCTGCTGCATGTGCTGATGAAATGAGCTCAGCGAGGAAAACTGACCCATTTCGGAACAAACCAGATGCTCCCCGCAAAAAAGTTAAGCCTGGAATAAATTACGGGATTTGGAAACCGCTGACGCAAACCGCGTTGACGGCTATGAATGACATGTGGGCCAAACAATTCATAACACAAGTTGAGACGACACTGCATATTAGCATCATTCGCTGATGAATTGCAACATACACCAGGCAAGAAACATGACACAGCAGATCAACAAACGCATACTTTTATATTTTACTATAAAATATCTGCTCAGCTTTTCGTGACCTGGTGACATTAACCAGCCACCTCATGTAGCTACGGCACGCAGAGATTTGATTCCCAAACTTCTAGACATATTTGTTCCCTAATTTTTTGATCGTTCATCATTAAAAAATCTGAGGCTTCTCATATAGCCTTCTCTACATCTCTGCAACAAATTATTATTAAACAGTTTATTCTTCTATGCACTTCATGCTAATCGAAATAAACATTAGCGGAATTCATCTTATTACCTGCTTTCTTGTAAATAGAAGGAAAATAAGGGAATACACTAGGCTAAAGTAACAAAAACTGGTTCCCATGTGGTTGAAATTCGTTTCTTTACATTGCCAGGAGTTGACAAATTCCCGTTTAAAAAAGTTTAATTCGGCATTTTAAAGCTGGAACCAAGAACAAGGATATCTAAAAAATACTCCAGAAAAATGTGCATATGACATAAATTGTGTGTTCTAACGAGATCTACATTTATCTCTTACGGTTTACTAGTTATATAAAGTTCAGCAAAATTCATCCTGAATGAAGAGGTGTTCAGATGCTACTCATATATATATATATATATATATATATATATATATTGTCTTGTAAATATCTTTAATATATGCATTTTAATAAAAGTCGTTGGGGCCATTTTTCAGAAAATCAAAATTTTCAAAAAGTTTTCCATGTAAAGAATAGTTTTCCTCAAAACCTTCGTGTCGCATATTTGGAGTTTATTAAACTTAAATACCAAGTTTGATATTTTGCTTACTTTTCATTTTTGAATTGTTGTGTTCACACCCACACGGACACGCGGACCTTTTTCTAAAATGCTTTTATATAGGGGACCTTAAACGCTCATTTCCGTTGAAAACTTGGTATATAATTTTTGAGTTAAGTAATACCTTCTGTATTTACCTACAATATACTATGTAGAGATAGTAAATATTTACAAGCTCTAGGAAGGAGTTTATATTATAAATTAGAAACAATCGCATTACCGCTCGTTTTTTGAAGTATATGTTGAGAATCTTCTCTCCCTCCCCCACCCTATCTCTAAATCTTTCATTCTTGCTACCCTTCTCTCCCAAACTGTTGCGCATTCTTCTCTTTCCTCATTGTGTTATTTGGGAATTTTACAAGTTCTCACGTTAGTGGGTGGGACACAACTTATAAAAATAGTATGACAAAAAGTCCATGAAAATGAATTTATCATTCTGACTACAAAAGTTCTAAGCTGCAGCCCTGAAATAACACTCCTTTTTAGCCCACATATAATGTAAATTAACTTGTTTGCTGTTTTTAAACTTTTATATCACGTAAAATACATTTCACCTTCGTTTAAGTTTCTAATGACCTTCAAGTCTTGGTTAACACATCTTCAAAAGCTACGTGCAAGAATTACGTCAGAAACAAGATATATAAATACTACGGATGAATTCCTTTATTTTTGGGTCAGAGTGTTTTTAAATCGTCCAAAGAGGGCATTGCTCTGTCCTAGTTAGTGTAATAAACTAGGACTGTGTGTGCGATTTGTGATACTCACCACGTAACGTCATTATCTCCCCCTTCCAGTGTGTATATAGACTGATCAAAGAATAGACAACATTGGTTTTTTAACTCAGTGTATTTGAGGGGATATTTAAAGTGTATTAAGGGGAATCTTCGCCGAAAACTGGAAAAAAAAATATAATTGATGCTCTCTAACCCAAATTTGTTTACACCACTCACCTCTCACCAAGGCTGACTGGGTTCAATCCCAGGGGTCTGCATGTGGAATTTCTAGTGGACAACGTGGTATCTGGAAGATTTTCTTCCGCATCTCTGATTTCCCCCGCCATCCATTTCAATAGTTGCTTCGTCAGAGACTTTTCTATAATCCATTTGCCTTCACATTTATCATCTACTTCTCTCACTCTCACTACGGGCTGCTCCCACATTGCGGTTTCTATAGTTTATGATCAAATATTCGACAAGTTTCTGTCCCCAGGTAGCCACGTGTATATAATGCCTCCATATAGGTTAGATAAGTTATTAAAGATTTTAAGCTTTCTCGTGTTAGTTATTAATGATGACCTCGTGGGATTACAACTGACTTATGCTGGAGTCGTAAAAATGCGAGCTTTCGTCCATCCAGGTTATTCCTTAGGATTATTTAGAAAATCACCAAGCGATGAAACTCCGCCGTAAAATTTGAGTCCCGCATAGGAAAGTCATGAAATCAGTCCCCTTCCGATGAATCACTTTTTTTACTTTTTCCTCCGAGAGAAGATAATGTAATCTACCCATAGTCAAACGGAAATTTCACCAGAAATGCAAGTTATGAGACCCCCTGAAAAGGTCAAGTGTGTGTTTGTGTGTGAACAGCACAGCTCAATAAACGGAAAATCCGTTAGGTACCAAAATTGATATATAAGTTTCGCATCAGCATCTCTTATGGTTTATCAGTTAAGCAAAATTCATTTATCCACCTCTTATACGAGGTGCACGGCGCATATATGAGAAAATGTCGTGTGCCAATACTGCGAAATTCCTACATTCCCCTGCCCCATTATAGCATCTTATTTTAAATAAAAATATTCTATTCTGACGCAAATGAAATATACCCTGGCACATTCTGTTCACACATACTCGCATCGAGCTTTCTATTCAAGAATGCATTAGACAGTGTCCTTTTCTTGTAAACTTCAATGCAAATACTAAAACATTCAGGATTTGTGTCTGAAGCACTAAAATATCTTTTAAGTTGACGTTCTATACAGGAACTATTCACGGATATTTGTGATTACAAATTAAAGCTTGTGCATCTTAGCGCAAGCCACACGTAAATTAGAGCAGGTTGCTCCTACTGGGCTTGTCTGAATCTGAGTATACATACGTACTCAACCACAGACTTTGAAGCCAGATGGAGCTGTGTGTGTGTGTGTGTGTGTGTGTGTAAAAACATGAAATGAAATGGCGTTTTATTTATTTAAACTGCTGTGGTTCTCAGATTCCCATTCTATACTGGGCATGAAAGAGCGCTTAATGTTGCTCAGAGACCTCTCTATATCAGGCTATGTGTATCTGTGTGTGTGAGTGTGTTTGTGTGTGAGTGTGTGTGTGTGTCAGTATGTGTGTCTGTGTGTGTGAGTGTGTGTGAGTGTGTGTCTGTGTGTCTGTGTGTGAGTGTGTGTGTGTCAGTATGTGTGTCAGTGTGTGTGTCTGTGTGTGAGTGTGTGTGTGAGTGTGCGTCTGTGTGTGTCCGTGTGTGAGTGTGTGTGTATCAATGTGTGCGTCTGTGTGTGAGTGTGTGTGTCTGTGAGTGTGTGTGTGTGTCTGTGAGTGTGTGTGTGTATGTGTATGAGTGTGTGTGTGTCTGTGTATGAGTGTGTGTGTGAGTGTGCGTCTGTGTGTGTCCGTGTGTGAGTGTGTGTGTATCAATGTGTGCGTCTGTGTGTGTGAGTGTGTGTGTGAGTGTGTGTGTGTCTGTGTGTCTGTGTGTGAGTGTGTGTGTGTCAGTGTGTGTGTCTGTGTGTGAGTGTGTGTGTGAGTGTGCGTCTGTGTGTGTCCGTGTGTGAGTGTGTGTGTATCAATGTGTGCGTCTGTGTGTGAGTGTGTGTGTCTGTGAGTGTGTGTGTGTCTGTGTGTGAGTGTGTGTGTGAGTGTGCGTCTGTGTGTGTCCGTGTGTGAGTGTGTGTGTATCAATGTGTGCGTCTGTGTGTGAGTGTGTGTGTCTGTGAGTGTGTGTGTGTCTGTGTATGAGTGTGTGTGTGTCTGTGTATGAGTGTGTGTGTGTGTCTGTGTGTGAGTGTGTGTGTCTGTGTGTGAGTGTGTGTGTGAGTGTGCGTCTGTGTGTGAGTGTGTGTGTCTGTGAGTGTGTGTGTGTCTGTATATGAGTGTGTGTGTGTCTGTGTGTGAGTGTGTGTGTGAGTGTGCGTCTGTGTGTGAGTGTATGTGTCTGTGAGTGTGTGTGTGTGTCTGTATATGAGTGTGTGTGTGTCTGTGTATGAGTGTGTGTGTGTGTCTGTGTGTGAGTGTGTGTGTGAGTGTGTGTGTCTGTGTGTGAGTGTGTGTGTCTGTGTGTGAGTGTGTGTGTGAGTGTGCGTCTGTGTGTGTCCGTGTGTGTGTATCAATGTGTGCGTCTGTGTGTGAGTGTGTGTGTCTGTGAGTGTGTGTGTGTCTGTGTATGAGTGTGTGTGTCTGTGTATGAGTGTGTGTGTGTGTCTGTGTGTGTCTGTGTATGAGTGTGTGTGTCTGTGTGTGAGTGTGTGTGTGAGTGTGCGTCTGTGTGTGTCCGTGTGTGTGTATCAATGTGTGCGTCTGTGTGTGAGTGTGTGTGTCTGTGAGTGTGTGTGTGTCTGTGTATGAGTGTGTGTGTCTGTGTATGAGTGTGTGTGTGTGTGTCTGTGTGTGAGTGTGTGTCTGTGTGTGAGTGTGTGTGTCTGTGTGTGAGTGTGTGTCTGTGTGTGAGTGTGTGTGTGTCTGTGTGTGAGTGTGTGTCTGTGTGTGAGTGTGTGTGTCTGTGTGTGAGTGTGTGTCTGTGTGTGAGTGTGTGTGTGTCTGTGTGTGAGTGTGTGTCTGTGTATGAGTGTGTGTGTCTGTCTGTGTATGAGTGTGTGTGTCAGTGTGTGTGTCTGTGTGTGTGTGTGTGTGAGTGTGTGTCTGTGTATGAGTGTGTGTGTCTGTGTATGAGTGTGTGTGTCTGTGTATGAGTGTGTGTGTCTGTGTATGAGTGTGTGTGTGTGTCTGTGTGTGAGTGTGTGTCTGTGTATGAGTGTGTGTGTGTCTGTCTGTGTATGAGTGTGTGTCTGTGTGTGTGTGTCTGTCTGTGTATGAGTGTGTGTGTCTGTGTATGAGTGTGTGTGTCTGTGTATGAGTGTGTGTGTGTATGAGTGTGAGTGTGTGTGTGTGTCTGTGTGTGAGTGTGTGTCTGTGTATGAGTGTGTGTGTCTGTGTATGAGTGTGTGTGTCTGTGTATGAGTGTGTGTGTCTGTGTATGAGTGTGTGTGTGTATGAGTGTGTGTGTCTGTGTGTGAGTGTGTGTCTGTGTATGAGTGTGTGTGTCTGTGTATGAGTGTGTGTGTCTGTGTATGAGTGTGTGTGTCTGTGTATGAGTGTGTGTGTGTGTATGAGTGTGAGTGTGTGTGTGTCTGTGTGTGAGTGTGTGTCTGTGTATGAGTGTGTGTGTCTGTGTATGAGTGTGTGTCTGTGTATGAGTGTGTGTCTGTGTATGAGTGTGTGTGTCTGTGTATGAGTGTGTGTGTGTGTATGAGTGTGTGTGTCTGTGTATGAGTGTGTCTGTCTGTGTATGAGTGTGTGTGTCTGTGTATGAGTGTGTCTGTCTGTGTATGAGTGTGTCTGTCTGTGTATGAGTGTGTGTGTCTGTGTATGAGTGTGTCTGTCTGTGTATGAGTGTGTGTCTGTGTATGAGTGTGTGTGTCTGTGTATGAGTGTGTGTGTCTGTGTATGAGTGTGTGTGTGTATGAGTGTGAGTGTGTGTGTGTGTCTGTGTGTGAGTGTGTGTCTGTGTATGAGTGTGTGTGTCTGTGTATGAGTGTGTGTGTCTGTGTATGAGTGTGTGTGTCTGTGTATGAGTGTGTGTCTGTGTATGAGTGTGTGTGTGTCTGTCTGTGTATGAGTGTGTGTGTCAGTGTGTGTGTCTGTGTGTGTGTGTGTGTCTGTGTGTGAGTGTGTGTCTGTGTATGAGTGTGTGTGTGTCTGTGTGTGTGAGTGTGTGTGTCAGTGTGTGTGTCTGTGTGTGTGTGTGTGTGTGTCTGTGTGTGAGTGTGTGTCTGTGTATGAGTGTGTGTGTGTCTGTGTGTGTGAGTGTGTGTGTGTCTGTGTATGAGTGTGTGTGTGTCTGTGTATGAGTGTGTGTGTCTGTGTATGAGTGTGTGTGTGTCTGTGTATGAGTGTGTGTGTCTGTGTGTGTGAGTGTGTGTGTGATGACGAATACTTATCTGGGCGAATATCATAATATAGCGTTTGCAACTTGCCATTTCATTTTTAGAAATTTATTTAGCCGTGAGTATAGTTTAACTTGCAGGTAGACCCCCGGAGTAGTGAGTAGCTGAAGGTCCTTTTGGTGCACGTCCAAGCTAGGGTAACTTGTATTAGGGCAGTAATAAAAACTAAAAGATAAGTAGGAAAGCGTTGATATGTCTCTCACACTCCTAACACTTTATTATTAGAACTCTTCCTCAGTTTTAAACGAAAAATGTCATAAACGTACCCCAAACTTAAGGTTTGAGAGGTCTCCTGCAATCTTTCCTAATTGATGTTTCGTGTAATGCATCTTCAGTTTCCACCACAAATGATAGGTACCACATATTGTAAGAATGAAGTTTTAAAAATAAGAAAATGACAAGAAACATTAAAATTTTAAACTTTCTTTATAAACAATTATGTTTCCCATAAATATTATTCTTGAGAACTTTCATAATGTAACATTTTTTGCAACACTCAATGAACAGCAGAAATGTAATATGAACAAGTAATATGTATTCCATTCAATAATCAACTGAAAAACACAGAAACACATAAACGTGGATTTATATTATATATCTCATCATCAGTTATTTTATTAATATCAAAACGAATAGGAATATGCCTTTTCCAATTTTGTTATATGGATAGAGACCAAACAGGGAAGGTGGCCTGCAGTAACCGTGAAATGAATACCAGCCAGTGTTTTACTAGGTAAGAAGATAAGTAGCGTTAGTATGGAAGTAGGTGGCTCAATATTTTGTTTGTTGTTTATTACTTTCTCTAGCCGGTAGTGCAATAACAAAGTGAATAGAGAATATATTAAAATTCGATACCGATATTTCACCTAAATATGTTTTGAGATCCCCTGAGTCCGAGAAAAGCATTGTTAGAAAAAGATCAGAGTGTCTGTCTATCTGTGGACATCATAGCTGAAAAACAAAATGTCGGTTGAATACCAAACTTTTCATTTAAGTTCAGTATCTTCCAGGGGTGCGACATGAATACTTCCAAACAAATCCTCCCCCCCCCCAACTACCCTTTGCATGGAACATTTCTCGAACATTTTGGTTTTTTCAAAAGTAGCTCTAATGATTTTGATTAAAGTACCGCGTATTAAAGATATTCACATCTCAAATAAAATGCATGGTGTGAATTTTCTGGTAATAGCCTCTGAAGAGCTCTTTATTCTGGTTAATTTTGCAGAATTTTGCATGACGGTTAAACCGTAAGAGAGAAACAAAAACGTACTGCACAACAACGTAAATCTCGTTAAAGTTCATAATTTATGTCATATACGTTCTTCTCGTAGAGTTCACCCATTTGTATTGGTGTCAGTTTTAAGCTGACTTTTCTTAAACGACACTATACAAAGCAAACATAGCAACCAGCCTTTGAAACATTTAGCTTAATATATTCCCTATGCGCCTTCAACATACAAGGAAGCAAGTAATAACACGAATTCTGCTAATGTTTATCTAGATTAGCATGACTTAAATAACAGAATAATCTTTTGTAAGAAAATGGTGTTTGTTGAACAGCTTGCGAAAGTTATGGAATGGAACACATCAGATTTTTTCTCTTTTGATACTAAGTATGTAAATTTACTAAGAAGCTCTAATCTGAAAGTAATATATTGCATCTAATGTATATATCCCTCCCTCACTCTCTCTCTCCCACACGTTTTTCCACACACTGATTATAATTGTCCATCACAGCCTACATTTTTCTATAACTGTAATAAACACTGAAATAGAGCTTGTTGTTTACATATTTTCATGGAAGCATTAACCTGAATAGCAAATGCCACTGCGCAATCATCCAGTATGTTTCCTGCTAATTTAATTTTGGTATTATGTGGGACTGACGTTCATTTTGAAATGTTTTATTTTTCATGGCATGTCAGAGAGAGGGGGAGGCTGGAACCTTGACATAAAATATTTCAGGTGGTAACCGAATTGGTGGATTCCCCATTGAAATCAGCCACCGAACAATCGAGGTGACTAATTGATTGATGACGTAGCAACTTCCAGGTTAATTCAAAGTTTATATCCGGCCTATTAGTGATCAAACCCTTTGCCGCTACGTATAATCCTTCAAATAGCGCTGTCAGGAGCTATAGAATACACTTTTATTTGAACACAGAACCACATTTATATGGTTTTATCTGTAATAAACCAGACATCACATTTCATGCACGTTATTTACCATGTAGATACATTCATTTTGCTATCTCTACATATACTATTATATGATTATATTATTCGATCCAAATATTCGATGTGGAGTTTCGCCGGAAATATATTTGGGGATCCCCTGAGTCCAAAAATGTTATTTAGAAAAATTCCGTGTGTGTATGTGTCTGTGAACAGCATAGCTGAAAAACCAAAATACCATTAAATACCAAAACTTGATATTTAAGTTTAGTATTATCCAAGGTTGCGACACGAAGTTTTTTAAGAAAATCTCCCTATACCAAAGTAGCCTTTATAAGGAACATTTTTTAAAATTTGGTATTCTGAAAATGGTTCTAATGATTTTGATTAAAATGCTGTATATTTAAGATATTTACATTACAAGTAAAATGCGTTGTTTAATATTTTTGGTAATAACTTCTTTATTTGAAACCCATGAACTGGCCAAAAATGCACTATACAAAAAATATAGATTTATTAAGACGCACAATTTGGCATATATAGTTTCGTTGTATAGTTAACCGTTTTCGAATTATTCCTTGTTATAGGCTTCAATTACGTAAATTTTCTCAAACGGGATCACCTTTCGTTTCATCTCTTTTTTGTTTACTACTGGTAATGTAATGCGAACGAATCTTCAATTGTTCACATATCGAGCACCTTTTAAAAGGTTTTACAACCCCTTTAGTCTTGTGCATTCCCTTATTTCCCTTCTACTTACAAGGAATCAAGAAGTAAGGCAACTTCTGATTATGCTTATCTCTATTGGATAAAAGAATACTCATTTATAACAATAGGTAATCACGCAGTCAAGCAAATGAAGCACATTATATTTTTTAAATCCAAAAGTACTGTAAATCATAGTATTAAATTTGAAATTAACAGTTAGTAAATTGAAATATCTAAAATATCTGTGCTCTTTTTAGTTTCATTCATCTGATTTACGTAGAGAGATTAAGCTATTGTAATATTTAAATCCAAAAGTATAATGAGACATGGCATTAACATTTGAAGTTAAGGACTTCATTCTTAAAGCAATATAAATAGTTAAAATAATTTTCATCTCCTATGTTATTGAAATTTATTTAGATACGAGATATATTATGAAAACTGATAATATTCCCCCACCTTTAATTTTTTTTTTTATTTCCACGCTTCACTTTGATACACAATTAGTACCAATAACTAATGAGAGTGAGATAGAAATTTTAAATGATTAATCGAAACCTTGATGGTAATTTTTGTATACAAAAAGTTTAGATTAATGTACTTTATTTTCACAAATAAAAATGATAAAAATAGACGTAGGCAAAATTCCAGCTAATATTAAGGAAAGTGATTTTGGTACTGTTATATGTATTGATATCCTTCACCATTACTTCTTACTTTTATTTAATCATACCTCTCATAAAATAATCCATCACTGACCCCTCCCCTATTACAAACTGATTCATCAACTTCCGTATGTATAATACTGGCGGATGGTCTTCTAATTCTAATTAGTTTTATTAGGAGTACGCTTCCATTATACATGGCGCAAGGAGAACTGAAGTTCGTCGTAAGCATGACTTGTAGGTATATTTTGTCTGCATTAGGAAAGCTCAATCACTTTACCATTATCTTTGGAATTTTTGCAAAATCCCCTTTTCAAAAGATTGTACAGGGGATTTCCTTGTAGTTCATAAAGCATTTTCTCTCATAATAGCTCTTTGCTCACAACAAACATATTTCCTGACCAATCGTCTATAAGCAGTTACTTCTCTCTTTTCTACGATTGGAAAATTTAGCTGTTTATCGGTTTTGATTTTAGGTGCATTCACAGAAATAGTTGAACCTTTTAATCCTTTCACCCTGCAGTGGTCGCGTGGTTCATAGTTACATTAAAGGTCGCGCGGCGTCTCACAGACGCCAATACGTTTCTGCGTTCTCTATGTATTTTTAACTCAGTTCAAATTTATGAGTGTAACCGTACTGTTTTATATAAAACTAAACAGAAGATTACATTCTCACTAGTATATATATTTTATTATTTGGATTTTTAGTTATACATATAATCCACAAAGGTGTTTGCTGCATAAAACGTCTTCTCATTCAATACAAACTATGTGTGAAAATCCCTTATCGAAAAACAATGTTTGTATTCCTGTACTCTTAACATAACATACATAATGCAGTTTATAAATTGAGCAGTACAATTAGCAATCAGCGCATACTTGCTGGGCATGTTCTAAACACAACCTTTGTTACAGCTGCGGCATTTATATTTGGTTTATCGGTTCTTTGAACGACCACATTCACAGCACCTCTGTCTTTTTGTGCCTCGGTCCTCTTCTGTAGTTTGCACTGCATGTTCATCTGGAAAAAGACTTTGAATGTCTCGTTTGAGGTTTCTTGGTAATGATGAACAATGAAAACGTAAACGCAAGTAATCATCTGCTAGATTACGTCCTAAAAGTTTCAAAAATTCACTGCTCCTGCTGCTAACATCTGAATTAATTGCATGGTATATTATTTGTGCATTTATAGCTGCAATGTTTATCATGCTATAAAATATTACCATAGGCCATCTGTTGGTTTTTCTGGATACATTGTACGTGCTGCACAATTGATCCACAGTATCAACGCCCGATTTGGTTATATTATAGAAGGTTATCATTTCCGATTTTTTCTTATCGCCAGGCAATTGCATTATCATGATTCATTGTTGAAAGAACCAGAACCACTTTGTTTTTCTTGGCGACATAGGATATTAGGGTTGCATTTTTCTGAAACCCAAAAAATGTTGTTCCTACCTCCCGTTTTTTGCTCGTATATACTCCGGGGGAATTTCTGGTTTGTTCTTTCTCATGGTTCCAACCAGAGTAAGGTTATTCTGAAGCAAATAGTCAGCTAAATCTAAGGAGCTAAACCAATTGTCCACGGTTATATTACGCCCAGTTCCTGAGATCACAGAAATGAGACGTTTCACATCTGCTTGTTTGTTGCTAACTTCAAATGGCCCTGCAGGTTGTTTACCAGCATAAATTTCTAGGTTGACGGTGTAATACATCCTAGCATCCACCAAAGCAAATATTTTAAGTCCATACTTATTTGGTTTGCTAGGGATGTACTGTCTGAAAAAACGATTGGCCCTAAAAGCTTCTAGCTTTTCATCAATAGTGCAGTACTCCCCAACTGAACAAGCATTTTTACAATTTTCCACAAAAGAAGTAAATATTTCACGTATAGGGGCAACATTATCAGCTTTCTTTCTTTCTTTTCTAGTATCCTTGTTATCAAACCTCAAACAGTATAATATGAACCTAAATCATATTTCAGGAGTTATCAGATGGCATAACTCAATTCCCATTTTATTTGAAGCCCACATATCTTGGGTGTGCGTATGATTGTCTTTCCTAGACGTCCATATATACAATATTCCTAACAGACCTTTTATTTTAACTACGTCTGTCAAGTGAGCATCCCTTTCCCTGGAATAATGTCCTTGAGCTTCAGAAATCTTTTTATTTGAGTACTCAACAATACTAGATAACAAACCATTGTCAAAAAGTATTCTCAACATTCCATTGGCGTTTTCGCATTTTCCCCGGCACCTTTCACTCCCGGTAAATGGGTGACAATATTCTGCTGTCGTCTGCGAACATTTTTTGGTGGACACACTTTTGACCATTTTGAAGATTTATTGCTTCCCCAAAAATATTCGACATGGTTATCACTGTCACTATCATTGGAGTCCGCTTCTTGCTCAGTGTCCGTATTTTCTTCTCTCGATTCCAGTCCATTTTCCTCCAAGTCACTATAAATATCAATTCGTCACCAGATTCATTCTTCTTCCTGCAACAGCCGGAGTACTATTTCCCGATCACGTGCATTTTCCAGGTTGTAGGTCTTATTTGAGGTCATATTGGATCTTGAAGATTAAAAAAAGTACTTACTTAGCAACAGCTATTAGAATTCATACGTAATCTACTGTATAAAATAAAAAATAAAATATTCACCTTCAGTACCGTAGAAGGTCGCGTGGCGTCTGGTAGACTCCAGCAACGCGACTCCGGAAACAATCTCTTCCTTCGAACACTGAATTGAAACTAATGCGAAGTTGATGAGCAAAATATGTTTGTATTTAGTTAATAGGAAGGTAGATGGCACCACAAGTCAGCCAGACTATCTGTTCAATAGCAAAGTGTAAATAAAGAACGCCTGGCGTCTGTGAGACGCCACGCGACCACTGCAGGGTTAAAGACTAAATAACGCATTCAAATTATTCTGATACGGTGCTAACAATAAAGAAACTTAATCATAAAATCTTTTTCAATCTAGATTGAGGAGCTATAATATACGGATTTTTTGTTTCAAGTCCTGTACTTTTGAACTTTGCTTCCAAATATTTTTAATCTTTAATGCTAAAATTTATTTGTGTGTTCAGTATATTCTCTATTGTCAAATTCTAGGCCTATGATAAATTAGAGGAAAATATACGGAAATACTGTTTCAGTTTTACTATTTGAGAACTTTTCTCTAGACCAGTGCAAGTTTTAAAGCAAAGTATTCGTTTGTCGCAAGCACAAGAGTGTAATTGTTATTATTTTCTCTACCAAATACTTTCATTCCACGATTTCACCGGAAATGCACGTTTTAGGATCTCCTGTATTAAAACACAAAAACTGTTTAGAAAAAGTTCCGCCTGCGTGTGTATGTGTGCGCGCGCGTTTACGCGAGTACATGTATACACGATAGTTGAAAAGCGAAAAATCAGTAAATTACCAAGCTTGATATTTAGGTTTAGTATTTTCAAAAGAGGAGACAAGAATATTTTAAGACAACCCCCCAAAACTACCCTTTACATGTGGTAAATTCGAAAATTTTTATTTTCCCAAAGATGGTTGTAGTGAATATGATCAAAAGATTCTGTATTAAAGATATATGGCAAATGAAATGTATATCTCGAATTTTCAGGAAATAACCTCTCAGAACCCGTTCATTCAGGATGGCATTTGCATAACTGGCAAACGGTAAGAGATACGAAAAACCTACTGTACAAAAAAATACAGATCTCGTTATAACACACAGTTTATGTCATGTACATGTTTTCGTAGAATTAAGCATTTCAGAGATATTCCTTTATATTGGTTTCAGTTTTAAATATGAGAATTGTCAACTTCTGGTAATGCAAAGAAACGAATTTCAATCACATAGTAACCAACTTTTAAATAGTTTGACTGTCACTTTAGCCTTAGTTTCGTGTTACTTAAACGAACTAAATAATGAGACCATTTCTACTGATATATATTTCGATTAGCATGAGAAAGCACAAGAATAAGTCTTTGAAGTATAATATGTGGCAGAGAAGTAGAGAAAGGCATGTGAATGGACGCATCCGATTTAATTTCTGTAAGCTTTCTGGTATTAGTAAACTAATTGTGTCGGCGATTACAAAGGAATACGCTGAGAAGTTCTGAATAAAAAAACCAGGGGAAAATTGTGTATGTTTTGTGGCTAACAAAGAATATTCTTTAGAGTAAGAATGTGATAAACCGATGTATTTTATATGCTGAAACATATTTAAAATGAAAAATAAATACACATATCCAAGGGAAAGAGAAAAATTACCTTGACGTTGTAATAGAATATTCTCAGTTCTGTACTTCATTATGACATTAATATGGCGTACAGATAGTTTGCATTTAACTATCTTTTTCTAAATATACGAATCACTCTAATTCCATTTTAGTACAGTAAGTAAATAACCGTATTCTCAGAATAAATAATGCAGCAGTAACCTATCAGGTCGAAGCTTACCATTGATTTGCTTCTTACTTAATAACTAAGACTGATTTTTGAATGCAAATCAAATGTTATTTTTAACTACGAGAAACTTATATTTACAGAAATATTAATTTTAATCATAAGAGTAAATGCTCAGTTAGAAGAAGGAAAGGTACTTACTTAAAAGCTTTCTCGTGCGCTCGTGAAGTAATCAGTTGTGCATAGCAGCTCAGAAAATGTTAATGCAGAAGTCTCAGATGGTATGCATGGAAGATGGTAACTTTACGAAGCGAAATATAACTGCTTATATAAGTATGCATAGATACACTTAACAAAGCATTTTTTACTTTCTCTACACGTACTTGTACATAGTGCATAGAGAACGTATTGCACTCCACCAAAAAATTCTATACCCAGATTTCACCGAAAATATATATTTTAGGGTCTCTTATATCCAAAAGAAGCATTTTCAATAAAATGTCCGTGTGTGTGTGTCTGTGTGTGTGTGTGTGTCTGTGTGTGTCTGTGTGTGTGTGTCCCTGTGTTTGTGAACACGATAACTCAAAAACGAAAAGTCGGTAAAATACCAAACTCGGTATTTAAGTTTAGTATCTTCCAGGGATGCGACACAAATATTTTTAGAAAAATCCCCCGGCACGAAACTACCCTTTACATGAAACTTTTTTCGAAAATTTTGATTTTCGCAAAAATGGGTCTAACGATTTTGATTAAAATGTCGTACATTAAATCTATTTAACTGACAAATAAAATGTATATCTTGAATTTTCTGAGAATAGTCTCTGAAGAGTACTTTATTCTGTAGCAATTTTACGGAATTTTGAATAAGTGCTAAACCGTAAGGGATCGACAAAAACTTACTGCACGAAAAATGTAACGCACGTTAAAACACACAATTTATGTTATCTACATTTTTTACGTCGAGTTCATTGTTTTTGAGACATTCCTTGTTTTTGGTTTCTGCTTAGAGAAACATACTTTTCTCATACAGGAATTTGTCAACTGCTGTCCATACAAACAAAGGAATTGAGTGACATAGCAACCAGCTTTATCACTTTAACCTTTGGTAATCTCTTGTCTCGCTTCTACTTACAAGGGAGTAAGTAATAAGAATATTTCTGCTAAATTTTTCTGATTAGCATGAAGTAAATACAAGTATAAGCTTTTTGAGAATACTTTGTTGCAGAGATGTAGAGAAAGTCATGTGAATGGTACACATCAGATATTTTTTCTTTCCAATTGCGAGGCTATTGTGAGGCTTTAGGGTGTTGTTTTGCTTTGTACTACTATGGAAAGCACACTTCAAAGAAAATGGCACAATTTTTCACGATCATCAGTTTACAGTGGAAGCTATAGCTGAAAGCGTATTCAAATTTTTTCTTATACATAATATATATTTTTATTTTATTTATCTATTTAATTTTTTGCAGCCAGTAAAAGCGATATTGAATAGCTTAAGTCACCCATGTGAAATGACTAAGGTACAAAACGTATGTGCTAAACACTTCCTCTACCCATTCGGCAACACACTATTCTAAACATTTTCTTCTATTATATATTTCAGATTAATTAATATGTGTAATTGGTTTTACTACATACTCCCCCTGGGTTTAGACGATGATAACTCTTTAGGGAGCTCATCAATATGTAAATGCTTTAAATTCTCTTCTCTCTGCTTTGGAGCAAAACAAAAAACAAAACAAAAAAACATCCCATTTGGGATAAATGTAGGAATCTTAGAATTGGAACCTCAAACAAGGAATGCCTCTGAAATTTGTTACCTCCTCAAAAATGTTTTAATATTTCTACATTTTGGTATAGTAAGTGTTTGCTATTACGGCTAACCACTTATACAAAAGTATCGCAATGAAGAGAATTCAAAGGCTGTTCCCATACAATTTTTGTCATAACAAAACTTAAATATAATTATTATATTTTAATCAAAGCTGTTAGCGCAATTTATGAGAAAATTTAAAACTTCCAGGGTACTTTTTGATGAGATTTCTCTTGTTTTTTATGTAAGTATTGGTTGTTTATCATTGAAAATTGCAGAATTTAAATATCAGTTTTTATACCTGATTTGTGGTGTTCTTTGAGACACATGGACATCACACAAATCTTTTCATTTTGTACTCCGTTGGTCTCGGAATGTTTACTTTTGTTGAAATCTTGCATCTAAATTTTAGTTGGAATAAAATATTTTCCCTACTTACTATACGCAGCAGAGAAAATAATGAAATACCATGAACACATATCTCATTTGTAATAGAAGTATGATTCTTATAATTCCATTGTGTGCTATTACAAACGTACACAATGCGCCTGGTACGGTTCTCGACGTCATCTGTTAAAGGAATAGCGGTGTGCATCTCGCATATGCAGCCAAATCATCCTCAATTTTCGTTGCATCTATATGCATATGCAAACACACGTATGTCCACAAACACCTGCTATACGTACAATTAGTTGCAAGCTCAGACATGGTCAGTAAGCAGAGATGTTTGTGTCCAGCAGCTTGCTGGAACATTCCCTTCCAGTTGCTGACAAAAGCTGCAGTAGTGTCAGTGCCAGTCACATAATGCATTATCCATCTTCCTGCTACAAAACATCGAGCACTTTGTCATACTGCATACCCATTATCATAAAAGATAAGAGGCATTTCATGTTCATCATTTGATTCAGATTGAATGAAAAACACGTTTCTTTCAATATTTTAAGTTTACAATATCTTAAGGTGATATATCTGTGAAATTTGACACAAACTGTGAACAATTAAATATCCTTTTCATAATAAAATAGCAGGAATGAATTCTAAACTTCAATAAAATATATAGATTTTCCCAATTTGGTTCACTATAACTACTAAAAACCCAGGAGCATGTTTATAATTACATACTCTGGGCTTTAAACCTTCTTTATTTATAAAACTGTTTCAAAACGTTTCCATGCTCCATGCTACATTTTTTCAAAATGTTTAAAGTGCCTCTCAAAGGTACATAAAAAATGTTCATACTTTTCCTTCACGTACTATCGTACTAGTACATTGTGTATAGAGAAGGTATAGAATTACACCCAACAATTCTATGTGGAAGTTTTACTGGAAATATAACATTTATTTTATTTTCTCTAACGCGTATGTACAATGTTCGTAGTAAGTAAAGAAGGTTTTGTATTCCACCCAAAAATTCGATACCATTATTTCACCGGAATACACGTTTTAGTGACACGTGTGTCGATTTTTTTTTAAGAAAAATTCCATGTGTGAGTATGATTGTGTCCGTTAACCGATAATTCAAAAACGAAAATTCGGTCAAATAACAAACTTAGTATTAAGCGTAGTATGTTCCACGGATGAAACACAAAGAGATTCCAGAATATTCCTCATCCCAAACTATCTTTGCATGGAAAATTTTCCAAAGTTGTGTTTTTCTGAAAAATGGCTGAAACGATTTTGATTAAAATGCATTATATTACTGATATATATTATAATATTATATATTATAATTACATATATAATATATATATATATTATAATTACATTCTACTTGTAATACAAGTTGAATGTAATTTTAAATTTTCTGAAAATAACCTCTGAAGACCTCTTAATTTTGGATACATTTTGTATAACTAGGAAACCATAAGAATAAGACAAAAACCTACTACACAGAAAATGAGACCTCGCTAAAACATATTGTTTTCATTGCAGAGTGGGCCATTTCCGAGATATTCCTTGTTATAGGTTTCAGTTTTAAACTACGTAACTTTTCTACGTAACCGAAATCATCTTTCGGTTCATCTCTATTTTGTTTATTACTGGTCATGCAAAGCGAACCGAACTTCAATTATTCCATGCGACCTGGTTTTTAAAATATTTACTTATGACTTTAGCTTAGCGTATCTAATTATTTCTCTTCTGCTTAGAAAACAGGAGGTAATTTCAGGTAATTTCTGCTAATATCATTTGATTAACATGATATACATAAAATAATATTTTGTAGGAAGAGTTGGTTTGGAGAACAGGAGAAGAAAGTCCTGTGAATGAAACACTTCAGGGTTTTCATTTAACTACGTATTGACTGGAACTTAAAATGGACAGGCACATGCTTATTAATAAAGAAATCTTGTTTTCTTGCACACCTCTTCCCAGCACTTTTGTATACTCAAAATGCTCCACACAATCCATTGTTTAAAAATGATTATACAGTCTCTCAGAAGCTCGTTAAAGAAAATTGTCTTATTGGGTTTCGAAATAGTACTCCAATTTAGATAAATAAATTATTAACTTTTGAAAAATCAAGATAAGTAATTTTTTAAATAATTAGCCAATATAAAAATATCACATTATAGACCTATTTGGACACTGAAGTTTTAATAATTATATTTTTATGGATGTATTACGTGATTCGTGTTTATTAGAACATTGACTTTAGTAGATAGAAATTATTATATAAATAACCATACAAGCTAGAATTCTGATATTTAGTAAACATATCACTATTGTATATAATAAATTTCAATAATATATCTTGCATGCTATGAATTTTCCAAATTTTGCAAGTTCATTACCTCTAATCAAGATTAGAAACATAGAATGATGCAGTTTACTTCTGTTTAATAAACTCTTTGTGTAAAAGTGTAAGGATTCTACGATTGCCCTTACGGCTGAAAACTGTTTTTACATTCTCTATCAAGTGCAACGTACATAATAGATAAAGAAGTTATTACATTCCATCGAAAAATATATACTGAGATTTCACCGGAATACGGCTATCGAGAATCCCTTTATCCTAAAAAGGCATTTTTATAAAAAATATTTCTGTATGTATATCTAAATGCCAATAAATATTTTGATTCTAATATCTTTATTAAACTAATTTACTTTATATCTGTGTTTACCCTCCTCGTATGCAGGGCTTAAACCTCAGAACTTAAGAGCCAGTACCTGGGGCCTATTGAGCAGAGGTTTTGGATCAGAGAGAGCAGGTGATCAGCCCATGGCTGGTATGTAGAATATCAACCCCAGAACTTAAGAATAAGCACCTAGGGCCTATTGAGCAGAGGTTTTGGATCAGAGAGAGCAGGTGATCAGCCCGTGGCTGGTATGTAGAACTTGAACCCCAGAACTTAAGAGCCAGAACCCGGGGACTATTGAGCAGAGGTTTTGGATCAGAGAGAGCAGGTGATCAGCCCGAGGCTGGTATGTAGAACTTGAACCCCAGAACTTAAGAGCCAGCACCTGGGGCCTATTGAGCAGAGGTTTTGGATCAGAGAGAGCAGGTGATCAGCTCGAGGCTGGTATGTAGAACTTGAACCCCAGAACTTAAGAGCCAGCACCCGGGGCCTATTGAGCAGAGGTTTTGGATCAGAGAGAGCAGGTGATCAGTCCATGGCTGGTATGTAGAATTTCAACCCCAGAACTTAAGAATCAGAACCTAGGGCCTATTGAGCAGAGGTTTTGGATCAGAGAGAGCAGGTGATCAGCCCGTGGCTGGTATGTAGAACTTGAATCCCAGAACTTAAGAGCCAGCACCTGGGGCCTATTGAGCAGAGATTTTGGATCAGAGAGAGCATGTGATCAGCCCGAGGCTGGTATATAGAACTTGAACCCCAGAACTTAAGAGCCAGCACCTCGGGCCTATTGAGTACAGGTTTTGGATCAGAGAGAGCAGGTGATTAGCCCGAGGCTGGTATATTGAACTTGAACCCCAGAACTTAAGAGCCAGCACCTGGGGCCTATTGAGCAGAGGTTTTGGATCAGAGAGAGCATGTGATCAGCCCGAGGCTGGTATATAGAACTTGAACCCCAGAACTTAAGAACCAGCACCTGGGACCTATTGAGCAGAGGTTTTGGATCAGAGAGACCAGGTGATCAGCCCGAGGCTGGTATGTAGAACTTGAACCCCAGAACTTAAGAGCCAGCAACTGGGGCCTATTGAGTACAGGTTTTGGATCAGAGAGAGAGCAGGTGATCACCCCGAGACTGGTATATTGAACTTCAACCCCAGAACTTAAGAGCCCGCACCTGGGGTCTATTGAGCAGAGGTTTTGGATCACAGAGAGTAGGTGATCAGCCCGAGGCTGGTATGTAGAACTCGAACCCAAGAACTTAACAGCCAGCACCTGGGGCATATTGAGCAGAGGTTTTGGATCAGAGAGAGAGACAAAGTATGTGATCAGCCGGTGGCTGGTAAGTAGAACTTGAACCCCAGAACTTTTTTTTTTTTTTTTCAAAATATGGTACCGGAGTCTGATCGAGACTCCGGCACTGTATACCCTACTTTTAGTTACTTCTTTTGTACCTTGTTTTTCTGTATTATTACTGGATTGCTGTTTTCTTACTGTTACAACACACACATATGTTTATACGTATAACACCCATGTCCAAGGCGGAACTCGAACCCACGATCCCCAGCGCTACGAAGCACCAAAGCGGGACGCCTTGGCGAGCGCAGCCATGGGGACCGGCTTACTTAAGAGCCAGCACTTGGGGCCTATTGAGCAGCGGTTTTGGCTCAGAGAGAGAAAGACAGAGACAAAGTAGGTGATCAGCCCGTGGCTAATATGACAGTGAAGAGGTGAATGATATGAAATGAGGTGAAAATGCAGTAAGCAAAGATAATGGAGCAATTGGCGTGATAACAGCAGGGGAAAGAGCACTCCGAGTAAATCTGCACAGAATCAGATCCGTTTCTCATAAAACTCGGATGCAGATTCCGGGAATCGAACCAGGCACTAGTTGATAGGCTAGCGTTCTAAGCATTCGGCCACGTCGCCAACCTATTAAAGATATTTCCGTGATAAATAAAAGTACATCTTGTATTTTCTAGGAATGTCCTCTGAATCCTTAATTTTGGTTGAAGTTTGCATAATTGTTAAACCGAAAGAGATGGACAAAAACTTATTGTACAAAAATATAGACCTCGTTAAAACACAGTTTGTCAGATATATTTTTGTTTTGTTTTAATCATTTTTGAGACATTCCTTTTTATTGGTTTCAATATGTCCAATATTTCATCTATTCTCTAAACAGACGTGGTTATTTCTCGTAGTTTGATTATCCGTGTCATGCAGCTAGAACGGAGTTTCAATTGCATTACATAATTGCCTTTCGTAATCGGTTTACCCTCCCCGTATTCGTAGGACTGACCCCCCCCCCTCTAGGGGTCAGAAACCAATCGGGGATCCTTCTCAATCACAAAATGGGGAACCTGTTACGAGGGGGCATTACATAGTTACCAGGCTTAAAATGGTTTGACTATCGTTTTATCTGAGTGTATTCACTTATTTCCTTTTTAATTATAAGTAAGTAATAAAACAATTTCTGCTTATTTTAATCTCCATTAGCATGAAGCAGAGAGAGAGAAGAAGAATATGCTTTTGTAAGAATAGTTTGTTTCAGAATAAGTAGAGAAAGTCATGTGAATGATTTTTATGATTCCTAGTACACGCTAATCGTACGACTAATATTGAATCGATGGTTTAGTCAAAGAAGCTGTGTGTCAATATGTGTTTCACTGCGAATATTAATATTCTTTCCGTGGGCCACAAAACAAATTTCTGCAGCGAAATAATATTACGGGACTTTTGGGTGGAGTATAATAACCCTCTCTACCTCCTAGTTAAATGTACAAAAAGCAAATATGCAGGAATTTTAAATTTGAGTATACAAAAACTTGCCAGTTCCACTAATTTCCTACATTGGTTGCTCATTTCTAAATCCGGTAAAACGTTTTTTTTTTCTGATTGTACAAACTTTCCCACTTATCTAATTGGCTTGAGGTGAATTGTCACGAAAATGTCAATAATTGAGGAAAGAAAGTTATAAATGAGAAATGAATGAGGAATAGTAAAGCAGTCCTCAAATCGATGCACTTGAGTTAACTATCCTCTAACTTACGCTGTAAAAATATACACGAAATGAAAAGTTACATGGCAGTTGCTGTAAATATATTACAGTCCTGCACAAGCTGATGAGCCAGGTGTTAGGAATGTAGATAAATGGCATCTTTATGTGTGTCCTATTTGGTGCACAGTTTTTTTATTTGTTTTCCTGTAACAGTTTTCCCACAAACCAGGCACATAACTCTCAGGTCTGTGAAGCCCTGGGCGTCACTGCAAGGCTCAGAAGGAAGCCTGAATGTGCCATATGCGACGGCAAGGTTGAACTCCTTCAATGTACAATGCTCGCACTTAGAACTCTTTGTTTTTGTCCTTAAGAGAAATATTGTGGATCAATGTTAAACTTGTTAATTTAATCACTACATACTTTAATTCAGAACCAATAAGCATGACATATATTAATATTTTCATAAATATATTACTGGAGTATTCACGTAAAACATTAGCACAAACCACCTCTTCCATGTTCAACATTAAATCCTGAAATTAATTTAAATTCCGCTTCAGCAAAATCAAAAGGACTAGATTAGTTTCGGTAGGAATGAAAGTGTTTAAGCTATGATATAAACATTTTTAGAGGATGTGCAAGCCTCCTAAATGCTCTGATATGCTGTTACCTAGGATGTTTTTTTATTGATGAGGATTGAGACAGTAAGTCTTCTATATCCGCGTAAACCATCGAAATTGTGTAACTAACATTAATATGTTAATATAATCTCTATTGGGCACCAATCTATATTACCGATATTGATCATTATAATTAATTAAAGTAAATAGTAATATCTTATTGATCACATTAATGGGTAATAAACTTTGTTTTAACCATTATTTTACTTGTGAATATTTGTATTTTCTTAATATTTTACACGCTAAGGCGACAAGATTTGAATTTTTTTTAACTGTAAATGCTCAGTTTTCCGTTAGCAAGAGACCTTGATGTATTGTGAGTTGAGCTTTCAAAAGGAAACATTCTAAAATGTTATTGTCCTGTCTTTTGTATAACGTTGAGTGACTTTAGGGAATAGAGGCATAAGTACATGCAACCAATAGCAAGAAGGGATGCTATTTATACAGAAAGGAAGCTAAGTTTAAAATCACAACCGTTTTGAGCAGTTCTACGCCAGATTCCATGGGCGACACTATGTCGGTCGCTGAAGCAAAATCGCGCCACATTGCTCACCGTGGTTGAAAGAAAGAATTCATGGTTTTGCTTGCCCCAGATTTGTAATCATCACCCACGTGTTTGCAGATGTCACTTGGTTGTCAACGGTTAGGGTTTATACCGTGTAATATTATACCATGCATAATTTTCTTCAAAAATATTTAAGAACCGGTGATTAGTGTATTTTTCTTCACTACCTTTTTTTCGTATTTCCTTATTTCCTTCTGTACCACGCCCTGTACCGAGTAATTCATGTTAGCCGATGAAGAGGAACCACCTGAGCTAAAACCGGAGCAGCGAAGACATCAAAAGGTAGAGAAGTGTCACTAGGTTCCACCCTAACCGGACCAACTAACACACACAATAACGCCGACGCTACTTTGTCATTTACTGCTTAAGATAATATTTAGAGCAAAGTCACCCAATAGCAGTTGCAGGATGTATGTTTTTAATTATACCATCAAACAATTTATTTAAACAATGATATTAACAGCAACGTAGCTAAAAAGCCATTTACCCTTTATAGCTAAACCTTATAGTAGAATTGTCATAAAAACCTCGCGTAAGGTTTTAGTGAAAGAAACCACATGGAAATGGCATTCAGAAGAAGCAAATCCTTGACAGTAGTTGCAATTAGTGGAACAATCTTCCCTAAAGGATAGACTTACTCTAAAATGTGTAGCAACTATGATTACTTTCTGAAGAGTGGTGGGGTGTTCACAATACTAAATGGCTGATGCAATATATATTATTATATATAAGGATAAGTATGTTTTACCAACAATGAAGCCTATGTTTGTAAAATTGAATAGAAAATCCAATTATAAGACTGCTAAAAATCAATAAATTAATCTTAAAACTTAGTTTCTATATTTTGCAGTGCCAAGATAATTTGACAAATGTCAATATATACAACTTTTCCATATAACCTAGAATTTCGCTTACATATATGTTCTATATTATTAGACTTTTTTGATTGCCACTGATTACGCTCGTTCCATATAGAGTTCATAGTGAAACTAGCTGTGTAGAAATACACGATGTACAGTTTTATAAAAAGCATTTCCTTCTTTATTTTTCCTTCTGCATCTAAATAAATATTGAGGTTAGATTATCAACAAATAAGAGCTATTTAAGCAAGTTATCTCTTCCCAAGCCCTCAGAGGCATTTTTTGAATCATTGCATAAGCGTGACATGTCACAAATGTTTGTGTACATCGTACATACAAATTATAGGAGACACGTAACAACTTCATCACTAACCAGAGCATCCGTGTTTGACATCCACTCTAGCAAGATTAAACGTTTCATTTTTAATATCACATTGAGAGTTTGTGGTCAGTTTTGATTGCAATAGGGAATTAACTCTGATTGCCTTTTCGTTGCATTCATGTCAGACATACATGTCTCAAGAGTGCTTATTATGTAAGTTATTGTAATGCAGGATGAAATGACGTTCCAAACACTATGTAAATACAACTTAAAACTCACCTTAGGATACGTTAGCACTGCTTTTATTTTAGTTTCTCAAAAAATTATTCCATACTAATATATTGATATGTCCTCCCATTGTTAATATTTAATATAAAGAAAAATGTGAAACTATAAATTATTTAAGATTGTTGCTTTCTCTAGCACGTATTTACAATGCACGTAGTAGACAGATGAGGTATTATATTCCATTCAAAATTTGATGCTGAGATTTCGCCTTAAATGCAAGTTTTAAAGAAAATGGCGTGTATGTGTCTGTAGACAATATGTGTAGCTCAAAAACGAAAAGTCAGATAAAAACAAAACTTGGTATTTAAGTTCAGTATCTTCCAAGGACACGACACGAAGATTTTCAGGAAAATCCTTCCATCCCAACTGGAACATTTTCTGAAAACTTTTATTTTTTAAAAATGGTGCTTAACGATTTTGAGTAAAATACCATATTATTGCTATATTTTCATAACAAACAAAATGCACATCTTGAATTTTCTCCAATAGCCTCTAACACTCTTTCATTCTGGATGGCTTTGCATAATTATTAAACCGCAACAGATAGACTCAAAATGCAGAGCTGGTTAAAACATTACATGTATATCATACCTACCTATATAATTTTGTAGAGTTATCCGTTTCCGAGATGTTCTTTGTTTTCTATTTCAGTTTTAAACTATTTAAACGTTCTCAAACGAGAAGTCACCTTTCGTTTCATATCTCTTAGTTTTACTTCTGGTTATCTAAAGTGAACTGACATTTAATTAATTCAAAGATTTTGAATTAACACGTCGCCAGGAAAGCTTCAGTTCCTACATTTAATTGTTTCACATTTTGAGCAGTTTATAAAAGATTTGACTCTCGCTTTAGCATAATGTATCCCGTTATTTCCCTTCTGCTTATAAGGAACCAAGTAACAAAAACATTTCTAATGATTATCGAGATAAACACCATGAAAAGCGAATATTTCATATTATACTTTTTTGGACGTCCATTATTAATACTGTTTCACTGGAATATTTTTGGACAACATTCCAATAAAGAAGTACCAATAATGGACATCCAATAAAGTGTAAGGCAATTTGTGTAATGTTTAACTTGATTAGCATGATGCAGATAAAGGAATAATATTTTGTAAGAAATAGTATTTTATATAACATATTTATGGAGCAGGTAGAGATAGTTAGATAAATTGAACACATCAGATCATTTTTAAAGTTTCATCAAAATATCGAACCATAAAATATGAACTTGCAATGCCTATTAACACAGTTAAGTGTTAACTATATAGTAAGAACACGGTGAGAAGGCCATGTACCGCTTTCTTGGGCTTAAATAATTATAATCTAAGTTTGGTGACTGCTAATACAGCAATTAAGAAATCAATTACAGACAGATAATATTGCAATTCTATGCCATGTACCCTTAAATCTACAGTTAAGAGATATGCAAAATAATTTGATGTGCTGCTTTAAGGTGGCATAACTAACCATGATTTATTTATTTTATACCTCTGTTGCAAGTCATTGCTACGAATATTTTATTTTTCTATTTGGGTATTAAGTTGCAAACATCTTTTCATAAAATATTTTGTTGTAGGGAAAAAGGAGACAAAGATATGCGAAGTAAGTTTTTCAAATTGGTTTGATGTTCTTGGAATTCCTTAATATTTCTATAAAATCGCCAGAACAAACTCAATAGCATTGAAAATATGAGACCAATGTTGTTTATTGCCACATATTTTTTTTTTTCTTGGTAGTGTTTAACGCCCGCTTTAACTACTAATGGCATCGCAGGCGGTATTGCCACATAAAAAGTTATTTTAAATAAACTAGATATTTTCATTAATTGTGTTACAGTTTTGAGTATCATGCTTTTGTCTACTTATTTTAGTTAGTGATTATACTAATTGATAAAATTCCTACCGAATATAGAGGAGTTCACAGTTCCACAAAATTCAAGATGCATTTTGTCCTGTAAATATGTTAAGTATATGATGAGTCTTCTTAGCTTTCGAGAAGGCCGCGTTATCTTGCATGGGTTAAGTGTATGGTATCTGTTTCAAAATATTTGGAAGCAACTTCTGAGAAACTAAAATGTTCTAATAATTCCCCAGTAAATGAAAATTTCTTGTGAAAAGAACTTTTCAAAAATCATTTTATTATACTCATTATGTGCAACACATTTTCCTGTGATTACAAAACTCTAGTTTCTCTTCCTGTTCTTTGAAAATGTATTCAAATTCGTTTTTTGTGCTTTTCGGTCTTAATAATAAAATGTATTTACTTTGCACTATGTCTTTGGAATTAACTACCTCCTCTGTCTTCATTACTTTTGTTTTGTGATCCTCCAGATTTGAATACTTATTGGGTACCAGCAAGCTTTGTAACATAATACTTTTAGCACTTCAGATATAAATATTATAGCTTGTGTTGAACAAAACAAAATGTGTTAAAACCAACATGTTTGTTTCCAGAAGCTCAACTTCTGCGCAACATACAGAAAGACCATTCCTGCTTTTGGTAATGCAACCTTCCACATTTTGAACATGTTCGGCATTGAATAAATGCTATCAATCTCTTTTGGATTGTATTTCAAATCTGAGAAAAAAATGTGATGCACACCTGCAGAACAGGAAATTAGCTGAAAAATCTACTTATGAGGGCTGTTCAATAAGTCCTTAGAAAAGGATAGAAAAACAAATTATCTTTGGTAGTTTTTCTGTTATTTATTTTTCAGCTTAATTTTCTTCTACCTAGATACGCCTTTCCCAGCGTTTCTCCAGCTGTTTTAAGCCTTCAAAAAGTGGATTTCGGAAGTTCCTCAAAATAGACATCAATTTGGGAGATGAGCCCCTCGTTAGGCGTAAATCGTTTTTTGCTGAGTCACTTTTTCAAGTTTGGAAATAAAAGAAAAGTCATTGATGACTAAATCTGTTGCATGTTGTGTAATTCAAACCTTAATTCTACGATTTTCGCCATCAACACTGCTCAGGTGTGCACTCTTACTTTAACTCAATGGAAGAGAACCCTTTTCCTTCCCAAATGAGGGCGTTTCTTCTTGACTCTCTGTCCAAACGGTAGAATGACGATGCATAATACTCTCCATTTGTCGCTCTTTCTTTCTGCAAGTAATCAATGTAGAGGATTACGCATGCACCGCAGCAAAATACTGAGGCCATCACCTTGTCTGCAGTTTTAACCACCTTTGCATTTAAACCTTACTGTTTTTGTTTTTGGAGTGTAGTAGTACATCCACGTTTCATCCATAGCTATGTACCGAAGCAGAAAAACTTGTCAGATTGCGATGCAAAAGTGTCAAACCAGCCTCCGAATCGATCACACGATTGCATTTATTCTCCATTAAGAGTAAATTGAGAATATTGTACCTTTGTTATGCCTGTGACCTCTAATATTTCGCAAACTTTGATTCGTCGATCCCTCAAAATCATATCCTGGATTTTGTCAGTAATTTCATTGGAAGTCACCTCTGCTGGACATTCGGAACGATGTTAATCATTTCTGAATATAGAAGCTTCTTTAAATTTATGTATCCAATTGTAAATTGCTGCAAACGTAGGATCAGATGTGCTATGAATTAAATGTAACTCAGTTTTTATTTCTATTGGTGTTAAGTGCTTTAAATAGAAGTATTTAATCGCCGCAAGAAACTCGTTTTTTTTCCATCTTTCTAAAGAAGCAAAAGATTGAGTTCCCTATGGTAACGAAATTACGTGATGGATTTAGCTGAAACTTTAACTGCCATCTAGTGAGAGACGACGGTTACTAAATGCAGCATTGTTTCAATGCTACGAGTGTAATTTCTTCGATAATCAAAGCCTTTAAAAGCTGTCGTTATGCGAATGGCATTCAAATTCAGTTCTCTTTAAAAGGCCAGGAGTAAAACAAACGGAAAACGATGAGAAATTCCTATTGAGAAAAGTATAGGTATTTTAATATTGAAATCAATAGCAAGTAATACCTCAGAAATTGTTAATTCGACAAAAAATGACAAATTGTGTGTTTTGACGAGATCTGCATGTTTTTATGTAATAAGCTTTTGTCTACCAGTTTACCAGTTATGCAAAATTCGTCCAGGAGAACCTCAGAGGTTACTCTCAGAAAATTCAATATATACTGAGTGCTTATTATACGCGCTTTTAATTAAAAGCATTAAGACTATATTTCAAACATTTTCTATATGTTTAGATTAATTGGGGATGGGTAATTTTCTGAAAATCCTAGTGTCGCATCCCTGAAACGTACTAACCTTAAATATCAAATTTGGTATTTACGTACTTTTCGGTTTTTAATCATGCCCTCCAAAGACGCGGGCTCACACACACACACACACACAGACACACATAGACGGACCTTCCTATATAATACTTATTTTGGACACATGGCTCCACAAAACACGTATTCGCGTTAAAATCTCGGTATGGAATTTTACTTACTATCCTAGTTGTAGTCGGTATAGAAAGTAAAAATGTCATTGTGATGCTGTCGCATGCATCCGTACTGTAAAAGTGAGGTTAACAATAAAATAGGAAAACCACTAAGTGTGTGATAGCAAATTATACATATTTATTGATTAGTTGACTATAATTTAGCAAATTAAGATGCAGTTCAATATATGTTACATTACCATTTGTTTAAATTAGGTCATTAAGTTCTGAATCATTATCTTCGGCAGCATAAGGCTAATTTGAAACTCTTCTGGTGTAAAGAATACTGCAATTTTCCCAAAAATAGACGTAGATGATCCTTTAAATAAGTTCTCTACAACGATACTTCAACAAGGACGTCTCAGTATTCCTTTAACGGAAAGTGTTTCAGGTAAATGCCGTGTACCATGGTTAAATGCACAGTGCTTCGAAGCCATTCAGAACAGAAACCATTCTCATTACAAATACAAACGTCAACCTACACTAGAAAACAGGTGCGCCTTAAAGCTGCGGCCCGTCGGGTGGTGAAAGAAAGCAAACACTGTTTATGGCTTCAGTTTCTATCTATTCTAAACGCTAATGCTCCTCAATCCCAATTGTGGCACAAACTTCACACTCTCTGTAGCAATCGCTCCTCTCTGGTGATATCTCGACCACCTACTTCAAATGCGCCTATTAACGACTCTCTGGTAATATCTAATACCTTGGCAAGCACATTTTATGATGCTTCCAATGACTACCATTATGATTCTGAATTTCTCCACACTAAACATAGGACTCCAAAATTAGATCTGCAGACGATATTTACAAATAGCCATCAAATGTTCAACAAAGAACTCACGATAAATGAACTCCGGTATGAATTAAAGTGTTGGAACAGCAAAAGTCCAGGACCAGACATCTGCCAACAGCTGGTCTTTCCTACATATTAGATATCTATAACTACCTATTGATTAATCAACTTTTTCCTAATCAATGGCGTAGCTCCATCGTGGTACCTATTCCTAAACCCAATAAAGACCACTCTCTTCCCTTCAATTACCGTCCAATTTCACTTAACTGTACCTTGTATAAGCTGCTAGAGAAGATTATCAATTACGTTGGTATTGAGAATGTAAACGATTTTTTGCAGACATCCAATATGGTCTCAGAAAGTACCGTTCCACTACTGATACATTCCTGCTGCTAGAATCCTACATTGGCGAAGCCTTCTTGAGCAGACAACATACCATTCTTGTCAGCTTGGATATCTAAAACGATTACTAGACTGTCTGGCGTGATCAAATTATTCGCACATTAATGAAACATAACGTAACAGTAAACATGATTGCATTCCTTTACAATTTTCTCCAAAACCGAAAAATCAGTGTACTTGCTAACGGTGTTCTCTCTCAAAGTGCCAACATTGACAACGGAGTACCTCAAGGATCTGTTCTTAGTGTGACACTCTTCTTAGGATGCATCAAGGATGTGAATTCTTGCCTCCAGCCTGCCTCTAAGAGCTAATCTCTTTACGGATGACCTAACTATATTTTGCAGTGGAAAGAATGTATAGACTACACAGAAACTATTGCAGAATACACTCTACAAATTATGGCAATGGAGTAATAGCACCGGATTCAAATTCTCTGACACTAAGAGCCGATGCATTGCGTTTAGTCGTTCTCGCGGACAATCACCGCCGACTCTCTTTTTATAGGGAACAAGACGATTCCTGTAGTAGCCAAAAGGTCCGCATTTTAGGGCTGCATTTTGACCACCACCTAAACTGAATTACACAATTAAGCTTTTAAGAGCAGAATGTTTCCGGCGTTTAAATGTCATGAAAACAATGGCAGTTAAAACTTGGGGAGCTGACTTCACAGTACTACTTCGCACATATATAACAATTATACGTCCCAAGTTGGATACGGCTGCATTATATATCATTCAGCCAATCCAACAAGGCTGAAAATGCTCAATGGTATTCAATCTTCAGCGCTGAGGATCTGCTTGGGGCTTTTCATACCAGCCCCGTACGAAGTAACAGTTTCATTTGAATATTCCGCCAATGGTCTCCTGCTCCTTCACTCTTAACACTATTCCTTGTAAGCTACGTCTACCTACCATAGATATTTCCATGGCGCGTTATAATAAAGACGGTGCACATACTTCAATCTATCTACGTCTCTTCAGAGCTCTTTGTACCTCACACTTCGCATCAAAAAAGAATTACACAGATGGTTCCAAATGTCAAAATCACTGCGGTTGAGCTGTGATTTTATCACACAAGACCTTGCTCTACGGCTTACCGCAATTCCTATCTATGTTCTCTTGTGAACTGATAGCTTTGGAGTACGTTCCCTTAACCTCTGCTCTCTCCTTCATTATCCTCACAGATTCTATGAGTGCTCTCCTCAGTCTTCAACAGTGAACTCCAACCAATAACCGGTGCTTTACATTCAGTTGCTCTATCACAGATTATCTACCTCGGTTAAGCAGATCCTGCTTGTGTGGGTACCTCCCCATGCTGGCATACCCGGGAATGAGAAGGCCGAGCTAAGGAAGCAACTTGACACCCTCCCAACTTATTGGTCCCCAGGATTCCTCACCAAGACTTCAACCGTTTTATATATGGCACCATTCTCCGGCAATGGAAACAACAGTGAGATAAAGACTCAACTAGAGACAAACTATGTGATTTCTTGTCGTCTTTCCACTTCTGTTTATCCTCTCACACATTGCAAACGTCGTAATCAAGTTCTTCTATCTTGCCTACGTCTCGGACATAACTCTCACTCAGTCTTATCTTCTGTTAAGTGATCTCCCCCCCCTCCAAGTGCAACTATTGTCACTCTCCACTTACTCACACCAGCTGCCATTTCTAGAAGTATTACAGCGACTATGTTAAACGCTCTTAGTGATCCAACATTTTAAGAATGTACTGAGCTTTCTTAACGAAACTCATTTATGTAAAGGATTGTAAAATTTATTGTAGTCGCGATTTGACTAGTTGTTAAAGCGATACTAAAAAAAAAAAAATTGAAAACTATATGCGGTTATTTACCTTAAATGCCCATTTCTGTGAAATGCAATTTCTATGGAGTATAGCCGTCTCTTAAATGATTACTTTCTCTATCAGTATGTACAATGCACATAGTGGATATTGGAAATACATGTTTTGAGACCCACTAAATCCATAAAAAAGGCCTTTCTAGAAACAAGTCCGCATGTGAGTGTGTCTGAGAGCAGCAAGCTCAGAAAACGAAATGTCGGTTAAACACTAAACTTGGATTTAAGGTTAGTTTTTTTCAAGGATGCTACAATAAGGTTTTCATGAAAGTTGCCCCACCCCCATGTACACTTTACATGAAATATTTTTTGAAAACTTTGATTTTTTCAAAAATGGCTTTAACGCTTTGGATTAGAATTCCGTATTTTTCAGATATTTTAATGACAAGCAAAATGAATGTCTTGAATTTTCGGGAAATGCCTCTGTGAGCTCTTCATTTCGGATGACTTCTGCATAGCTTATGGAAGCCGTAAGAGATACACAAAACGCACTCCACAAAAAAATGTAGAGTTTGTACAAACACTCAATTGAAAAGGGATAACCGTTTTCGAGATATTCCAACTTATTGGTTTTAGTTTTTAGCTACTTTATCGGTTCTTAAGCTGGATGTCATTTGTTTTTTCACATCCTTTATTTACTTTTTGAAGTAAAGGGAACGGAACTACGACGTATCAAATATCAACCGCCTTTTAAGATTTCACAGTCCCTTCTACTTATAAAGAAGCATGCAACAATACAACTCATCATGATAAAAGAATATTCTTTTGCAAGTAAAGTTTGTTTTCGGAACAGCTAGAGAAGGACATTTGAATGGAATATATCATATTTTTTAAGACCACGATCTACTTGCCTTCCAAATAGAACACTACGATTTTGATGGCATCTAAAATATGTCTCGGAATATTAGAGACTCACTCTCTACCGCGCTACGACTTCTCTTCAGCAATTAGAAATATTTCCATACTATTTTCAAAAAGATCGCGGTATATGTAAATAACACAGAAACAAGTTACCATAAGGCAATTTACACAACATTTACTTCAAAATAGTTCCCTTCCTCAATGATCCACTTGCGTGTAAAGCGACGAAGTATTCCTGAAAGCCATTCTCAGATATCTGTCGTAGTGCTTTTGTCTCACGTACCTACAGTAATTTCTTCAATGCTCGAAAATCTTGACTGAAATATTTATGCCATTCATACACCTAAGTTTTCTTCTTCGCTGCTTCACCATAAACTTCTTCCATCAATTTGAATGTTCTGAAGGAGATATGTTTAACAAAAACACAAAAGTTTATGTTCGAACTTTGCTCCGTTGCTAACATTATGAAATGTGATAAACGAACATACATACACAACAAAAACTAGTTGCTAAGCAAAGCAAACAATCAGTATTAGCATGGAAATTGAAATGTAATGTCGTCATGGACGTTACCAACCTCTAAAAATAAAATATCCTTTACTTTCGTGAAAATTAAAGAGGAATGGGAATTTTTGAATCTAGGGTTATAACTGAGAGGCAAGCAAGCCTGGGAGACCTTTGTCCGAGTGGTTAGATGGCACGTCTCTTACCAAGGTGCCCCGGGTTTGACCAAGGCAAGAGTACGTGTGATTTTTGGATGACAAGGCGACGTCTGGGCGTGTTTTTTTTTTTTTTTTTTTTTTTTTTTTCCGGGTTTTCAGGTTTCTTCGCAATTCATTCCAAGACCTGCTCTATTATCCATTTAACCGTAATTTTATATCGGTTTCTCTCTCACTCTCATACCAAGGATCGGGCTGATCACCAATATTGGCTTCTCTCTCTCTCTCTCTCTCTCTCTCTCTCTCTCTCTGATCCAAATTCCGTCTGCTCCTCAATTTTTATCCGACCCCAGGCACTGGCTGGGATGTAAGTATTGCATGCGAAGATGGTAAACAGCAAAAGAAGGCAGAAATGGCATGAGATCTAATACTCTAAACCATATTTGCTATCAGAATGGAAACAAGTATTTCACCATTTTCGGTGTCTTTAATGCGATACTTTTGACAAAAATGTATATTAATAATATTGTCGTAGAATATTAATGTTTTATGAAAACCTTAATATGTATTTATACTCCATGTTGTGTTTTTTTTAAATGTTCCAATACTACAATCATTTTCGAGAGCAAAAAACAGAATTTCCAAATGTTGTTTTCCATTACTTTTTCTAGAAAGACGTTCAAAAAATATAAGGTACTCTCTCCAAAAGGTTAGCATTTCCTCTATGTGATGCCATGAACAAAATTAAATGCCATCTACTCTTGAGGAATTTTTATACTTTCAAGTCGGTGTTTTTAATGACATATTATAATTAGCACTAAGCACGGAAAAAGCAAGCAATTAGTTTCGTTCTCTTTCAAGTTTAAGGGTTTCACAAAGATTAAACTCTCTAAAAATCTATAAATTCAAAGA
Source organism: Hymenopus coronatus (assembly GCA_030762935.1). Taxonomy (NCBI): domain Eukaryota; kingdom Metazoa; phylum Arthropoda; class Insecta; order Mantodea; family Hymenopodidae; genus Hymenopus; species Hymenopus coronatus. Next base: position 9,488,740 of record CM060890.1, on the reverse strand, counting down.
AAGCTGTTGCTTTTTATTTAATATTTTACTAATAAATATTAAGAACAATATAAAAAGTCTCTTATTTTAAACTACTAACGAAGTGAATTTCTTACTCTGAGAATAAACTGATATCAAGAAAACTCTTAATTAGCAGCTCTTCGCAGCTTAAAGTAAATATTATCGAAGCAGATATATTTAAATTGGTATAAGTGGAACTAAAAACTAATTGGAGCCCTAAACAATGAACTATCGCAATTTGATATTCTTTGAAAGAAATGCTACACATAACCATTGGACCTTAATTGAGAGATATACTTGAAAACAGATTATAAATTCAGCTACAATTATGTTATATTTGGTAACAGAGTCATAGTGTTATGTTAGTATCTCTTCGAGATGCGAAAGAAAAAGTACGCAGAGCCGCCGCTTCTGCAACTACCGCTTTCTCTCCTCCTGCAACCGCCGAAAGGACAGCAACAACATAGACACCACCTGAGGCATGCTGTGTCTCTGCAGCCGACGATGGCGGCAGCATCCTCAGCGCCATGGTTCGAGAGGTTTCCTGAAACCTCGCAACCCGGCATGTGACTGTTGTTTCGCATTCGCAGTGGGCTTCATGTGTAAGAACCACACAAATTTACTGTGACTGCAGACCTAAGATGCTGATCCATTTAGAGCTACAGGACCCGGCAACATGGAAGTGTCACGGTTGCTCTTGTTAGGCTAACACCTGATCGTCGAGGTAACCCGTCACCGGTTCTGTTGACACTGCTGCGCCTACGGGAATAGCCAGGTCGTCTGCTGGTCTCCGCCACCTTTTGGTGCGCTGGATACGATCTGAACTGGTTTTGTGCTTTCTGGAGGGGCACAGGAAACTTCACCGGACATGCCCAGTGCCCACTCATGCTCCGAGGAGCATGCATCCTATTCCGCCGACAGCTGGGACTTCAGCATCTCACTCTGACGCCCACCACCTTAAACTTCGAATGACATAGCGACCTGAGTTGGTGTTAATGACCTCTGGTTTTGTACTTTCTGGAGGGGCACAGGAAACTTCACCGGACATGCCCAGTGCCCACTCATGCTCCGAGGAGCATGCATCCTATTCCGCCGACAGCTGGGACTTCAGCATCTCACTCTGACGCCCACCACCTTAAACTTCGAATGACATAGCGACCTGAGTTGGTATTAATGACCTCTGCAAGAAGACCATCTAGCTGCGCTGGAAGAGGTTTTCAGAAACTACCAAACCTGCAAGATACCATTACCGCAGTCAGCACGTCTCAACAAAGCAGCGCTGCTGCTCTATCCGAAAAATAGCACAGAATGATAAAGTTCAGGAGAGGTAACTGACATACTCCGACGAGGAGAATCAAGTAAGACAACGGGCCATCACCCGGGGTAACACCGCATTACCTTACCATTCCTACTAGGATCACCATTGAACCCATACGCTTCAGTGAAGTTCCATGGTGTATCTCGAAAAACCGTTCAACCGTTCCCGTACAATGAGTATGGTAGCATCCATATTTCATTTGCTAACCACCTGGGACACCACACAATTTGGCACAATCTATACAGCAGCATCCCTCAGCAATTGCACCCCGGTTGGGGGTCGAATACAGTAATGAGTTTTTGCCCTCCATGGTACAAAAAAAAAACCACATCTGATGTGTTCCGTAAACATGATTTTCTCTACATCTCTTGACAAAGCTTATTCTTCCTCTAAGCAATGCTAGTCAAGAAAACAATAGCAGAAATTATCTAATTACTTGGTTCCTTATAAGTAGAAGGGAAATAATGAAATACACTAAACTCAAATCTTTTAAGATCTGGTTCCTCTGTAATTGAAATATGTTTCTATTGCATGAACAGGAGTTGTCAAATTACCGTAAGAGAATAGTTTTTGTTTTGAAATGGTTAACTTCGAAAAGGTTCACTGCACAAACAAACTGTATATGATATAAATTGCGTACTTTGGCGAGATCTACGCTGTTATAATTTATGCAGTAAAGTTTTGTGTATCTCTTACGGTTTATCAGTTAAGCAAAATTCATTCAGCATAAAGAGACTGCCTAACCCTAGAAATTTCAAGATGCCTGTTCATTTTGTTTGTCATATACGTACGTATATTTAATGTATGGCATTTTAATCAAATATATTAGAGCCATTTTGAGTAAAAATGTTCGAAAAATGTTCATGTAAAGAGTAAAGTGAATTTTCTTGCACATATTTATGTCGCATCCTTGGAATATGCTGAACTTAAACGTAAAATTTGGGGTTTAACCGACTTTTCGTTTTTGAGTTGTCGTGTTCACGTACGCACATACAAGCGAACCTTTTTCTAAATTTTTTTCTGGGTACAGGAGACCCTGAAATATATGTTTCTAATGAAATCCAGTTGCCAAATTTTTGGGTGGAACGCTCTCTATGTATGTATTATGTAGATTCTAAGTGGAGAAAGTAAAAATTAAAATTTTTAAATCTTTTGAAGAAGCCATAAGTATTTTTCTTAAATATATGTTTCGTAAGTTATTAATTGCTTAAGGTTGATCAGAAATTATGAAAATAATTTTAGAAAGTTGAAATAAAAGTATAAAATAAGGTAATGTTTGATTTCAATGTTGTTAGGAAATCTTATCTCGTTGCACTATGTAGATCCGTAAGCACTTTTATAATATACCTCGTGGTCCAACCGCCCTATATTTGGCGTGTGCAGATATTACTTCGCGCTTAAAGGAGCTGCGGAACTCGACGGTTATATTTGAAGTTAAAACCGGTAAGTGGTGAACAGGATAGGCGACCTTATTGCGGAGAAGGTGAGGCGGGTGTTACTCATTGAGAGGAGTACAAAGGAGGTACCTCGCAGTTCCCCAGTGACCGGTTTTAACTTAAAATAGCCCCGTCGAATTCTGCAAAATTTTAACGCACAAAGGAATATCTGCATACGCCGAATTGGGCGCAGTTGGGTCACCGGTATAGTACACTATACTTTGAATAAAATAGGGAAGCTGTAAACGTAAAAGATGTATTTTAAATGCGAATAAATGCTCTTCCTCTTAGTTTTGAGTATAACAGATGTTATGTTTTAAGAGATACATCGGCAAGGTACATTAGCTGACTCCAGAAACGTTGTAACTTACTGGAGCTCTAGTTACAGCAGACTAGGGTTAGGTTTAAGCAACGGGGTTATCTATTCGCCCAGTAGCGCTAACCGTGGCTTTATGCTTCTGTTTCCTGCGACAATCCCCCGCACTGGGAAATAAGATACAACATGTATAGTGAGAATTTGTTGGCGTTCTAAAGGCGGCCGTGCCGGTGTACAGTGTGATAAGATACCCACGCCATGTTAGTCTCTACGTTCAGAGCATGAGCTTGCATCAAGTGTATGCTACTTTGAATGAACATATAAGTGCATTTTAATTTAGTTTTGAGGACATTTCAATTAAAACGCCGGATGTTGTGTACCACCCCACAAGAGTATTCACGATGCTCACTGAAATAACGTGAGTACATCTATTATTTATCGGGATATGCCATCAAAATACAAATCAAAAGTGTTCCATACACATGACTTTCTCTACATTTCTGTAATAAAGTATTGTTAAAAGCTTTTCTTCCATCTACTTCATACTAATCGACATAAACATTAGCATAAATGCTTTTATTACTTGCTACCTTGTAGAAGGGAAAAAACTATACGCACTAGGTAAAGTGATAGTCAAATTTTTTAAAGCTGATTGCTATGTGATAGATTTTTTTTTTTACACGGCCAGGAGTTAGTAATTTCCGTATGAGAAAAGTATTTAAAAACTGAAACCAATAACAAGGAATATCTGTGAAATGTCATCTCCACGAAAAAAACAATTATATGTAACATAAATGGTGTTTTAACAAGCTCTACCATTTTGGTATAGCAAGTTTTTGTCCATCTCTTACGGTTTACGAGTCATCCTTAAGAATATTCCCAGACAATTCAAGAAATACATATTATTTATCACATAAATATATTTTATATTAGGCATATTATTCAAAATCGTTAGGTTCATTATAGGGAAAAATCAAAATGTTCAAAATTTTGTCAAAAGGATGCTTTGGAGTGTGGGATTTTCCTCAAAATCTTCGTGGCGCATCCTTGAAAGATATAAAATTAAATATCCAGTTTGGTATTATAGCGACTTTTCGTTTTTGAGTTATTGTGTTCACTGACACACGGACATATCTTTTAAAATTCTATTTTTTTGGGTACAGGTTTATTTCCGGCGAAATCTGGTATCGTGTTTTTGGGTGGGGTGCAGTACCTTCAGTACCTACGTACTGAGTGTCATGAGTTGAGAAAGTAAAAATAAATTACAAAGTGCACGAACATTGAAATTGCAGCCTACTCTTGTCTTTTACTGAAGCTATATAAAATGGACTTTGTATTTCTTCAAAAGCCGATTAAAACCAATGAAGTTAGTAAGCTAGATGGCTGATTCTCACATTTCATTATATTGCTAGTACTGTTTGTGGAGAGTTGTCTAGTAATAAATCTCTCAGAGAAAGTTTATTTTATTAGTTGTAATTTCGCACTGCAGTTAATAATATAACAATTTGGTCGTAATAAAATCTGTATCAGTACTTTCACACCAGTGTTTAAAAGCTATTATAATATTTACAGATTTTTCAGGATGAATATTTCATCATATTAATCTACAGCGCGGTTCTCAAGTAATACAAAATACTGAACTACGTTTACTTCATCATAGTAATAAAATACGGTGTACTAAACTTGAAGGGGTTCAAAACGACTCTCAATAAACATGCAAAATAATCAGAATTTTTTGTATCTCACTTCAACTAAATACAAAATGATCGCAAGTTTGAGCGGTTAAACATACATCTATGTACCTCACCACAAGTTAAAACGGTAACCATGCTCCAAACATTCTCCGCTCTAGGCAAGAGCAGCACTGGTGTGCGCGCGCATCTACTCCATCGCAAGTTGAAGCGAATAGCCACGTACTCCCAGCTCGGCACTAGAGTGGCGAGGAGAAACGGAAGTTTAATTGCCAGCCGTTAGTTGTCGAAATGCACCAATAAATTTTGCGACTGACAATAGTTTCCAGTCTGTATTAGTGTTGTTTTGCTTATAAGTTTTTGTGAAAATGACCGATGTAAGTGTTACTGAAGCTAGTGGTTCTTGTGACTGTGTAGTAGAACGTGTGTTATAGACTGGATTTCGGAATTTTGGATTTTCTGAAGAACTTAAAATAAAAAAACAACGGCAACTCCCGAATTACTAGGTCTGACTGCAAAATGTCAAGACAGAAAACGAGAGCATAACAGACATTTCTGCATTAGCAATTATTGTAGGTGCAAATGGTTATTAACTTGTTGCCCCAAATTAAACAAACTCTATTGTTGGCCATGTCTTCCTTTTAGTAACGACATGGTTTGAAGAAGGATTCGACATTACAGTTTCTCTAACGGGTTCATTAAATAAGCATGAAAAAACATCACATGTTTTGTGCATTCACTCTATGTAATTTTGGCAATACACGAGTAGACCTGCAGCTAAATGCTCAGAAATTACTACAAATTTCAAAAGCATCATGAAATGGTAAAAAAGAACAGAGAGGTATTCAATAGTCTCAGTGATGTTGTTTGTCACTTACGAAAGCAGGAATTAGCTTTTGGAGGACACGACGAGTCAGAAAGTTCCTTTAATAGAGGTAATTACGTAGAAACATTGAATTTACTCAGTACGTATGGTGAACTTTTAAATGATCATTTAAAAATGCTGCAATTTTTGGCACTATGTCATCCATTCAGAATGATTTAATCGAAGTTGTTAGGGGTGTTTGGATAACTGTGTGACAAATGGACTTGCATCCGCTAATTTTGTGGCTATTCTTCTAGACGAGTGCTCAGACATAGTGCACAAATCTCAACTGTACAATTTTACACTATGTGGACAAATCGGGGGAAGTTCAAAAAAGGTACACGGGCTTTACGGACGTCAATGTAGACAGATCTGCGGAAGCACTTTACAACCATGTACTTACAAGAGTTAAAGAATTTAATATTTGTCGCTCAGACATGTGATGTTGCGGCCGTAATGTCCAGTCAATTAGGTGGTCTGTACCAAAAGTAAAAGAGACATTTCCACAGGTTTGTTTGCTCACTGCAACTGTCACATTCTGAATTTGATTCTGCAACAGGCAGCTATGTGTATTGATAAATGTAGAATTTTTTTCAATCTTTATCAGGGGCTCTCTGATTTCTTTAATCATTCCACTAAAAGAACGAAAACTTTGCGTGCTTTTATGAATAAAAAGTTACCAAAGCTCTAACACGCTGTAACTTCAATTCTCGCCTGGTCAACACTGTACAAGAACAACGAGATAACGTGACTTTATTCTTGAATTCATGACAGAACCAGAAAATAATGTTGATTTGGAACCTAATATATTGGTTAAAGCACAACTCGGTTGGATACTGTCTTCTTCCTCAAAGCATTTTCGGCAATATTTGCTCATACCGACGTTCTCTACATATTACAAGACAAGTCTATGGATGTTACATATTATCATTCAAATATAATCCAGACTAAAAACACTTTAGAAGAGCTAAGAAGAGAAGGGTTACAAAATATTTGGTGAAGCATTTCTACTGAAGTGATAAATGAACATGCACAAAGGAAAAGGAAGAACAATGAACCAGGTGAAGTTACAGAAGTTATGTTCAGGAGGATATTCTATGTAATCTTGGATAATGTGCTCTATCATATACAAAATAGTTTTCCCATTACGAAAGTTTTCATTTCTTTGCTCTCCTTTATTCCTCAAAATCCAAGAATTACAGAACGTGTTTTCCTGACCACCATTGCTCAAAATTTTTGGACGTCTATAGCTCAAATTTTTATTCGGTAGTCTGAAAAATGAACTTATTTTTGTGTACTCTTCTGAAGATAAAGATTTTGAAGGAAAGTCAGTTGGTGAAATGGTGAAAATTATGAACAAGAGATCTGGTGTGGGCTATGCCTGAAGTTTATGAATTAGCTTGTTTAATTCTAACTGTACCAGCAACTAGATCTTCCGTTGAACGATCATTTTCCATTTTAAATCGAGTAAAATGTAGGTCTATAATAGACTAAAAAAGATTATCCTCTCTATCAATGATGTCCATAGAAAAGCAGTTACTTTCCACTTTTCGTAAGGATGTTATTGATAACTTCACGCAAGCTGTAACGGGACTATTTCTGAATAAATATTGTCGATTGGAGCTAACATTCCAGTAAACTGGTAAGTACTACTACTAAAATAAACAATAATTTACGAATACAGGGTCCCTCGCATTACACAAGAAATTGCTTCTCATGAATTATCACGTAACACAAAAAACGCGTAAAGTGAATATGATAATGATATGGGCTATTTCAAAGCAAATATTAAAAAAATGTATTTTAAGCAGATGCATATATTTATGGCATTTGTACCATGTTAAAATCAGCATCAGCTATTTTAAGATCGCTTTACGCGAAAACGTGTAAAATTAAATCGCACATGACGAGGGATGACTATATTTTATAGACTAAGAAAAATGATGACAAAGTGAGCGGTGTACCTAAATTACTGATCACGAATCGCCACTGCCGGCCTGACAGAGAAAGCACAAACATTTTGAGGGAAAACATCTGTATTTCTCTCCATAGTCACCTTTCAGCTCGATATACTTTTCCCTGCGATGTTCAATAGCTTCAATTCCCTGTTTATGGTGAGAACTGTCGAGGTCTGCATAATAGCCATCAACAGCAGATTCCATTTCTTCATTGTTGGAAAATTTTCTCCCACCAATCTATTTCTTCAAGTATGGAAACAGAAACAATCAGAGAAGGCTAAATCTGACGAATAGGGTGCACGAGAAGCAATTCGAACCTTACCTCATTGATTTTGGCTATGACGTGTGAACTGATCTTTATGAAACGAAATGTTCTTTTTCGCTAAATGCAGCCGCTTTTGTTTGATTTCATCACTGAAACACTTTAACAAGTTCGCATAGTATTCGCCATTGATTACATCTCCTTTTTTAAGATAATAAATGAAAACATCCTGTGCGCGTCACTGAAAGCTGACGCATGATCTTGTCTGCAAATAGAACTGTCTTCGCTTTCTTTGGAACTGATTCTCACTTCCAATCCACTGTTTTGATTGTTCTTTCATTTCAGGTATGAAAAGGTGAACCCAGGTTACTTTCTTTGTTATGAATCAACGGAAAAACTCAGCTTTATTGCAGCGAAACATTGCCTAACACTCGACTGAAATATCCTCACGACACTGGTTTTGCACACAACTTTCTCATATCATATCAGTGAGTATGCGATGTACAGAACTTTTTGAAATGCCTGCTACAACGGTCAGCCAATACCATATAGTGGATTTTCTTTACAATGGACCGGTCGACTACTCTGATGTCCGATTTGGCAGCTCGTACGACCATTCATAAACCCTACAACCCAATATTTCCCTGTTGTAAATGAAGGAGCAGCCTCCCCCAAAGTGGAATCTAGTTCAGCTTTAATATTAGTTATTTCAAATGAAAGTATTATATCACATAACGATGATCAGTTTTACCCATGTTTACAAATTCGCAGAGAGCATTCACTAATGAAGGATGCCAAACAAATGCTAAACAATGTAAAATCAACAAACTTCAAACTTAAGCTTTCTTAGGCTTGTACTTTTCACCATTGTTATTTGAAACAACAACCGCTATCTATAAGTCAGGTGGAGTACTTCTGGGACAGAAACCATATGTAGCACTCTTATTTCCATCATGTACAAAATATGTATGGAGTACTCTTATTTGCAGCGAGATCGATAACTCATATGATTCATTCAACAGTGACTCATCCCACACCATGTAACGGAAATCCAATAATAGCATAACGATAGTGAAAGTGCTATGGAATATCCTCTTTAAAACAATCCATGTCTTTCAATATAGGACTAAACACTCTCAGCTCTTAAATCGTTCTCAACACTTGGAATCTGTGTCAATCCAAATATTTTCTCACCTTGACTAAAAATCCCTCTAACCTTTAATGAATTAATAGAATGATAAAATTTGTAAAAGAGAGGATGTAGAATTTATTTTCCAACAAGAAACATGTTTTGTATGTTGATGTATTCTGTTAACACGGAATTCCATGCGGCGGCTTATTTGGATTCAACTTATTATTCTGTAAGCACATTCCTTAAATATTTGACATAAATATTTTTTCCGTAGTAGTTTGCTTAATTCAAGTATTGTTTAATTGTACGGCTGGGACTCCGGTTTCAGCCCACTGAAACGATTTGGAACAGAACCAGCTCTGTCAGTTAAGAAGAGAGATTCCGTAAGAACTCCAGGATTACTACGGTAACGTAATGGAACGCAGACATTTATGTTGGCAATCTCAAATTTAGTCATGCTTCCTGCCAGCGTGAGCTGTATTTATTGCTCGAACATAATTCCAGACACTGCATTGGTAGAATGTTTTACCTTCCACAAAATGTCTGAACTTCCAAAAGGTAACATTGCAACTAATCTTTTATTTTTTTTTAGTGTAGTGTAGTAGAAATTTGACGCAAATATAATATATTATAAAATGCATAACTAATATATAATGTATAGATATAGTATAGTATGATACGTTTTACTATATGATAAGAAAGTATAAATGATGACGACGGTTCTTATATTCTATTTTTAAAGTATCTAAATCTGACTAGTATACCATTTTTACCGTTTGCGTTCTATGGCTGTAATAACTTTAAACCCCTTTATATGCCCCTATAAAAGATTTCATATAAATATCGTAAGTTTAACAATACATAAAAATAATTCTTCATCACTTCCTTCAGAAATCCGATTTATTTTTATTGGTTTAGACTTATTTGTGTACCTACCGATCGTAGCGACCAATTTCATAGAGGTGTTATCCAAACATTTCACATGACTATAAAGTTCTTCATTGGCTCATTTTATATTCCAAATTGTTTTCTGGTACAGTCAATAGAGAATTGATCTTGACCGGGTGGTGTCTAACATTGATTACCTCAAGGACAGAAAAGCACTAGTGTGATTTAGAGGGAATACGCGCTTAAGTGCCATGTAGTTCGGCCAGTCGCGCGTAGTTCAGATTGTTTAAATGTCAGCTTTCTGGTGGGCATTCGAATCTGCTGTTGTCTTAGCATAACAAAAAATGTATACTTGAACGACAAACATGAAGGAGACTAACAAAAGCTCGTTAATGGGCTGATGAGAGAAACTGTTGGAATTGCACAAGAGTCTATTACTTAACACTGGATTAGGAAAATTAGATCCCTGTGCTGCTGAAACTACGCAAAATTAAGTGTTAGGTTGCTTTAAAGTTTCACAGGAAATTTGTCAATGCTATTGTTAAGTAAATAGAAGCGGTTGTTTATTAAATTATATAACGGTTATTTAAATATACTATATTACATTCATTAAAATTAATATCTAATATTAAATATTTTCCTATCCTTAACCAATAAGTTAAGATATGGAGCGATTATACACATACTAGGGTATAACAATGGAATATCCATTAAATTTGAGGATCTACTAATATTTAATGAATTTTTCTATAAAATAACCATCTTAATGGCTCATGTGATGAGTTTTATAAATTTATGACTGCAACGATTAAATAATTATAACAATACTGTTGGACATCTCTTGTATAAAGTGAGACCTTTATTTTCTGCCATAAGAGATCCAACAGCATGTATGTCACATTGCAAAATATAATAATGTTAAGTTTCTATTCTTCTCTCATTGAAACGTTTGTATCATATGTAAACGTTTACATACTAAAATCTTCTTTAAATCCGCAGATAAATTAATGCCCACCTCTGTGGTGTGAGAGCAGCGTGCCTGTCTTAAATTCATGAAGTGAAGTATCACGTTCAATAATCGGTTAGAGTGATTACAAAGATAAAGTGTTTCCGGAACTTTGTTCTATCCTTATAAGTCCAGGAATAATATTAGGTTACGGACAAAGGCACTCGGCACCGAACCAATGCAAGTTATGTACCTATGTCCTAGGAGGAGGCACTCCTTGGTGAGAGGAGACACTGGGTGGCCAGAACCAGGAAGTTCATCACAGCAATGAACAGGCTCCCTAGTTTCCAGATTGAAGCACCCCGAGAAACGGACAGCAGACCGAAAACCCCACCCACATAGATCCAACGTCCCCATCAGGGACAGCTCTCATTCCGGCAACTAATCGAAGTCGGAAGACGAAGAGAAACGCAATGAGCCTCCGTTTTCCCTGCTACGCCACTTAACACCATCGCCTACTCCGAAAAAAAAATCCAACGGGATGAAGTATGAATGAAATAACATCAGAAACGTCATGGAGATACAAGAAATTTGGGGGATGGAAGAAGCCTATCACTTGCCGACCCTGAGAAATCCGGAAAAATAAACAATGAGGTGGATAGGCCAAGGACGGTGATTAAACCCCGACTTTTGGAATGCGGGCCATCTCGCTCGGTATCCTTGCAGGACCAATGTCGGGTAACTAGGCTCCAGTTATTCCGGGTGTTGAGGATTCTCAATGCATAAATGCCGAATGTTGAAATTGGCATATAGTACTGCTATTTTCTTTGTGGTGCTATTATAGGTTTATGTTGAAAGTCACAATAAATGAGTGAAAAACGACATGGTGAGTTTTAGTAAACGTCTCAGCATAAATGTTTCCGAACCCAGGGAAGAAGGCAAGGTCCTTGAAAAGTATGCCGTCATGGAAATCACTGCCATACAGAAAGGAGGCAGTTTAACTACAGCAGCAGTAGAAGTTTCAATCCTGTCCTTCAGGACAGAATTATACGCCTTAGAAGTAGACCACAGTTTGCTGATTAACCTTGTTACTCCGCGCATGGCAAATTTTAAAGAAAGTCCTTCACCTCTGCTTATTATGCAGAGTAATTCACAATAGGTATTTCAAAGAGGCTCCTCTACCTCAACACCGAATTCACTTAACAAGGGCATCTTCGGTGAGGGAATCTACTTTGCTGGTCCTCTATACATCAAAATTGGCATCAACAAATCATATATTGTGTTATTCACCTTCGCTGCATTCCATGCTTCCTTGATTTATTTATTGACATGTCGACTGATGGTTTTCTGATCGCCTTGCAAAATGTTGTAAGCCGCCGAAGTCTGCCGTATATGGAATATTCTTTTTTGCAGCCAACACGGAACTTACTAAACTCCACTACGTAATATTAGACCTCAAGGTCACAATTATATTTCACGTTTAACGTTACATAACTCAACATACCACGGGGAGCTAGCTGGGAGAGAATGGTCGGCTCCACCAGGCGCTGCTTAAGGAATGCTTTTGAACGGTCCCAGGAAGTGAATAGAATTTTAGCTGGAATTGAGGCCATCGAGATCCATTATTCAAGACACTGACAATGAAGCATTCACACCTGCTTACTTCCTGATTGGCGAAAAACTCATGGCTCACCTGTACGGACCCGAACCAAACACGCAACGGGCCCTCAAGAATGAATACTGCGTCAAACAAAAAATTAAAGCAGATTTCCTTAAGCGCTTGAAGAAGGGGTAACTTTGCAATTGCGCACATTTCAAGGGGATGCCGACCAAAGCCCATTGTCCTCCTCCGAGAGCACATCCATCCCCGATACATGCTGAGTGTTGCAGTTAGAAGAAATGGGAAGGTAATTCTTCTTCAACCAGATGGGTCTAACACCAGCCGACCCATTCAGTTTGTCATACCCCTTGGGTTGACCAGGGTGGCGTGGATATTGAGGTTTCTTAGTGCATAATTGATAAATGTTTAAGTGGCATTGTTTGCGCTCTGTATTTCCTTCTTTTTTTTTTTTTTTTATACATAGTTGTATGTTGAGAGTCACAGTAAATGAATCTAAACGACATGACAAGTTTAATTAATGTCACAACCCCAGGTATATTTGAGCACCATTTCAACCATTTTATTCCTTCATTATCCGATATGATTCGATTAAAATTCGTTAATTAGTATGAAAGTAAGTATGCAGCATAATATTCTCATGGAAAATTGGTACTTGAACGAAGAAAAGGAAATAAATTAATTAATAAATAAAATATTCGGAACAAGCTCAAACAGCTTTGAAATAATGATGGTGATAAAAGTGAAGTGCAAAACTAGTTTCAACGTGAACATAGCACATAAAATTAGACTGAAATATCTGTTTAAGGAAGTACTGAAAAGGAAGTAGGTACATAAAGACCTAAAACGTCTTTTATCTACCGACATAGTATATGCACAAAACGTTTAGTTAGGAATCCCAAAACCATCTCAATTAAGTCCAGAAACATTGCCATTGTATTCTTCACATATTCTTAAGTTTACTTACTTCCTTCCTTTACGTTTTGGATCGACACTACTCCTGAGGAATAGACAAAACAAGAATCACTGCTGAAGAGGTGTTGCAGCCTAATACGAATAGCTATCTATTTTATTTTTTAAAATTTTTCTGTTTACTTATTAAAAATATGTATCGTTGATTGTCTACTCCAAAATCATTGATAACTTCCTATTTTGATATTTTAATTTAGCCGAATACGTTAAGTAAGCTGTAAGAAAAAATGCTAGAACATATCTAAAAGAAGACTCATATCCCTTTAGTTGTTTGTGTACAGTTGTAGCATCTGTTTGGAGCTTATCTGTCTCTGTAGTGTGAGAATATACACTCTACCAAAAATATTATATAGGATATAATTATATTTCGTTCAATAAAATTCCTTTGTGAGGAGCAGCAATAGAAGGATCAGATACAGAATCAAACTTGGCATTCATCTGATCAGTTTATCTGCCAACAAGCAATTCTCACATGATTTAAGTATAACATCAACAAATCTCATAGATAGAAAACTCGTAAATATTCATTTTGCTGTTTAGAAGCTTAAATGTGAGTCCAATTTAAGTTAATTAAAACACCGCAAACAAAGGAAAATGACGCCTTAACAAAGGCAAATATTTTCGACATTTACAAAAAGATTCAACCACAGTCGGCAGCAGTGAAACACACACACATACATACAGAACCTGTCTCTTTCACTCGCTTTCATTTCATCTAGCCCCACTTTCATTTAATTTACTTACATCGCATTGTGTGTGGCCTTTGTTTAGTTCTTTGCACGATCCTATGAGAATGCAGTGCTTATCGCTGCAACATGTAATGGGTAACAGAGACATTATTCGTTGTGAAAGCTCTCTCTCTCTCTCTCTCTCTCTCTCTCTCTCTCTCTCTCTCTCTCTCTCTCTCTCTCTTTGCCTTTATTAGGCGCTTTTACGGCCGACAAAGTTTATTGCATTAAAAATATTGCTTTGTGTGACTAAAACAATGTAGCGAGAACTAATAAAACCAAACAGTCTTTATAGAACATTACCACTTAGGGGGTGTTTAATATCTTTTAAAAGTCAGCTAAACGTTAAGTAACTAACACTGAAGTAAGACTTTAGAAAGAATAAGAGATCACCTTTTCAGCACAGAATTGAAATCGGTTTTCACAAAACATTGTGAATATCATTCATTTAAATAAGAACTGAAGCTTTCCTGGCGACGTGTTAATTCAAAATCTTCTCGGGCTTCTAGCCAGGTAAACACTTGGCTTTTACCTGGTTAGAAGCCCGAGAACATTTTGAATCATTCATTTACTTTTATACACCGCCCATTTATCCATTGAATATATTTACAGCCGATTGTAATAAGAGACTGAAATTTTCCAATTTCTTGCTGGATGATGATGATGATGATGATGGTTGGTGTTTAAGGGCGTTTGACTGCTTTGGTCATTAGTGCCCTTATAAAAACAAAATAGATTAAAATTCCTAAGGAAAAGGTATAAAAATAAATTACACATAAATAACAAAGTCAGTTATAAAAACCAGTGAATAAAACTAATGGTGGTGAATGCCATAGAGGAATGGAAAGCATGTCTGAAAACGGAGTGTGTGGGACATAAGAATAACTAAAAACAGGTCGTTGGGTTAAAAGTTACCGGTGATAAAATATTTAAAACCACTTAACCACTGCTCCACTAAAATCTGTTTGGATAAGATAAACTAAAAGATAAATCATTATTGGAAATATTATTTAGGATAAAAATGTTAAAACCTTCTCTAACGCTCTATGATCATCGACAAGTCCTCCGCGAGGAATACCAGCATGTTACTAGAGGAAATAATCGGTCACTACAGTGTAACTCGTTCCATAACATAACCCTGAAAACGAAATTGATATTCTATTAACTTCTTTGAACTTAAGGTAAGCTATGAGATTCAGATTGGCTTGATAGTGTCTTTTTGCAAGTCTGTGGTTTGTAAATGACAGATGTACATTATTTTAACGCATTTTAAACTCACACTTTCTCAATTAATGTGTTGCTTATATTATCTTTAGAGTAGAAAAGTAGTTATGTTTAATACCTGACTATATCTTGCACATAAAAGTTTTGTAATGAAACCCAATTGGAAAGAAAATGAAATCGGAATTCTATTCAATTTGCAATCCACTCTTATTTTATGTAGTCATAAGCAGAATATTATTAATTTTTATTAAGAATTCAATTAAAATGAATTTCGAAAGTATCTGTATTTCTGCTAGATGTATCATAAATCCTAAAACTATTAAAATTAACAGACAGCGTAGTGAGAAAACAAAATACAAAATAAAACACAAATTACTTCCTCCTACATGTAATCATTCTATTGATTAATCATTGGAGGAGAATAAATGAAATTAAATTCAGTCCGTGACAGAATAAGTTTCTCAAAATATAGATGATTTTGAGTACATAATTTAATTTTAATATCACTGTGATTTTTAAAAATTTATCTTGATTACATTTGTGTTTTTAATGATAATTTTCTTTACACATATTTTAATACAACTTTTCCTAAAAGCTTCAAATTATAATTGTGCTGAATTTTTAAAAATAGGATTACAATGTTTTAATCCTTTTAATTGAATGGTTTATCCGTTTAGCTAGATGTGTATAATTTAAAATATTTTTCGTTTTCAGAACATATCAATATGGTGAGGAAATACTGTTCATGCAACCGAATATCATTTTCTATTTCGTCTGGTAACTTTTAAATCATTACGTTTTAGTTATTTTGCAATTCCACAACTCCCACATGAGCTCCCATGGAATGAACCAGAATGGCCTAACCATAGTCACACTACCATCTGACTACAGTATTAAAAGTTAAAATGTATTATGAAATTATAGTTTCAAATACTTTGTAGTCACGAAATCTGAAAGTTAATTTACGCCAGATTTAAGCTAAATTTTAGTAGTACTCCTCTTTAACGATACGATAAAAATAAGCCTTTAAGCATAAATATAAGTATTTGAGAGGAAATTTATGAAACATTGCTAATTAAAGTCAAATTACGCTGTAAATTATAAATGAGTGTATTAGATTAGGTCCCATCCTCTTGACTTCTATTAGTCTTATTGTTCAAAGCGTTAGTTTCTGTGAATGAGACAAAGTTGGCAAGCCTGAGAGACTAAAAGAAAAGTGAAAACGAGTTAAACCATTATAGCGGGCTGCTAGACACATTGAGTTAATTCTTGTTGTTCTAAAATTAATGGATATTGTATTGTATTGTGTTAAATACTGCACTTGTAAGTAAATACAAGATTGAATGTACAGAGCTTATGTCTGTAATCATCCAAGAAGCTCAACTGTGCAGGTAATAAAGTGCAGTGATATGAAATTCAGTGTAGATGCTTTATCTGGCAACGTTTGTTGTTAAATCTTATACAGTCCATTTTAGGTGTGTTTTGTCAGAAATAAATGCACATCTTATACCAAGAAGGAAACATTTGGTCCTCCTTATGGCCGGATCTTTACAAACTGCCAGTAAATGCACAATTAGAAGTTTCGTTAAGCATGTATTTTGAAATGCCTACAACGGCCAAGTTGGCTATTTTGTCATTTTCATTGTCGGCGACACGAGGTAAACCGAAGTGGTCTGAGTGAAGCCGAATGGAGTTCTAGTTCTACGCAGAAGAGCTGCTACAACAGGAAAGCCATCAAGTTTGGTAACTAATTAGCCTACCCTGACTGGCTCCTAATAATATTGTAACTTTAGCATTGCCTTACATCCATTCTAATTTTGGTCAATTTTATTTCTTTGTTCACTTTCCGTTGTTCGTTTCATTGGGTAACGTTGCTTGCTTTTGGGTGGTACAAAGTTATATTGCATTTGAACTAATAACATGGAAGAACAAAATTAGAAGCGATTAATTACAACACGAGCATTGGCGAAAGCAAGTCTTACCCGCCTTGCTAAATTTGTTGATAAATTTCAGGTCAGCTCAGGTATTTATTTAATAAATGTAAAAACAAAAGAGTTGCCTAAAATTAGGGATACATTTGAAGAAGCTCAGTCTCAATTAGAATTCTTTGAACATATTGACAGTCATGCTGCTGACAGAGAAAACTTTGAATCGCTTTATTTTAACCTAGAAGCAACAATGACTAAACTATTACCACAAAGTTCAGAAGGCAATGTTGACAACACTTCTAGTACCTCTCCATTGTCACATAAAAGTAGTGCTAAGAAGGCAATAAAATTGCCAACTATCAAATTACCTTCATTTAGTGGTGGTATAACCAACTTTAAGCATTTTATTGATACATTTGAGAGTTTAGTTGTGAAAAGTGATTACTTGGTGATATTCAGAGGTTTCATTAGTTGTTATCCTCATTAACAGGGGAAGCACATACTTTGATAGCTAATATTCCAGTCTGAAGTTTCAATTTGCAGGTTGCATTGAATACCATTTGCAATTGTTATAACAATTTAAGACTTGCTGCTTCCGCTCATCTTACACGTTTGTTGAGTTTACCTTCGGCTCACAAATCATCTGCAAAGGATTTAAGAGCATTTATAAATCAATGAGTAACTTACATGCAATTAAGGCTTTAAGCTTAGAAACTTCACTAGAAGACTTGATAGTTTTTCAACTGGTGTTAGACAAGTTAGACCTAACTATCAAGAAAGCATTTGAAGATACTATATATTCAACGAATTTCCCTGCATTTGTGGATCTTATTACATTCTTCGAAAGAAAATGTAAATCATTAGAAATAGTGAGTTCGAAACCAAATTTCAAATGCTCAGGCAAAGAAAGGTGTTAATCATAATCACAAATCCAACTTTCGACAGGTTTATGCTGTTACAGCATTAAATTGTGCTTATTGTAATTTGCACATGCCTTAACAGAGTGTAAAGCATTTATTCAAGCTCCAGTCTTAGAGCGCAGAGCATTTGTCAAGAATGCAAACCTGTGTTTCAACTGCTTACTATCTGGTCATATAGTTAGAGATTGTAGATCATCGAATTATCGTACTTGTGGTAAAAGGCGCCACACTTTAGTATATATTGATGCTTCAAACGAGTAACACGGTAGTGGCTACAATGAAGGTTCATCAGGTCATGAACACACGTTGACAGATAATGCTTCAAATAGTTACTGTGCATTCAAAATTGAACCTCGTAAACACATTTTGCTTTCTACAGCATTGATTAAGGTAAAGAATGACAAGGGTATTTGGCAAACTTGTAGAGCTTTATTAGATACAGGTTCTCAGTCATGTTGCATGTCGGAAGCATGCGCTCAGAGACTACAACTTAGAAGGTACCATAATCCTAAACCTATTGAAGGAATTGGGAGTACAGTTTCAGAAACCAAACATGGAGTATACATTAGCATTGGTTCATTTACAACTGACTTTGTCATGTCAGTAGATTGTTTAGTTTTGCGTAAGGTAACAGAGCGTCTGCATACAGAGAGAATCGACTACAGCAACTGGAACTTACCAACAAATATTTCATTTACTGGCCCTAATTTTCATGAACCAGGAAACATAGACATTTTATTGGGAGCAGAAGTGTGCTCATACATTCAGTGCCAAGGAAAATTGCATCGTGATAATATTCATCCTGTTCTAATGGAAACAGAGTTCGGTTGGTTACTTATAGGAAGATATTTACATTCTGGAAGGTACTGTAATATTCCACGGTGGCCAGTAGTATCTGTTTAGTCATGACTGAAGTCAGCATACAACAACTTCAGAAATTCTGGGAGAGTGAGGAGCTGAACCAGACTCCAAAAACTATAGATGAAAAGGCATGAGAGGCTCATTTCTCTCAGAGTACTACAAGGGAATATACCGGTAGATTTGTGGTTCGACTTCCATTTAGAAAGTATCTTAAGACGTTAGATGATTCTAAGATGACAGCCACAACAATGTTACATCAGCTAGAAAGAAATTTAATAAAAAACCAAGAAATGAAGGAAAATTATTTGAAGTTCTTACAAGAATATGAAGCATTAGGTCACATGTAAGTGGTAGAACCTACTACTTTACGTTGTTATTACTTGCCTCATCATGGCAGCATTTAAATCAGAGAGCTCAACTACAAAGACAAGTAGTTTTCGACTGTTCTGCAGCTTCCAAGAATGGAATTTCACTGAATGATTTATTGCTTGTCGGTCCTACTATCAAATAAGACATTTGTTCTATTATCCTAAGATTTAGAACTCATGACGTAGCATTTACTGCTGATGTTGCAAAAATGTACAGACAAACTTAGGTACAACCTGATGATCAAATGTACCAAAGAATACTATGGAGAAGCAACCCTGCATCTTACATACAGGAATATCAGTTGAAAACTGTATCTTAAGGTATGGCCTGTTCTCCATTTTTAGCTATTCGTTGCTTGCAGCAATTGGCTCAAGATGAAGCGCACAACTTTTCAAAGGCTTCTGCAATTGCATTGAGTGATTTCTATGTTAATGATTGCATTTCAGGATGTGCAACTTTAGATGAGAATCTGCAGCTTCAGAAGTAATTGACTACCATGATTTTTGTTACATAAATGGTCCAGAAATTATTCAAGATTCTTAGCAAACATCTCACTAGACCAAAGCGAAACTAGTTTACCATTACACCTTGACAAAGATGGAATGAAATCACTTGGATTATTATGGCATCCAACTGAGGGCAAGTTTCAAATTGTAAGCGGCCAGAAAACTAACTACACATAAACATTTACCAAAAGAGTAGTTTTGTCAATAGTTTCTGGTATATTTGATCCCTTGGGCTTTATAAGTCCAATTGTAATATTATCTAAGGTGTTTCTGCAAAGATTATGGCAGTAGAGATTAACATGGGATCAGTCACTCTCAGCGGAGTTGGCTACGGATTGGAAGACCATCAACAACCAACTTCCTCTGATTAATAACATTCGCATAGATCGCAAAGTCATTGGTTATGATTCAGTAGGCACCATAGAGTTACATGGTTTTTACGACGCTTCAGAAAAAGCATATGGCAGGTGCATCTATGCCCGTTTATCAAATAAGGAACGAGTTATATTTGTACAACTTCTTTGTTTAAAGTCTCGAGTTGCACCACTGAAGAAGTTATCACTTCCACGCTTAGAATTATGTGCTGCACTACTTCTTGCTCATCTACTGGAGGGGGTCAAGAGGTCATTGAACTTATCATTCAAATCCATATATTTGTGGACTGATTCCACTGTTGTATTGTCATGGTTGTCAGCACCCTCTACGCGATGGAAAACTTTTGTTGTCAATAGAGTGTCTGAGATTTCTGAAGGCGCTATATGGATACACGTTTCTTCACAACACAATTCAGATGATTTGATATCAAGGGGTGTGTTTCCTGAGAATCTTGTACATGAAAGGTTATGATGGGAAGGACCAACTTGGTTACATGAAAAAGCTAAGCTGTGGCCTGTCCTTAGAACCATTTCAAACCCCAGGAAGCCCCAGAAATCAGAATGAAGAAAGCTTGTCATGTTGCAACTGTTATTGATGATGGAATAATCAAGGTTTTCCAGCCTATCTAAACTGCAATATTCTGTAGCATATATGTTTAGATTTTGCAGTAATTGTGTAAAATCAAAAGCAAAAAGAGTAACTGGACCACTCTCACTTACGGAGCTTCAAGAGTCTTTGAGCATATGTATTCAAATTTCACCACGAACAGTCTATAGTATAGAAATGCAGCAACTAGCAACGAAACAGACAATTGACAACAGTCGCCTGAAATCTCTAAATCCATTTCTAGACGATAGAGGATTACTTCGAGTTGCTGGACGATTAGAGCACTCTAATCTAACTTATGATCAACAACATCCTTTAATTCTGCCACAGCATCATTTAACAAGACTCGTTGTAGAGCATGAACATAAACGACTGTTGCATGCAGGTTGTCAACTTTTACTGGCGTCACTGAGGGAAAGGTATTGATATTAAATGGTAGAAATGTTGTTAGACGTTTTATTTATACTGGCATAATTTGTTACAAGCTGAAGACAAATGCAGCAAAACAGTTAGTGGGACAGCTACCACGTTCACGAGTGCAAGCAGCTAGACCTTTTCTGAATTATGGCATTGACTATATAGGACCATTTTATATCAAGTCTAGCACTCATAGAACGAAGATAAAAGTAAAATGTTCGTTTGTTTTACTACAAGAGCAGTACACTTAGAAGTTGTAAATAGCTTGTCCACAGAAATATTCCTTGCAGCCTTAAAGATATTTTTATCTCGGCGTGGCAGAAGCCAGAACATTTATAGTGAAAATGGTACAAATATTGTAGGCGTAAGTAGAGAGTTCAAGGAATTGCAAGAACTTTTCAGCAGTCAGCAGATGAAGCAAGAAATACAACGCTTTGCACATCATTAAGGTATAACCTGGCACTTCATATCACCCAGAGCACCTCACTTTGGTGATCTTTGAGAAGCAGGTGTAAAGTCATTTAAACATCATCTGACGTGTCATGAGTGCTTCATGCCCTACCTATGAAGAGTTCTATACCCTAGCCTGTCAGATTAAGTCTTGTTTGAATTCCAGACCTTTAATTCCTGCATCTGATCCTAATGATCTTCAGGCTCTTTTGCCTGGTCATTTCTTAATTGGCATTTCTTTAACCAGTTTACCCCAGCCAGATCTACGTAGTGCTAAACTTAGCTTGCTAACCAGGTGGGAGGAACTGCAGAAACAATTCCAAGAATTCTGGTCCAGATGGAGTATTTGCATCATCTTCAGCAGCAATCCAAATGGAGCAGTCCAGATGCAAATGTCAAACCGGGTACACTCGTCATTGTGAAGGAAGACAACCTTCCTCCATTCTGCTGGAAGCTGGCCGTGGTTGAGCAAGTACATCCAAGAGATGATGGGAGGGTGCGAGTTGCAACAATTCGCACAACAAATGAAGATCTATTGTAAAATTGTGTCCTCTTCCTCAAAAGACGATATAGTAATTTATATTGTATTTTTTTCTATTGTAAAATTGCACCCTATTTCTCAAAAGACTGAAACGTAATTTATATTGCAATTTGTTTTTTTTTTAATTGTGTTTGAAGAAATAATACTCATTCTTGGCGGTCGGTGTGTTCAGAGCGTTATTTTTTCTGAATGAAACAAAGTTGGCAAGCCTGAGATACTAAAACAAGTGAAAACGAGTTAAACCATTATAGCGGGCTGCCAGACACATTGAGTTAGTTTTTGTTGTTCTAAATTTTAATGGATATTGTATTGTATTGTTTTAAAGACTGCATTTGTGAGTATATACAAGACTGAATGTACAGAACTTATATGTGTAATCATCCAAGAAGCTCAACTGTGCAGGTAATAAAGTGCAGTGATATGAAATTCAGTGTAGATGTTTTATCTGACAACGTTTGTTATTAAAGTCCATTTTAGGTGCGTTTTGTCAGGAATAAACACCAAGAAGGAAACTCTTATATTAGGTGAAAGCTCCTTTTAAAATTATGGGAAGTTTTAAGTAATGAATTATTGCTTTTGCGTTATTTTCACACATGTTTCGCTTGTAGTGTTGAAGCACATGCAGGGAGATAGCTCACATCTTTTTAATTTCTCTATATAGTATAGGTAGAGAAGGTATTGCACTACAACAAAATTCTCGATACCCAGGTTACGCCAAAAATACACGTTTTAAGATCCCATGTATAAAACCCTTTTTAGAAAAAGGCCCGTTTGTGTGTGTGTGTACGTGAACACAATAACTTGAAAACGAAAAGTAATACCACATATTTAAGTTTAATATTGTCCAAGAATGTGACACGAAGATTTCGAGAAAAAAATCCGTTTTACATGGAAAATATTTTCAAAATTTGTATATTCTCAAAAATAGATCTAATGATTTTGAATAAAATCCCATATATTAAAGATGTTTACATGACATACAAAATGTATACCTTAAATGTTTTTGGGAATAGCATCTGGATGGTCTTTTTAATCTGGATGAATTTTTCTGAATTTTGCATAATTGGTAAACCATAAAAGATAGACAAAAACGTAACTATTCAAAAAATATAGATCTGCTTAAAACACACAATTTATGCCATATACATGTTTAATAGAGTTGGCCATTTCCGATATATTCCTTGTTATTGGTTTCAGTTTTAAAATATTTACACTTTTCTCATACGGAAATTTGTAACATCTTTAAAAACTTTATGTCATATATACAGTTTTCAATGGAGTTGACCATTTCCGAGATTTTCCTAGTTATTCAGGTTTAAACTACTTAAATTTTCTCATAAGGAAATTTGTAAACACCTGGTCATACAAAGAAAAGGATTAAAACCAGATTTTAAAAGAGTTGACTCTCTCATTAGTCTAGGGTATTCCCATTTCCCTACTTATTACAAGGAAGCAAGTAATAAAGACCATTTTGTTAATGTTTATCTCGATTAGCAGGAGTTAGTTAGAAGAATAAGCTTTTTAACAGTAATTTGTTACGGGGATGTAGAAAGTCATGTGAAAGGAACACGTCAGAGTTTTACTTTCCTTACCCAATGACTGAAGAAGCATTGCATTTGACTCAAATATTTTACCGAAAGTTCACTGAATAAAAATGAGCATTTCGTGAATAATGTACGCTCATTAAGCGACAGCAAAGCGCTATAAGTAATTTTGTAAATTGTTAGAACTAAAGCTTTGATGTTTTGCACAGGCATTATTAGTAAGAAATGGGTAGCTATAACAAGTTTCAGACATTCTGGATATATTCATTTATATACATTTTACTAACAAAATTCATCTTCTCAGATAGGTATCGTACCCAAGCGTATTCTTTAATATTTTATTCCTTAATACTTTAGTACCAAAATGTTTTATTGAAAGTTTTCCATATACGATAGATTTTTAAAAACTATTTTAAAGGTAAAAGGCTGTGAAAGCTATGGCCAATAGCAAAGTCCCAATAAATCGGTTTATTGCACAACTTTAGATGTCGTTGGGGTAAATGTTCAGACCAGTAACAGCATTTGGAGAGAGAAAACCCTGAACTAGAGGATTCAATTAACCAGCTCAGCGCTCTAAAATGGTGTCCAAATCGTGTGGTACATGCGTCTTAGGAAAATCAAATATTACAAATATGTAGTAAATTGTTTGCAACAAAAAAAAAACTATTTTTGAGCAAAATTGCTAAAAATGAGCACTTCTGTATGCCTTGTACCTATATCAATTAAGTCTGTTAACCGCATAGCTAAATAAATGTTAAACGTATTTAGTATCACGCTACATTACTGAAGAATCCAGTACCAGAATTTGTAGCAGTGGTACTAAAACTAAATAAATTATATATTTGAGTTTTTATAATTTTATAAAATATCTCACATCTCGTAAGCATCATGTGAAAATTAATTTAGCCAAAATGCACTATAAATAACTAAGCATCTAAAAAAATATTGTAATTAAAATAGTATGGAGTATATAGGGATTTTGTTAATATTTTCCATTTGTCTGAATCAAGAATGTTTAAAACAATACTTTCTAAGATATTCCTTTTAATGTGACATTGTTTGAGCAGTACATTTGTACAGATATGAACCTTCCCTCTCACGATACAAGATTTAATTCTAAAATATTTTATTACCGAGCAACGTACCGCTATGGTACGTGAGTGACTCACATCCCAGAGTCATAGGTTCGATTCCCGTGACTGATCTTCCTGCCCGTAAGTTTTTTGGTAGATTTGCCGCGCCAGGCAAATGTTGGGAAAGTTCATTATATATCTTTTCCTGTTCCACTTTCTCGTTATCTGTTTTAGGGTTAAAAACACGCCAGGCGTAAAGTTCATAGGAAGATACAGGTTCTTCATTTAAAGCCTATCGGGCCCACGCGTTTCATGCGATTGGGTGTGTCCGGCTTTGCTCCTACATAAACTCCGCGCATAAAGCACATATTCTGCATTTACAGTTGACTTGTAAAACATTGGACCAATTATGCGTCTAGCGCTAACAGCACACCAAACTCCAACTTTCCGATCATAATGAGGGATTTGTTGAACGCGATGTGGATTTCCAGAGGCCCAGTACCGTGTTATGAGCGTTGACATGATCATTTAGATGGAAGCTGTGGATCAATTAAACTGTCATTCACTGATGAAAAACAATTAACAATAAAGCATTAGTGATACCGGGTCACCTTGTTTTAAATATTGGACACTTGTAAGGTTTTAGTTCTAATACTTTAGTTGCTCTAGTTGCAGAAGACTCTGAAATTCCCACCTGGTGTGCTAATTTTGGGTAGCATTTTGTTGGTGAACGTTCAAGATTTGCATCTAAATCGTCTAACTTTTGCTCTGTTAAAACTGTACGTTTACACTTTCGTTCTTTGTTTGCCACAGAACCAATGGTTTCAAATGTCTTCACAATCTCGTGAATTGTGAAGTAGACACTTCACTAGGAAACTTTTGAATATACTCTGTGCGATCACGGCTTGGTTATTCTCATTTATAATAACTGTTACACACAAAAATGCATTGCTCTAGAGTCAATCGCCTGCTCATGTAGATGGCCGGTCCAATACTGTCAACGCTAGCCCGCACGCAAAAAGGCAGACGGTAATGGGAAAATCCAGCAAGGTTTCGGGAGAGGCGAAACGCCGTGTGCTCCGTTAGGTTTTAAATGAAGAACCATGTAGTTTGTGCACTGTAGAGATTTATTCCTGCTTCGTTGTGGTACTGCTCTATTGGGTGCTTTCGTAGTCTTGGATCGTGAGTTGGTCCGGGACATGGGGGGGGGGGGGGTTGAAGAGTTCATATTGGAAATGCTGTGCAAGCTTGCACCCGTCGTCAATCTGGATCTGGTCACGCTTCGGGTCTCTCATGCTTCCCTCACAAGTAAGACGAAAAAGCCCCTATATTATAATAATAATAACAATAATAATAAATTATAATAATAACAATAATAATGATAAGGCTATGGTAATAATAATAATAATAATAATAATAATAATTATAATGATAAAACAATCGTAATAATAGTAATAATAATGATGATACTAATAATAATAATAATAATAATAATAATAATAATAATAATAATAATAAAAATTAAGTATCAAAATATTTTTAAGTGGTTCTTTATTTTTAGGCTTTATTCTCTTCCTCCGTGCGGTGCTCTGCGCTAGTGACTGAGGTTACCATCAGTGAATAATGCAATGCTAACTTTTGGTGGATTTGGTAAATACATGTTTACTTAGGGAAGTCAAAGGAAATTCTTCTTTTTCTTCCTTCAAGGATTCGATAATACGATATTCGGTCTCTATCATCCATTCACCTCTTAAGATGTCTACCCAGATCGGTATTTCCATTTAGAATATAATTTCTTTTTGGTTATCTACTTTCTATCATCCACACAACATAGTCCTAAATTTCATTCAAGTTTTTTCTATGTTATTATTAACTGAAAGTATGTTTAATTTTTTTCTTATTGTTTCATTCCTTATTTTATCCAACTTTTTGCATGTGCTTACATATTTCATCCCTGCTGCTTGTTTTTGTCATTGTCCAAGATGAACAATATACAAGAATAGGCACAGCTTACTTTTGTGTTTCTTTCCAAAGTTCTTCCAGCAAATTGTTTCAAATCCGACTTTCCTCTCAATGTCTTTATCATATTTAGCAAATGAATGAATAAATAAATAAATAAAGCTGATGAATTTAACCTGGAATCTAGGTAACTACACCAATGGATATATTCAACATCTAAATTTAATTTCAAACATTACAAACCATTCATCTATGTTTAATGTTTCAGATACTTAAGCGAACTAAAACTAAAATTAAAATTAAGATGGGTAAGTAAATATTTAGAATATAAAAAGAGCAAAGGTGTAATTAAAATAAAGTAAAGAAATTATTCTAAACAAAACTATTTTTGTGAATTAAATGTTTTTGAAGAAACAATTGATTCATAATAATTGCCTTAATAGTTGGTAAACCTATTAAGCTCGGGACTTAAAGTACGAGACAACATTGTAAGTCACCGTATTAAAAGGTAAACTTAAAAAAATTGAGATGTCCCTGTGATTTACGAAGTAAAACAAGAGTCAGTTGGGAAATGTAATGATCCGTCATTATTATGTTACGTTAGCTCAATAGTTAGAGCAACTGGGCGGAAACTCGTAGATCCGTGGTTCAAATCCCGGCTATGGTATTGAATATTTCAGTCTGACCCTACCTTTTCAAAAATTGTTTTATTTGTGTCATATTTAACAATTAAGAAACCGCTAACTCACCACCTATTTTGGCACCCTTTCATAAATAGTAAAACCATCCGGAATTACCAATAAATTACACCATTTGGTTAACACTCCGCATGCGACGTTGGGTTGTCAAATGCCCACTAACTCATATACTCATCATTTGAATCGAGTTCAGAGCCACTATCACAACTTAACCTCGGGTAAATCTGGAAACCGCAAGATGCTGTGCCTCATGACGACCAGCGCTCGCCTCATGCTCGTGATCCATGTTACTTTTGTCAAATATTGGCGGCTATAACAGGCACAGAGAGACCGAACCTAATCTGGGAAGGTAAGTTTTGCAGGAATGATTCTACTTTTTTGGGAAAGTAGACTCTACTATCTTTTCTGCTGTGCAAACGAATAGAGAATGGTTTTAATGACCATCTTCCTTCTTCTAACTTTCTCATCTATAGAATGATCTGATGAATCCAGTTTGTGTGTATCAGTGTGAAATTAAAATTAACTTTATACGTTTATTTTCTCTAGTTTTTGGAATGTGCATAGTAGATAGAGAAGGTATTGTATTCCACCGAAGGGTCGATAGTCATATTTCACGGGAAATATATGTTTCGAAGCTCCCTAAGTCCCAAGAAAAAACATTTTAAGAAAAAAAAAGTGTGTGTCTTTGGACAGCATAATTCAAAAATGAAAAGTAGGGTAAATGTCAAATTGGTATTTAACCTCAGTTTATACCAAGGATACGACACGAAGATTTGCATGGAAATTACCCCTCTCGAACTACCCTTTACATGGAACATTTTTGATTTTCCCAAAAATGGCTCCAACGGTTTTGATTAAAATACCATGTGTTTAAGGTATTTTCATTAAAAATGAAATGCAAATCGCGAATCTTATGAACACCTACTCATTTTGGATGACTTTTTGTAAGCCCTAAGACATTGATAAAAGGTTACTACACAGAACTCGATTAAAACACACAATTTATGTCATATACATTTTTTGTAGAGTTGACCATTTCTAAGATCCTTATTATTGGCTTCACCTTTATACCACTTAAATACTTCTCAAACGGGAAATATTTCCTTTCGTATCTCCCTTGTTTTACATCTGGTCATCTAAAGAGAAGCGACTTTCAATTGCGATTAGCTGTAATAAGATTTAGCTATCGCTTTAAACTAGTACGTTCCTTTGCTCCCTTCTACTTATAGGGAAGCAAGCTATAACGCAGTTTATGCTACTGTTTATCTTAAATAGCACGATGCAGATAGCAGAATAATGTTTAGCAACAATCGTTGGTAGAGAAACTCCCGTGAATGTTCACATCAGATTTTTGTAAACATTTTCCTATTCTAATCCTCGATCTGTATTCATAATCACTAAGACAATAATTGTTTAATATTATACTGATTAACCGATCACTAACTTTAGTGCCATATAGGGATGAAGTGGGTATACGAGACAGGACATTGGAAATGGGAATAATGTCACACTAGCTACAAAACATGGTCACTGCCGTTACAACTGCTTTTTCTCCGCCCTTGTCCTGTTCAGCCCTCCCCCTTGACCTGTGTTTCGCGTGTGGCTTCTCCCCAAGGAATCTGCTACAGAGGTCAGTGGGGTCACCGCCCGATGTGTGTCATGGAAACTTATATCTGGCTTGTTCCCCTTACGCTTCATAAATGCCAGGTATAGGTAGCGCATTTATGACTACTTTTACTGCCCGGCGGAGATTTGGGTACGCTTGCAACTGAAAACAGAAGCGTTCAACTTGGCAAAGCCAAAGTGATTTCTATTACCTCTATATGGGTTATCTGTTCCAATAAACAGTCCTCTTCTAATTACCATGTACTTCATTAGTAACACAACCCTGGTGTGTGTGTTGTCGGAGGGGTACCACGACGTAGCCTCGGCTTATTGTGCGTAAGATCTCAGGATGGTTGGATGAGATGAGAGTAATTTCGTCGGGCGGCCGAAACAGAACAGCAGGGTAAGAGCCACCGTGGGGGTTTTCTAACGTATTCTAAGCAGTTCTACATCTCGACACAAGTAGCGCAATAAGCTCGCGCTCCAGATCTGACCAAACTCCCAAGGCCTACGGACGACTTCCACGCCATCCCGCCGCCGAGAACTCTACCGCAGTCCTCGCCGACACTTAACACCCTGAAAGAGACCTGTTCGATGAAATGAAAGGACATAAAAAACATGGGTCAGAGGAGTTGGCCGCGGGAATGGATCACCGCAGTTATACATTTTAGGTTACCCTGTATCCAAAAAAAAAAAAAAATTAGAAAAAGGCCCATGGGTGTGTGTGATTATGTGTGTGTGCGTGGCGTGTGTGGGTGTGTGTGTGTTAGAGTGTGTCTGCGAACACGATAACTCAAAAACAAAAAGTCCATAAAATACTAAATTTGATATTTAAGTTTAGAGGGTGTGACACGTAGATTTTAAGAGAAATACCCCTACCCAAAACTACCCTCTACTTAGTAAAAATTTCGCAATTTTTATATTCTGGAAATGACTAATTATTTTCATTAAAATACCGTACATTAAGGATACTTACATAACAAATAAAATATATATCTTGTATTTTCTGGGAATAGTTTCTGAAGACCTCTTTGTTCTGGACAAAGTTTGCTGAGCTTTAAACAATGGTTAACACTAAGGAAGGCCAAAGCTTACTACATAAAAATGTAGTTCTTATCCGAGATATCCCTTTTTATTAGTTTCAGTTTTAAAATACGGGCATTTTTTAACTCCCGCAAAGAAACGGAGTTCAACACTTAGCAACCAGCTTTTAAAAGATTTGACAAACGCTTTAGCCTAGTAAAGTCCCATATTTCCCTTCTACTTATAAGAAACCAAGTAATAAAGACAATCTCTGCTAATGTTTATCTCGATTAGCATCAAGCAGATTGAAGAATAAGCTTTTTAACAATAATTTGTTACAGAGATGCGGAGAAAGTCCTGTGAACGGAACGCTCCGGTCAGCTTTATTCTGACTGAACCACAAACAAAAATATTAAAAGGTATTCTAAGAAGGCAGCGAGGTTTTCCTAATCGTTACAACCCTGCCTGCCCTTGTTTTGCGTTCATCGAGGAACTTTCCCATTTTGCTGGAACAGAAATCCGATTTGAGCGTCTCTTCCACCTTCCTGCTCGACGACACATAGTGAATAAGTGGAGTTTAACTTCCTCTCGCTCTATCAGCACTGTGACCAGTCTCATGGGACCCACGCCTGCCTGCCTGCTCCAGCGAAATGACGGTGTTTAAGTTGCCAGCACTGCGATTCTCTTTTTTCTGTAAACATTTTTTACATTCACAGTAGAGCAAAAAAATCTGCTAAGTTCCATTCACATGATTTCTCTACACCTCTGCAACAAATTGTTGTTAAAAATCATATTCTTCCATCTACTTCATGCTAATCCAGAAAAATTAGCAGAAGGGGTTTTATTACTGCCTACCTTATAAGTAGAAGGGAAACAAGGGAGCACCAAGCACCAAGCGATACTCAATTTTTTTAAAAACTGATTGCAACGTGATTGAAGTTCCTTTGTTTGTATGGGCAGAAGTCCACAAATTCCCGTATGAATTCAGTATAAGCATTTTAAAACTTAAATCAATAAGAAGGAATGTCTCAAAAATGACCAACTCTAAGAAAAGAATGTAAATAACATAATCGTATGCATTAATGTTAAGTTTTGTCTAACTCTCAGCTTTACCAGTTATACAAAATTTCGCAAAATTCATCTAATGTAAAGATGTCTTCAGAGGTTGTTCCCAGAAAAGTCAATATATACATTTTATTTATCATATAAATAACTTTAATATACGATATTTTAATCAAAGTTCATAAAGCCATTTTTGAGAAAATTAAAGTTTTCGAACATTTTTCCATGTAAAAGGTAGGTAGATTTGGGGGGATCTTTTTTTTGAAAACTTTCTTGGTGTATCCTTGGAGGATGTTGAACATAAATACCAAGTTTGGTATTAAACGTAATTTCGTTTTTGACCTGTGCTTTACACACACACACACACACACACACACACACACACACACACACACATACGCATACACACGGACATTTTTTAAACGTTTTATTTTTTGGATTCAGGTGATCTCAAAACATACCTTTGATGAAAACTCGGTATCGAATTTTTAGGAGCAATACTAAATTTTCTCTACACACTATGCATATAGTTCGTGTTGGTAAATTAACATGGGAATAGCTAGTCTAAAGCAACGTTTTAAAGCTGATCGCTATGTGAACAATTGAAGTTCGGTTCGTTTTGCAAGAGCAGCAGTAAACAAAAGAGAGATAACAAGAAAGGTAAACCTGGTTGACAAAAGCTACCAATTACAAGAAATGTCTTGGAAACGGTCAACCGTGCAACAAAATGTATATGATGCAAATTCTGTGTTTTAACGAGATCTACATCTTTTCCGAAGTAAGATTTTCTCTATTTTTTACAGTTTACTAATTGTGCAAAATTCAGCAAATGCATTCAGAATAAACAGGTCTTAAGAATCTATTTCAAGAAAATTCTAGATTTACATTTAGTTTGTGATGTTAACACATATAACATACGGTGTTTTAATCAAAATCGTTAGTCATTTTTAAGAAGTGCAAAATGTTCAAACAGTTTCCACATTTAAACTATTTGGTTTCTTCTTTATTAAAAATACAGGACAAACATAATACAATAAATATGTAAGGGACAGGTTGGGGTACGGAGATTTCTTAAAAAATCTTTATGTCGTATCCTTGGAAGGTGCCAAACTTAAATACCAAGTTTTTTAGATCGTTTAGTTTTTGAGCTATACTATCCAGACGCACACACTCACACATAAACACACACACACACACATACTCCTGGACCTTTTCTATACTTTTTTTTTTCTTTTTTTTGGTCTCAAGGAGCCTCTAAACATATTTCCAGTGAAATCTGGGTAGCGAATTTTTGGATGGGCACAATACCTTCTGTGCATTAAGTACATAGTATGTGTAAAAAGGTAAAAATAGAGGCACGTGACCTTTCTGAATACTTTAATGAACTGTATTTATTTAATGGGTCCTTTATTTAAGTCTATCTTTTATTTTATCTACCATGTGCATACAACTTATGTAAGAGGTATAAGTTATAATATATATATATATATTATTCTACTCAAAAATGCAATACCGATATTTTACACAACATTTTCTGATACCCTGAAACCACAAGGTACGTGTTTGTATGTGTGTGTGTGTGTGTTAAATACTAATCTTGGTATTTAAGTTCAGTATTTTCAAGGATGCAGAATGAGAATTTTCAGAAAAATCTTTCCATCATAAACTATAATTGACTTGACGACATTTCGAAAATGTGTATTTCTTCAAATATGTTTCTAACGATTTTAATTGGAACACAATATGTTAAAAATATAATTTATATCTTGAATTTTCCAGAATAGCGTCTGAAGATCTATTCATCCGGATGACTTTTATAACTGCTAAACCGTAAGAGACAAAACAAATGTAGATCCTTACATTTTTTGTAGAATTAACTGTTTCCGAGATATTCCTTTATATTGAATTAAATTTTAAATTAAAACTGTTCTCAAATGGGATGTCGTCATTTGTTTAGTATTCCTTTGGTTAGTCACATCGGACGATGTATGAAATCGGTAAAATAATTGACACTGAAATAACCTCGGATCCATAGAGCTTAAAGTTACTCGACATTCGTCTTATCAGGATGAGGGAAAACTCCGAAAAGAACCTTATCCGAGTGACTCACCCTAAACTAGGTTCGAACTCGTCACCTCTTGAATGGGAGGTAGACACGCCACCCCCACACGAAAACTCAATTGTTTCACGTAGCGAACAGCTTTTAAGAGAGTTGATCTAGTGCACTCCCTTGTTTCCCTTCTGCTTACAATAATACATATGTGCTTACGTTTATCTCAATGAGCATGCTACAGGTAAAAGAACAATATTTGGTTTGCAGAATAAGCAAACATGAGTCATCAGGTTTTTCTCTTCAGTATAATTATGTTATCAGTTTTAAATGTCACCTACATAGATTATTTTAAACATTTAAACAAAACAGTGCCATCATAATGATTTCATAAATATTAATAAATATTTTTATAGAATGGTGGGAGGTCTCAGCTTCAAATTCAAGAGGTTCGAAGTTTGAATATGGATTAGGAATTACTCGGATAAGGCTTTTACTAGGGTTTTCCAATACTATTAGCTCTAGTTTAAGGTCTATAAAACTGGAGCTCATTTGAGCATCATATCACGAATTCATTTTATTGTCGTCCAATATGACCTACTGGTAAAATGACATTACATTAAAAATCTGATGTGTACCATTCACATGACCTTCTCTACATCCCTGCAACAAAGTATTCTTAAAAAGCTTATACTTCTATTTACTTTATGCTAATCAGAAAAAATTAGCAGAAATAGTCTTATTACTTGCTTCCTTGTAAGTAGAAGCGAAATAAGGGACTACCATAGGTTAAAGTGATAGTCAAAAGCTGGTTGCTATGTCAATGAAGTTCATTTCTTTATATGGATAGGAGTTGACAGTTCCTGTATGAGAAAAGTATACGTTCTTCATAGCAGAAACCAAAAATAAGGAATGTCTCAAAAACGACGAACTCCACGAAAATTATATATATAACATAAATTGTGTGTTTTAATGTGCTCTACATCTTTTGTTTGGTAAGTTTTCGTCCATCTCTTACGGTTTAGCAGTTATTCAAAATTCAGTAAAATTCATGCAGAATAAACTTCTCTTCAGAGACTATTCCCAGAAAATTCAAGATATACATTTTATTTGTCAGGTCAATATCTTTAAAATACGAAATTTTAATCAAAATCGTTAGAGTCATTTTTGAGAAAATCAAAATTTTCGAAAAAAGTTCCATATATTTGGGGGTGGGGGGATTTTTCTCAAAATCTTCGTGTCGCATCCCTGGAAGATACTAAACTGAAATACCAAGTTTGGTATTTTACCGACTTTTCGTTTTTGAGTTATCGTGTTCACAGACACACGGACACACGGACACACTGACACACGGACACATGGACACACGGACACACACACACACACGGACGTTTTTGTGAAAATGTTTTTTTTGGATATTGGGGACCCTAAAACATATATTTCCGGTGAAATCTCGGTATCGAATTTTTGGGTGAAGTGCAATACCTTCTCTATACACTATGTACATAGTGCGTATAGAGAAAGTAAAAATGAGTAAATTAATAAAGCTTGGGAATTATAACAGTTTTGTTTTGTTTCGCAACTTTTAAAGCGATTTAGAGGAATGAGCGTTTTGTGTAGATTGTAGTTTCACAGGGCATCAACTGGCACTGGTAATTAAGGCATGTGTTTCTGAAGAGAACGTCCACAGTTCAAACACCAAAAATACCTTCTCTTAAGAAGATTTTGTTATTTGCTCCTCAGACCAGAAAATGCCATTATTTTTACTTTGTCTACTGTATATTGTAAAATAAGGAGAGGAAGAATTATTGTATTTCACCCAATATTTAAATGTGATTTAACCACAAATACGTGTTTTAGGGACCTTTAATCTAAAAAAAAAAACATTTCTAATAATAGCATGTCGGTGTGTCTCACACACACACACACAGACAGACGCACACGGACATTTTTCTACAAATGCTTCTTTGGATTCAGGGGGCCTCAAAACATATATTTCCGGTGAAATCTCGGTATCAAATTTTTGGGTGCAATACAATACCTTCTCTTTACACTATGTACATAGAGAGAGTAAAATGGTGCTTCTACTTAGTTACAGAAATGTGAAGAGCATAATTTCGAAAATGACAGTAAATACAGAAGCATTCTGTCATAACATGGCTTTTTATTCCAGTTAAAGTGACATACTATACATTTTCCTGTTGATAATTTTAAAACATATGCATTATTCACAAATAGATTGTTAGTGTTTTACGCCCGATTTTATTAGATAAGCATCGCAGGTGATGATATTGATGATACGTGAAATGAAGATGGAGCACCGGTGGACTGCCATGGCGGGGGAAACCGGAAAACCCGCCCCTGCGTCGCTTTGTCCATCACAAATACTTTATGTGGTCATCTGAGATCGAACCCAAACGACGAGTGGTCTTAACTACTCGACCACGGTGCGGCCAAATAGATGCTATGAACGAAGTCTTTTTGTATTCATAATCCTAACAGTATGACTATAATGCTGACCGTTTTTTTTTTTACTTTCTCTATACGCACTATGTACATAGTGAATAGAGAAGGTATTGCACTCCACCCAAAAATTTGATACTGAGGTTTCACCGGAAATTTATGTTTTAGGCTCCCCAATATCCAAAAGAAAAGCATTTCCACAAAAAGGTCCGTGTGTGTGTATGTGTGTCCGTGTGTCAGTGTGTCCGTGTGTCTGTGAACACGATAACTCAAAAACTTTCGAAAATTTTGATTTTCTCAAAAAAGGCTCTAAAGATTTTGATTAAGATTTCGTATATTAAAGATATTTTCCTGACAAATAAAATATATATCTTGAATTTTCTGAGAATATCCTCTGAAGAGTAGTTTATTCTGGATGAATTTACTGAATTTTGAATAATTGCTAAACCGTAAGAGATTGACGAAAACTTAATACACAAAAATGTAGAGCACATTAAAACACAAATTTATGTTATATACATTTTTTTCGTGGAGTTCATCGCTTTTGAGACATTTCTTATTTTTGGTTTCTGCTATGAAAAACGTATACTTTTCTCATACAGGAACTGGTCAACTCCTATTCATATGAACAAAGGAACTTCATTGACATAGCAACCAGCTTTTGACTATCACTTTAACTTATGGTAGTCCCTTATTTCACTCCTACTTACAAGGAAGCAAGTAATAAGACTATTTCTGCTAATTTTTTCTGATTAGCATAAAGTAAATAGAAGTGTAAGCTTTTTAAGAATAATTTGCTGCATGGATACAGAGAAAGTCATGTGAATGTTACACATTAGATTTTTTTATTTATTTATTTTTTTAAGAAACCGTGAGTTTGAAACCTTTTCTTGGAGTTATCCTTGGGGTTGTTTTGGTTAAAACTTTAAAATATCCGTTTGCTCAAAGAACTACAGTTTCATACATATGGCTTAGTTATTTTCTTATTATATAGTTATCACCTGAGGAATAACAGGATCAAATACTCTTCTCCGAAAGGATATACATATAATATGCTTTAATCTATATATTTTATTTCTTTAACAAGTTATAGAATAATAAATGTTTATATTTCTAAATATAATTTACTATTATCCTATTTGGTGTTTCCTTTGATATATATATATATATAAAGTAAAAAAAAACACACACCTTTAACTTTGAATTGGTAACCTTTATAGTAATATTTTATTTTGTTACTGTTTCCCTATGACTTTTATAGTAGCCCATAATTACGGGAACTTATGCTTCTTCTTCTTCTTCTTCTTATTATTATTATTATTATTATTATTGATATTCCTGTATTATAATTTACTATTTGAATAAGTAAATACAATATAATATACTAAACCGGCTTTAACTACACTGGAGATTTCTATGGCTTTGCCTATAATTGCTTCTGCTTTCTTAATAGCAGGTTTGTTTATGTTTTAAATGTTTTCCATTATTTTTAAGACATCAATATCTATCATTTATATTTCAAAAGGGAGTTTAGAGAATGAGAATGATTCCGTCTAGAGCAGCATTACAACGGTGCTATCAGGAATCGAACTTGGAACCTGTGAAAAAAATTAAAATAACTGACGATAATTAAATTTTTGGTGATCTTTCAGGCTGTTATGTTAACCTTCTTTCATAACAATGGCATAGTCAAGTGTTCTCAGCTTTACTGAGCTTTCAGGTTAGGTTACTTTTAAGATTCACATTTGCACTACCTCTTTAATGGCCATATGTATTCATCCTTGATGAGTAATACGTCATGAAAATTAACTATAGGTGTAATTATTGAAAGAATCTTACGTAAAATTGCTGTCGAACCCTTTTTCTGAGAAGTCTCCTGTGAAAAACCAACAAAACAGATTAGAACTCATTTAAATTAGGCTTTGTTTACTAGCTAAACTATAGTGAGGAATGGTATGTACTATTTACTTATAATTGACACGTATTCAGGGAAATGTTGAATACAACAGGCAATGAGTGCTGGTCAGCGACATCTTCAGTCGCAAGGAATGTTTACGGAGGGAGTATTTGCAGAAGTACTTGAAGCGAGAAATTAGGGAAGCGAGTTAAGGTTATTGAGGTATCCTTTCGCTTGGATAACTTGAACCTTAACTTAGAGCCCTTAAATACTGCGTGCGTTTCCATGTGCTTGTTTTCCTACTGTGAACATGTACATGAGTTAAATTAGATGTGTGATTATCAAATCAGAAGGTGGCTGAATTCAAATTTATGATGGAACTAACAGGAAACTTAGCTCAACGGTTTGAACATAAACATTTTGCGCTCAACTGCAATATTGCTGTATGTACCGTGAAGACAGTGAGGGAGAGAGAGAGAGAGAGAGAGAGAGAGAGAGAGAGAGAGAGAGAGAGATTTCGAACTAAGGCATTTAGATTCGTTATGAATTTAGCATTATTGGTTGTTTTTCCATAGACTGGAAAGGTAGAATGAGAAAGTAAGGGTATATGATTCCACATTAAAGTATTTGACCCAAAAAGAAGTTAAGAGCGTGTTGTGTTTTAGCGTGAAAATTCGAGCCACTTAGAAAATTTGGTAAGCGGCAGGCATCAATTTCGTAGCTCAGCTGGAGGAGTAGTGGCACAGGAAACCTATCATAGTGGTTCAGCTCCTAGATTTGATGCTGAGCGTTTTATTCCGATTCTACTTTTACAAAATTATTTCAACATTTTAAAAACTTACTTATTACTTTTTTTCAATTTATACATTTTTGTGTAGTGTTTAACGCCAACTTTTACTACACATGACACCGCAGCGATAATACTGAGGATACATGAAATGAAGGTGAAAATGGAAATGGCATGCTATTTATGGACGCTCCTTAATTACAGTGGTTTTCAGCATCCCATTCTAAATTGGGTGTGAAGGACCGCTTAATTTTGCTCAGAGGCCTCTATCAGCTTGAGGTTCTTTTATGTGCCTTAAATCTACGACACGGGACCAACGGCTTCACTTCCTTCCGAAGGAAACCATGCTAAGGATTTTTACACCCGAAAAAATCCATTGTCCTCCGCTGGGTTTGAACCCACGACCTTGGGTATATGAAGTTAGCATGGTAACCATTACATCACGGATGGCGATGGAATGAAGATAGAGCATCGGTGGAATGCGATGGGGGAGATCTGAGAAAACCCGCTCATGTGCTGCTTTGGCCATTATAAATATCCATGCGGTTGCCTGGGATGGAACCTGGGCCTCCTTGGTAAGAGGCGAATAGTATAAGCACTCAGCAACGGCCATAGAGTTCGTTTTTTTCAAGAATATGAGTATAAATAAATAATTTAAGGTCGTCCTCTGTGGTATAGTGGTTACCATGCTAACTTCCAATGTCCAAGGTTTCCGGTTCAAACCCGGTGGAGGGCAATGGATTTTTTTCGAGTGTGAAAATCTGTACCCTGGCTTCATCCGGAAGGGAAGTAAAGCCGTTTCATAGATTTACGGCACGCAAAAGAACCTCAAGTCTAATAAAGAGGCCTCTGAGAAAAATTAATCTTTCTTTCACGCCCAATATATGATAGGACCCTGAGAGCCACATGAGTTAAAGAGCGTCCATAAATAAATTTCAATTAAATTTAATTTCAAATTGTTTTCTGGTAAAGGACATTGAAATTGTTTTGTAATGGCTCTTCGTTATGGTTATTTTGTGTTGAGATAACTAATATGGAGAACTTGACTTACTCCTGTCAATGAGCGTAACCCGCTCATCGCCTCCAATGATGAGTGAAAGTGGAGGCTCCCTCAGCCAGTTTCCCACTCACCGCTTTCAATTAGAAACAGCCCCGCTGAGTTCTCAACGCTTTTAACATACAGAGGGATACTGCACACGTCAAATAGAGGGCAATTGGACTACTTGTATAAACATAACTCCAGAAAACTTATACGATTATAAGTCTAAAGAGCGGTGACGGTCTAGACGAAGATGGAAGTATTCACTCGACTATTTAGACGGAACAGGCCCAATGGCCCAACCCGTGATGCCCATGGTAATGATGACGCTGTGCATATTGTCATCGCTTTTTTATAAAATACGTTGTTTTGTTTAGAGCACATTTGTAGGCTTACACCGAGTCTGGGACTGGCATTGGAGAGGCCGTGGGATTGAATCCTGCGGCCAATCCTCTCTGATCCATTGGGTTTTTCGGATGTTTCCCGGGTCACTAGGTAAATGCTTGGGGGGGGGGGGTCTTAATTCCCCGAACTTGGTAATGTGGGTAAGGACTGTGGTGATTATGTCCTTCCGTGGTCGTGACTGCACTCTGCAGCGGGATGGCGTGGAAGTCTTTGTAGACTCAGGGAGTTTGGTTAGAACTAGGGCGTGGGCTCCTAGCGCTACCCGACGAGATGGAGAACTGCTTGGAATATTTTAGGGACTCTCCACGATGACTCCTCCCCCTGTCTTAATTCGGCCGCCCTTTGATATTACACTCATCTCATCGCATCCTATCCCTCTGGGGTCAGAGTACAACAAGCCCATGGCTGCAGTTTGGAATCCTCTGCGCCTCCACACATACACACAGGCACGCACACACACACGCACGCACACACACGCACGCACACACACGCACACACATGCACGCACACACACGCACGCACACACACGCACGCACACACGCACGCACACACGCACACACACGCACGCATACACACGCACGCACACACGCACACACGCACACACGCACACACACGCACACACACACACGCACACACGCACGCACACACACGCACGCACACACACGCACGCACACACACGCACACACGCACACACACGCACACACGCACACACACGCACACACACGCACACACACGCACACACACGCACACACGCACACACACGCACACACACGCACACACGCACACACACGCACACACACGCACACACGCACACACACGCACACACACACACGCACACACACGCACACACACGCACACACGTACACACACGCACACACACGCACACACACACGTACACACACGCACACACACGCACACACACGCACACACACGCACACACACGCACACACACGCACACACACGCACACACACACACGCACACACACGCACACACACGCACACACGCACACACACACGCACACACACGCACACACACGCACACACACACGCACACACACGCACACACACCCACACACACGCACGCACGCACACACACGCACACACACGCACACACACGCACACACGCACACACACACGCACACACACGCACACACGCACACACACACACACACGCACACACACGCACACACACGCACAACGACTTACCCTCCCCCATGAAGGATTTCACTCACTAAGACATACAGTCTGTGTTTAGAGTCGGACATTTCTCGAGGGGCAAAGGAACATTTAATCGTAGTACGAGAAACCCGGGACGAGGGGTGTCTGCTGCTAGGCATGAAAGTAAGGGTAATAGATGATACGAAATGAAGGCAAAATAGATGATAGGAAAGATGATGTTGAAGCAATTGGTGAAATAAATGACGAGGAAACCAGAGAAAAAGAAAAAAAACCTGCCGACGCCACTTCGTTTTCCACAAATCACACATGAAGCCCCGGACCGTCAAGAGGAGAGGCAAGCGGCCTAACCACTCGACCTTGTCTATACCAATTTGGGCAATAAAATTGTTTCGTGTACTTAGAGTATATAAAACCTAAGCGCTATAAACTGGGTCTGTCTCGCTTCTCATTAAATAGTTTATGGTCGTAATAACTCACGTTTGTGCTAATGACTAAAATAGACCAAGAATGTTCAGAATGAAACTGCATTTTTGGTTGCTCTTTTTGACAGATAATTTTAGAAATTCCCCAATAACACCATCTGAAAACATAAGTATCGCTGAAAAATTCAAATTTTATAAAAAAGCCTACAATATGCTGTTTGCTTACCTCGCTAATTATCCCCCTCTTTCTCTATCTGTATATTATCAATAAATTATCAAATGTTTTAACAGTTAATATATTGTAGAAGATTGGATATCCACTATTGTCACTTGCTCCACTAATTTTGATGCCGGTAGTCTGGACGCGTTTCCACAATTTTCATTGTCATCCTCTAGCAGGTTTACAGAAGTCTGTCGCAGGTTATTGGAATTCTTGAGTGTCTAATATAGGTGCCATTCTGATTAAGGTGGTAGTGGTCGGACTTTAATAATATATGCTCTCCTCTCACGTGACTTTAGCGCTCTCTGGTGGAGCGACTCGGAAGTGTTTGCTAATTTTATGTCCTTAACCTGCCTTTTAAACTGTATTACTCTTTAAATGATATCTGCCGGTGATATTTCGAAGTTAGCCACATTACTAACATTACTGTGGATAAAGATGGCTTTTAATAATTTGATATTACTGACGATAAAGGTTTTTTTTTTTTTTCCAAATATCCAACTCTGATGAACTATTGATGGCTTTTAATAATTTAATCTGTTGTCCAATTTCATGTTTAGAATTCCAAAAATGATTGGCTACAGCGGATTTTTACAACCTGATATTTCTTAAATGTTCTTTTAAACGTGTTTTTAAATTTCTTTTGGTTCTACCAATGTAAACTTTTCACAATCACTACAACTTATTTGATAAATTCCAGATTTATTTAACATATCTATAGTTGCATTAAGTAGTTCGTTTAATATATTTTTCAAATTAAATCTGTTACTAGAAGCCAAGGTTATGTTGTATTTCTCAAAAACTTTTTGGAAAACTGGAAATAATTTTGGATAATAATTGAATTTTTTGTAATTTACGTTATTTTATTGGTTTTAATAAACTAACTTCTTTTTTCCTTTTTGGTTTTACTTTTTTCTTAAGTTTACTAGCTATTATATTAATTATTTTGAGCTACTTCAATAATATACAGCTCTTACCACAACTTTAAAACTGCATATATTCTGCTTCTCTATATTCCTCTATTGACACCTAGTATCTATTGTATGATCACTACATTTTGAAGATATAATTATACTTTTTCTTTAGATTGTATAATAATGATTATAAGTAATGGTTAATTTCATTTTGGGTTAAAAGTAAAAGTTGTGTAAATACCAAAAATATAATACTAATTGTTGAAAGGTGTGTGGTAATTTTTCTTTTGCAAAATAGTAAGATAATTTTAATAATTGGAATAATCAGGATTCACAAATAACTGTGTTTTAATAAAACAGTTGGTGTTTAGCACAAATGTGTTCAATAAAACTATGTTTTAAGGTGAAAGAAGAGACCATTTCAGCGGTATATAATAAACAGTTTAAATTATTGCACGAAACGGTTGTTTTAACTTCACTAAACTAATTTTAAATGATCACCATAGCAGTATAGAATGCCTACCCTTTACTATTGATTAAACGTTTGATTAATAAAAATTTAATCAAATGTTTACTTAGTCCAAATCTAAAAACCATCTCTTTCCATCACGTCAAAAGAAGTTGCACAAATGGCTGGTTGAACTAGGATCGTGCAGTCAGTGTCTCCATAGCTTGGTTCCGTCAACAAGTAGACATTTCTAAAACGTATAACAATAAATAATTCTAAATTTCTGAGAATGGGAAACACTTGATTTACCTGTCTTGTAATCCAACACAAAACATAATGTCCTAGGGATAGAGTGTCTCTGTAAACTTTCATTCGGTCCACAGTCATATTAAAAATGGAACTGGTAGAGAATTCACTTTGTATTATATCCGTTATTTATACATTCTTCGTTTGGATAGTGTTGGTGTTTGGTGGACAAGTTGTTCTTGCTACTCATCATTTTGTGGATCAGGGAATGTTTGTTCCTTTATTATAGGCGTCATCGTGATTGCACTACATCCTGGCCGCAGTGGTTAGTCCTCTGTTACGTCTTTTTCCGGCGGCCTTTAGCTTGACTTTCAGATTGAATAAATTGCAGAACGACATCAGCTGGCGGCATTTCAAAATTGACAACATTGCTGCTGTGAATGAAGACTTTTTTTCCCAAATATCTAACTCTGATGGTGTAGTAATGGCCATTCAGATGTCATTAGTGTGATGCAGTACTGGAGGACGTTGGTCAGCGCCTTGAGACCCTCCCGACAGTTAACGCAGCCCACGGAACCTGAACCGCCACATTGCCCTCAAGCAGTTCACTCCGGATCAGACCTTCAGCAGGAGAAAACCCCACATCGGTACCGGAAATCGAACCCTGGCCGCAACCTTGGTGAGCAGCTGCGCTGTCAACGCACTATGGAGTCGATGCTTAAACACTCAAAGCTGTAATAGAAAAAAAAACTGTTTACATCAGTTTGGAATGTTTTAAGAACTAAGTACATTCCAAAATGTGGAAATGAAAGAAATATTTTTACCTAAAAAGCTCTTTTAGCTTTCCTATGCCAACATTTGTATAGCTCAATGAAACGTCTGCAATATTTGCTAATTTTGTGCAGCATTAGGCGGCTATCGTTCTTGATAGATGGATTATAACATAAAAACATTGTTCAATGTAGACAACAGAGTTGTTTTATCCTCGAAGTTAAACTCTTGACAATAAAGCTTTGTTTGCTTTATATGAACTTAGCGTAGAAAAACTAAAGACTATATACTTCTCATGGGATGTATAAGAAAACTTACACAGCTTGGCTTATAAAACATGAGGCACATGTTCGGTTGTGAAACAAAATGTTTGACTTTGAGAAAATAATTTGATAGCAATTTAACCATTTTACGACCCTGAAAAGCGACGAAACAAGTTGAATCGCGAAATGGCATGGAAAGAGAATTATTATAGATACATTTATACATATAGGCGCGCGTGCGTGAACCTTTTCTAAGGTTTAAAATGTGTATTTCTGTGAACATCTCGGTATCGAATTTTTGGGTGGAATATAATATTCCCTACTTCCTCAATGTAGTGTACGATCCTTCTTTCCATCCTATACTCTCATACTCTTTCTCTTTCGGGTGCTGGAAGGTCGATGTCTCCGGCGTCCTCGGCTCAGCGGTTGATGAAAACTCCACTCCTAGTATTGCCTAGCAAACTATCTCAGGGTACCTTTCATAGGTGAGGCAAGATTGTAACAAATACTGCATTTCCTCTTAGTACTTGAATTTATTTCTGAAGAAACGTTAA
This sequence comes from Hymenopus coronatus, assembly GCA_030762935.1. NCBI lineage: Eukaryota > Metazoa > Arthropoda > Insecta > Mantodea > Hymenopodidae > Hymenopus > Hymenopus coronatus. Next base: position 9,443,791 of record CM060890.1, on the reverse strand, counting down.
ACCTTAATAGGCGACTAGTTTGCTTGCTTCCTTAATATATATATATATATATATATATATATATATATATATATATGTATATATGTTCAACAAATTAACAAGGAGCAAAAACTATAAGCACCGTTCCCCGTCCTTTAAGCACGTGGTCGTACCCACGTCGTCTCACATATCTTCTGATCACAAATAAGCATCAACACAGATACAGATCAAAATTAAAGTCTGCGGTATGCTCCCCTTTATATACTCCTGCTGGTTGAGCCCCTCCACGTTATAACAGTAGTTTGTTGAGAGTCACGTGGCTTTGCGCGATCCCGCTAATGCACCCGCATTAGTAGATGAGAGGTAGGAAGCTGCCGCACGTTGTGCGGGAGCGGGTGAAAGGTTATTTCTAGGCTGGCATCCATGGAACCTGACTGCAGCCTAGGGAATAGAGGAAATAAAAGGTGGAAATAGAGGAGAGAATAGGACGTAGATCTTATGGATTATACCTGCTTCGGAATTGCTCCGCGAAGCTCCCAGTAGTCTTCCACTGTGTTGGTGGCCGATGTGCGTGCCCCTCAGCCTGTACAGGAGGAGGAGCAGTGTTGGGTTGGTGACGTTTAGACTGAAACAACTCAGTAGAGTAAGCAGCTTGCTGCAGGAGAACCTGCCTCAGAGGCTGCATGAGGGTGTCGATCCTGGTGGACAGGTCGGCGGCTGTAGTCTGCTGGCTGGTGGCTGCTGCGGCGTTAAAAGCTTGCAATTCCTGCAGCTTCTGTGTGAGGAGGCTGCATGTCTCTTCCAGGGCAGCTAGTCTAGCGCCGACGTTCAGGATCTCCGCGTGGAGGTCCTGAATGGCTTCTCGCGTCGCTGCTTCTGTTGAGACTGCAGGTGGTGAGGCCTCAGTGGTTGATGTCTGCGGTGGAGTGGTGCGGCGGGCAGGAGGTGGTGAGGAAGTGCTGCTCCTTGGGTAGAGAGGGCACTGGGCTTGCTCAGGGTAGTGTCCTGTGCCACGACAGGTGGCACAGAATCGTCGGCGACGGCAGAGGTCGTGCCCAGTGCACTCGGCGGTGGTGGAGTTGGTACCGCAGTAGTGGCACCTCGGTGGCGAAGAGCACACTTCAGCTGTGTGGCCGTAGGCACAGCAGCGTCGGCAGGGCCGATGGCGCTCCTGTCGGCTAGCCTCGACGACCAGAAGTCGCCCTAATAAGGGCAACCCTGACGCCAAGGCAGCTTCCAGGTCAGCCTGGTCCTGTAGCTCCAAACGAACGAGCGGCGTTGGCCCCCGGTCGCAGTAAATGCGGGTGGCCCTCAAGCAAGAAGGCCACCGCGACTGCACGGCGGTGAGCAGATGCCGGGTGGTAAGGTCCCTAGGGCGGCTGCAGTTGCGGCGAGACTGCGGTGGCGGCCGGCGGCGAAGCAGGGCTTGCCGGGACCGGTGGCTTCGGAGTTGCTACCTCCTCGGCGGCTGCCGGGGAGGAGGCGTCGGGTGCTGCCTTAGCCATCCTTAAGAGTCGAAGAAGAAGCTCCGAATGAATGCCTCGCGTCATCAAATGTACCTATCTGTGGTTGATCCCTTGGTTGCATCACATTACATACAATGAAAATAAATTGTACCAAGTTTTGTTAAAGCTGCGTCCTCATGAAACCCTGTGCTTCCACCTTTCTCTAACCTATATCTCTCCTTTTCTATTCTTTTATATCCCTCCGTTTCCCGAAGTCAAGTACTACCCTTCCCTCTTTCTTTCCCATCTTTTTCTCTCCCTCTATTTTTCGTTACTTAGCCTATTCCTGTGCGCATTACCAAGTGGTGGTTCGCGGACTGTTACCTGGAATTAAGCTAGCTCGCCTCTTCCTTAATTACCTGTATTACCTATATTACAATTCAATTTTGTACATCTTTTTACATCTCAATATTATCAACTACTTTAGGATTGCTTTCCTTAATACTATAACAGAATGTACAATTATTGTTCTTATATTGATTTATGTGCATGTGCTAAGTCCTTCTAGAACATTATTGCAACTGTTATATCAATGAATCGTGCACTATATGTAGAAGATCTCATAAAACAATTTGTAATGTATAATACAATAATTCACAGAGTGGTCAAAACTGTAAATGTGATTATTCTGTTCCAAGAATTGGAATCAAACGTTACGGTATTAATAAACAGCACTACAGCCATAACAATAATTATGTTCCAAGAATTGGAATCAAACGTTACGGTATTAATAAACAGCACTATAGCCATAACAATAATTATGTTCCAAGAATTGGAATCAAACGTTACTGTATTAATAAACAGCACTATAGCCATAACAATAATTATGTTCCAAGAATTGGAATCAAACGTTACGGTATTAATAAACAGCACTATAGCCATAACAATAATTATGTTCCAAGAATTGGAATCAAACGTTACGGTATTAATGAACAGCACTATAGCCATAACAATAATTATGTTCCAAGAATTGGAATCAAACGTTACGGTATTAATAAACAGCAGTATAGCCATAACAATAATTATGTTCCAAGAATTGGAATCAAACGTTACGGTATTAATAAACAGCACTATAGCCATAACAATAATTATGTTCCAAGAATTGGAATCAAACGTTACGGTATTAATAAACAGCAGTATAGTCATAACAATAATTATGTTCCAAGAATTGGAATCAAACGTTACGGTATTAATAAACAGCACTACAGCCATAACAATAATTATGTTCCAAGAATTGGAATCAAACGTTACGGTATTAATAAACAGCACTATAGCCATAACAATAATTATGTTCCAAGAATTGGAATCAAACGTTACGGTATTAATAAACAGCACTATAGCCATAACAATAATTATGTTCCAAGAATTGGAATCAAACGTTACGGTATTAATGAACAGCACTATAGCCATAACAATAATTATGTTCCAAGAATTGGAATCAAACGTTACGGTATTAATAAACAGCAGTATAGCCATAACAATAATTATGTTCCAAGAATTGGAATCAAACGTTACGGTATTAATGAACAGCACTATAGCCATAACAATAATTATGTTCCAAGAATTGGAATCAAACGTTACGGTATTAATAAACAACACTATAGCCATAACAATAATTATGTTCCAAGAATTGGAATCAAACGTTACGGTATTAATAAACAGCACTACAGCCATAACAATAATTATGTTCCAAGAATTGGAATCAAACGTTACGGTATTAATAAACAGCACTACAGCCATAACAATAATTATGTTCCAAGAATTGGAATCAAACGTTACGGTATTAATAAACAGCACTACAGCCATAACAATAATTATGTTCCAAGAATTGGAATCAAACGTTACGGTATTAATAAACAGCAGTATAGCCATAACAATAATTATGTTCCAAGAATTGGAATCAAACGTTACGGTATTAATAAACAGCACTATAGCCATAACAATAATTATGTTCCAAGAATTGGAATCAAACGTTACGGTATTAATAAACAGCACTATAGCCATAACAGTACTTATGCTCCAAGAATTGGAATCAAACGTTACGGTATTAATAAGCAACACTATAGCCATAACAATAATTATGTTCCAAGAATTGGAATCAAACGTTACGGTATTAATGAACAGCACTATAGCCATAACAATAATTATGTTCCAAGAATTGGAATCAAACGTTACGGTATTAATGAACAGCACTATAGCCATAACAATAATTATGTTCCAAGAATTGGAATCAAACGTTACGGTATTAATGAACAGCACTATAGCCATAACAATAATTATGTTCCAAGAATTGGAATCAAACGTTACGGTATTAATAAACAGCAGTATAGCCATAACAATAATTATGTTCCAAGAATTGGAATCAAACGTTACGGTATTAATGAACAGCACTATAGCCATAACAATAATTATGTTCCAAGAATTGGAATCAAACGTTACGGTATTAATAAACAACACTATAGCCATAACAATAATTATGTTCCAAGAATTGGAATCAAACGTTACGGTATTAATAAACAGCACTACAGCCATAACAATAATTATGTTCCAAGAATTGGAATCAAACGTTACGGTATTAATAAACAGCACTACAGCCATAACAATAATTATGTTCCAAGAATTGGAATCAAACGTTACGGTATTAATAAACAGCACTACAGCCATAACAATAATTATGTTCCAAGAATTGGAATCAAACGTTACGGTATTAATAAACAGCAGTATAGCCATAACAATAATTATGTTCCAAGAATTGGAATCAAACGTTACGGTATTAATAAACAGCACTATAGCCATAACAATAATTATGTTCCAAGAATTGGAATCAAACGTTACGGTATTAATAAACAGCACTATAGCCATAACAGTACTTATGCTCCAAGAATTGGAATCAAACGTTACGGTATTAATAAGCAACACTATAGCCATAACAATAATTATGTTCCAAGAATTGGAATCAAACGTTACGGTATTAATGAACAGCACTATAGCCATAACAATAATTATGTTCCAAGAATTGGAATCAAACGTTACGGTATTAATGAACAGCACTATAGCCATAACAATAATTATGTTCCAAGAATTGGAATCAAACGTTACGGTATTAATAAACAGCAGTATAGCCATAACAATAATTATGTTCCAAGAATTGGAATCAAACGTTACGGTATTAATAAACAGCACTATAGCCATAACAATAATTATGTTCTAAGAATTGGAATCAAACGTTACGGTATTAATGAACAGCACTATAGCCATAACAATAATTATGTTCCAAGAATTGGAATCAAACGTTACGGTATTAATAAGCAACACTATAGCCATAACAATAATTATGTTCCAAGAATTGGAATCAAACGTTGCGGTATTAATAAACAGCAGTATAGCCATAACAATAATTATGTTCCAAGAATTGGAATCAAACGTTGCGGTATTAATAAACAGCAGTATAGCCATAACAATAATTATTTTTTTTAATAATACGACCTGAGCAGCGACGTAAAACCTAAAACATTGTTTGTTCTCTTGAAGCTTGTAAGGAGAAAGAAAATAAAATAAAATTTTAATTATGTCATTAATCGCTTTACTTACGGTGAATTCTCTCCCTTCCGATAGATAACACGCACTAGCCTTGAAAAATGTAAATATATGAAATGAACATTTTACCGAAATTACCAAAATGTTTATGTAATTGCGTTTGTGACTGAGAATTCGGCAATTTCTGTGCAGCAACAGCAGGGCCTTTGGTAAGCACATATTGCGAACAAAAGTTGACTTGAGATCAAAAGGTTTCACACGACAACGAATTCCGTTATAAACCAACAGTCAAAGCTTTGATGCAGTAGCATATTTCTGCAGAACTCAATCCACTGTTTCTGTGCGAGGAGATATTATTTTCAACGATTAAACTCCAGAAATCCTTTCAAAACGTTTGAAGACAATGAATATCTTTCTTAACATACCCGCTTTATTTTCATTTATGCATCCTTTTTGATTGATGGCTTTGTCTTTAGAAACGACTTTGATTGTAACTATTTTAAATTTGGTTGCATATATATACATATATATATATTGTTTGTATTACTTTAAACGTAAAATTCGACAATTTATACATCGAAAAAAATTCCCAGATAGTGATTAATAATACAATATACTGTTTATTTTACAAGACTGATTGTAAGAGCTAAAATTTTAATGTTATTGTTATTTAAGAATATATCTTTAGGCAGTTTTCTAAATATACTTACAATTAATCAAGATTTCAAATCAAGGTAAAGTAATATATACGTTGAGTACAGCAAAATTATCCCAGGTGAGAATCCAAGCGCAGCCGATGATAAGGAAAAATAGAACAGCAACCAATAATAATAATAATAATAATAATAATAATAATAATAATAATAATAATAATAATAATAATAATAATAATAATTTGCTCGCTTGTAGTGTGCGGGTTTGTAGCTGCCTCACATTCAAAAGACAATGGGAATTACCCCATTAATATTTTTATGCGTGTTTCCTTTATACTGAGAGTACGAATGTTGGTAACTTTTAAATGCACAGTATTTTTCAAATAATAATAATAATAATAATAATAATAATAATAATAATAATAATGCCGTGCCGCTATAGCCCATATGAGCCTGGGGCTAGCAGTCCGACTGCCGGTCTCACGCCTACTTACGCGAGGTAGAGTTTTCCTCTGCGGGTAACGTGCTAGCATCCGGTTCCCAAGATCGCAGGTTCAAATCCGATGGGCTATGGAATTTTCGGTCGTAAACATTGTTAGCGTACTTCCTTCGGAGGGACAGTAATGCCGTTGGTCCTATGTGCAGATTTATCGCACATAAATGTACCTCAAGTCTGATAAAGATGCTTCTGAGCACAATTAAATTGTCTTTCATGCCCAATATAGAATTTCAGCAGTTAAAGAACATCCATTAGTAAAACTTAATTGCAATTTGTTCACCAGGAAGAGGTGAGCGACAATCGGACCGACACGGGGAGGTGAAGTGGATTGTGTTGCCCAGCCTGAACGCTTGCTGTCATGGCCGACATCGCTGTCTAACGCAGCTCCCCACATTCGTCACAATGCTGAGTGGAGCGGTGCTATATCAAGGACATAAAATCCGGACCCCGGGTGGGATCGAACCCAGGTGCATTCGTGGCCGGGAACAAGAACGCCACGCTATAGCTCACTGCACCATGGAAAATAACAAAGTAAAATTGCAGTACATCTCGCAAGGCGAGGCAAGAGCGCAGTGCACTCTTCACCTCAGAGGTTGATGGTTAACATGTTGCCTAACATGTATGCGCAGAAGTCATATTTCTGTCCATGAAGGAGTAAAGTACGCTAGCGCTAACTTTGTACGGCGTTCTTTAGTGTTTCAGCAACGACACACTAGCAGATTATTGTTAAGACAGTGATGCCGTGACTTAAATAGCGATGAGAACGAAGATGGTGCGGTAAGCGGATTGAAGAGCTGTAGAAACACGAGGCGAGTACAGTAATTTGCTATGTTCGTGGTTGCCAACTCAGTTGTGTGATAAGATGGATCGCAACATTTCGACATTCCTTCAAACAAACCACGCTCTACATATTGCTAATCGTACATTATTTTTTCGTTACTGCTTACCCTTTCCGTATTTAGGACTGACACTCCCCTAGAACTTAAGCGAATGTCTAGGGATCAGAAGCCTGACGGGGATCCAACGGCGAAATCATAGAATGGAGAACCTAGAACGAATGGTCGGCCCGTAGCCAGGCATGAGCGTGAGGAAGTGGAGGATATGAAATACAGGCGAAATGGATGATAGGAAAGGTGATCATGGAACAATTGGTGGAACTATGGCGGGGGAAACCGAAGAACCGCAAACACCCGCCTAGACGCCGCTTCGTCCTCCTCAAATCCACATGCAGGCGCTTGTGATCGAACCCGGGCTAACTAGGTGGGAGACGACCGGTCTAACCACTCGACCACAACGCCGCCATCATATTATGTATAGATAAAAATTAGCTTTAAAGCCAATAAAGTGATTTCAATAATACTGTAGATATGTTCCAATAACTACTTTCATGTGTACTACAATTGTTTAATACTGCACGCTGTTGTGGTTGTGTTATTCGCGCCTCTATTTCCCTTCTCAGCAGCGAGAGAGGGAGGGAGAAAAATGAACTTCCCCTATGCGCAACATTTGATTATGTCTCAACACACGACCTATAAGTATTTTGACATGGTTCCCTGTAGTTATTGCAACAAAAATAGCCATGGGATGTTAAACACAAGAACCAGCCATACAGCTTGTGTACAAACATGGCTAATAGGTCAGTTTGGGGTTATAATTGTTGAAAACATTGGAAAATACCGAAGAGAGAGAGAGAGAGAGACCTGTAATCAGGCGTGCATGTGTATCATTCAGGGGGTCTCTTGTTTTCTCGTGTGGGATACTCCGCGCCATTATCTTGGTCCCTTTTCCGTGGTCTCGCGCCATTCACAATGCACAGACCACGCAAGAACCAGGAAATTAATGTCTAAGTTAATTACATGCCCTTGAAAATTGCACTGTGCATTCATGATAAGGCCCGTGTACAACGTTACAAAGTAAAGCAAAGGGCGGCGATGACAAACTTTAAGCATCATGATTACTACTAGCCGAAAATTATATGTTTGTTACACCGCAAAATTCAGCGTATAATGGGAATAGGTAAACAGAAGGCAGACGAAAGAAAGATGACCTACCGTTGATAAAAGTTTAACTTACAATTAAAATCAATAACATGAAATATCTCGAAAACCGTCAGCACTACAACAAAAATGTATATGACATAAATTGTGGGTTTTAAGAGATCTATATTTTTTGTGCTGTAAGTTTATCTCTATTTCCTACAAATTAGTAGTTACCAAAAATTAAACAAAATTCATCCAGACTGAACAAACAGGTCTTCAGAAGCTATTTCCAGAAGATATGTACGTTTTATTTTTCATGTAAATATTTTTAATGTTTTAAATTGTAATAAAAATCTTTAGAGCTATTTTTAAGAAAATCTTCGTGCCGCATCCTTAGAAAATACTTAACTTAAATATCAAGTTTGATATTTTACTGTCTTTTAGTTTTTGAGCTGTGCCCACACAGACACACACAAATACACCCGCGGATATTCTTTTCTAAAAAAGTTTTTCCCTGACACGGGGCACCTCAAAAAATATATTTCCTGTGAAATCTCGACATGGAATTTTTGGGTGGAATACAATACTTTCCCTAGCTACTATGTAAATACGGTTACGGAAAGTAAAAGTTAGAAGAATATGTTAGTGCAGCTACTTTACAGACGAGTGAATAAAAATATTATGAGAAGATTAACAAATCAGTTGTTTTTTGTTGTTTTTTTTTTTTTACATAATTTGTAGTGTTCACGTGAATTATGCTGTGCATCGAGATCCAAAATGTATGCACCAATGAACTCGAGATACCTTAATTATCAAACTGTTCTTTGACAAATCTCGTCAAAAGCATATCTTTTGTCAATGCTCTCACTAGCGGAGGTCAAGTTTAATATCAGAGAGGTGGGTGTGCATTTGCTGGAGAGTACGTCTGCTTCCATTAAACCGATGAGAAGATGAAGTGATGAGCGCAGACTCTGCAAATCATAAGCGTAATTCAAGTAAGTGCTGAAACTTTAAAGGAAGGAATGGAAAGTATACCCTGAGCGTACGAGTAACGAAGTTATGTCTCGAAAGTTCCGTGTTTTTGATTAAAAAGGAGCCATATTAAAGATCAAGACATTGGAGCTGGAATAGCCATTAAGACCAAAACTAAGTAGGAGAGGATTTGAGAGATTAGAACAAGCCCAATCCACGGCCCCCAGCGTCAGGGTTAATCTCATTAATAAAACTAAGTAGGAGAGGATTTGAGAGATTAGAAGAAGCCCAATCCACGGCCCCCAGCGTCAGGGTTAATTTCATTAATAAAACTAAGTAGGAGAGGATTTGAGAGGTTAGAACAAGCCCAATCCACGGCCCCCAGCGTCAGGGTTAATCTCATTAATAAAACTAAGTAGGAGAGGATTTGAGAGATTAGAACAAGCCCAATCCACGGCCCCCAGCGTCAGGGTTAATCTCATTAATAAAACTAAGTAGGAGAGGATTTGAGAGATTAGAACAAGCCCAATCCACGGCCCCCAGCGTCAGGGTTAATCTCATTAATAAAACTAAGTAGGAGAGGATTTGAGAGGTTAGAACAAGCCCAATCCACGGCCCCCAGCGTCAGGGTTAATCTCATTAATAAAACTAAGTAGGAGAGGATTTGAGATATTAGAACAAGCCCAATCCACGGCCCCCAGCGTCAGGGTTAATCTCATTAATAAAACTAAGTAGGAGAGGATTTGAGAGATTAGAACAAGCCCAATCCACGGCCCCCAGCGTCAGGGTTAATCCCATTAATAAAACAAAACGTGTGGTCACATTGGTGTGTACATGAGGTATTCCTGAAAACAGTGCAATATAACGATTGTCCATTCCTTGATTTTGAAATGTTAAGTCAAAATAATATATATATAAACTTTTCAGCAATCCTTTCAAAAATTGCTCCTTTAAAATCTAATTTTTTTTTAGAAAGTTCTTAACAAAGCCAATTACATTGCTAAGAAGTATTAAACCAGTTTAGTACTAACCTAAACTTGGATGGAAAATAAAGAATTTTAAAATGTACTGAAAAGGATTAACCTTTTATGTAATAAACAAAATTACACACAAATTATTGAAACACCCATATTTAACCCATCCTAGGACCGAACCTACTGTAATTCTGATTTCTTTTCGTAAACATTTATAAACTTATTTTATGTTGTAAGGATAATTTCGGTGCAAACCTTCAAATGCGTATAATGATTAGAGAGCGCAGATGGGGATAACAAGTTAACAGCGCTAGAGAGAGCGGGGTCCATACACTCACTGTCCGACTAGTGAGGCTATCGCTTTAACTTCCCTATATAACCGGTTTGGAGAGCACGTGTTCCTTTTGTCTACATGTACATGAGCAGAGAACTTTAGTCCAAATGTGCTCTCTAATAATACTTACTTTCTACAGAAAGTTTTAAATACTGTGTACACTACGGAAGCCCTCGCATGCTTCGCAGCATTGGAGCTGCTCTTACAAATCAACTACATCAGAAAGTAATTAAGACCACCCTAAAATATTTCTATAGAAATGTGAGCGAGGATAAGCAATTAAAACCTTTATGCCAATTTGTCGTAAACACATTAATTAAACGTAAAAACCTCCTACTCATCTGAGATTCAGTTGCATAGAAATCTCATCACCTCATCTGAGATAAACTTAACAAATTCTTCTCATCCCTCCATTCATTTCAAATAATAAATTTGAATCAATAAAGCAGTGAAATAATTAAATAGGTCTTCAAATCATTTGTTTGATATAACAAGAATTCCAAGGTTCACGATTCGACTCTTGACTTTCGGATAGAATCTTTATTTACTCTCCTGGTATCTATTAAATAGAGGAGGTATTGCATTCCAACCTAAAATTCTATCTCAGATTTTACCGAAAATATATGTTTTGAGGTCCTGAATAAATAAACACGAGTTTCACTAGAGATTCCATGTGTGTGTGTGTGTGTGTGTGTGTGTGTGTGTGTGTCTGTGAACAGCGTAACTCAAAAACGACAACTCCTATAAATACGAAACTTAATAGGTATGTCCAATCCCTTAAAAAAATTCGACGCATTATTTTAAGGACCTGACCCCAAATTTACCTTTAGATGGAACATTTTTCTAAATTATAATAATATTGGTTTCAATTTTCTTTGTTTCTAGTTTTCCACTTACACCCCTTTAACTGCATGGTCATATCGGCGGCCACATACCACGAGTCTAGAAGGAAAAGGCATGAAAGGAAATAATGGAGAATAAGCAGAGCAGGATTCGCCCGAGTGACAATGAGAACCCCAAGTGAGAGAGCACGATTCACGGGTATCAAACCCAAATGAAGTGTCACACGTTATCGAAACCCCTTTGCTGATCTCAAGTGTGGATAATATTGGTGTACGTAAAATAGCAAAGCGAATTGACTAGCCGTTTGCTAAAAGTTATCACTGAAATCTTTGCCAACAGAAAAAATATTTTCACTTATTTGTACTTTCTTGTTTGTTTCAAATGTGCTGTTACTTTAATTCACATGTTTTTTTGTTTTTTTTTCAAGGAATGTCTTAGTCTATTGGTTTTGTTAGTTAATCTTTCTTAAAATGAACGGAATAGGGAAGTGGGAAAAACTTTTTCCGTAAGTTTTCCCTTATATACGTATTGACTCATTTGCATTTCTGTTTTAATAATTAGTTTCATTCGCCTTCAGAATACAGTTGATATCTCTTATTAAATAGAAAATAAAACAACAGATAAGGTATCCTGCTATACAAAAATAGTGCAAGCAGCCACAATCACAATTAGCAGAAATTTGAATTACTAGTCTGGCAAATAACCACACAGTAAAGCGATGAATAAGGAAGAAGCAAATTAAGATAGGAAAAGTGAACGGCAGGGGTCTATACCTCTAGAGAAGCCGCAGTAAACTCCAAATCCAAAGGCGCAATCTAATCTTCCTTAACTCGTAGAAAGCAGCGAACCAGAAAGAGACTGGTTGATGGATTTAGTTCACAAGCCAGAGATTTCTCAATTCCAACCACTAAGGCAAGGCTCACACGTGTGTAAGTCATAGACCGCTGCGGACTGATTAACAGTTACATTTCCACGAGTCCTCATGGAAGCTACGCGAATATCTGCATTGCAAAACTAATCAACAGTATGGATTTAAAAGTATTAGGTATTATAGTTTACAGCTACCAACATTATATAATATATGCTATACTTTCTCCATAGTTTATTGATATTAGAATGAACAGGTAGATCATTACATATTATAGAAGTTTTCCAAGTTCTGTATGGAGGATCCAATTTTGAAGCTAAAGACAATGACCACCTAAAAGCTAAACATAATCCAGTGCTCAGAACTATTTTTATCTGTATTACCCGTTTTAAATATAATTCAATTTTACAGAAGTAGTTAAACTTCAAATGGATCTAGTTTTGAAGGTAAGGCAATGGTCAGCTATAGCTAAACACAATTCCAAAGCTTAAAGTTCTTTAAAGCATAATTATAAGCAATAATACCCTGCTGTTCCATTCCCATAATTTTCTGTACCCATCTCGCAACATACTTCTACATACTTCATGCTAACTGAATTAAACATTACTAAAAGTGTGTTTTTACTTATTTCTTTTGCTTCAAGCTGATAGAAGCCTCTGAGCAAAATTAAGCGGACTTTCACTCCCAATTTAGAATGGGATGCTGAAAACCACAGTAGTTAAAGAGCTTCCATTAATAACTTGCCATTTTTTTAATTTCTTTGTTATTACAAAGGGAATAAAGGGACACAGTATGCTAAAGCAATTGTCAAATCTTTTGCTTCAAGCTGATAGAAGCCTCTGAGCAAAATTAAGCGGTCTTTCACTCCCAATTTAGAATGGGATGCTGAAAACCACAGTAGTTAAAGAGCTTCCATTAATAACTTGCCATTTTTTTAATTTCTTTGTTATTACAAAGGGAATAAAGGGACACAGTATGCTAAAGCAATTGTCAAATCTTTTGCTTCAAGCTGATAGAAGCCTCTGAGCAAAATTAAGCGGTCTTTCACTCACAATTTAGAATGGGATGCTGAAAACCACAGTAGTTAAAGAGCTTTCATTAATAACTTGCCATTTTTTTAATTTCTTTGTTATTACAAAGGGAATAAAGGGACACAGCATGCTAAAGCAATAGTCAAATCTTTTAAAACTGTTACTATGATACAGATACATTTCGTTTTTTTTTTTTTTTTTTTTTTTTTTGCATGGTCAGGATGAAAAAAATTGAATAACGACCTCCTTTTTGAGAAAAGTCTATGTATTAGAATTTAAAAACAAAAACAAGAAACATTTCGGAAATGGTTAACAACGAAAATGTATGACACCTGCTGTGATTTAACTACAAGTGCAATTTTACTTTTTCTAACAATATAAACAATGTACTGGTAAGTAGAGAAGATACTGTATTCCAACCAATATCTCGATACCGAGATTTCACAGGAAATACAGGTTTTAAGGTCCCTTTAATCCGACAAAAGTTTTAATAAATGATGCGTTGGTGTATATTTGTTTCCAACATAATTTAAAAACAAAAGTTTTGCATTTAGGTTCAGTACTTTACAAGAATGCGCCACGACGAAACTACATTTAAGGTGAAAGATCTTTCAAAATGTTCGATTTACTCAAAAATGGCTGAAACAATTTTGAGTAAAACAGCATAATATATTAAAGACATTTAGATGTAAAACAAAATTTATAACCCTATTTATTCGTTTTTTTAAATTTTATTTAGTGTCGCTTTAACAACAAGGTCAAATCGCGACTTCAATAAATTTTATAGTGCTTTACATAAATGAGTTTCTTTGAGAATGCTGGATCACTAAGAGCGATTAACATAGTTGCTGGAATACTGCATCTAGTTCTTGCGTCATAGTAAAATAGGCAGCTGGTGAGAAAGTGAGTATGTACGATACGTAGGCGAGATAGAATAACTTGATGATGACGACGTTTGCAATGTGTGAGAGGATAAACAGAAGTAGTTTATCTCTAGTTGAGTCTTTGTCTCACTGTTGCTTCCATTGCCGGAGAATGGTGGCACATATAAAACGGTTGAAGTCTTGGTGAGGAATCCTGAGGGCCAATAAGTTGGGAGGGTGTCAAGTGCTGACATCATCTAATCAAAGGTGCCTCGAGAGGACCTTGCTGGGCTTCAAGGTTCTGTAATGGATGTTTTGGATGTCACGGGCGTTCCAACTTTTGATTAGCAAAGAAGAAGAACGTGTCTTCCTAACTTAGAGCACGCCGGTTCTCGACGTGAAAGACGAAATTCGGATACCATGCCAGGCTGAGGATGTGTACACACTATACGAAGTTATCTGTACATAGAGGGGTCTCTTACTAAACCTAATAGTCAACCCCCATCATCAAAGCTAACCTACAATGCCAAGACATTTTTGTTTGGCGAAGTTCGCATAGATATGAATGGTAGGCACTACTATGGACAAGATCAGAAATCCAGCCTTTCTTCCAATTTGCGCAATTATGCTTCTCTCGATATTTTATATTCCAATCGGTTACATAACCAGGCTGGAATATGTAGACATTATGGATGCATCAAATGGAGTACTCAATTCTATCAGTGCTCTCTTGATGCTTCTGGGCTTCGCAGACGATCACAAAGAACCCATACTGAATAGCATATTCGAACTCGTTCTCATTGGATCTAAGAATTCTAATAACCATATAATGGGCAACGAATATTATTAAACTAAGCAGGATTGAAAGGAGGATGTCCGTACTTCGACTTTCCGAGGGTGGAGAAACTTAAACTTGCCAAGTCAGATACGCCTCTACACATGCATCTTAACACTCAACCTACTGTACCTCAGACGAAGGGATTCACATGGAACGTTGCGACCACATCGAAGCTTGAGAAGCCGTGTTTTGTTATTGTAGATGCACAAATGGATAGATTGCATCACCTTGCTAAAGATAGCTCTGTCTTTGATCATTGCAAGATTACTAAGTTTAAGCGTTATCTAAACAGTGAATGTTACCCTTACCATGATATGAATTTAGATTTCGGAAATTCTATATTTGCATCTCTCTACGAACAGTATTCTAGATTTCAGTATTCTTATTATGCTAAGGAAAACTGCCGCCTATCGAAAAGAAATCATTTTTTGAAATATGACCTCTATTTGTCATCGACTGCTCCCATCAGCTTGAGGAGACTGTGACTTGGCGAACGGGGGATATTCCTGGAAATCTTCATGTAGCATCCTCAGAAGAAAGTGAACTTAAATGTCAAGTTTGGTACTTCACTAGCTTTCCGTTTTTGAGCTATGCTGTCCAGACACACACACACACACACACACACACACACACACACACACTCAATATTACCTTTTTTTCTAAACCTTTTGGATTTAGGGGAACCTAAAACATTTTTGAGTAGAATACAATATATTCTCTGTCTACTATATACATCGTGCATACGTACGTGCTAGAGAAATATAAGTAGTCCTGATATGCAAAAAACTATGTACTGCCACGAATTTTGTTTTACTATTGCCTGAGCTGTGGGAGTAAATAAAACGCTTTTCAAATAATTGTAAACATCTTGCTCTTCCTCATTATATTCTTCTTCTTCTTTAAGGTTTAAAACAACCTGTCCGTTCTCTTTCCATCTAATTGCTGTCGTTATCGTTTTTCAGACTTTCCTATTCGACTGTAATTCATCACTGCTCTTGAGGCTTGGTTAACTGGCATTTCATTTAGTGTTTCCAATTTTGCTAATATCCATTTATACGCTGCATAATACTGTTTAGTTTCAGTTCTATCCTTATTCCTTTATTTCTTCTTCTATCAAAATGCCTAATACTTGAGGCATTAGAGTAAAGTAATTTGACTCAGCTTAAATACTGCCTGTTGTAAATGGTAAGCCATTTTGGTGAATTATCTATGAGGCTAAAAATATTAGGAAATGGGTGAAAAAGTACCCAAAAGTATATGTTAAGGAAAATATTTCATAAAATACTAGCGTGTTCGTTAATAATAGAACCAAAATTATAGCCAAGTATACCCTTAAAAAGTATATCTCGGATGAAAAGGGAGAATAAGTCATGGTCTAACGCCCTAAGCCTACTATTATAATTTAAATTTACATTGTTTAAAAGTTGAGAATAAGAATCGCGATTTCAGTTTCTTTCATTCTTTATGGTTCCGGTTTTATCCCACCTCATGCCCTCACGCTAGCACAGCTTCTTCAAAACCTTATCTTAAAATTGGATGTCCTTACTGGAGAATAGACATTAACAGGCACTTCAAATTATATCTAGGTATAGGGTTGCATTTCATAATATACACCTCTGAAAATTCTCAATAAGTTTCCTAACTGATTTTTGTTAATTTTGACTTCCACTACACGTAATATGTACATAGTGAATAGAGAAAAGTATTGTATTGCACCCAAGATTCGATACTGAGATTTCACCAAAATTCATGTTTTTAGACCTCTATACCCCCCCCAAAAAAAACCTTTTTATAAAAATATCCATGTGTGAGTGAGTGCCTGTGGGCAACATACCTCAAAAACGAAAAGAACGTTAAATACCAAATTTGATATTTTAGTTTGGTATCTTCCAAGGATGCGACAAGAAATGCCCCCATTCCTAATTATCCTTTACATGGAACATTTTTCGTAATTTTTTCTTTTGTCCAAAATGGCTTTAAC
This sequence comes from Hymenopus coronatus, assembly GCA_030762935.1. NCBI lineage: Eukaryota > Metazoa > Arthropoda > Insecta > Mantodea > Hymenopodidae > Hymenopus > Hymenopus coronatus. The sequence goes on along the minus strand of CM060890.1, from coordinate 9,426,935 downwards.
GATTTTGATTATAAAACCTTATGTTTTTATGACAAACGGAATGTATATCTTGAATTTCCTGGGAATAGCCACTGAAGCTATGCTTTCTCTGACGTTCTTAATTCTGGATGCTTTTTATATAACTGGCAAATCGTAAGAGATATACAAAAACTTAAACACAGAAAATGTAAATCTCATTATAATTGTGCTGTATGCATTTTTTTATTTTTAATTATTTAATTTTGTAGAATTAATCGTTTTCAAGATATTCCGGTTTAAGGATTTCAATTTAACATATAAACTTAAACGTTTTTCAAACGGGAAGGCATATTTTTTTGTAGTTTAGTTTTTGGAATTTCAGTTGTTTCACATAGTGACCGACTTTTAAAGGCCAAGACTATCGATTTAGCCCGTTAATTTTCTTATGTTTCTTCTATTTACAAGGAGCAAGTAATGATTAATTCTGCTTATGTTTATCTTGTCTAGCATGATGTAGATAACAGATTAATGTTTTGAATAAAAGGTTTGTTTGTCGAACACCATAAGAACAATTTCTACTAATGCTTAGCTAGATTAGCAAGATGTAGTAGATAGGGGAATAAGTTTTTGAATAATAGGTTTGTTTGTCGAACACCATAAGAACAATTTCTACTAATGCTTAGCTAGATTAGCAAGATGTAGTAGATAGGGGAATAAGTTTTTTAATAACAATAATTTGTTAAGTCGTGTGAATGGGACACATCATCTCCAGGTTTTACAAATACGAGAAACCTAGAACAAAACGCATGTAAAACATGAATGGAATTCATGCTACACATAGGAATAATTTAAATAATGGTACTTTCCATTGCAGAGAAGCCATGGCTTAAATGTTCAATTTAATATTGTGTTACACAACATGGAGGAAAATATTTAATGCGTGACTCATATGTGAAGTTAAAGATTAATGCTGCTTGGTGTTTCAGACCAAAGTAGCGCCTCAGCGATATACTGTTCGTTGTATTTACATTATTAGCTGGTTTAGAACACAGGAAAATACAAATTCTGAGAAGCAGAAAATAAAATGACGACAGAACTGCCCAGTCACTCATTCCCAAAAGCAAAGTAGATTACTTATAACTTTGTATTACAATACAAGAGCATGAACCCGAGCAACATTTTGATTCCCAAAAGATGCCTACGAGCATGCTATTGTAGAAAATAAACGTAGCGACTGATTTAATTGATTAAAACATATGGAACCTTTGTTTTTAACCACATAACTACCAATCGCTACATTTTTAATTTACGTCACATTAACAAATTGCTCATACTGCGATGGAACTCCTTTACGGTTGACGGTTCGTGGTAGACAGAAAGTAGCCTTCTTAAGGTCTCATCCCCAAACTTGTTACTTTACGGTTGACGGTTCGTGGTAGACAGAAAGTAGCCTTCTTAAGGTCTCATCCCCAAACTTGTTACTTTACGGTTGACGGTTCGTGGTAGACAGAAAGTAGCCTTCTTAAGGTCTCATCCCCAAACTTGTTACTTTACGGTTGACGGTTCGTGGTAGACAGAAAGTAGCCTTCTTAAGGTCTCATCCCCAAACTTGTTACTTTACGGTTGACGGTTCGTGGTAGACAGAAAGTAGCCTTCTTGAGGTCTCATCCCCAAACTTGTTACTTTACGGTTGACGGTTCGTGGTAGACAGAAAGTAGCCTTCTTAAGGTCTCATCCCCAAACTTGTTACTTTACGGTTGACGGTTCGTGGTAGACAGAAAGTAGCCTTCTTAAGGTCTCATCCCCAAACTTGTTACTTTCGTCAAGTAGACGGTGTTGGAGGGTGGACCTGTCTAGCTCTTCTACCATCCGTAGTCGGATGGCAGAGTGCAGCCAGTCTTTTAATGTCTCATCTCCTCATACTTTACCAAGCACGTAGCTCCATGACAAACAGATGGGGTTAGGGTGCCGTCCAGTCTACGCTTAAACTATCTGTGGATAGATGGCTGCGCAATAACAAATATATATATATATATATATATATATATATATATATATATATCGGTCTACTGTTTTATACTGAAACTGGGACATTGGGATGTACTCAATATCCATTCCGGCATTTACCTTGGCGACTGAGAAATAAGCCCCAGCCAGATTGTTTCATCCACTGGATTTGAACCCGGTACCTCCCAGCTGTACCATCTCGCTCTGTATTACACATTTTTCAGGTTATTTTGTATATATTATGTATCGCTTCCTACCACATTTATTACGAATGTAGTGAGAGAATGATAGCTCTCACGTACGTATAAGTACATATAAAAAGTGTTCGCGTACAAATATAGAAACGTTGTGTAATTCAGTGTTTTTATGGAACATCATAATACGAAACACTGTGATTTGGAAACCAGAATAACTAACTTAAGACAACAAAAAAGACCGATGTGTTAAATAGACCTTTCCACCCAATCTTAAAACGAAATCAGACTTGCAGATTATTCTTTTAGCTGCTTCACATTATTCAATGTTTGTAGAAAAGTTTATTGCATTTTTTCCTGTAAGTGTAATGGAAATAGGGGAATACTACCATGTAATAGATTTGAAATTTCGGTCTTATTGCATGTCCCGAGAGAGAGAGAGAGAGAGAGAGAGAGAGACAGGGGACGGAGAGAGAAAAACGAATAATGTATTTCCGTTTGAAAAAAATATAATTATTAGAAAATTCAAACAAAGAAAATAAAAAACAACAACAAAGAATACACTTCTTAAGGTCTCATCCCCAAACTTGTTACTTTACGGTTGACGGTTCGTGGTAGACAGAAAGTAGCCTTCTTAAGGTCTCATCCCCAAACTTGTTACTTTACGGTTGACGGTTCGTGGTAGACAGAAAGTAGCCTTCTTAAGGTCTCATCCCCAAACTTGTTACTTTACGGTTGACGGTTCGTGGTAGACAGAAAGTAGCCTTCTTAAGGTCTCATCCCCAAACTTGTTACTTTACGGTTGACGGTTCGTGGTAGACAGAAAGTAGCCTTCTTAAGGTCTCATCCCCAAACTTGTTACTTTACGGTTGACGGTTCGTGGTAGACAGAAAGTAGCCTTCTTAAGGTCTCATCCCCAAACTTGTTACTTTCGTCAAGTAGACGGTGTTGGAGGGTGGACCTGTCTAGCTCTTCTACCATCCGTAGTCGGATGGCAGAGTGCAGCCAGTCTTTTAATGTCTCATCTCCTCATACTTTACCAAGCACGTAGCTCCATGACAAACAGATGGGGTTAGGGTGCCGTCCAGTCTACGCTTAAACTATCTGTGGATAGATGGCTGCGCAATAACAAATATATATATATATATATATATATATATATATATATCGGTCTACTGTTTTATACTGAAACTGGGACATTGGGATGTACTCAATATCCATTCCGGCATTTACCTTGGCGACTGAGAAATAAGCCCCAGCCAGATTGTTTCATCCACTGGATTTGAACCCGGTACCTCCCAGCTGTACCATCTCGCTCTGTATTACACATTTTTCAGGTTATTTTGTATATATTATGTATCGCTTCCTACCACATTTATTACGAATGTAGTGAGAGAATGATAGCTCTCACCTACGTATAAGTACATATAAAAAGTGTTCGCGTACAAATATAGAAACGTTGTGTAATTCAGTGTTTTTATGGAACATCATAATACGAAACACTGTGATTTGGAAACCAGAATAACTAACTTAAGACAACAAAAAAGACCGATGTGTTAAATAGACCTTTCCACCCAATCTTAAAACGAAATCAGACTTGCAGATTATTCTTTTAGCTGCTTCACATTATTCAATGTTTGTAGAAAAGTTTATTGCATTTTTTCCTGTAAGTGTAATGGAAATAGGGGAATACTACCATGTAATAGATTTGAAATTTCGGTCTTATTGCATGTCCCGAGAGAGAGAGAGAGAGAGAGAGAGAGAGAGAGAGAGAGACAGGGGACGGAGAGAGAAAAACGAATAATGTATTTCCGTTTGAAAAAAATATAATTATTAGAAAATTCAAACAAAGAAAATAAAAAACAACAACAAAGAATACACTGGAAATAGTTGCCTCCGATGAAGATAAACTGTCTGCTATAACCAGATCTACATTTTTAAAACTTAAAATGTTGTTTATCCCTCATGCTTTACCAATAATATGCAAAAATAATCAGAATGAAGAGGAATTGAGGCGATATTTTCAGAAATTTTAAGGTGTACTTAAAACATTTAAATTTATATATTGACAGCCATTTTTAGAAAACTAATAATTTTTGAAAATTTTCCCTTGTAAAAGGTAATTTCGGTAATTGGAGTTCCTTGAAAATCTCCGCGCCCTATCCTCAGAAGGTGCTGAACTTAAATACCAAGTTTGGTTTTTAACTAACATTTTGGCTTTATATTAAACTGTCCACACTCACACACACACACATAAACACACACACACGTACGTACGTGCGTTCGCATAAATACACAGGAAATATGTTTTAGAATGAGGTTTTGGAGTTCATGGGGCGTCAAGATATTTATTACCAGAGAAATCTCAAGATCAGACTTTTGAGTGTAGTACAATACTGCTTTACTATAGAGTCATTAGGAAAATAATTAGAATATTGAGATTTGCAATAAACAAAATATAGCGATTTAATACTTGTAATATTATCTTTGTGTATAGTCAAAAGCCTCTCTCCCTGTCTCTTTGCACTGTTGGTGTCATGTGCAACATAAGGTAGGAAGAAAACCAACAAAACACTTTTCTTCATTGCTTCATTTATTTCTGTAGGCAAGTGTTAAGGGAAAAATAACATTGAGGAGCTAACCTACACATTGATCCCAGAATGTAAAACTTATCGTACACGCGACAAGCACGGTGTACTAGGTGCAGTGCATTTAAACATCACCAGGGGTGTTTGTGAATTGGTGGCGTTGTTGTAGTCTGAAACGCTTTATAATGTGGAGCTGTAGTCTGACCAGTTTGCGGCCAAACTCGGTACTACTCGTACAGCACGAATGATTGCAACACGCAGTGCCCCGAGATCTGAATACCAGAAGGCATTTTCACAAGCGCACATGCAATACAATAAATACAAAATTAAAGCCAAAATGGCAATGCGGAGAATAGAGAAAGGAAACAAAAAACGCCAGCAGCATTCCAGTGCAAAACTTCTGACGTTATCTACCATAACTTTACTGTAAGGGCCCAATTTTCAAAAAGAACCCTATGCTGATCAATCGCAATAACTTAAAACATGGTTTAATAATTGCAGTCTCCTTATTCGATATAAATAGTTTTAAAAATGAATATTGTTTATCTTTAAACTTCACTTTTTCCAATTATAATCCCCTATCGAAAAGAAATTTTGTCTGCACCAGCTACATCTATCTGCTTCATGACGTCACTCCGCCGAGCAGCATTTCTGTTTTCTCACGTGCTTTCAAGGGCACCGAGGTTGGCGGTTGGAGCAAATCTCCTCCGAACGGTGGCGGTGTTTCAATTATTGCGTTGAGTGGTAAACCAGTAGCGCCACGGTTTGTTGCTTTATTTGAGAAACTTAAAATTATTTTTTTTATTTATGCGAAAATAGACTTATTTTCTTCTAACAGAAACACGAAAAACATGTCAATATTACAACAATATAATACTGTAACTTAAGCTTATTAAAAGCGCGTAGTGAGGATACTCGTATTATAGAACTCCTGGGAAGTTTAACTCCACCCATTCCTCGTTTCCCCAGTGGATCCACCCTCAGTTAATGTGTTTGGTGTATTATTAACAAAAGTATTTAATATAAGTTCTAATTTATCAAAAACTAATATCTAATATTGCATTCTGATTCACCCGAAATCAGATTATTTTGTAGTAACACCGGTCATATTCACAGCCTGGCATAAATAAATAAAAACAAATAAAATAACAGTAAAACTAGCTAGTATTTTCCCCGTGCATAGTGAATGACAGCCGAAGCGTTGTAAATGCAATACAGCAACAAATAGGTTTTACATAAGTACAGTTCATCACTCGCAGTATATACATTTTTCAGCTAATAAGCAAACACGGTGACAATGAAGCACAACACGAGCCGCCTCGGCTATAGCCGCTTGGTTTGCACTGAGTTCTCGTGACCTCGTGTCACACAGTGCCCCATGGCCATTCTTCCTCGACGCCACCTCTGGCTCATTCTTATCAACTGCTTGTCGTACGTATGGAGGTAAATAATTTTTGATGTAATAAAAAGTTGAGAAACAAATTCCCTCTTAATGCATCAAAATTTCTTTTTAAATTTACTAAAACATACTTCTAAAAATGTACCTAACTCAAAACATCCAATTATACTTAAAATTTAAAAGCTCACCACAAAAATCCAGAACAATAGTAAGCATTTTAAATTATAACATAATAGTTTTTTGCAACTAATACAGTAATATGTGAATTATGTTATGTTGCAAAAAACAAGGAATGGTATGTTGTTTCTTTATTTCTTCAACTATGTATGCAGATTTGAGTGAGAAAATGTACACATGGTGAGCTGTGTTTTAGGTTCATAATGGATTAGTAAAACAGCTATCGCCACCTAATTTATAAGAACAATTAACTGGCTCACTTTTATTGCGATGGTAGATGTGCATCAGAGAATATTCTCCATGATATTCTAGATTCGTTGAGAAAATACAATTCAATTTTATTAATTGAAAATTTAGGCTGGAAAGACAGGCGTCCATCCTGGATCGGTCACCTGCAAATGCCTCTACCGTTTATAGTATTGGCAGTGGGCGTGAACATATCTTGCTTTTCACTGTTCAGGTTGGTTAGTATGGCGTTCAAACCGGAGAAAAGATTCTATTACGTAGTCTTTCATAGCGTTACTTTTATTTTGTATATGGGGTACAGGCTGATTTCGATTAGCAAATGCATTAATTAGTGACTGTAGTATTTGAGGAATTGTACTCGAGTGAAAGATTCGATTCTTAGAAATACTCGAATAAGCAGCATTCGGTGCTTGAAAGCATTTCGACCCTGCCCATTACTAGTAGTACTGAAGCGTCTGCGTCGACCTCTGGCTGTGCCTGCTTCTCGGGTACAGGAGGCAAAGGCTTGCTCGGTGAAGTCCCCTGCATCTCCACAGGAGTCGCAGAACTGACGACGACCCGCATTTACTACTTGTGGCACCGCAGGCGAGCCGGCGACGGAGATCGTAGCAATGCACTTTGCGGTGGCAACATTGCTTTGGCACCTCGAGAGCAAAGAACTGGCAATCAGTATTTTGATAACTTCAGCATCTTGTACTATTAAACGGTAGTCTGTACATTTCTTGTTTTTCCTGATGACTTCTTCAGGTTGGCCGATGCAGCTCAAACCAGACGATAGGTTCCATTAAGAGCCTTTCGCAGGGTTTTTAAAAGCCAACTCTTATTGTGCTACCATTTGGAGCGACATCATGAACTTCATGCATTTTGAAGTTATTACTATCTACAGAGTTCTTCGACGAAAAAGTATATTTAGATTAACATAAGGCAGATAAAATGTTAGCTTTCAAAGAATTGTTAGTGGAAGCTATATAAAAATAATAGTATGTAAGAAACGTCTTCAGAATGTATCACACGCGATTCTTAATTTCTCTACCTATGTAGTAGGTAGAGAAGGCATTGCATTCCATAAAAAATTCGATCCTGAAATGTCATCGAAAACATATGTTTTGAGAACCCCCAAAAGGAATTTATAGAAAAATTCTGTATGTGTGCGTCTGTAAACAGCATAATTGGAAAATGAAAAGTCAACATCACACCAATTTATATTTAAGCTCAGTAATTTTCAAGAATATGATATGAAGATCAGGAAAATCACTCCATTTAGACTACTCCTTATAAGGAGCTCAAAAGACCAACAATTTTGATTTGAGTGTTATTCAATATACTTACAAGGCGAATAAAGCCATACAGATACAATAAATGACCTTGATTTTACTGGGAATATCTTGTGAAGCCCTCTTCAATCTGAATTACTTTGGAATAGCTGGTAAACCGTAAAAGACTCGTCAAAGCACACACTTTTTTACTTATTTTGTTTTTGCTTGCTTTTTTGCGTTACCTGTTTCTCAGACATTCCTTGTTATTGTTTAAGTTTCCCAATTTTCCAATATTTATATTTCTCTCCAAGCGAAAGTCTTCAATTACTTATTTCTTTTTAGTTTGGTTAAATGAAGAGAACAAAATTTCAAGCCTTAATGCAGCGACCAATTTTTAAAAATGTTACCTGTCGCTTTAGCCGAGTGCATTTCCCTTATATTGGAGTAAGTAATAAAACCATTTCTGTTAATTTTATCTCGATTATTAGAGAAACAATAACTATTCTGTAGGAATAGTTTATTACAGAATAGGCAGAAAAAGCAATCTGAATGGAACCCATCAAGCAGTTTTTTAAAAAAACTTTATAAGAATATTTATTTAAGTATTGTAACCTAATTCTTAAAAGCGCAATATGCAGATGCTTTGTAATTGAAGACGATTAAATAGCTATATGTACATATATTTTTTTTTACTTTCTCTACAGCTACTATGTATATAGTATATAAAGAAGGTATTGCATTCCATCTAAAAATCGATACCGCGATTTCACAGAAAATATACGTTTAAAGGTCTCCTGTATCCAAAAAAAAAACAACATTTTTTTCAGAAACAGGACCTTCTGACTATGTGTGTGTGGGTGTGTGTGTGTGTGTGTGTGTGTGTGTATCTGTGAACACAATAACGAAAAGACGGTAAAATACCAAACTTCATATTAAAGTTTAGTATCTTCCAGGGATGCGACACGAAGGTTTTGACAGAAATCTCCCCACCCTAAGCTTCCCTTTTCATGTAAAAAAATCGGAATTTTGAATTTTCTTAAAAATGGCTCTAACAATTTTTATTAAAATCCTAATATTAAAAATATTTACATCCTCCAAAAAATGTACATTCAATTTTCTAGGAATACTCTCTGAAAATCTCTTTATTCTGCACGAATTTTGCGGAATTTTGCTTAACTGCTAAACTGTAAGGGATAGAAAAAAAGCTTACTCCACAAAAAATGCAGATCTCGTCAAAACTCACAATTTATGTTTTACTTTTTTTGTGGAGGTAGTCGTTTCCGAAATATTCCTTGCTATTGGTTTCAATTATAAAGTACTTATACTTTTCTCAGACGGAAGTGTCCGTTTTTCTTTTGTTCTACTCCTGGCCAAGCAAAGAAGTGATTTGGAATCACAATCACATAACGACAGCTTTAAGAACATTTGCCTATCACTTTAGTATAACGCATGCCTTTAGTTTCCTTCTTCTTATAAGGAATTAAGTAAGAAGAAAATTCTGTTAATGTTTATCTCGATTAGCATTGTGTAGAAATAAGAATAATGTTTTGTAAGACGTCTGTTTGTAGTGCATCTAGAGAAAGTCATGTGAGTTTAACACAGCAGATTTTACTTTCTCTACATTTAAATACGTCATATTAAAATTATTAATAAATTAATACCTCTTTATCCCACAAATAATACCCTTAAATTGATTTTTATTATTTTTATTATTTTCAATTATACCAATTGTATTTAATGTGGTAAACTATTATATACCTTACAACATGTGCATAGTGTAAAGAGAAGTAATTATATTCCACCCAAAAATTCTGCACTGAGATTTCATCCGAAATACATGTTTTGAGTCTCCCTGGATAAAAAAAAATTGAAAAAAAGTCCATGTACGTGCCTGTGTGTGTCTGTGGACAGCATACCTCAAAAACAAAAATATCATTAAATATCAAACTTGGTATTTAAGTTTGGTATCTTCCAAGGAAGCGACGCGAAGATTTTCAAGAAAATCTGCCCTTCCGAAACTACCCTTTAGATGGCAAACATTTCGAAAATTTTGATTTTCTCAAAAAAGGTCATAACGATTTTGATTAATATCTGTTATATTTAAGCTATTTACAAGGCAAATAAAATCTATAGCTTGAATTTTCTAGAAATAGCCTATAAAGACGTCTTAATTCCAGATGATTTTATTGAATTTTGCATAAAATACACAATTTATGTCATATACATTTTTTTTTCGTTGAGTCGGTCGTTTTCGAGATATTCCTTGTTGTTGCTTTCAGCTTGATAGAAAACTTAATATTTTTCATATAGGAATTTGTCAACTCCTGTCCATACAAACAAAGGAACTTCAGTCACATAGCAGCCAGGTTTTTACTATCACTTTAACCTATGATACTGCCATATTTCGCTTCTACTTACAAGGACTGATTTAGCTAATTTTTCTCAATTATTGAAGTAAATAGAAGCATAAGCTTTACAACAACCATTTGTTGCAGAGAAGTTCATGCGAGTGAAACACATTAGATATTTTATGTAGAGCTGACCGTTTCTGAGATATTCCTCTTATTGGTTTTAATATTAAATTTCCTACTTATACTTTTCTCAAACGGAAAGTGACTTTTCGTTTCATCTCTCTTGTTTTACTAGAGGCCATACAAACGAGCCGAGTTTCAGTTGTTTCACATAGGACCAGTTTTAAAATATTTGACTGTTGATTTAGCTTAGCGTATTCCCTTATGTCCCTTCTGCATACAAGGAAGCAACTCCAAGAAAATTTGTGCTAAAGTTTACCTTGATTAGCATGTTGAAGATAAAATTATAAGCTTTTGTAAGGAAAATTGTGTGCGTAAGAGCTAGAGAAGGCCATGTGAATGAAATACGTTATAGGTTTACTTTCTCTACACGTACTATGTACATAGTGTATAGAGAAGGTATTGCATTCCACCCAAAAATTCGATACCGAGATTTCACCGGAAATACACGTTTTGGGTCCACCTGAATCCAAAAAAAAAAGCATTTTTGAAAACCGTTGTGTGTGTGCGCGTGTGCGTGTCTCTCTCTCTCTCTCTCTCTCTCTCTCTCTCTCTCTCTCTCTGTGTGTGTGTGTGTCTGTTTGTCTGTGGACTGCATAGCTCAAAAACGAAAAGATCGTTAAATACCAAACTTGGTATTTAAGTTTGGTATATTCCAAGGATGCGACATGAAGATTGGCAAGAAGATCCCGCCACCCCCAACTACCCTTTACATAGAACTTTTTTAAAAAATTGTGATTTTCTCAAAAATGGCGCAAACGATTTTGATTAAAATATCGTATATTAAAGATATTTACCTGACAACTAATATGTATATCTTGAATTTTCTGGGAATAGCCTCTGAAGACTATTTTATTCTGGAGGAATTTTGCATAACTGCTAAACCGTAAGAAATGGACAAAAACTTACCACACAAAAATGTAGAGCACATTAAAACACACAATTTATGTTATATGATTTTTTTCGAGGATTAGATCGTTTTTGAGATATTCCTTGTTTTTGGTTTCAGCTTTGAAAAACTTATACTTTTCTCATACAGGAATTTGTCAATTCGTGTCCATACAAACAAAGGAACTTCGGTCACCTAGTAACCAGCATTTGACTTCACTTTAACCTAAGATACTCCCTTATTTCGCTTCTACTTACAAGGAAGAAAGTAATAAGACTATTTCTGCTAATTTTTTTTTCGATTAGCTTAAAATAAATAAAAGAATAAGTTATTAACAATAATTTGTTACACAGAAGTAGAGAAAGTCATGTGAATGGAACACAACAGAATTTTTTTTTTTAGGGAAGGGTCTGCGTGTGTGTTTGTCTTGGAAAGCATAGCTCAAAAACGAAAAGATCGTTAAATACCAAATTTGGTATTCAAATTCAATATTTTGCGAGGATGCGACAGGAATATTTTCAAGAATATCACCCACCCGCAACTACCCTTTTACATGGAAAAATGTTCGAAAATTTTCAATTTTTCTAAAATAGCTATAACGATTTTGATTAAAATACCGTATATTAATGATATTTACACGACAAATAAAATGTATATCTTGAATATTCTGGAATAGCATCTGAAGACCTCTTTACTCTGGTTGAATATTGCGTAATTTTGCATAACCGGTAAACTTTAAGAGATAGACAAAGCTTTACTTAACAAAACATTTAGAACTCGTTAAAACTCAATGTATGTGATATCCATTCTTTCTTGTAGTTCAACGCTTCTTAAATATTCCTTATTATTGGTTTCAGTTTTAAAATACTTATGATTTTCTAGGACGGAATTTTTCAACTCCTGACCATACAAACAAAGAAACTTCAATCACATAATAACCAGCTTTTAAAACATTTACTAATCGCTTTAGCTTATGGTACTCCTTTCTAATTACAAGGAATCAAGTAATAAAACATTTCTGCTAATGTTTATATCGAGTAGCATGAAGTAAATAGAATAACAAGCTTTTTAACAATAATTTGTTTCTGAGATGTAGAGAAAGTCATGTGAATAGAACACATACGATTTTTTTCATGAAACGTAGCTTAAGGATATAATTTAGAATTCATAATTCTCTGCACATTATAACTAAGTAATTTTATATCCATATTTGTACAGAAATACTAAATAAGGAAGAAATAAAGTTATTAAGAAATGAATTTGTGAACCAGGTATGTAAGATATGTTATTGAAATGTTTTCCAATTATACGCAATAAGTGATATTTTTGTTATTTATCAAAACTCTAGCTTGCATGGCTATTTAAGTGACAAATTTTACTGTATAAATTAAATTTTAATGAAAATGATTTACGTGGTGAAATTAAGAATAATTAAATACAAAAAATGTAAATTAGTTTACCAAAAGATCTTGATATTACACTTTATATCGCATCTAATTAGTGTATAAAAATTATTACATTTTGCACTCTAAAAATGCTGGTTTTTCAAAATGTTATAACTTGTTTATCAAAATTGGAATATTATTTATAAAAAGTTTATGAACATTTTTAAATGTAATTTTGAGAGGCAGTATAAAAATTACAAACAAACTAGTAAATTTTGAATTTGGAAAAGTGTTGAAACAGGATATGTGAGAAAATAAGGATTAAAAGTTGGGAGTGCCTATTAATAAGCATGCGCATTCATATTTATGGCTTCAATTAATTGGTGGTTAAAATATAGCAAGTAGGAAAAGCGATATATTGTTTCCTTAAAGTTTAAAATTCTTATCAGTTTAGTATTCTATTTTAAAATATCTCACAGTTGCTGGTCAAATTGAACAAATGCATCATCCTAAGGAAGAAAGCAACAATAACTGGCATAATTCTATAAGACGTTTCTTAATGTCTCCCTATATGAGTTCACAATGGAAAGAGAAAGTTCAAACAAATATTTGTTCTGTCGAAATAAGCGTTAATAGACTGAAATTATTATACTATACCTTCCTAACTTTTATAGGGCACAGCCATGGCAGGGTGTCTCTATTTGCAGTATTAGAAGCACCCCAACAATTGGATAGACAGACAGGAGACCCCCCCCCCAGGCAGATGCGCAATCAGCGAAGTCGGAGAATGGAGAGAGTAATACTGATCAAGCCGCACCGAGCATGACACTTCCAGCTCTGAAAGAAACCAATGAAGTGATAGGGAGGGGCAGTGGATGTAAGAAACCTATCCAGTATTCGCCTGGCGACCCTGAAAACCTCTGAAAACCCCATCATCAGACGAAACTGCCGCGCCATCCTGCTCGGTTTTATGTAGTTTAAGTGCTAGTTAATTGTTTATGCTTTATCGTTTATCTGTGTTTTAAAATTGCTTAACTTAAAAACAAAACTTTAAATAACTAAATCGAATGCTTTGAAATTGGAAAACAAACACAAATAGTTATTTAAAATAACATTGTAGTATTAATAAGAGATATTGAGTTAGCAAGTTATAAATACCTTCGGTCCTGGTATATTTTATACGATATACACCAATAATTCAGGACCAAACTTACATTCCAATATATAAAATGTATTGTGGTATAATAAATATCATAAGTGCAATTTAATGTATAATATGAGCAGTTAATAGACGTGAGGGAAATTCTATGAACTATTTTTGAAGGAGACTTCACAGTCCTCTAATCCTCTAAATAAACGTTTGTGGGGAAATCACGGTTGCAATGGTTGACGCTTATATTTCATATTCCTTGGAAAGTGATAGAGAAAGTGAGGTGAGAAAAGGTAGAAAACTGAAAAAAATAAAAACTTGTATTATTCCTTGCTTGTTGGACCTAAAGCTTGAGCCATTAAAATTATCACTCAAGGCTGGAAACAAAAATGTCGTTTATGATAAATACTAAAATGATAAGAATAACTTCATTCTCAAAATGATAAAAAAAGGAAACGCTGAAATTATATCAATATCTGTGTAGTAGTATTGAGAAAAACTACTACATAATCTGTTTCAAAATTGTAAATTAATTACATTAGACATTCTACGATCTAGAATGTACTTAAATTGCTATTCAAACAAACTGTCTGGTAGATTATAAGCAGCGGAAATTCCGCAGACCTTGAGGCAAAGGACCCAAGTTTCTTGCTAACTTGTGATCTTAGTTTGCATTTTGTCTCATAAATCTTTAGAATGGCTCAGTTGGGCTAGGAATGTTCTCAACATTACACCATGGTGACCTTTTGCTGAAGAACATCTTTTCCTAGAGAGAAACTAATTAATCTACCGTATTTACGTTTCTGGAAATGAGGTCATTGACGAAACTGCGTTATCTAAAATATTCATGAAGGCAAAGCTGATAACTATCGTCTCTGGTTATTCCTCAAAGCATTTTCTCTTGACAAATATAGCTGACGCAAACTAGTGGACAAATTAGGAACTAATGACCGGCTCCGGTGTCTCATTAGTAAAGACTCTACCTGTTTCGGCACCGGTCTCATTGGAAAGCGATAATCAATCTGGGCAAGCAACCCCAATCAGCTTGGCTAGTGGCGGGCAGTTTGTTACATTCATTTGTTTTGTCGGTCCGATAATGAACATTGTGCGTGTGTTTACTGGCGGGAGTCTTGTTTCCAATACAATTATACACCGGCAAACATGCAGGTACCCCCACTTTGGAAATTTACTGCAAGGAAAACACCTCCACTGCGCTGGCTCAATTAAACCGGCGGGGGAAGAGAAAATGTAATTTAGCTTTGAGACCACACGAATTTATTATAATTTGTGTATCTAGCTCGGTTATAATTGAAATGTTAAATACAATTGATGATGTTCCAAGTCCAGTATACACTGTATCGGAAATGCATTAGCTTTGTCTTTGGGTTTCCGCTTGCAATAGCAATACATTAGAATGGCAGCACTCAAACTGCTTTATTGCGAATTAATTTATCTTTTATTTACGTTCCTGAGGTTCTGCATATTATATGTATATCACGCATGATCATTTAACAACAAAGTCCAATTAACATTTATCGACGCCCTATCTTCTTCAGCTCTACACTAAAGGGAGTAAGTACCTGCTGCAACTATACCCTTCCTCTGTATTAGATAAGAAACACTCCACCGCAACTTGGTCCTATTTCCTCTACTTTACTGCAGAGCCTGTTTACTGTGTTGAAAGTTCTAAGTGTCCCATACTGCCCCTCGACAGGTATTAACCGAAGAATAAAGAAGGATTACTTTATTCATAGTTTTAATAAGACATATTAATGTTACTTTTAATTAACATCTCTTTTCACCAGAAGCAGGTGCTATATTATTATAATCTGGTTTAAGAGACCATTACTTGCTTTTCAGTCAATTGATGATCTTCAGATAAACTAGCAATTCGGCTCATAAGATCATTACTAAAGTAGTTTCATAGTTTCAGTAACAATTGGTATAAATATGTGGTTGGTGCCACAGATTTCTGAAAATTGTCATAAAATACTCCAGGAGATTAAATCTAAAGATTGTTTTATTTAACTATCCTGAAGTATCATAATATTTTATTCCAGTTTTTGCAATTGCTCATGCGTCAATTTAGTCTTTTAATGAATTAATATTCGTGTTAACACCGTGATTGGTAAAGTCTTTCGATTAATCTACCTCAAGAAGTCAATTATTATAAGGATGAATTATTTCATTTTGAGGAATTATATTCAATGTCTTAAAGATCTTCATACTCATAATCTCAACATTATTCGTTTCCAACAGTTTTTGGTTTTAAAATGGACTTTGAATTTTAATACGTATCTGTGTCAGTCCATTCTTCAACTTTGTTAACAGCAGGTGTTTGTTAATTCGGTTTCGTAACGTTTTTCTGAGATCATTTCCTCTTACTCTTGCTTTCATTTCAAAACAACAGTTTGCAACGTTTGATAATTAGGGCTGGCAAAAGTTTTGGTTTTACCCCTGAATAACGACTATAACTGGTCCTATAATATTGCTTATATCACATATTCATTATGAACTTAAACAGAAATCTCTGGTTACATATGAAGAGAGCGGAAAGAAAAGTGAGATGAAGTGTGGAAAATGTGGAAGGGCTAACACAAAGTGAAATAGATAGAAAGAGTCAGAAAATACTCACATTTAACACAGTAACATGCAACTTGATGAGCGGAATAAAGGGCATTGAGAAGATATGATTCATTGCTGATGACCAGGTTTTGATTGCTCAGACAAAGAATGAACTGCAAGTGGCTGCTCACCAATTACACAAAATTACAGGCACCTATAGTTTGTCTACATCAATCAATTACTGCCTTCGAAGGTAAGCAACCGGTCAAATCAAAAATGATTATAAGGGATGAACTAGTAAAGCAATCCTCTCACTTTAACTGTCTTTAATTTAGCATATAACAGTACAAATGACCTCAGAAATAAATTTATAAATTTCGGCACATAAGCGATATAACACACACAACTTTAAGACATAAAGCTCAACCTGATACACAATAACTCAAATTCTGTAAAGTGATGACTGAACCAACGTTGAGGTATGGTTCTGAAAATTTGACATTGAATAAAAATGAGAGATGGAAGATTGAAACAAATCAAATTAAATATTTAAGAAGCGTTGCCGTTCTAATACTACTTGATCAAGTAAATACTGATGAAATCAGAAATAAATTAAATATAATAAACTGGAATAGAAAATCGGTTCAAATAAAACCAAATGACATGATCATAATTATAATACAAATGGACTATAATAGAATAAGTAAACATACCATAAATTACACACCAGTTGGACGTCCTAGAATTAGATCAGAGTTGTAACCACTTAAGGCCTGCTAGACAGAAAAAGAAGAAGGAGAACATGATAATATATGACTGTAGATTTTCAACACAAGTTTTACATAACATTTTGCTATAATATGAGGCCATATTCCGTAAGACAAAGAAAACGCATGGCGATGCAGAAGGCTTGTGCATTCTGAATAAACACTTGAGGTACATGTGCAGTAAGAAGGAGCAACAGAACTGAAGCATTATACCACAATAACCATAGCTGGGGAGAGCGAGCATATTGAGGACCTCCTGCAGATACAGGTTATGTGTCTAACGTGTCGCATTTAACATGTTAATACGTGTACATATCTGAACCGTGTCCCCAAGTTTTTCACAATTTAAAAACTGTTCACATGCCAATCGGAGACAATTCACATTTGAGTGCACAAAATGTGTATTATTTGGCACTATAATCTGCGTATCTTGGGAGGAAATGAATGATGCTGAAGACTTATTGCATTACAGCAAAGAATTACGCAAATACTAAAATTGAGAGTTTGGGCAAATGAGTAGCTTTACCGCTCACCCAATCGCAAGCTACTAGTCTACTCACTGTTCTTCTGTCATTACCGGTACACACGCAGTACATAGAACATGTCACGACTATCGTATGTCAGGCTCCGGCAAGTATAGGTCCACAAGATGTCTTTCCTCTATTGGCAGAATACATGGCTTCTAAATGTTTGTGCTATACTCGTAATAGTCTGCAGTAATTTTAAATTTGAGTCAATTTCTAAAGTAGTTAATGATGGACTGGTACTGTATTTAAATATATTTACAGTTTATGGAATTAGATTGATAATTTCTTTAGTGTTTAATATATTCAGTTTTCCATTTTGATTAATGTGGCAAAAGGAAATTTTCTGAGCACAGGGAAAGTATTTTTTGTTTTAGTTTCTTTAGCACATACGTACATACGGTGTACATAGTAATTAGAGATGGTATTGCATAGCACCCAAAAATCAATACTCATATTACACCGGAAATACACATTTTAGTATCCCCTGAGTACAAAAAAAGAGTAGAAAAATGTTCGTGTGTGCTTGTGGACACCATAAGTCAAAAAGGAAAAGCCGGTTATATACCTAGATTGGTTTTACGTTAAGTATTTTCCAAGGATGTGACACGAAGATTTTCGGGAAAATCCCCAACCCCCCTACCCTTTACATGGAACATTTTTCGAAAATATTGATTTTTTAAAAAAATGGCTCTAACAATTTTTATTAAAACATCTATGTTTAAAATATTTTCATCACAAACGAAGTGCATATCTTGAACTTTCTGGAAACCGCTTCTGAAGATAATCTCCACTCTGGATTACGTTTGTGAACGATAAGCTACGGCTTACTGCACAAGATCTCGTAAAAACAGCGAATTTATGGCTCCTACATGTTTGTAGAGTTAACTGTTTCAAAATATTTCTCATTATTGGTTATAGTTTTAGTCAGTTTTCCTCATACGGGATGTCATCTTTCGTTTAATTCCGCTTTTGTTTTGTGCATAGCCACAAAAATAAAACCGGTTTTCAATTGTTTTACAAGGCAATATCTTTTAAAAGATTTGATTTTCGCTTTGGCCTAGTTGTTCCCTTATTTGACTTCTAATTATAAGGAACTAAAGAATAAGACTATTTATGCTAATGTCCATCTCTATTAGTATGATGTTAAAAAATAAAAATATTTTTAAGAATACTTATTTGCAGAACAGGTAGATAAATCAATGTGAATGGAACACATCAAATTATTTAAAGATACTCAGTATAGATTTTGATTAACATAGCAAAATTAAGTATTCTGAGTATAAGGAAAAAAAACAACCTTTTTTTAATTACTTTGCTGAGTCTATTTAATAGGATATTCAAAATAGGTGCTACTTTTGAGATTGAAATAGGGTTTTCGACAACTATGAGTATAGATTAATGTAGAAATGTTAAAATTAAAGTTTACGTTATTGTAAAGTTTTGATTTTACTCTTTTCCTGAATAGAAAGTGAAACACAGTAATCTCAGCTTTTAAGAAAGTTTCAGCGACCAACTATAGTACTATGGCTAAAGAGATTACTTCCCCAAACATGAATTACACCTTTGTAATAAACTGATAAGACAGCGGATATGTGCTGCTACCAATCCCTACACTAATGACTTCTGTGCGTGACGTCGTGTATCATGAACATAATAAGAGCAGTTAATCAACTGGACATACCATGTCCATACAGCACGACTTGTCTTATGCATGTTTTACAAAAGCCATTATTTCACTGATAGGCCTACATTTTGTACAGGCTGAAACTTTTTGTTTTACCTTCTTTTCACGTACTATGCACATATGTGGAGATTTCAACGGAGACCAAAAAAAGCATTTTTAGAAAAAGGTCCGTGTGTATGTGTGAGTGCCTATGGACAGCATAGTTTAAAAACTAAAAGACTGATAAGTACCAAACTTGGTATTTAAGTTTGGTATCTTCCAAGGATGAGTAACTAAGACTTTTAACATAATCTCCCCACCCTAAACTATCTTTTGTTTGGAATATGTATTTATAATTTGGTTTTTCTCAAAAATGGCTGTAACGATTTTTATTAAAATACTGTATTTTAAGCTGTTTACTTCATAGATAAAATGTATACCTTAAATTTTCTGGTAATAGCTTCTGAAGACTTGGATGAATTTTGCTGAATTGTTTATAGTTGGTAAACCAAAAGGGATAACAAAAACGTACTATAGAAAAATGTAGATCTCCTTAAAATACACAATTTCTATCATATCCATTTTTACTTTGGAGTTCAATAGTTCCCGAGATACTCCTTATTAGTTTCAATTTTAAACTAGGTATCTTCTCAGATGGGTTCATCTTTCGTTTCGTTCCTCTTTTGTATTTCTGGAAATACAAAGCGAACCAAACTTTAGTTGTTCACATGCGACCGGCTTTTATAGGATTTAGCCTAGTTTATTGTCTTATTTCCCTACTGCTTACAAGGAAGCAAGTAATAAGACCATTTTTGCTAACGTTTATTTCGATTGCATTATGCAGATTAGGGAATTATCTTTTGTAAAGATAGATTGTTTCCAGAATAGGAGGAGAGAAACCATTGTGAATGGAACAGATAAGACTTTTTTGTGGCCTACACATATAAACTATTTGCCCTTAGAACAGCAAAGGAACTTAATGCAGTACGTAAAGCTATATGTTTAAGTTGCAGTCTTTAAGAGCTTTATTTTTACATGATAAACTGATTTTTAGCAAGTCAGTAATATAGAACTGATACTGGCGGGAAAAGGAACGGAAAGGCTATGAAGAATGCGGAATAGGAAAGAACTTTGGGAATTGTAACGGGAACAATGGAAAGTAATATGATTCAGGTCGGCGCTTTCCCCCGGGTCAGAAGGACATGCTGAGGTATCGATGAGATGAAGACGATGAAGATGTTGAGGGTAGCATCCATGACCAAGTCGCATGCGGATCAATGTGGTGAGATGTCGACGTGCTGCGGTGTAGCCGGCAAACCAGGAAGTCTTGAGAACTTCTTCTTGGTTGGTGACGTAATGTTTTCCTTTTGATATTTTGGAAAGTATCCAGGCATCGTTCCAGCTATGGTTGGCATTGGTATTGGGGCGGTACTGTGTTCGTATCCCGGGCGCAGGTTATGATAGTAGGGGAATAGAGTAGATATTTGAGTTGGCTTAGCTCAGTGTTTTCATTAGCATGGAGACTCTTTCAGGTTGTGATGGGACACAAGTGTTTTATTAACTGAGTCCGGCCTTTTCTGCCGTAGAACACACGCGTATACTTCTTAATTTTTTACTGTGACGTTCACTATACTCTCCCGCTAATGTTATTGTTTATTCATGTTGAGGCCGTGATTTATTACGTACTATAATCGGTCTTAAAATCACTTAGTTCCGTCACAACTAAGGATTACACCACGCGCTCAAATACCACATCTTGGTCGTGCGGGGGTTCTTCGTCAAGTGCCTTAAAATGTCGCCTGTTCGGCTCCATCACGAATTCTAAATTTCACATATTGGTTGTTCGGAGGTCCTTAACCAAGTGCCTCACAATTAAAAGGTAGCCTGTTTGGCTCCACTACGAATTCTTAATTTCACATTTCACTGGCCCGGAGGTTCTTCACCAATTGCCTGACACTGTCGCCTGACCAGCGGGAATCATTGTCCCGTTAGTCGCCTCGGGCAGGGTCCATTCATATTCACCCCTTCGGTTCAATGCACGGCAGGTAACGGATCTTGTATGATGGGCTCGTGACTTATACGTGTTAAAAGGTTTTCTACCCTTCCCATTTTCGATGTACAGTTATATTTTCTCTTCTAAGAATTTAATTTTGCCCCAGATCTCAGTATGTAGAGTTGGTTGAAACTCTGTGTACGGAAGTCTGGTGCCTTTGAATGTACTCTGTGCTGTTTTTAACCAAGTGAAACGTGAACTCGTTGTAACGTGTACCTGCATGACCTTTAATCCAGAGAAAGTGAACTTGCTGTCCCACTTTAGTGGTTCAGTGCACAAGTTGCAAAATATCATGCAGGTATTGATGCATTTCTCTGCTCCACAGAGATTGTTTCAATCTTTTTAGTACACTCGGCTAAAACCCTTGCTGTTTTACATTGAGTCTACATTCTCTCACACTTTCTGTGCATTTAGTGTCAAAACTCGATTACAATTTCCGATTTGAACTGATACTTGTTCTTTACCTCACTGATGGAGTAGGGAAGATGGGCTAAAGGATATTTCGCGATTATAAGGCATATTTTCTGGAACATCGTCAGCCTTATTACACTTGCAGTTTTATCTGCTATTAGATGGCGATATTTTTGCAACCCAGCAAGATGGGCATTTATGTCGCTCATAAAGAGCAGAAAATATTTGCATTAATAAAGAGAAATTATTTATACAATTCTAAAGCATAGAAGTATTTTCATTGCATTTATCCTTTTAAGAGGATAAAGAATCGCAACTTTAGGCAATTTTTGTCAAAAGTCCATTCGGACACGATTTTAAAGAGTTGCGCTTGTTACATGTCTCTCTAAGTCAAACTTTAAAGTAATTTTCTCAAGTTCATTTCTCTTGTTTTTGGTTTGTTTTTTTGTTTTGTTTTATATTTGGGTTTTGCGTATTCAAAATCTATCTTCTCCCACAGTAATATAGATAGACCTGCAAAATATTTTTCATAAGCACTGCAGAATATGGGAAACAAAATACTGTTTGGAATTTTGATATTGATCATAAATTGCTATTAAAATTAATTAGTATAATTATGTGTTGTTTTTGTAGTTTTTTCTACGTTGTTGTGGTTATACTATCCACTTAAGCAACATTTTCAACAGACAATTTATTTTCAATATTTAATAAAGATATTAGGAAATGGAAGTAGCTACAGAAGGTTCATCCTGGTCCAGATTTGCATAATAATTAGGACAATTAATTTCCAAATTTACATATAAAATTTTAAATAATAATTAGAGCAATTTATTTGCATGTCTGGCAGCTATCAATCATTGATGCAAAATAATTAGCCCAGCGGACAACGCCCAGCCCCAAAATTGCGGAAAACCGCAGATAGGCAATTATTGAGTTTCATGGAGCTTTGAGGGGTCATTTTCAACAGAAATTCAGATTTCACCTATCATTGCACAATAACGTCTTTATACACTACCCGATTTAAATATTTACTATAGTTAATTTCATTTTGAATGATAAGATAATTTCAAGACATACGATCACAAGACGGCATCATACTTTACCTGTTTAGACATGGTAGAAATATAGGTCTCGTGACACGTAATATGTACAACCGCAATTTAACTCTACACCCCTCCTTTCTTTAGACATTACAATTGAGGCCCATGGAATACTAACAAAGAAACAGCATTGTAAATCATCCCATACCTCCCGAGATCCCACAGATAACAAATCGGAATTTTAAGTATAAGAGCATCCCATTACTGAGGAGGGCTTGTCGGGTGATCTGCCGCGTCATGTTTATAAAATTCCATTCAATTCATGCCCTCATTATGAGACGAATCCAGATTCATAATAAAGCTCTCATTGAAAATGGTTTTGAAGGTAGATTTCCTATCATATACACCTCTAAAGTGGGTGATCTTCAACCGTTTAGCATTCATCTCTATTTCAATGTTGCTCAATGGATTTTCGGGTACAAGTATAGGCCTGTTCTCGAGTATTTTTTTTTTTTACTCATTCTTGCTGATTTTGCGATTCTCCCTGTTTCCTGACATTAACATATTTTCATATTCAAACAAATATTCAGCAAATGAGGATCATAATTAATATATACAAATTTATTTACATAAATCGAATACAATGCGTGTGTCAGAGAGTGCATTTTCCCATGCTAAGTTCCCGCCAAAGCCAGCGAATGATGATCCCAAGCAAGAGTGCAATCTGAGCATTCAATCAATTTCCTTTTGTCGTGTTTGCCACAGATAACGACTTTAATCTGAAACACTGTATGAAATGGATGCTTATAGCTCAGAAATGTAACCATCGTCATCACTTTTTAATACCATTCAGACATTCAAAATAGCAATATATCATGATAGATATATCATGATATTGTTGTTTACACCTTTTTCCTTTTTTATTGTCTGTCTCTCATATCTGTAAATATATAGTTTAAGGGTCCCTGGGAGTCAAATTTTAATTTTGTACATTTCTATAGCTATTAAATTTATACTTTGTTTACCTAAAAGTGTTATATAATAAACTTCCATACAAAGTTTCAGCATCATATCTTGTATAGTTTAGCAGGAATTAATTATTTAATTGATTCAGTATGCAAATATAACTTAATATTCAAATTACTCCACAAATTAAGTTATTACAATACTTTTATTATTTTCCAAACTGTATTTGCTGTGCAAGCACTTCCAGTCTCTGGTAAAAAGAAAACACAATTACTTTTAAGAAAATATTTTTTTGTAATGATAAACATTAAAAACCAATGTCTAACTTTTTTTCTATATACTTTTTTTTAGTTAAACTTATATATTAATTTAGAAAACGAAGAATAAAGTTGAAGTAACATATATGCTGGACATGCTGGAAAAGTTCTAGATCCATATCACAAAAACGATGTGCATGGAGCAGGTAGGTTTCAAAAAATGCAAATTTTAGAAAAATATATTTTTTCCACAAACATACATAAAATTTTAGATGTAGGATACCTTATTGTCCTAAAATTGCCCTGTTGCAAATGTTACACCCTCCCTCTATTGTTTGGTAGTCTCCTCAATTTCACAATTTTTCCCTTGTGGCGAGCTACCTTCTTCCTCTGTGATGATGCTCGTGCACTGTCATAAACTCGACGGTTTTGCGTCTCTTCATAACTTTTTTATGTTCTGTAGAGACTGTCCTGGTGTTCATATCAGATTTCAATTCTTCTGTTGAGGAACATCCCATATTAAATTCAGTAATTGTATTAGCTGCTGCAATTTCTATCCGAAAGCGCTATACAAAAGTAATTATGAGGCATTTTCTCCAGAACAATGAATGCAACGCTTCATTTTGATTTTGTGTAGCCCCACGCACGCATCGGAATAAGAGTTCATCGCATGCTAATCTCTGGTACACTGGCGTTATTTTGCAGACCATCTCTTTTGTTAGTTCCACTGGCATTTTGAGGTGACTTTGAGGTGGTTTTCCTTCACCGATTCTTTTATTATAAAAACTCCGTGATATGAGACCTTGAGGACATTTACCATACTGAGGTTTTGCATCTGTTGATACATAATGACTGAGAGTTGCATATATGGCTTGCTTCCTTTTGGGAATACTAGGAATGTCGTTCACTATTAATTTGTCAACTCTGTAATTGTGGCAGTGGTAAGGTCCCAGCTCCTCGCCCTCCCAGCTTTATTCCCTTCCTCTTCCAGGTTTCCACAATTTGTCGCAGTCCAGTGCCCATTCTTTTAGCAACATGTTTGACACATTTTTCTTTCTTTAGTTCAACTGTGCGGACATATACATTTTCATTTACTGAATGGTTAAATGTTTTGGAATCACCATCTGATAGCCCAGTTTCCGCAGCATGTCTGCTGCAAAAACCTCCATTGCTGTGGATGGACCTTCATAAATTTTATTGCACTCCCTACTGGATTTGTGCCCCTCTAGCCGAGCATGGAATTCCGGTGTATTATCCCTTAATTCTGAAGATGTGACCTTACACATTAGATAATACCTGGAAACTAATGTATATTCTAGCCCCAATCCAGTCATAATATCTAAGTCAATTCCAATATTGTAATCAGAAGTAAATCCATGCTTGTGCCAGGATACGTCAAAAGTTACAGCAACATCAATTACAGCATTTTCATCTAAACCTGAATTACTATTTAAAGATTTATGTACTCTTCTGACAATTTCCTTTGGCTGATGTAAAACATTTTCTTTTAGCTTTTTGCTATGTTCAGCCAGTGTTTTCATGTGCCTAGTGAATGTCCTATAATCTAAACCAGATATGCGTGCTACACAGCAAAACTTTTCTAACCCACTACGGCCCACACCCAAACCCAGAAAGATCTGTGTTGTTCTACTCTACGGCTGGAATAGGCTTTCCCGGGACTGAACCCTCATTCAGTGCATTCAAAACTTCTTTTAACAGCAAAACCATGCTTTTCACTCAGTTGCACTGTAAAAGAAGCTTTGCCACATTCTCCGCACTGCACTTTGCTCGTGAGCAATTTCAAGGCATTTGAACGTACTAAAATATATTCACTATTTACACCTACACTAATAGATACATTATCTAAAGTTTCATTTGCAAAAGTTACTTTTATTTACAAAATTTACTTTTATTTACTTTGAAAAATGTATTTATGCTGGCATTTGCACTACTTTTTACACTACTTGCTCTCAGCTCAGTAAATATTGCAAACTTTTCTTCAGTTTTACTAATATACACAACCTTCTCAATAACTGTATTAGGAAAATCCATTGCTGTATGTGAAGATTCCTGTTCTTTGGATTCTTTCCACCTACCAAGACCACGCTTCCTAGCAGCTTCCTTCTTTTTAAAATTTCTGCCTAAAGGCTTTTTCCAACGGGAAGATGTAGCATGCATTTTACAGCTTAATATATACACAAAGTACTACACACTTAGTATTACAGATTACTTGCAAAAAATTATATTTCCAAGCAAAAATATATTATAAACAACGCACATGTACTGCTAAGGAAGCCACTATTACAGTAAGATGTATACACAGTAAGATAGTCAAAATATAATATACTTGCATATTAATGCAATAGTTACATTCACAATCAAGTTTTGTGTACCATAATACATATGAGAAAAGCAACAGAATGCTGAAATACATTTAATTCGGCATGTGTTTGAATTTCTTTATACATTTAGGAATTTTATACTGCATACGTAATATTAGTTCACTGGCATATCACAATATAGCAGCACAAAGCACTATTTGGCCACAATGTGCACACAAAAAAAAACGGCGAAAAATAATTAATCTAGGCAATCATGAAATATCAGAGTGGCTAACCAGAAAAGGGGGTGTATTAATGGCAGCGCACATGTAATTTAAATCCTGCGCAAGTCCTTTAAAAATGGCGAAAATTTAAAAATTACACCACCAACCGATGAGGGAAAGTTTGTGGAACATTTATATGTATAAATCTAAAAATCTTAGACTTCACAATTTTAGGTCCTTTTCAGTCCCAGGCTCCCTTAAGCCTGAGACGGACATATTCATACAAGGGCATACCTCCAAGCTCATCTTTGTATAATCCTATTACTTTTTTCTGTGGCATTATTCCATAAGGGTTGACTACTGCAAAATTTGATGTGTCGAAAAGGTGTAGTACCGCTTCATAAATGCTAGATATCTGTTTATGTTTCAAATATGATGGAATCGGTATCCATGTAGGCCAGGATAAAATGTTTCAAAACTCTGTAGAAAAAAATTCTACATTATCAATTTTTAAATATACAAAATAGCCCTGAATATGTAGATAGGCTTATTCATGTGAACTTTCTCTCGGTCTAACTCTATTCCTACAAGGTTTTCTTTTAATATGATATTCCTTAATATATGTTGGTCTGCCAGCCAGTTTGCTGGCCTACTTCCAAGACGATACAATTCGGAAATCAGTATATTTTCTCACATTTTCAATGAGTTTTCTATACACAGAATAGTTCATTAATCTACAGACTTTGTCCATAGGTAGATGTCTCGCTTGTACGTCTTTCTGTCTACACATTAACATAAGTCTTTAGCCAATCTGACCGATCATATGCCACCACAAGATGTATTTTATATAATTTGAGACCTAAATCTATACGCTACTGAAGGTTTCTATAGTGCAAGGTATACTTTCTTATTTTTCTCTGTTTTTGTTGTAGTTTATCGTCCTTTATGCTGGTTGGTCATATCGGTCGATGAATGAAATACTGATGCACAAATGTCGGTATCCACGGAGACTTAAAGTTACTGGCCATTCGTCTTCTCAGGATAAGGAAAAACCCCGAAAAATCCTTGCTCACCCTAAGCTAGATCCCAACTCATGACCTTTTGAATGTGAGACAAACACGCTACCACCAAACTACCCAGGCGGGCTATTTTTCTTTCTTGTCCAAAGTTGCCAGCAGTTTCCTGTATTGACCATGTGACAGAATTTGTCTTTGTGTACAGAGATGAAGCCAGTTGTGCTGGTCATGGATATACCTTACTCCAGATCAATTTTTAGCACATATCCAATGGTAGAATCCGAAAGTATAGAGGTGAAATCCATTAATCTGGGTTTTTCTTCCGTCAGCCATCTTAGGTTTCCCTAAGAAAGGTAATTTATCACTGAACTTCCGTATAAATTATTCAAATACCAATAGAAGGCATAAACAGGTTCTTCTTCAGCCTTTTAGACTGGTGTATGTTTATTTTGAGCTTTTATATATCTCTTTTATACACTGTACATTTCACCTGTGATTGCTCACTAAAGGAATTCCATTTGTCGGTCATAAATGAGTTCAAGATTTACCTTCGTCATTTTAAGCCTAACATCGAAGGCAAGACTTGGTAATGTATAATATCAGTAAGGATTTCCATTGTATACTTCCAAAGAGAGACCCGCGAACTTCTCAAAGATATCAGCTAGCAACAATGTTTCTGTTTTCAGGTACAGATCGTTGTATTGGTTCTAGATTCTGAATTTTGAATGTTTTCCAAACATTTTGGGCATGTTTATGCTCCTCTTGAGATATGCCATCAAACTGTTCAATGCAGTTAATTGAGTTTCTTCCAGTTTATCTTCATTATCAGCGTATGTTCAGGGTAATATTTTTTGCTCTCATGAGCTCTTGGTGTTCAGGACCTTTGTACTTAGCATTTGTTATCCGGAAATCACCCTTTACAAACATGTTGGCTAGGCTAGGTAGCTTATCGCCTAGGAACCTGAAGCTATATAGAAACCGGAAATCAATGGTTCTGTATGGCTCTGAAAAAGATAAATACCACTCTGAAGTTGTTGCGATACTTAAATCGAAATATCATTGTATGCCAAGTGCTCTATTAAAAAGTGCCTGTCATAATTGCTCAGGCAATGAAAAAAGATCAGTATGAAATTCGTTACCTTTCTATTTAAATTGCAGGCATATGAGCGGCTCCAAGGAAGGCTGCTGTTAAATGAACGTGGTCTGTGACTGTGATTACACTTTCCTATATGTGTGTCAATGACGAGTGCTATGAAAATCAACCCAGTCCTGAGCTGTCAAATTAATTTTCTCTATCTGTAATGTGAGATTACCTTGTCGGCTATCACTGTAAGCTCGATAAAGAAACGTTTGATAGTATCGGGACCTCTAAAGATCATACATTTAGATAGCGCATGATCATGGCGCTATACTAACTTGAGCGATATTGACATATTATTGGTATGCTGGATACAAGTCCAGCTCTCATTAGTCGACGGCTCACAAGAGTGGACCTTTGCTAGCGCACTCTCAATGTTAGCGTAGATCACAAACTATATAGGTGCACCCTTCGAATAGGATAAAAACTGGATGCTATCGTGTTTGCAGACATCTTTAGAAGTTGGGCCTTGCAGCATCTCAGTAGATGTTTACTGAACATTTCTTCCATTTTAAGGTGTCTCATGCAGGGTTCGCAAATCCAGAGTTTGGTGATTTGCATTCTTGTAAGTTTTTGTAAGTTCTTTTTGAGGCAACAGAGAGAGTTTCCCCCCTCTGTATTTAATAGCAAATTAACATGAAATGCATGATTTTTATGGTTGATATAGTGTGATTACAGATTTGTTGTTATCTAAGTCGAATACAGCGAGCTATGTTCCTGGGTTTTGTTTTTGAATTTGATTTACCTGATGTAGGCTGACAGGGAATTGGATATCTGTATAGCTGAATTCGCTGAACAATAGATGTTTAGGATATTTTATTTGTCCTTTGGGCATGCTTCTTTACAACATTTCTTGCAGCCAACATACACCAGGCAAAGCAGCATTCATCATCATTATGAATTTTTATAACATTCTTTTTATTGCTAATTACAGTAGGAAGTTCTATGTAGCGTGACGTCTTGAGACGTGTTTAATAGCTTGCACTGTTAACTTCGGTAGTTTATAGTCAGTAAAAATTTGGAACTGGCTTGTTCTTTAAAAGTTAAAAATTTTAAATTCATTTCATTCACCATAGTGTAGAATTAAGAATTCAAATCGGTTGTTCCAATTTAGTACCACTAATAAAATATATGTTCTCAATATGGTCAGAGTCATGGGCTTGGATCACATACTAACTTGCAAAGAGCAAATTATCTTGAATCCTCATTGATTTCTGTCCATTATTAAGCTCATTTCATTGATAACTAAATGCCTACACCTCTCTAGGAATGCCTGAGGGTCTGTGATTTTAGGTGTGTTTTCTGTTTTAGAATTAAGATTCTCCCTTTAATGCCTTTTCTATGGTATTAAATTGAAGACGACTATGACTGACCTTTAGGCTTTTATGTGATGAGAGTGCGCCTTTGTCCTCATCGGAGGATGATGACTCTCATGGGCCCTCTTGCATCTATTTATTATAGATGGAGCCTCTAACTGAAGCCCCACTCCATTGGTGAACCCTGCTGGGGTAGGCCCGTAGGTGTGCTTCCAAGAAGTCCCCAAATGGTCGGCTCTGCAGGAAGGAGTGGAATTGCACATCCAGGACGCTCGTTCTGTGCCTGTTGAGGTAGCTTTGCTGTCACTACATCATCATTATCATCATGTATCAATGCATCGACTGTTGCGTTCCAGGTCTCGTCCCCCGAAGACTCCTCCCAAAGAGCGCCCCTTACGTAGTATTTTTAGGAGTGGATCTATTGCTAGCATCTCTCCAATGGTGTCCTTGTAGACATCTGGGCGTGGTGCTGCCTCTGGGATTGCATACACTCCTCTTCTCATATAAAGATTTAGCGGCTTCTAGGCATGTTACCATATCAAAAGCTAGTGCATATTGGTTATGGCCTCTCTTTGATAAGCAAGCGGACCTTCGTTTTCTGCAATATATACCGAGCGATTCAAGATTTTGCGTTTTTTGGGTCTCTCTTACACATGGTTTTATATATTTTGTTTTATTAAATAAGAAATTGGATATTTTAACAGTTAATGGTAGGAGCGAGTCATGCTGCTAGATGATGCAATCACAGTCAGCATAAACCTGGACCATCACATTGATGTGTTGTGTTGTTTAATGAAGGATTCATTGTTTCTGAAGGTTTTAAAAATACAATAATAATAATGATAATAGCAATACTACTACTACTACTACTACTACTACTACTACTACTACTACTACTACTACTACTACTACTACTACTACTACTACTACTACTACTACTACTACTACTACTACTACTACTAATAATAATAATAATAATAATAATAATAGTAATACTACTACTACTAATAATAATAGTAATAATAATAATAATAATAATAATAAAGAGCTCATTGCCTTTTTTCGGGAGCATGTTTATATCTGTTCTATAAATCATCAAATGTTCATATAGATTCTAGTTTGCGGGTAGCCGTATGCTTGTTCTTATACGTATGCGTGAGGATTGTGTGTGCGAGTGTGTGCAAGCGTGTATGTGAGTATGCATGTATATACATGTGTACGAGTGTGAGCGCATGCCTATGTATGCGTGTAATTTTGTATGCATGTGTATGGGTGTGCGAGCGTATGTGCGTGCATATGCATGTGTTTATGCATGTGAATTTGTCTAAATGCGTGCGTGAATGTGTATGTGTGTGCATGTGCATACGAGAGTGTGCACCAGTGTGTATGTATGTTTAAGTGAGTGTATATGTGTGATCACTTATACGTACGTGTGTGGGAGTGTGTGCACGCGTGTTTATGTGTGTATGAATGTGTATGGGTGTGAGGACTTGTGTGTACTTGTGTGTGCATGCGTGTGTATGTGTGTGGGAGTGTGTATATGCATATGTATATATGTGTTTATGCATGCATTTTTTTGTGTATGCGTGTTTATGTGCGCGTACATGCGTATATATATATGTATGTATTTATGCGCGTATGCGTCTATGCGTAAGTAAGTGTATGTGAGGTCTTGTGTCTGTACGTGGGTTAGCAAGTGTATCTACACACGTCTGTAATAGCAAGTGTGTGTACGCCTGTGTAAGTGTAAGGGTGTGCGAGCGTGTTTGTTGAAAGTCTCTTAGAGTAAAAAGTTTTTGTCTGGATTTCTATTATGATAATCTTAATGAACGACAAATGTGGTAAAAAAGCTTTATATTTTATGCTATATAATGTCATTGCTAGTAAAAGTGTCCGTATGCATATCTTAAAGATCTTATGGGCCTTATAATAAGATGTGTTTACTGTGTGAGTGTTAGTATACTTGTATTTGCAGTTGGCACCTGTGAGAGCTGATGTATATGCATGCGTATGAATTAATTTGTTAAAGCTTGTCTTAGAGGGAACTGATTTGTTAAAATTTTCTATTATGACGAACTAAAAAGGCGCTGAATGTAGTAGAAATATAGTGTGTTTTTTGCTAAAGTCAGTGTAAATTTACACTAAATATAAAGTGACCGTATCCTTTATATGTTTAAAGTAAAATAGCACCTTGCATTTTGCTGAATTTGGTGTATAGCTCCTTGCTAAAAGATGTGCCAATGCGTATTTTTTGACACTTTTCGCAACTGCTTCAAATAAGTTACTGTTGCAAGCACGATTTTTTCGTCAGTATTTATATCCCTGTCGGATGATCTGAAGCTTTTTTTACTAACGATTTTTCTTAGAGGAACCTGTTGATTCCTGAAACATTGTTTATTTGTGTGATTCGTTAGAAGTTTTCTCACGAGTAACTGTTATTTATCTTGTTAAATCCGATCGCAAATGAATTCCTTTTAACCTGTTATCGTAAGCCATCGCAAATAATTTATGATAGTGTGGTAGGCCTTTTCATTTCCTTTTTATATAGTTAAAGGAGAATAGATTCGAAGACATTTTTCGGCCGAATAAATACATCCATTTTTCTCATAAACACAGCTAGTGTTAGGTTTTGGGAGTGCTTACTTTTAAAGCATAGTCGAAAAGTGCCTGAAATAATTGGTGGTGGATAGATGCATTTCATTTCGTGCTGTCTAGTTAACGATAGCTGAAGATTCCTTTTCAA
This sequence comes from Hymenopus coronatus, assembly GCA_030762935.1. Lineage (NCBI taxonomy): Eukaryota > Metazoa > Arthropoda > Insecta > Mantodea > Hymenopodidae > Hymenopus > Hymenopus coronatus. The sequence goes on along the minus strand of CM060890.1, from coordinate 9,394,148 downwards.
TTCCCGAACAGTATGTGTCTCAAGCAAAATATTCTGCTTAAGGGTGCGGTTTTCTTTCGTTATAATAAACGCCGCACAAAATGACGTTGCCTAATGTAGAGCATACGTTCTAGCATACCTGGCTGGGTGAAGAGTCGTCCCACTCTGCAAAGGTTCAAGACTTCTATTTCTGTGCCCTGCTTCTCCATTTCACGTGAGTTAAATAGATTATAATAGCACGGGTTAGGTTGGAATTCCTTTGCCACTTGCCGCTTTATTTAGTAGAATACATTAAATACCAATTCAAGGGCTTTCTGTGTTGCTTAGGCGGGTTGTGAGTTCGGTTCCAGGGTCGAGTATATATTTTCAATATAAATAGGCGCTATTACCTTGTACTTAAATTTGTGATTTTTGATCAGTGTATGAATGTATGTGTCTGTGTGTGCGTGTATGTTCTTATGTCCAGGGTTCGATTACACGCTGGGGCCTAATTTTTTCATCGTAGCGCTCTTGCAATACAATTGAATATTGATGGCATTTTATTCTCAAAGTATTGGAATTAATGTTTCAACAAATTGTTATCCTTCTACACTCTGCAATGGAATAAAAATAAACAAAGGTTTATTTTCGCCTGTTTGCCTGAATCGTTTAATTCCTTTATTACTTTTAAGTTGCATTATTTTTATACTTAAGGGTTATATATTTGAAAATTTGTATCCTTATATTTGCCTTATTTTGTGATTTTCGGCGGATTTTTTGGCGAATTTGGTAAACAAAACGCTGAAATTTGGGGTTGTTTTTGTACTTCAAGGTTTTGGTATTGAATATTCAAATATTTTCATTTCCAAACAGGGAAAGTGTGATGCTGTCCTGTAATCGTATGCCTTAAAATAACTATTCTTCCAGCATTAAATTAATTATAGTACGCATAAATCGGGTAATGTATACAGTTTCTATTGCATAATGATATGTGAAAACTAATTACGTAATTAGAATCTTCGTTAAATTTGAAATATAAAATAGCACTTCTAAGCCCCATGTGCTTCAATAACTGCCGATTCGCGATTTTCCGTATTTTGAGGAGGGGGAGGTTGTGCGTGGGGCTTATTAATATGCATCAATGTTTAATTGCTGTTAGGTAAGCAAATCAATTGTTCTAATCATTATTAAATTTTATATGTAATTTTTTGATATGCAAATTACTAGCTCTAATTATTTTACCAACATGGGCCAGGATGAACCTTCTACAGCTACTAATGCAATTTTAAAAAGTGGTGCACGTAGCTCAATAACTATAGGCGAAAATTCTATTTTATTTTAGTTAGTTAAATAGAATAAATTAATAAGTATATCCACAAGAAAAATACATATTTGATGGAAGCATTGTATGAATTACCGGCAATATCTGTACTAATAATTGAAGTTCTAGCTTTAATACTCTAGAAAATCGTTTTTATCACTTAGTGTTCTCTGAAATCGATAACTAGCAGGTAAACAGAAGCAGTGCGCCAGATAAGGTTGTGTTAGCTTTTTATTAAATGTTTTGTCTGCAACGCGACGGAAACCCACAGCCGAACGCTCTAGTGGCAAAAGCCATGATTAATGTTAATTCAAACAAAGAAAATCTAGAGTGCTCCAACTGACCTCATGAACTCTCTAAACGGATGACCAAGAGCATAACGGATTAGGTCTTTTGGCCTGTTCCGTCCTCTCAATGAAGCTGGTCTTTCCTACATTTTATGGATCTCGCTGTGTCTCTCTTTTCTTTGCGTTGGTATTCAAGGAGCCTCTTAAGGATATGGGATTCTAGCACTTGTACATGTGCATGACGTTTCTGTTGATATTATTTTTTTATTTTGATTTATATTAACTATTTTCAGTTTGTTCCTTATTTCATCACTGTATATTTTATATCCAATCCTATAGCCAGCTCTCAATAACCTCATTTTTGGGGCATCTATATTTTCCATTTCTACTTGCTCTGCACGTTCTATGTGCATGGTGTATAGAGAAGGTATGGTATTTTGCCCAAATATTCGAAACCCAGATTTCACCGGAAATACATGTTTCCAATCCCCCGAATAGAAAAAGAAGAAGAATTTTAATAAAAATATTCATGTGAATGGCTTTATGTGTGTGTGTGTCTGTGTGTGTGATATTTTAGTTGAGTATCGTCCAAGGATGCAACAGGAAGATTTTCAAGTCCACCCCGAAACTTTATGTGGAGAAGGTTTCGAAAATTTTCATTTTCTCAAAAATGGCTTTGACAATTTTGATTAAAATATCTTATATTGCATAACTGGTAAAACCTTAAGAATTAGACAAAAACTTACTACACAAAAAATGCCGAGGTGGGTAAAACCCAGAATTTATGTCCTATACATTTTTTTTTCTTGGATTTGGCCGTTTTAGAGACATTCCTTTTTATTGATTTTAGTTTAAAAATTCTTAAAGCTATTCTTATGTGGAAACTTGTCAACGCTTGTTCACACAAAGGGACGTATTTTAATCCCATAGCAACCTCGTGTTAAAACATTTGACTGTCGCTTTAGTCTAGTGCAGTCCTTTATTTCCTTTTTAGTTAGAAGGAAATAAGCAATGTTGTTGAAGTTTTAGCATGCAATAGAGAGAAGAATAAACCTTTTAAATGCAATTTGTTACAGGAATGTAGAGAAAGTCATGTGAACGAAACACATCAGTATTTTTAATAGTGCAACATGCTGAGCATCATAAAAGAGGTTTACCGCTAATACTTTACAGAATTTAAAAGCAGCATCTTTCCTAGTTTTATATATGAGGATTTTTCCAGTTTATTATCTGAGTTCTTTTATTCATATGCTGTAATTTTCTTGTGTTGCCTATTCCACAGGCTAATAGCCAATAGGAATCCAATCTTTACAATTGGTTTCCTTTAAATAGCTTGAGCATTTTTCCACCCAAAATGTTTCTTTGGATGGGAAAGTCCTTAAAATAACCCACCTTGTATCCTAAAATAAAGTTTTTATTTGTTTCGGGGTAGCTGTGCAGTTACACGCGCGATAACCTATTACCTTCTCTGCCAAACCTAGCGAATACTGTCTTATATTCCAACGCAAATTTCGATATACTTTTCCAGAGGAAATAGGTGTTTTGAAGCTCCATGGATAAAAACGGCATTTTTAGGACAAGGCTTTTTTTTTGCATTGTATAGTTTTGTTTTACTTGTGTATGTGTGTGAACAGCATACATCAGAAACGATATATTGAGTAAATTCTAACATGGAATTTAATTTTACTATCTTATAAAAGACGGTAAAAATGTGTTTAACAATATCCTCCATTCAAAAACATCCTTCATATGGAACATTTTTCATATATTTACTATTCTCTCAAAAATTACTTTAACAGTTTTGATTAACATATTATCCGTTTAATAAATTTTCTGTAGATGAGACAAAAACTGGCCGCACAAAAAATTAGAACCCTTTAAAATAAATAATGTATTTCAAATAAACTTTGTAGCAAAAGGATTTTTCTAAGATATCTATACATTGGTTTACATTTTTAGTGTCTATTAGTTTTAAGATTCTGTTGTTATTCAGTCGTTGGTCGTGATTTCATTGGATTAGTAACTATATCATCTGAAGGCTAGTACAAAAGGATTCGCTTTAAACATCCAACGTTTGATTCGGTTTCCCTTGTGTGAATCTACAACGAAATGGCAATAGCATGATAAACATATTGTATTTTAATTAATTTTTTTTGAGAAATTCATAATTTACAAACAATGTAAACCCGACGTCGCATCCTTGGAAGATGTTGAAGTTAAATACCAAGTTGAGTATTTAGCGAACTTTTAGTTCAAAGACGTACACACATATAAACACGAAAACGCGCGCGAACACACACCACACTCACACATATACGCACATGTGTGCGCAAAGCTTTTTGGACTTTTTTTTTTTTTTATTTTGATTAAGCAGGTTTCAAAACATTTATTTTTGGTCAAACCTCGGTATCAAATTTTTAACTGAAATGAAACACCTCTACTATGTGCGTTGTACATATGTGGTTGAGAATGCAATACGTTTTCGTAATGGTAGTGTGTAGAAATTGTATAGAAACAGTATTGTTAGAAAAATTCAAGTGAATGTGTCACGAGATGTGTTGGTGTTGGAATGCTACTTTTTTATATTACGACTGCAATAGCGTCTTTTTTATTGACCCTCAGGCAAGACCTAATTAGCCATCAAGGGACAGAGAGCGCGACTTAGAACACACACCACAAACACCCATACCCAAGGCAGGAGTCGAATCCTCGATCTCCTGCGCTACAGATCACTACAAGAAATATAATTCACAATCTTTTTTTTTTTTTTGCTTTAATATTTGTAATAAATGTTGCTTTTTTTTACTTCTTGAAGCCTGGCTTTCGAATATACGACAAATTTGGTTTTCGTGTGTCTTACCATACAACTACTGGGGTCCACATTACTTGATATAGGTCCCTTAAATTCGTTTGTCATTATATCAAGAACAAAGATGTACATTGCTGGAAAATTAGGAATAAGAAATGCATCCTATATAGAGAAAATTGCAGATATGAAACTTTGGTTTATCTAGGCGCTCTTAAAACTGAAAATGCACCAGTTCCAGTTAGACTTAGCCTGGACTGAGCTGTAGTCTAAAGAAAGCGTCTCACTCATATTCCAGTTAGACTTAGCCTGGACTGAGCTGTAGTCTAAAGAAAGCGTCTCACTCATATTCCAGTTAGACTTAGCCTGGACTGAGCTGTAGTCTAAAGAAAGCGTCTCACTCATATTCCAGTTAGACTTAGCCTGGACTGAGCTGTAGTCTAAAGAAAGCGTCTCGCTCATATTCCAGTTAGACTTAGCCTGGACTGAGCAGTAGTCTAAAGAAAGCGTCTCACTCATATTCCAGTTAGACTGAGCCTGGACTGAGCTGTAGTCTAAAGAAAGCGTCTCACTCATATTCCAGTTAGACTGAGCCTGGACTGAGCTGTAGTCTAAAGAAAGCGTCTCACTCATATTCCAGTTAGACTGAGCCTGGACTGAGCTGAAGTCTAAAGAAAGCGTCTCACTCATATTACAGTTAGACTTAGCCTGGACTGAGCTGTAGTCTAAAGAAAGCGTCTCACTCATATTCCAGTTAGACTGAGCCTGGACTGAGCTGTAGTCTAAAGAAAGCGTCTCACTCATATTCCAGTTAGACTGAGCCTGGACTGAGCTGTAGTCTAAAGAAAGCGTCTCACTCATATTCCAGGTAGACTTAGCCTGGACTGAGCTGTAGTCTAAAGAAAGCGCCTCACTCATATTCCAGTTAGACTTAACCTGGACTGAGCTGTAGTCTAAAGAAAGCGTCTCACTCATATTCCAGTTAGACTGAGCCTGGACTGAGCTGTAGTCTAAAGAAAGCGTCTCACTCATATTCCAGTTAGACTGAGCCTGGACTGAGCTGTAGTCTAAAGAAAGAGTCTCACTCATATTCCAGTTAGACTGAGCCTGGACTGAGCTGTAGTCTAAAGAAAGCGTCTCGCTCATATTCCAGTTAGACTTAGCCTGGACTGAGCTGTAGTCTAAAGAAAGCGTCTCGCTCATATTCCAGTTAGACTTAGCCTGGACTGAGCTGTAGTCTAAAGAAAGCGTCTCACTCATATTCCAGTTAGACTTAGCCTGGACTGAGCTGTAGTCTAAAGAAAGCGTCTCGCTCATATTCCAGTTAGACTTAGCCTGGACTGAGCTGTAGTCTAAAGAAAGCGTCTCACTCATATTCCAGTTAGACTGAGCCTGGACTGAGCTGTAGTCTAAAGAAAGCGTCTCACTCATATTCCAGTTAGACTTAGCCTGGACTGAGCTGTAGTCTAAAGAAAGCGTCTCACTCATATTCCAGTTAGACTGAGCCTGGACTGAGCTGTAGTCTAAAGAAAGCGTCTCACTCATATTCCAGTTAGACTGAGCCTGGACTAGGCTGTAGTCTAAAGAAAGCGTCTCACTCATATTCCAGTTAGACTGAACCTGGACTGAGCTGTAGTCTAAAGAAAGCGTCTCGCTCATATTCCAGTTAGACTGAGCCCGGACTGAGCTGTAGTCTAAAGAAAGCGTCTCGTTCATATTCCAGTTAGAATTAGCCTGGACTGAGCTGTAGTCTAAAGAAAGCGTCTCGCTCATATTCCAGTTAGACTGAGCCTGGACTGAGCTGTAGTCTAAAGAAAGCGTCTCACTCATATTCCAGTTAGACTGAGCCCGGACTGAGCTGTAGTCTAAAGAAAGCGTCTCGCTCATATTCCAGTTAGACTGAGCCTGGACTGAGCTGTAGTCTAAAGAAAGCGTCTCACTCATATTCCAGTTAGACTGAGCCTGGACTGAGCTGTAGTCTAAAGAAAGCGTCTCACTTATATTCCAGTTAGACTGAGCCTGGACTGAGCTGTAGTCTAAAGAAAGCGTCTCACTCATATTCCAGTTAGACTGAGCCTGGACTGAGCTGTAGTCTAAAGAAAGCGTCTCGCTCATATTCCAGTTAGACTTAGCCTGGCCTGAGCTGTAGTCTAAAGAAAGCGTCTCGCTCATATTCCAGTTAGACTTAGCCTGGACTGAGCTGTAGTCTAAAGAAAGCGTCTCACTCATATTCCAGTTAGATTTAGCCTGGACTGAGCTGTAGTCTAAAGAAAGCGTCTCGCTCATATTCCAGTTAGACTTAGCCTGGACTGAGCTGTAGTCTAAAGAAAGCGTCTCACTCATATTCCAGTTAGACTGAGCCTGGACTGAGCTGTAGTCTAAAGAAAGCGTCTCACTCATATTCCAGTTAGACTTAGCCTGGACTGAGCTGTAGTCTAAAGAAAGCGTCTCACTCATATTCCAGTTAGACTGAGCCTGGACTGAGCTGAAGTCTAAAGAAAGCGTCTCACTCATATTACAGTTAGACTTAGCCTGGACTGAGCTGTAGTCTAAAGAAAGCGTCTCACTCATATTCCAGTTAGACTGAGCCTGGACTGAGCTGTAGTCTAAAGAAAGCGTCTCACTCATATTCGAGTTAGACTGAACCTGGACTGAGCTGTAGTCTAAAGAAAGCGTCTCACTCATATTCCAGTTAGACCTAGCCTGGACTGAGCTGTAGTCTAAAGAAAGCGTCTCACTCATATTCCAGTTAGACTGAGCCTGGACTGAGCTGAAGTCTAAAGAAAGCGTCTCACTCATATTACAGTTAGACTTAGCCTGGACTCAGCTGTAGTCTAAAGAAAGCGTCTCACTCATATTCCAGTTAGACTGAGCCTGGACTGAGCTGTATTCTAAAGAAAGCGTCTCACTCATATTCCAGTTAGACTGAGCCTGGACTGAGCTGTAGTCTAAAGAAAGCGTCTCACTCATATTCCAGTTAGACTGAGCCTGGACTGAGCTGTAGTCTAAAGAAAGCGTCTCACTCATATTCCAGTTAGACTGAGCCTGGACTGAGCTGTAGTCTAAAGAAAGCGTCTCACTCATATTCCTGTTAGACTGAGCCTGGACTGAGCTGTAGTCTAAAGAAAGCGTCTCACTCATATTCCAGTTAGACTGAGCCTGTACTGAGCTGTAGTCTAAAGAAAGCGTCTCACTCATATTCCAGTTAGACTGAGCTGTAGTCTAAAGAAAGCGTCTCACTCATATTCCAGTTAGACTGAGCCTGGACTGAGCTGTAGTCTAAAGAAAGCGTCTCACTCATATTCCAGTTAGACTTAGCCTGGACTGAGCTGTAGTCTAAAGAAAGCGTCTCGCTCATATTCCAGTTAGACTTAGCCTGGACTGAGCTGTAGTCTAAAGAAAGCGTCTCACTCATATTCCAGTTAGACTGAGCCTGGACTGAGCTGTAGTCTAAAGAAAGCGTCTCGCTCATATTTCAGTTAGACTTAGCCTGGACTGAGCTGTAGTCTAGAGAAAGCGTCTCGCTCATATTCCAGTTAGACTTAGCCTGGACTGAGCTGTAGTCTAAAGAAAGCGTCTCACTCATATTCCAGTTAGACTGAGCCTGGACTGAGCTGTAGTCTAAAGAAAGCGTCTCACTCATATTCCAGTTAGACTTAGCCTGGACTGAGCTGTAGTCTAAAGACAGCGTCTCACTCATATTCCAGTTAGACTTAGCCTGGACTGAGCTGTAGTCTAAAGAAAGCGTCTCACTCATATTCCAGTTAGACTGAGCCTGGACTGAGCTGTAGTCTAAAGAAAGCGTCTCACTCATATTACAGTTAGACTGAGCCTGGACTGAGCTGTAGTCTAAAGAAAGCGTCTCACTCATATTACAGTTAGACTTAGCCTGGACTGGGCTGTGGTCTAAAGAAAGCGTCTCACTCATATTCCAGTTAGACTGAGCCTGGACTGAGTTGTAGTCTAAGGAAAGCGTCTCACTCATATTCCAGTTAGACTGAGCCTGGACTGAGCTGTAGTCTAAAGAAAGCGTCTCACTCATATTCCAGTTAGACTGAGCCTGGACTGAGCTGTAGTCTAAAGAAAGCGTCTCACTCATATTCCAGTTAGACTGAGCCTGGACTGAGCTGTAGTCTAAAGAAAGCGTCTCACTCATATTCCAGTTAGACTGAGCCTGGACTGAGCTGTAGTCTAAAGAAAGCGTCTCACTCATATTCCAGTTAGACTGAGCCTGGACTGAGCTGTAGTCTAAAGAAAGCGTCTCACTCATATTCCAGTTAGACTGAGCCTGGACTGAGCTGTAGTCTAAAGAAAGCGTCTCACTCATATTCCAGTTAGACTGAGCCTGGACTGAGCTGTAGTCTAAAGAAAGCGTCTCACTCATATTCCAGTTAGACTTAGCCTGTACTGAGCTGTAGTCTAAAGAAAGCGTCTCACTCATATTCCAGTTAGACTGAGCCTGGACTGAGCTGTAGTCTAAAGAAAGCGTCTCACTCATATTCCAGTTAGACTGAGCCTGGACTGAGCTGTAGTCTAAAGAAAGCGTCTCACTCATATTCCAGTTAGACTGAGCCTGGACTGAGCTGTAGTCTAAAGAAAGCGTCTCACTCATATTCCAGTTAGACTGAGCCTGGACTGAGCTGTAGTCTAAAGAAAGCGTCTCACTCATATTCCAGTTAGACTGAGCCTGGACTGAGCTGTAGTCTAAAGAAAGCGTCTCACTCATATTCCAGTTAGACTGAGCCTGGACTGAGCTGTAGTCTAAAGAAAGCGTCTCGCTCATATTCCAGTTAGACTGAGCCTGGACTGAGCTGTAGTCTAAAGAAAGCGTCTCGCTCATATTCCAGTTAGACTGAGCCCGGACTGAGCTGTAGTCTAAAGAAAGCGTCTCGTTCATATTCCAGTTAGACTTAGCCTGGACTGAGCTGTAGTCTAAAGAAAGCGTCTCGCTCATATTCCAGTTAGACTGAGCCTGGACTGAGCTGTAGTCTAAAGAAAGCGTCTCACTCATATTCCAGTTAGACTGAGCCCGGACTGAGCTGTAGTCTAAAGAAAGCGTCTCGCTCATATTCCAGTTAGACTGAGCCTGGACTGAGCTGTAGTCTAAAGAAAGCGTCTCACTCATATTCCAGTTAGACTGAGCCCGGACTGAGCTGTAGTCTAAAGAAAGCGTCTCGCTCATATTCCAGTTAGACTTGGCCTGGACTGAGCTGTAGTCTAAAGAAAGCGTCTCACTCATATTCCAGTTAGACTGAGCCTGGACTGAGCTGTAGTCTAAAGAAAGCGTCTCACTCATATTCCAGTTAGACTGAGCCTGGACTGAGCTGTAGTCTAAAGAAAGCGTCTCACTCATATTCCAGTTAGACTGAGCTGTAGTCTAAAGAAAGCGTCTCACTCATATTCCAGTTAGACTGAGCCTGGACTGAGCTGTAGTCTAAAGAAAGCGTCTCACTCATATTCCTGTTAGACTGAGCCTGGACTGAGCTGTAGTCTAAAGAAAGCGTCTCACTCATATTCCAGTTAGACTGAGCCTGGACTGAGCTGTTGTCTAAAGAAAGCGTCTCACTCATATTCCAGTTAGACTGAGCCTGGACTGAGCTGTAGTCTAAAGAAAGCGTCTCACTCATATTCCAGTTAGACTTAGCCTGGACTGAGCTGTAGTCTAAAGAAAGCGTCTCACTCATATTCCAGTTAGACTGAGCCTGGACTGAGCTGTAGTCTAAAGAAAGCGTCTCACTCATATTCCAGTTAGACTGAGCCTGGACTGAGCTGTAGTCTAAAGAAAGCGTCTCACTCATATTCCAGTTAGACTTAGCCTGGACTGAGCTGTAGTCTAAAGAAAGCGTCTCGCTCATATTCCAGTTAGACTTAGCCTGGACTGAGCTGTAGTCTAAAGAAAGCGTCTCACTCATATTCCAGTTAGACTGAACCTGGACTGAGCTGTAGTCTAAAGAAAGCGTCTCACTCATATTCCCTGTTAGACTGAGCCTGGACTGAGCTGTAGTCTAAAGAAAGCGTCTCACTCATATTCCAGTTAGACTGAGCCTGGACTGAGCTGTAGTCTAAAGAAAGCGTCTCGCTCATATTTCAGTTAGACTTAGCCTGGACTGAGCTGTAGTCTAAAGAAAGCGTCTCACTCATATTCCAGTTAGACTTAGCCTGGACTGAGCTGTAGTCTAAAGAAAGCGTCTCGCTCATATTCCAGGTAGTCTTAGCCTGGACTGAGCTGTAGTCTAAAGAAAGCGTCTCACTCATATTCCAGTTAGACTGAGCCTGGACTGAGCTGTAGTCTAAAGAAAGCGTCTCGCTCATATTCCAGTTAGGCTTAGCCTGGACTGAGCTGTAGTCTAAAGAAAGCGTCTCGCTCATATTCCAGTTAGACTTAGCCTGGACTGAGCTGTAGTCTAAAGAAAGCGTCTCACTCATATTCCAGTTAGACTGAGCCTGGACTGAGCTGTAGTCTAAAGAAAGCGTCTCACTCATATTCCAGTTAGACTTAGCCTGGACTGAGCTGTAGTCTAAAGAAAGCGTCTCACTCATATTCCAGTTAGACTGAGCCTGGACTGAGCTGTAGTCTAAAGAAAGCGTCTCACTCATATTCCAGTTAGACTGAGCCTGGACTGAGCTGTAGTCTAAAGAAAGCGTCTCACTCATATCCCAGTTAGACTGAGCCTGGACTGAGCTGTAGTCTAAAGAAAGCGTCTCACTCATATTCCAGTTAGACTTAGCCTGGACTGAGCTGTAGCCTAAAGAAAGCGTCTCACTCATATTCCAGTTAGACTGAGCCTGGACTGAGCTGTAGTCTAAAGAAAGCGTCTCACTCATATTCCAGTTAGACTGAGCCTGGACTGAGCTGTAGTCTAAAGAAAGCGTCTCACTCATATTCCAGATAGACTGAGCCTGGACTGAGCTGTAGTCTAAAGAAAGCGTCTCACTCATATTCCGGTTAGACTGAGCCTGGACTGAGCTGTAGTCTAAAGAAAGCGTCTCACTCATATTCCAGTTAGACTGAGCCTGGACTGAGCTGTAGTCTAAAGAAAGCGTCTCACTCATATTCCAGTTAGACTGAGCCTGGATTGAGCTGTAGTCTAAAGAAAGCGTCTCGCTCATATTCCAGTTAGACTGAGCCTGGACTGAGCTGTAGTCTAAAGAAAGCGTCTCGCTCATATTCCAGTTAGACTGAGCCCGGACTGAGCTGTAGTCTAAAGAAAGCGTCTCGTTCATATTCCAGTTAGACTTAGCCTGGACTGAGCTGTAGTCTAAAGAAAGCGTCTCGCTCATATTCCAGTTGGACTGAGCTGTAGTCTAAAGAAAGCGTCTCACTCATATTCCAGTTAGACTGAGCCCGGACTGAGCTGTAGTCTAAAGAAAGCGTCTTGCTCATATTCCAGTTAGACTGAGCCTGGACTGAGCTGTAGTCTAAAGAAAGCGTCTCACTCATATTCCAGTTAGACTGAGCCCGGACTGAGCTGTAGTCTAAAGAAAGCGTCTCGCTCATATTCCAGTTAGTCTTAGCCTGGACTGAGCTGTAGTCTAAAGAAAGCGTCTCATTCATATTCCAGTTAGACTGAGCCTGGACTGAGCTGTAGTCTAAAGAAAGCGTCTCACTCATATTCCAGTTAGACTGAGCCTGGACTGAGCTGTAGTCTAAAGAAAGCGTCTCACTCATATTCCAGTTAGACTGAGCTGTAGTCTAAAGAAAGCGTCTCACTCATATTCCAGTTAGACTGAGCCTGGACTGAGCTGTAGTCTAAAGAAAGCGTCTCACTCATATTCCTGTTAGACTGAGCCTGGACTGAGCTGTAGTCTAAAGAAAGCGTCTCACTCATATTCCAGTTAGACTGAGCCTGTACTGAGCTGTAGTCTAAAGAAAGCGTCTCACTCATATTCCAGTTAGAATGAGCTGTAGTCTAAAGAAAGCGTCTCACTCATATTCCAGTTAGACTGAGCCTGGACTGAGCTGTAGTCTAAAGAAAGCGTCTCACTCATATTCCAGTTACACTTAGCCTGGACTGAGCTGTAGTCTAAAGAAAGCGTCTCACTCATATTCCAGTTAGACTGAGCCTGGACTGAGCTGTAGTCTAAAGAAAGCGTCTCACTCATATTCCAGTTAGACTGAGCCTGGACTGAGCTGTAGTCTAAAGAAAGCGTCTCACTCATATTCCAGTTAGACTGAGCCTGGACTGAGCTGTAGTCTAAAGAAAGCGTCTCACTCATATTCCAGTTAGACTGAGCCTGGACTGAGCTGTAGTCTAAAGAAAGCGTCTCACTCATATTCCAGTTAGACTTAGCCTGGACTGAGCTGTAGTCTAAAGAAAGCGTCTCACTCATATTCCAGTTAGACTGAGCTGTAGTCTAAAGAAAGCGTCTCACTCATATTCCAGTTAGACTGAGCTGTAGTCTAAAGAAAGCGTCTCACTCATATTCCGAAGAGGCAGACGGTCTGGTTGTTTGGATTTAATTAAAATACTGAGGCGAACGTAGCGGAATGTGAAAACGAGATACATACCACCCCAAGATTAGCAGCACACAGACCTCTGGTCTATAACGTACTGACAAGGCTATCTGCATGCACCTTGTTGATAGACTTGCAAGTTTCATAACTAGCACCATGCACCTCTAAAAGCATTTTCGTTACTAGCGATGAAATGAAAGGATCTACAAAAAATATGTATTTGAATATATATCCATAGATAATAATATTTCTAGAAATATTTATTTTAACTTTTACAACAATTCGATGATGACTTGATGCTATATGTAAACTAAATACCTATTGAAGTTACGAGAAAGCTAGTCACTTACTGCTGAATACTTTTAAAAACATTGTTTATCTCATTGCTAAATTTTGCAGCTTACAATTTTAAGTATTCGGTTATTAAAATAGAAACACTTCCATAAATGCTATAACATCCGAAACAAAATTCTATTTTCGTCATATACCCTTTCGTTAAGGTCAGTTAGACGCTCTATATAAAACGGCACCGCTGATTCTTTAAATTAAAACATTTTTTACAGAAACAGTTCCTATGAGTTTTACTTTCTCTGGCCCGCATTTGTAATGCACATAGTGGACAGAGAAAATATTGCAATCCACCAAAAAAAATTCGATATCGAGATTTCGCCAGAAATACATGTTTAGAGTCCCTTTGAATCTGTAAAAAGCATTCTTAGAAATATGTGCGTGTGTCTCTCTGTATTTGTGTGTGTATGTGTGTGTGTGTGTGTGTGTGTGTGTGTGTGGGCAGAATTGCTAAAAAAAAACAAAGTCAATTAAGTATCAAACTTGGTATTTAATTTCATATCTTCCAAAAAGATTCTAAAGAAAATTCCCCCACTTCAACTACAAGGATGTGCCAAGAAGGTTCTAAAGAAAATTCCCCCACCCCAGATACCCTTTATATGGAACCAGTGTTGAAAGTTTTGATTTTCTCAAAAATGGTCTAACGATTTAGATTAAAATGTCATATATTTAAGATATTTTTATAACAAATAAAATGTACATCTTCAATTTTTTGGGAATAACCTCTGAAGACTTCTTTATTCTCGGTGAGTTTTGTATAACTTTTGTATAATTGATAAACTGTAATAGATGGACAAGCTGAATACCGAAAATATATCTCAATAAAACAAACAATTTATTTCTTATACCTTGTTTTGTAGAGTTAAGCATTTTTGAGGTATTTCGAGTTATCGGTTTCAGTTTTAAGATACTTAAACTTTCCTCAAACAGGAGACATTTTTTGTCCCTCTTCTGTTTACTGCTAGGAAGCAAAGGGAACCGAATTTCAATTGTTTCACTTAGAGAGCGACTTTTAAAAGATCTGACTATCGCTTTAGCCTAGTGTATTCCTTTATATCCCTTCTATTAACAAAGAAGCAAGTAAAAATAAATGTCTATTCTGGTTGGTATGCTGATTACCGTCGTATAGATAAAAGAATAATCTTTTGCAAGCAAATGTTGTTTGTGGGATAGCTAGAGAAAATCATATCAACGGAACCATTATTTTTTTAGAGCTGTTGAGAGAAACATATACATTTGGAAATTTCTCCCTAATTCACGTACTATTGAGTCTTACCCTTTCGTGCTTCACTGCACATCACTTGTCTTACCTTAAAATAAATTTCTATTAAAAAAACTCCCTTACTTTTTCTACGCAGTACAACGTAGGTAGGTATAGTACTTCACCCAAAAATTCGATACCGACATTTCACCAGAAATACACGCTTTAGGGTCTCCTGTATCGAAAAGGCTCATTTTTAGAAAAAGGTCCGTGTGTGTTTATGTCCTTGTGTTTGCACTGTTAGAAAAAGTTCCACTTGAGTTCTTTTTGGTCAGCATAGCTCAAAAACGAAACGACAGTTAAATACCAAACTTAGTAATTATATTTAGTATCTTCTAAGGATACGACATGAATATTTTCTAGAAAATCCCTCCACCACAAACTACCCTTTATATGGAACATTTGTTGAAAAGTTTGTTTTTCTCAAAAATGGCTGTAACGACTTTATTAAAATGTAGTATATTTAATAGTATATTCTATATTTGCATCACAAATAGTATATATATTAAATTTCCTGGGAGTAGCCTCTGAAGACCTATATTCTGAATGAGTTTTGCAGAATTTTGCATAACAGTTAACCGTAGGAGACTGAACCTCAAGTATTTCACATAGTAACAAGTTTTTATAATATTAGAATATCGCATTAGCCTAGTGTATTCACTAATTTTCGTTCTGTTTACAAGGAAGCAAGTAACAAGAATAATTCTATATGCATTAGCACAATGTAGGTAAAACAATAGTCTGTTTTAAAAATAGTTTTATGTGGAACAGCCACAGATATTTATGCGAATGCAACACGTCGCATTTTTAATCTCAGGGACGCGGGAAACTGCATTGTGTATGTTTTAAACACCCTGTATAAAATAATTATGTTTTTTCTAAGCAATATATAATATCTATACCGTTGTTGTGAACACCTTTTCTCTGGAGGAGGGGATACTATTAACTTTTTTAATTCTTGAGGTCCAGAAATGACAAATACAATAGCAATGTAATGCTATTGCTTGGTTAATATATCATAAATTCAAAGATGTCCAATTCATTAAACTTTATACTTGCTTTGCTTTAACATTTTACACAACACTCAAATTAAAGCTCTTAATGAAACAATATGTTCAGCATGTGTCACATGTCTACACTTTATCGTGGTTCCCAATTTCTTGTTTGTATACTGCCGAATTCGGTACGAACTGAATGTTCAGCTAAGATTTAAATTTGTTTTCTATTTATTTCCAAAAGATAGCTGTATTTTTACAAGACTGAAAGTGATGAACGTCACTGCCCCGTATCGGCACGAATGCTTTGCTGCGCGAAGCTATTGGTAAAAGGTCCTGACGTATTCCCTACTCTCTTTCCCTGCGGACACCGCACGTTCCGAGGGAGATGACGTAAGCGCACCGTAATGCATGTGCACTTCTCCTGGCTTCCGGCTATAGATGCGGAATAACTACAAAAATCTGATGTGTACCATTCACATGACTTTCTCCATATCCCTCCAACAAATTATTCTTAAATAGCTTATACTTTTATTTACTTTATGCTAATCAGAAAAAAAAATAGCAGAAATAGTCAAATTACTCGCTTCCTTGTAAGTAGAAGCGAAATAAGGGACAACTGTAGGTTAAAGTGATAGTCAAAAGCTCGTTGCTATGTCAATGAAGTTCCTTTATCTATATGGATAGGAGTTGACAAGTTCCTGTATGAGAAAAGTATACGTTTTTCATAGCAGAAATTAAAAATAAGGAATTTCACAAAAACGACGAACTCCACGAAAAAATTGTATATAACATAAATTTTGTGTTTTAATGTGCTCTATATTTTTTGTGTAATAAGTGTTTGTCCATCTCTTACGGTTTAGCAGTTATTCAAAATTTAGTAAAATTCATCCAGAATAAACTACTCTTCAGAAAATTCCCAGAAAATCCAAGATATACATTTTATTTGTCAGGTAAATATGTTTAATATAGGAAGTTTTAATCAAAATCGTTAGAGCCATTTGTGAGAAAATAACAATTTTCGAAAAAAGTACCATGTAAAGGGTAGTTGGGGATGGGGGGATTTTTCTCAAAATCTTCGTGTCGCATCCCTGGAAGATACTAAACTGAAATACCAAGTTTGGTATTTTACCGACTTTTCGTTTTTGAGTTATCGTGTTCACAGACACACGGACACACGGACACCGGACACACACACACACACACACACACACACACACACACACACGGACCTTTTTGTGAAAATGCTTTTTTTGGATATTGGGGACCCTAAAACAGATTTCCGGTGAAATCTCGGTATCGAATTTTTTGGTGGAGTGCAATACTTTCTCTATACACTATGTACATAGTGCGTATGGAGAAAGTAAAAATTGGCGGCCGTTTCAATGTCTCATAAACTAGCAAAGCTAGGAAAGTGTCAAAATATGGTAAATGAAGGCTTATAAGAAATTCATTTAAACTAAAGACGGATAACAACACTAAGAGCAGAAGGCATAAATACACATATTTCTGCAGACACTGCAAATGACAACAAAGAGAAGCAAATTCCTCTAGTACCATACTCCTCTTACTGCTGAAGTTATCATAGGATTCCTCCCTTCTTAGCTAGACCAATTAGTCGGCAAAAATCATGCTATTGTACCCGCAAATATAGTTCCTCCGCATTTTCAGAACGACATTCCGATCATAAAACTGGTGTTGTTAAATATTATTCGTTCGGCTGTTTCTTTAACCCCTCCAGTGAGGTTCCCAGAATTCAATGGGGCATCTTTCAAGCATTTATGTGCTTAGTAATTCTCTACGCAGCTGAATTCTCTTTGAACATTCAATTTCGTACTGTTTATCTCAAGTGGACTGCGCGTCACTGCCCAAGTAAGTTTTCCTGCTATAACGTAAACCGAAATATTAAAAAATCGTGCTGTAGCTGTATTACTTGACTCGCTTTTGTTGGAGCATAACAGTCGATTCATACTCAGCGATATTCTACCTGCCATATGCAAATAAAGAGGAGGGATCGATGCAATGTTAAATTCAGCGCTTGTTCCTTGCTGTTAATAATCGTGTTTTATAATACTTCCATGAATAATTAAATTCATCTCGAATATTATGTGGATGACCAGCAAGTTACCTCGCTAAAAATGTACATCGCATTAAACATATTATATGTAATATGCAGTTTCGGAAGAAGGTATTAAGTATTTTCGAGATATTCCTAGCTGTTATTACTTTCTCTACACGTCCTATGTGCATAGTGTATAGAGAAAGTATTGCACTCCACCAAAAAATTCAATATCGAGATTTCACCGGAAATATCCATTTTAGAGTCCCCTATATCCAAAAAAAGTATTTTCAGAAAAAGGTCTCTGTGTGTATGTCCTTGTGACCGTGTGTCAGTGTGTCCGTAAGTCCGTGTGTCTGTGAACATAAACGAAAAGTCGGTAAATACCAAACTTGGCCCTTAAGTTTAGCATCTTCCAGGGATGCGACACGAAGATTTTGAGAAAAATTCCCCCACCCTGAACTACCCTTTACATGGAACTTTTTTCGAAAATTTTGATTTTCTAAAAAATGGCTATAACGATTTTAATTAAAAGATCGTATATTAAAGATATTTACCTGACAAATAAAATGTATATTTTCTGGGAATAGTGAATTTTACGGAATTTTGCATAACTGCTAAACCGTAAGAGATAGACAAAAATTTTCCACACAAAAAATGTAGAACACACTAAAACACACAAGTTATGTTGTATACATTTTTTTTGTTGGAGTTGAGCGTTTTTGAGATATTCCTTGTTTTTGTTTTCAGGTACAAAAAACTTAACTTTTCTCATACAGGAATCTGTCAACTCCTGTCCATACCAACAAAGGAACTTCAGTCACATAGCAACCAGCTTTTGACTGTCACTTTAACCTATGCTACTTCCTTATTTCGCTTCTACTTACAAGGAAGCAAGTAATAAGACTATTTCTGCTAATTTTTTGTCAATTAGCATGTAATATATAGAAGCATAAGTTTATTAAAATAATTTATTACAAAGATGTAGAGAAAGTCATCTGAATGGAACACTCAGATTTTTTTTAACTTTTTTATACTTTTTTATCTCTGACAATTGAAAAATCTGCAATATGTATGCCACTTCGTTGAAGATTATATTACTTAGTACACACAACAAGACAAAATTCTATCTTGCATAATTATTTAAATTAAACATTACTGCCTATATTCATTTTATAATAAAAAAGCTCAACGTGATGTATTTTTTGTAATTTTCACATCAAAAATTAAAGTTTTAGAAGTAGATGAGTTTAGAATAGGTATATCATATTTGTATACTGGACACTGATCATCCTAGAAAAGGATTAGGCTTCATATTCTTCAAAACTGTTAATTTTTCAAAATTAATTATTTATTCCCCAAAATTATACTAGTATTTCAAAAAGATATATATCACTTTCCTTAATGCCTTTGGGAGACAATACAAAAATGTTGAAACTAATTAGTAAGAATTTGCATGGTGGGGAGCATTTTTGGCAGGGAAAAGTGTTGAACAAATGAGCAAGAAGGCACAATTTAAAGGTAGTTGTTCTCTTAATAAGCATGCGCTGGTTATAGCTTCACTTAACTGGGCCAAGTGGATGAAAACTATGTGGTTTCATAAACCTAGAATTGATATTATTTAATCATAAAAGTGATTTTTTTTAATTGTTCTTGTCATTTCATAAGGCTAATGTTAGTTAAACGGTTTTAACGCCTAATCGCCGTTTATTTCTCGTGATGCCATACATATATTTACATTTTAAAGCTAGCCTATGCCACCGGAATATTGAAGTTTTGAGTATCGTTTCACTTTCTATATTGACCTTGTACCTAGAACAAAATACACAATCAGTGATTATGATTGGAAAGGTTAAATTTGTATGAGAAAATTTACAATTCTAAGAATTGTATAATAATTTATAATTATAGAATAATAATCTTATACAAACGATAGTCTAAAGGAAATAATGCAAATGTAACCTCAAGAGCTCGTATATAGAATAAAATATCAAATTAAACAACATTCGTTTTCTGCTTTCAAAGCTACCTAAACTCTCAAACTATAATACCTTATACAGGCGGTTAGGAGAATAAGTGCAGATATTTACATTGGTAATTCATTTTATAATTATTTGCTTTATATGTTGACTTGCAATTTTACCTATTAAGAGCAGTGTTATTTTTGACTGCTTGCTACCTGAGATCTCGGGTCGAAAGTCGTAACCTTGGGTAGACATTGCTATAATGATTGTTGTAGTATTGGATCTGAGTTTGAATGATTTTGGCAAGGTCAATGACTCCACACTACCCAGGTCAGCCAATCACGTTTTGCGGCATGGAAACTTGGAGGTAATCCTGACCGTGTTCATTTCGCGCCGCAATTAAAACCATGCAAAGGACATCAGAAGGTAAATTATGTGATTGGTTTGTGTGAAAACTGTAGACGAAAGAAAACCACCGACACATCGAAGTGAATATACTGTATATTATGCCATTTATAAAAATATCTGTGTCTGCAACATCAATTGATGGCCACGATGATTGTTTTCTACCACTCCTCAATATCACAATTTTTTTATGTTGAGGTGGATAATGAAGGTCATTTTCTCAACCACGAATGACCTCGAGATTTCGAAACTGTCTTTCAATTTATAGAAGAGAGATGCAATATTAGCAGGTTTGTGCACTATCACATTTGAAATATGTACCTTCAGGTCAATGTTAAAGCCAGAAATTTGGTGATGGGTGGATTGGAAATCATGTGCTTAGTGTTTACTGACTTTCTGGTTTAATACTCTGTTCTGCTACCATATACCTCAATGATACACCCTATAATAGCTCAGCCTTCATTTTAAGAATGTCTTATAAAAATCAGCACATAAAAGTATCCTGGGTCCATTAAAAGTTTGAAGTTGGTCTGCTTTGTGCATAAGGGGCACCATATAAATATTTTTAGATACCACAACAATAGAAGGCGTGGTGCTCCAAAACATTTGCTATTCTTGTTGTTTAGTTTCTATTCATTTAAGAGACGTTCACCTGATAAACGTTGTAGTGGGCCACCTTCTACGTTAATCTGAAAGGTAATTCAAATGATTAACCAGTGTAAACTACTCTGAGAATATTATTAAAGTATGAATTATTTGCAAGCATTTTGAGCCAGCAATCACTATTTTAAACTTTTCACAATTAAACTTCTAGCAATTATTGCAGTCAAAATTAGAAATAAAGCGCCCCTGCTGTGTAATTAGCCTTAACGCCTCAGACGGTCATCTCTAAAAGACCTGCAGCTGAATAATTTCATGATAAGCAAAATCTCTTGTGTGTAATTTTAGATAATTCGATAATAGCGCTTACCTAACTGTGAGCACTAATATTCAGGGTGCGTGACTCTGAGGTATAGGAAATATCGAAACGTCAGAGCAGCCATAGCTAGTTGCTAATGCCAGGGCTTACAGGAGACTCTTAGCAGAATAGGGTGTAAAAGATATTAGTCGGGCTTAATGCTATAAAAATCTTATGAATGTGTTTTGCAGCATCGTTGTCCTTACAAAGAAAAAACTTACCCTAACTTTCCGGAGAAAGAGATATATGTATTGGATATTTAAATTACAAAGCTTAATGTTGGGACAGATATTGACCATTTAGATCTATAAAGGTAAAGGCGAGTATCTGTTTAACGCAATGCAAAGAAAAATGTTAGGTTATGTCTGAGAATCATTCCAACAAATCTTGTGTGTCAATATATATTATGTAATTAGTAATATGAGAGGTTCATTTTCTTATAATTTGCAGCCATCTCTGTAGAAGAGGAAAATCAACATTAAGGATGACATTTCAAATTTATATATATATATGCATTTTTTTTGAAATGTTATAATGACGATATCACGTGACATTCGATTTAGATAAACACTTTACAGAATATAGAATATTTCAAACACTTTATTATGTACATGTGTTAGATAATCGTAATATCCCCCGCGCCTCAAAATTTGGGAAAATTGGTTGAGATTATTGAATTGGCGCTTTGAACCACATAGAGAAACATTAAGCAAGGATAATTCAATAACTTTTTATTCCTGAATTATTATACATTTCTTTTAAAAAATATAGAAATTGATAAGTTAATAGTTGAAGTTGATAATTTTTCATAAAAATATTTTTTGATAAATTCCTATTGATGTTAGAAGAATTCTGTAAACCACAGTATTTTAACTTTCTCCACACGTACCAACTATGTTTATAGTGTATAAAGCAAGTATTGCATTCCACCCAAAAATTCGATACCGAGGTTTCACCGGTAATACATGTTTTAGGACCCCTTGAATAAAAAAAAAATCAGAAAAAGGTTTCTGTTTGGGTCTATCTGCCCCTTTCTCTCTCTCTCTCTCTCTCTCTCTCTCTCTCTCTCTCTCTCTCTCTCTCTCCTCTCTCTGTGTGTCTGTGGACAGCATAGCTCAAAAACGAAAAGGCGGTTAAATACCAAACTTGGTATTTAAGTTTAGTATCTTCCAAGGGTGCGGCAAAAAGATATTCAAGAAAATCCCTCCACTTCAAACTACCCTTTACACAAACATTTTTTAATTTTTTTTACTGAAAAATGGCTCTAACGATTTTGATTAAAATATATCATTAGAGCCATTTCCATCGTAAATAAAATGTATATCTTGAATTTACTGGGAATAGCTTCTGAAGACCGATATAACTAGTAAACCCAAAGAGATAGTCACAACTTACTGGGAATAGCTTCTGAAGACCGATTTAACTAGTAAACCCTAAGAGATAGTCACAACTTACTGGGAATAGCTTCTGAAGATGATATAACTAGTAAACCCTAAGAGATAGTCACAACTTACTGGGAATAGTTTCTGAAGATGATATAACTAGTAAACCCTAAGAGATAGTCACAACTTACTGGGAATAGCTTCTGAAGACGATATAACTAGTGAACCCTAGGAGATCGTCACAACTTACTGGGAATAGCTATTGAAGACGATATAACTAGTGAACCCTAGGAGATAGTCACAACTTACTGGGAATAGCTTGTGAAGACTAGTAACTAGTAAACCCTAAGAGATAGTCACAACTTACTGGGAATAGCTTCTGAAGACGATATAACTAGTGAACCCAAGGAGATAGTCACAACTTACTGGGAATAGTTTCTGAAGACTAGTAACTAGTAAACCCTAGGAGATAGTCACAACTTACTGGGAATAGCTTCTGAAGACTAGTAACTAGTAAACCCTAAGAGATAGTCACAACTTACTGGGAATAGCTTCTGAAGACTAGTAACTAGTAAACCCTAAGAGATAGTCACAACTTACTGGGAATAGCTTCTGAATACTAGTAACTAGTAAACCCTAAGAGATAGTTACAACTTACTGGGAATAGCTTCTGAAGACTAGTAACTAGTAAACCCTAAGAGATAGTCACAACTTACTGGGAATAGCTTCTGAATACTAGTAAATAGTAAACCCTAAGAGATAGTCACAGCTTACTGGGAATAGCTTCTGAAGACTAGTAACTAGTAAACCCTAAGAGATAGTCACAACTTACTGGGAATAGCTTCTGAAAACTAGTAACTAGTAAACCCTAAGAGATAGTCACAACTTACTGGGAATAGCTTCTGAAGACTAGTAACTAGTAAACACTAAGAGATAGTCACAACTTACTGGGAATAGCTTCTGAAGACTAGTAACTAGTAAACCCTAAGAGATAGTCACAACTTACTGGGAATAGCTTCTGAAGACTAGTAACTAGTAAACCCTAAGAGATAGTCACAACTTACTGGGAATAGCTTCTGAAGACTAGTAACTAGTAAACCCTATGAGATAATCACAACTTACTGGGAATAGCTTCTGAAGACTAGTAACTAGTAAACCCTAAGAGATAGTCACAACTTACTGGGAATAGCTTCTGAAGACGATATAACTAGTGAACCCTAGGAGATAGTCACAACTTACTGGGAATAGCTTCTGAAGACGATATAACTAGTAAACCCTAAGAGATAGTCACAACTTACTGGGAATAGCTTCTGAAGACTAGTAACTAGTAAACCCTAAGAGATAGTCACAACTTACTGGGAATAGTTTCTGAAGACGATATAACTAGTGAACCCTATGAGATAGTCACAACTTACTGGGAATAGCTTCCGAAGACTGATATAACTAGTGAACCCTAGGAGATAGTCACAACTTACTGGGAATAGCTTCTGAAGACGATATAACTAGTAAGCCCTAGGAGATAGTCACAACTTACTGGGAATAGCTTCTGAAGACGATATAACTAGTAAACCCTAGGAGATAGTCACAACTTACTGGGAATAGCTTCTGAAGACGATATAACTAGTAAACCCTAGGAGATAGTCACAACTTACTGGGAATAGCTTCTGAAGACGATATAACTAGTAAACCCTAAGAGATAGTCACAACTTACTGGGAATAGCTTCTGAAGACTAGTAACTAGTAAACCCTAATAGATAGTCACAACTTACTGGGAATAGCTTCTGAAGACGATATAACTAGTAAACCCTAGGAGATAGTCACAACTTACTGGGAATAGCTTCTTAAGACGATATAACTAGTAAACCCTAAGAGATAGTCACAAATTACTGGGAATAGCTTCTGAAGACGATATAAATAGTAAACCCTAAGAGATAGTCACAACTTACTGGGAATAGCTTCTGAAGACGATATAACTAAGAGATGGTCACAACTTACTGGGAATAGCTTCTGAAGACGATATAACTAAGAGATGGTCACAACTTACTGGGAATAGCTTCTGAAGACGATATAACTAAGAGATAGTCACAACTTACTGGGAATAGCTTCTGAAGACGATATAACTAGTAAACCCTAAGAGATAGTCACAACTTACTGGGAATAGCTTCTGAAGACGATATAACTAGTGAACCCTAGGAGATAGTCACAACTTACTGGGAATAGCTTCTGAAGACTAGTAACTAGTAAACCCTAAGAGATAGTTACAACTTACTGGGAATAGCTTCTGAAGACTAGTAACTAGTAAACCCTAAGAGATAGTCACAACTTTCTGGGAATAGCTTCTGAAGACTAGTAACTAGTAAACCCTAAGAGATAGTCACAACTTACTGGGAATAGCTTCTGAAGACTAGTAACTAGTAAACCCTAAGAGATAGTCACAACTTACTGGGAATAGCTTCTGAAGACTAGTAACTAGTAAACCCTAAGAGATAGTCACAACTTACTGGGAATAGCTTCTGAAGACTAGTAACTAGTAAACCCTAAGAGATAGTCACAACTTACTGGGAATAGCTTCTGAAGACTAGTAACTAGTAAACCCTAAGAGATAGTCACAACTTACTGGGAATAGCTTCTGAAGACTAGTAACTAGTAAACCCTATGAGATAATCACAACTTACTGGGAATAGCTTCTGAAGACTAGTAACTAGTAAACCCTAAGAGATAGTCACAACTTACTGGGAATAGCTTCTGAAGACGATATAACTAGTGAACCCTAGGAGATAGTCACAACTTACTGGGAATAGCTTCTGAAGACGATATAACTAGTAAACCCTAAGAGATAGTCACAACTTACTGGGAATAGCTTCTGAAGACTAGTAACTAGTAAACCCTAAGAGATAGTCACAACTTACTGGGAATAGTTTCTGAAGACGATATAACTAGTGAACCCTATGAGATAGTCACAACTTACTGGGAATAGCTTCCGAAGACTGATATAACTAGTAAACCCTAGGAGATAGTCACAACTTACTGGGAATAGCTTGTGAAGACTGATATAACTAGTAAACCCTAAGAGATAGTCACAACTTACTGGGAATAGTTTCTGAAGACGATATAACTAGTAAACCCTAGGAGATAGTCACAACTTACTGGGAATAGCTTGTGAAGACTGATATAACTAGTAAACCCTAGGAGATAGTCACAACTTACTGGGAATAGCTTCTGAAGACGATATAACTAGTAAACCCTAAGAGATAGTCACAACTTACTGGGAATAGCTTCTGAAGACTAGTAACTAGTAAACCCTAATAGATAGTCACAACTTACTGGGAATAGCTTCTGAAGACGATATAACTAGTAAACCCTAGGAGATAGTCACAACTTACTGGGAATAGCTTCTGAAGACGATATAACTAGTAAACCCTAAGAGATAGTCACAAATTACTGGGAATAGCTTCTGAAGACGATATAACTAGTAAACCCTAAGAGATAGTCACAACTTACTGGGAATAGCTTCTGAAGACGATATAACTAAGAGATGGTCACAACTTACTGGGAATAGCTTCTGAAGACGATATAACTAAGAGATGGTCACAACTTACTGGGAATAGGTTCTGAAGACGATATAACTAAGAGATAGTCACAGCTTACTGGGAATAGCTTCTGAAGACGATATAACTAGTAAACCCTAAGAGATAGTCACAACTTACTGGGAATAGCTTCTGAAGACGATATAACTAGTGAACCCTAGGAGATAGTCACAACTTACTGGGAATAGCTTCTGAAGACTAGTAACTAGTAAACCCTAAGAGATAGCTACAACTTACTGGAAATAGCTTCTGAAGACTAGTAACTAGTAAACCCTAAGAGATAGTCACAACTTTCTGGGAATAGCTTCTGAAGACTAGTAACTAGTAAACCCTAAGAGATAGTCACAACTTACTGGGAATAGCTTCTGAAGACTAGTAACTAGTAAACCCTAAGAGATAGTCACAACTTACTGGGAATAGCTTCTGAAGACTAGTAACTAGTAAACCCTAAGAGATAGTCACAACTTACTGGGAATAGCTTCTGAAGACTAGTAACTAGTAAACCCTAAGAGATAGTCACAACTTACTGGGAATAGCTTCTGAAGACGATATAACTAAGAGATGGTCACAACTTACTGGGAATAGCTTCTGAAGACTAGTAACTAGTAAACCCTAAGAGATAGTCACAACTTACTGGGAATAGCTTCTGAATACTAGTAAATAGTAAACCCTAAGAGATAGTCACAACTTACTGGGAATAGCTTCTGAAGACTAGTAACTAGTAAACCCTAAGAGATAGTCACAACTTACTGGGAATAGCTTCTGAAGACTAGTAACTAGTAAACCCTAAGAGATAGTCACAACTTACTGGGAATAGCTTCTGAAGACTAGTAACTAGTAAACCCTATGAGATAATCACAACTTACTGGGAATAGCTTCTGAAGACTAGTAACTAGTAAACCCTAAGAGATAGTCACAACTTACTGGGAATAGCTTCTGAAGACGATATAACTAGTGAACCCTAGGAGATGGTCACAACTTACTGGGAATAGCTTCTGAAGACGATATAACTAGTAAACCCTAAGAGATAGTCACAACTTACTGGGAATAGCTTCTGAAGACTAGTAACTAGTAAACCCTAAGAGATAGTCACAACTTACTGGGAATAGTTTCTGAAGACGATATAACTAGTGAACCCTATGAGATAGTCACAACTTACTGGGAATAGCTTCCGAAGACTGATATAACTAGTAAACCCTAGGAGATAGTCACAACTTACTGGGAATAGCTTGTGAAGACTGATATAACTAGTAAACCCTAAGAGATAGTCACAACTTACTGGGAATAGTTTCTGAAGACGATATAACTAGTAAACCCTAGGAGATAGTCACAACTTACTGGGAATAGCTTGTGAAGACTGATATAACTAGTAAACCCTAAGAGATAGTCACAACTTACTGGGAATAGCTTGTGAAGACTGATATAACTAGTAAACCCTAAGAGATAGTCACAACTTACTTCAGTTGGTCACGTTAAAATATACAATTTATGTTATATATGTGTTTTTTCGTGGAGTTGACCATTTTCGGGATATTACTTGTTATTAGCTTCAGTTTTAAAATCCTTCTGAATCCCCATGTTCGAATTTCGGTTAGGGTAAGGTGCCTGAATAATGACTGTTCCTGGTGTTTCTCTTATCCCGAGAAAACGAATATTAGTTCATTTCAATCTCTAGGCACACCGCATCCATTTGAGTATCATTTCAACCAGTGCATTCATTCAATATCCGATAAGATCTACGTGGCATAATGAATTGTAGGGTGATGCATTTATGAAATTAAACCAAAAATTATGAAAAAATATTTCGTAGTCGGCTTACACTCCCTAATTTAGGACTGACACACCCTAGGACTTACAACCGGATGCCTAGGGGTCAGAAGCCTATCGGGGAGCCAATGACACGAATAGACAGCATCGAGAACCGTAGCCAGGCATGAACGTGAGGAAGTGAATGATACAAAATGCAAGCGAAATTGATGGTAGAAAAGGTGATGATGGAGCAATTGGTGCTATGAGTGGAGGAGGGTGACCGGAGGACACGGAGAAAACCCGGCCAAAGGCCACATGCGAGGCTTGGGATCGAACCCGGGCCACCTAATAGCGGTCTAACCACTCGGCCATTTGAAAAATTTTAAAAAATATGTGTGTGTGTATATATATATATATATTTTGTTTCATAATAAAATAATGTGAAGTTGAAATATGAATTCCCCATTAATTAACTGAAGCTATAGATGGATAGGTGCATGCTTATTAATAGACACTCCAAACTTTAAACCATATTTTCTCGCAAACCTTTTACAAATGTTTTCCCATACTCAAAATATTCCATACGATACTAGCGTGAGAAATTCAAACTGCCTTTCAAAAGCACATTCAAAAAGATGCTTAGTTTTGTTTTAAATAATGCCACAAGTTTTACAAATAAGTTATTACAGTATGAAAAATCGAGAGTATTGGAAGGTATGAAAACTTATAACTTATTAGCCCAATAGAAATTATAATATGACAGATCTATTTCCACACTCATTTAATGTAAAACTAGAGTTCTCTCTGAAAACACGTTTAAAAATGTATCAGGTGGCTCACTTTTTTTACACCAATGAATTTATATACTAACATTTTTATTTAAATCAAGGTCCACGCTATAAGTTTCATACATGGCAAAAATATGACCGTCTTTTATGTAAACACTTGTACAAATTTCAACAACATATTCTATGCATTTTCTAAATTTCACAGATGCGTCACGTCAAAGTAAGGACCTCTAAGTTAACAATTAGGTGTACGGTTGTAATAACAGTGTTCAAAGAATGATACAAAGAAAACTACTTCTTAAACAAAAAACAAAAAATAAGAAAAGAATGTTAAATTAAGTCCTACAAAAATTGTTAAAAATTGAGCTTTGAATCATCTAACTTATTTCATTCAACTTAAAATTATTGTTTCTGCATTTATTGGAGCTATATATGTTGTCATGAGATCAAAACGTCTATTTGAAAAATCATTGCATGAAGGAGATTGTAGTCCATCGGAGAAATTGATTTCCAGATTATTGATGCTAAATGAAATGCTTTAAATCCTCGCGTAAACAAAGTTACTTTAACGTTGTAAGCTTAGGGAGCTTAGGGCGCAAATACAACATTTGTAGTCTTTAGCCTTCAAAGCTTGTAAGGTGCAGGATATATACAAAGTTACTTTAACGTTGTAAGCTTAGGGAGCAAATACAACATTTGTAGTCTTTAGCCTTCAAAGCTTGTAAGGTGCAGGATATATACAAAGTTACTTTAACGTTGTAAGCTTAGGGAGCAAATACAACATTTGTAGTCTTTAGCCTTCAGAGCTTGTAAGGTGCAGGATATATACAAAGTTACTTTAACGTTGTAAGCTTAGGGAGCTTAGGGCGCAAATACAACATTTGTAGTCTTTAGCCTTCAGAGCTTGTAAGGTGCAGGATATATACAAAGTTACTTTAACGTTGTAAGCTTAGGGCGCAAATACAACATTTGTAGTCTTTAGCCTTCAAAGCTTGTAAGGTGCAGGATATATACAAAGGAGGGAGACACGCGACATATGCGAGATCTGTTTAGGCTACCACCCCCTGCAGAAGGGATGGATAACCACAATAGGCGGGGAATCGAAGATCTGCATCTCTACTAGAGCTGCCCAGACGACTCGTTCAACTAGCAGCCCTCAGAGTCCATGGGGAATACCCTCTCCGCAAGCATCAGGCAGCTCCTCACGTCACGAAGCCTAGCATCATACTCAAAACATGATAAGGAAACGGAACGAAAGGGAATGGAAGAAAACAAAGCGTGTTAGATGAGAGATCACACGAAGATTCACCTTCCAACCAGAGAAAACGGCACAAAATGATAGTTCAGAGACAGCAGTGGGCTTAAATCGAACTCAGGACTCCCGAATGCTAGCCACGCACGTTACCGTGGGGCCCATTTCGATTTGTCGCTTTAAATTTTAAATTTTGCAGATTTTTGAGTACGTACTTTTAAAAGTATATGATAAAGAATCATTCCTTGCTTTAGTGTCTACTGTATTGATATCGCCGATGTAGCGCATAGTTTCATAAAATTTAATTGTGCAAGGTTGCTTAGGTTCGCCAGTGTTCTTTCTATTCTGCAAACAAAGACGTTTTGGAGTATATTCTCTAAGCACGAGTAGTTCTCGAATCACAGTCGTAGAATGTTAACCAATAAAATGTGTTTCTTAACTGCTATAAACTGCCATACGAGCTGCATGAGTGCGGCAACAGAACGGCACTTTCTTCAATGAACTGCAACGCTTTCAGTTAAACAGGCCAGCCTACTTGCTGAGTGCGGCAACAGTACGGCACTTTCTTCAATGAACTGCAACGCTTTCAGTTAAACAGGCCAGCCTACATGGGTGTGACTAACAGCTGACTGCTGGGTTTCTTTCTCTTGATCAACAGTTATCTCGTTTCATTTCTTAAGGCATAAGACCTCCTAACCTTCAAGGTAGCTCAAAAACACCCATTGGGGGAGATAATCCTACACAGTACTCATATTTTACATTAATATTAACACTATTTTTACATTGACATGTTAAAGGTTCTTCTGAGTTACTGACTCTATATCTTCTACATCATGCATATTTTACATTAACATTTTAAGAGGTCTTTCTACACTTCTGTCTCTTGCACACCTCGACCACAGATGTCCCGCTGTCTACTCAAAGAAGTCGAACCGTCTGGTCCTCTGTATTGTCTTCCTTCCTGTGGTCCCATGTATCTTTCATACTCGATCTCCTCCTGCGTATTCTGTCTTTCAGCTTTACCAGTTGTAGTTTCCCTCCATATTTCGCCGTTTTTTAATACGTCAAGTTTCCACGGTTATTCATTGATAAATATTATACCAAAGAATCTGAGTCGTAAAGCTATCTTATTTATGCCGTTCGTGGTATAGGAATAGGATGAGTAAAAGTACTGCGTAATTTTTAGCATTCTTTAGAGTATTTTATTGTTGCTTATACTGTTTAGATGCTTTAGCTTCATTTATAATTAGTTTTGTTGTACTATACATTTCCAAATATACGTAAAGACTAAAGTTTAATTTGTTTGTTTGTTTGAGTTTCATTTGATTTTAGTGGAATGTTTAAACTTTTATAAATATACTCCGTTTAAATTTAATATATTATATATATGCGTAGGCGTTCACGACCAGACTTAATCCAATAAAATGTAGTTTTTAGGCTGATTTACAGGAGGACTCTAATCATAATTTTGTCTAAGGAACAAAATGAAAATAGCAATTTTTAAACTTAAAGTCGCATATTCATATTCAAAGCGGTTCATATTGATATTCTTTTAGCATTTTTAAATTATTCACAAAAGATGTGGTGTTGAACAACACCGCCAAAAACATTAAATATATCTAGAATATGCATGCATGTATGCAGAGAAAATTAAAATACTGATGTTTGCATCCCTGGTTGAAATTTACCTTATGTGCAACGTTGGCAGGCACTGAAAATGGAACAAATGAAATTATTGCCGTTTACTTTCTCTGCAGAGTTCTTTGTATGTACTATATATAGGCAGAGGTGTATTCTACTAACATTTTTGATGCCCATTTTTCATCGAAAATACATGTTTTGAGGTCCACTGACCCTCCAGAAATGGTCATCCTCCGTGGCGAAATGCTTATCATGCTAAGTACATATACCTAAGGTCGCGCGTTCAAACCCAGCGGAGGACGATGGGCGTAAACATTCTCAGCATGGCCCTTCGGAAGGGAAGTAAAGCTGTTGGTCCCGTGTCGTAGATTTACGGCACTTAAAAGAACTCAAGCCTGATAGAGAGGTCTCTGAGCAGAATTAAGCGGTGTTTCACACGCAATTTAGAATGGAACGCTGAGAACCACAGTAGTTAAAATAAATAACACGCCATTTATTTATTTATTTTTAGACATGGTCCCTGTATTTGGGCAGCATATCTCAAAGACGCAAGTCCTTGAAATGCCAAACCTGGTATTCAAGCTGCGACACGAGAATTGTCATAATACCCCCACACCAAACTACTCTTTACATGCAAGATTTTTCGAAATGTTCCATTTTCTCAAAAATGGTTATAAAGTTTTGTTTAAAATATATTTTGAGATTTTTACACGGCAAAAAATGTATATGTTGCATTTTTTGGGAACAGCTTCTCAAGTCCTGTTCAGTTTTGATGACGTTTGCATAGCTTATAAGTCGTAACATACAGACTAAATCTTACTTTATAAAAACGTACATCTGGCTAAAAGCACACAATTTATATACTGTGCATTTTTATAGAGCTAGCCATTTCCACTATTCTTATTATTGGTTTTAATTTTAATTACTTAAATTCTTTTACCATACGGGAGCTCGTCATTCATTTCATGTATCTTTTGTTTTATTCTTAGCCATGCAAAGAAAACCTAATGTCAACATCATCACATTGCCACATATGCATATTAACATTTTTGACTATTGTTTTAGTCTTATCTAGTCCCATATTTCCCTTCCATAAGTAACTAAGTAATAAGATCACTTCTGCTAATATTTATCTCGATTGGCACGAAGTAGATATCACAATACGCTTTTGTGAGAAAGTTTGTTTCCGGCCAAATACAGAAAGTTACGTGAATGAAACATAACAGTTTTTTATTTATACGGGCATATAGCTTTTGTTTTCTTTCTCCGCCAATGTGCTATTACGTTTAAGTGACGTTCTTTCCAGCCATAAAACTGTTATATGCTGAAAATAAATGTTTCTTGCCGAACGTATTAAGTAGAAGCAATTTCCGGTGTGGCCACTTAGCCAAAATCTCCGCCATTACTAGCACTTAATGAAATGTCGTTGAATAGCGCTATAATTAATGGTACACAAATCACTTACATGGCGAGAACCGTTTAAAATAAAAAATGCATCTGCTTTGGGATGGTAATTAACAGCCTTTTAGATGAAAATTGCTCATACAGCGCCATTTTACTGCATTTTAATATGCCACTTCCCTTTTGGCATCAAGCGTGGAATTTATGGAGAGGATGAAATGTTAGGTGTTTCCTCTATAGCACTGAAAACAGTGGGAAAATTGAATTACCTGATGCCACGGTCCACGAGGGCTGGCATTCGGCGGGCACACAATCCAAATTAATCCTAAAATACTGACCATAATGATGTGTGACCGCCCCAGTTTTATGAAAATTAAACACTCTAAAAGTGCTTCGGAAAGGTAATCAGATTTTAGGGCTGTGCTAGAATGCTCGTTTTCATCTTCCCATTTGATAAATGCTGTCATCAGTCCACGCTCTGCTTTTATGTTGCACCCTATTCGTATTTCCAGGTTACACTTCTTCATTAATTGTTCTTCTCTTTCTGTTTGTTGCAAATAATTTCACGAATACGCTTTGTACCTTCAAGGCCTAATTCTAAGTTTACTAAAAATCTGGTGCGTTGCATTACCATACATTTCTCTTTAAGTTATTATTACAAAGGATTATTTCTTAACTATATTGTGATAATCCAGATCAACAACAGCATACATGGCTGTATTGGTTCTTTCTAAGTACAAAGAAAATAAAGTTATGTACTACTCTAAAGCGATAGTCAAATTTAAAAAGTGGAACAATTGAAATCCGGTTCTCTTTTACGGCCAGGAGTAAAACAAAACAGAGATGAAATGAAAGATAACCTCAGATTTAATAAATGTTTAAGTATCTTAAAATTGGAACCAATAATAAGGAATATCACAGAAACGGTTACTTCCAAAAAAAAAAAAAAATGTAGATCACATAAATTGTGTCCTTTAACGAGATTTAGATATTTTATTCAGCAAATGTTTGTATACTTTTACGGTTTATCTAGTTATGCAAAACCATTCAAAATGAAGAGATCTATTAACACTATAGCCATAAAATTTACGACATAATTTTTTTTTTTTTTTTTGTCATTTACATCCGGCACATTAATGCAAATCAAAAAAATACCCATGCAATAGTAGTTTGGGGTGGGTGAATTTTCTTGAAAAGCTTACTGCCACCTATTTGATTTACTAAGTTTAAATACCAAATTTAATATTTAACGCTCCTTTCCCGTTTGAGCTACTCTGTCCAAACAAAACACTCACGGCTTTTTTTTTTAATCGCTATTTTATGGTTCAGGGAGCCTCAAAAACATATATTTAGGACATACCTCGATGTCGAATTTTTGAGTGGAATACAATACCTTTCTACCTACTATATGATTAGAACGTGTACATGTAGAGAAGACACAGATTTAAATTCTTGTATTTATTGCACTAAAGCAACACGAGTTGACTGACCCCTGTGGCTCACTTTAAAAAAATCTGATGTGATCCATTCAGATGACTTTCTCTACATCTCTGCAACAAATTATTGTTAAAAAGCTAATGCTTTTGTTTGCTTCATGCCAATCGCGAAGAAAATACCAGATATAGTCTTATTACTTGCTTTCTTGTAAGCAGAAATGAAATAAGAGAGTACCATAGGTTAAAGTAATAGTCAAAAGATGGTTGCTATGTGACTGACGTTCCTTTGTTGTGGGGTTGACAAATTCCTGTATGAGAAAATTGGTTTTCAAAGCGGAAACTAATAATAAGGAATATCTTAAAAACGATCAACTCCACGAAAAAAAATCTATATAAAGTATATTGTGAGTTTTAATGTGCTCTACATTTTCGGTATGGTAAATTTTTGTCCATATCTTACTGTTTAGCAGTTATGCAAAAGTTCATAAAATTCATACAGAATAAGGTAGTCTTCAGATGCTATTCCCAGAAAATTCAAGATATACATCTTATTTGTCAGGTAAACATCTTTAATGCAAGATATTTTAATCAAAATCGTTAGAGCCATTTTTGAAAAAATCAAAATGTTCGAAAAAATTTCCATGTAAAGGGTAGTTTGGGGTGGAGGGATTTTTCTCAAAATCCTTGTGTCACATCCCTGGACTTAAATACCCTGTTTGGTATTTTATTGAGTATTCGTTTTTGAGTAATTGTGTTCACGGACACACGGACGGAAACAGCTACACCCCCCCCCACACACAGACCTTTTTGTGAAAATGATGTTTTGGATACAGGAGACCCTAAATCATATATTTCCGGTGAAAGCTCGGTATCGAATTTTTGGATGGAGTGCAATACCTTCTCTATACAATATGTTCATAATACGTGTAGAGAAATTAAAAAAAGTACAGAACTGGAATAGGATCTACATTCTCTAAGAATTTCTGTCTGATGTATTATACAATTTGTGACATAATGACTCATAAATTTAGCAGATTAAACATTCGTGGAATAGAACTTAGAACTATGTCTTTTAAAAGTTTATAGTAATAGTATAATAGGTAAATGTTTCGTAGTAAAAATAAAAATCTGATATGTGGCATTTGCATGACTTTCTCTACATCTCTGCAACAAATTATTCCTAAAAAGCTTATGCCTCTATTTACTTCATGCTAATCAGAAAAAAATAGCAGAAATAGTCTTATTACTTGCTTCCTTGTAAGTAGAAGTGAAATAAGGGAGTACCATAGGTTAAAGTGATAGTCAAAAGCTGCTTGCTATGCCACTGAAGTTCCTTTGTTTGTATGGACAGCAGTTGACTAACTCCTATATGAGAAAAGTATAAGTTTTTCATAGCAGAAATCAAAAACAAGGAATGTCTAAAAAACGACGAACTTCACGAAAACATGTATATAGCATAATATTGTGTGTTTTAACGTGATCTACATTTTTTGAGTCGTAAGTTTTTGTCTATTCCTTAGGTTTTGGCAGTTATTCAAAATTCCGTAAAATGCATCCAGAATAAACTACTCTTCAGAGGCTATTCCCAGAAAATTAAAGATGTACATTTTATTTGTCAAGCAAATGTCTTTAATATACGATATTTATTCAAAATCGTTAGAGCCATTTTTGAGAAAATCAAAATTTTCGAAAAACGTCCATGTAGTTTTGGGTGGCGGGGATTTTTCTCAAAATCTTCGTGTCGCATCCCTGGAAGATACTAAACTTAAATACCAAGTTTGATATTTTACGGACTTTTCATTTTTGAGCTATCGTGTTCACAGACATAGGGACACACGGACACACTGACATACGGACACACGGATACACACACGGACCTTTTTGTAAAAATGCTTTTTTTGGATATTGGAGACCCTAAAACATATATTTCCGGGGAAATCTCGGTATCGAATTTTTGGGTGGAGTGCAATACCTCCTCTATATACTATGTACATATTAAGTGTAGAGAAAGTAATAAAAAACTGTAGCTGTGAGAAATGCACAACTTTCTCTGCTCATTCGTCCATTCGTAGACATATCGTAATTAATGTTTATGTAGGACGGTTTCAAATATGGATATCGGAGGATTCTTTGGCACATATAATTAGCGAACTTTTTATATGATGGATTGATTTTGTTAGCAGTGATCTTAGAAAAATGTTAATTATATTTATGGTAAATAATTACTAGTATCTCTAAATGTTCTCGAGCTTCTAGAGCTTCAGCTCTTACTTTAAATTACTAATATGTTGAACTAAGGAGACACCGAAGTCATTTTCTAAAGTAGATATGATAATGAAAATAAAAACTGTTATTTACAGTGAAGCTATTAGTTGTACATTAGAACTAGAGCTTTGCTTTTTTGCACAGTCAATTCTAGCCGTAGAAGAAGTGTCTATAACACATTTTCGTACAATAGCGTCATTCTGGATTTATTAATTAATTTATATACATTTTAGTGTCAATGTTCAAAATGACCAACGTCTATTCTCCGATAATCGTACCCAAAGTTTGATTCATAAAACCACATTCGTTAATACCTTTATAAACATTTTTCATTGAAATTCTCCAATATTTTATAGGATATTTATTTTCTTTAGCCTCTATATATATAATGGATGTAGAAGATATTTCACCCAAAAATTTGATGTTGAGATTTCATCGGAAATATATGATTTGAGGGCCCCTGAGTCCGAAAAAGTATTTTTAGAAAAAGGGCACTGTGTGTTCTGTGCACAATAGAGTTCAAAAACGAAAATACCATTAAATATCAAACTTAGTATATATTTTCAGTATATTCCAAAATGCAACACGAAGATTTTCAAGAAAACACCAGTACAAATTACCCTTTACATGAAATGTTTTTTTGAAAATGATGTTCCTGTCACAAATGGATCTAACAATTTTATTAAAATGCCGTGTATTAAAGATATTTATAGCACAACTAAAATGTATACTTTACTTTTTCTGGGAATAGCCTCTGAATATTTCTTTATTCTGGATGAATTTTCCATAACGGTTAAATTGTAGCAGATAGACAAAAACTTACTACACAAGGAATGTAGATCTCATTAAAGCACGTGTTTATAGTTTGCTTGTAGAGTTAGCCATATACGAGATATTCTTTGTTCATCTTCTCAAACTACACATTCCAAAGGGAACTGAACCGAACCGCAATTGTTTAACATAGCTTACCAGCTTTTAAAAGGATTTGACTATAGCTTTAGCGTAATTAATATATTCCCTTAGTTTCCTTTTACTTACAAGAAAGCAAGTAATAAGACCAATTCTGCTAATATTTGCCATAGTGTAGATAAAATATGTCTTTAATAAGAGTAGTTTGTATATGAACAGCTAGAGACAGTCTTGTGAATGTAGCACATCAGATTTTTATAAATGTTTTATAATACAAAGCGTAAAAGTCAGAGTGTAATTATGTTAATTATTTTAAAGCTAAACTATCACCAATATCAAAAATCCAACTCATTATTTATTACACACATTCTAAACTGCATTGAGGAACATTTACAGACCTGAAGCGAAGCATAATTTTGGTTGGAGAAGATTTTGAATATGAGAAAATAACGAAAAAGCTAAACTTGAGAAAAATAGCTTTAAAGGTTGCAATGGAGGTCTATAAACCAACTAAAAATTTTAAAATGGCACCAAAGTATGTGTTATATCCGTTCCCAGAGAATAAAGTTTTTCATATATGCACTTTAAAGCATAGTACATTTTTTGCACCAAAATCGATATACTTTACCAAAATCGCTAAAAATAGGCACCTATGTGTCCCATTTTAATAACGAATATTTTAAAACACCAAGTTGGAGGAAGCAATACATTTTTTTCAGGTATTTCATTCAATTGTAGGCATGCTTTTTATCTCTGTTTCATTTTGTGTTTGTGATGTAAGAACATTGTAACAACATTAATGTGTATTTATAATGTAACTTTCATCCAGTAAAAGTTTATTGTTTTTAAGTCTAGGCAAAATTACAGAAATGCTTGAAGTGACTTCCTGATGCATGCCATTGATAATGGTGCTCTGTTACAAACTGCTGGAGGGTTTCGTGTTTTATGAAATACAGTGTGGATACATTGTATTAGAATTTTAATATCAATTGCAGGAATCACATAAACCAGGAATGTTAAATATCTTCAGACCAACAAATACATTGGATTCAAATCAGGGGACTTAGGAAGCCATGCAATGAATCCCTCTCGAGCAATCCATCTGCACGGAAATTCCATATTAGAAAATTGGCATAATATAATGGAAATACCACATTCTTTTGATAACGTTCACAGACATATCATCAGAAAAATTGCAAGCCACATCTGAGAAACTATACATACGCCAATGCATTCAGGAAAGAAACAGAGATCAATGAAGTGACGGTGAATGAGTTCATCCCAAAAGCTTAGGCAGAATCTTTGTTGATGTCATACTTTAGGTAGGTTTTCACACGTGCAGCGTTAGACACTGGCAAATAAACTCACTCTCATCAATGACATTTCCAAACATGGTACAATACTTTAACGTGCGATAGCATCAAGTTGTTCTTAAAGTCCGTCACATTTGACCCGTCACGCGTACAGAAGATTTTCATGCAATTTTTTCTAGCTCTCCACGTGACTAACCCTTTCCTTACTTAAATGTGCAATTTGGCCATGAGTCTAAGATGCATCTGCTGCTAAACATGTAATATTTAGGAAAAACATGGAGCAGCTAATTTACTTGTCATAAATTAACTTATTTTTCTTTGGAAATAAATTTAACAAAAATAGATTTTAACAAATTACTGAAATACCGAAACTATCTTTGAATATTTACATTAGTTTCATAACGAAAATTTTAAAAAAAATTGGAACTTCCATTTAACTGCTTCACAAACTTACATTTCA
This sequence comes from Hymenopus coronatus, assembly GCA_030762935.1. Taxonomy (NCBI): domain Eukaryota; kingdom Metazoa; phylum Arthropoda; class Insecta; order Mantodea; family Hymenopodidae; genus Hymenopus; species Hymenopus coronatus. The sequence continues at coordinate 9,355,148 of CM060890.1, read as the reverse complement.
GTACTAGAGGTTTTACATAGGTGCCTCAACATACCCAGATACCGGATGGAGTACAAAAGTATTTTAACATTAAAATAAAAGCAGTGACCCATTTAGCTTTTATAGAGAGTACCGGAAAGAGTGAAGGGTGGAAAACACTAATAATATCTGCTGCTACACTAATTGATATATTTGAATTAATTGGACCGGTTACCTGAAATGCGAGTTACTTAATCGGACTATTTATTAGGGGTGCCGCCATATTTGGAATACTGTGGTAAGCTTCTTGTGTGCCCAAACTTATGCAAAACCTTAGATATGCCATGTACGAGTATACTTCGAAGTCAATAGAGAAGATAAACAAGTATTTAAAGCTCTTCCATTACCGCAGCAAGCGTTTGTCATCAACTTGTCGTTAGGTATCACTTTTCTATATACGTTTTTGTGTATTTTTATTAGAACAAAATGTGCAGGTTGTTTCAAGATCGCCGTGCAAGCGCTGTGATTGCAATGAAGAGATAAAACGGAGATTAAAATATTGCATACGAAGTTCATTGAGTATCAGTTTTTCAGTGTTTCAAAATAGATGCAGTTTCTAAGCTAAGGTGCTATCGTGTACTATTATTGTAGTTGCTTTTGAATGCTATGTAATAAGCTTTACTAATAGGAACCAGGGAATATTTTCTGGCTACAAATAAAGAGCTATAGATACTCAGTTTTAAGAATCTATCTCTATTTTTTATATCTTGAGAACTATCATATGACGTACTGACTTTAGCTTATTTTCTAGGCACAAAAGTGTAATTTTTCTTCGTCTCATTGCATATTTAATTTAGTTGCCTACTGTGGCAGTTCTCTATATGTACATGGGCTGGATAAAAGGTAATGAAAACTACTTTTCTCTTAATTGACTGAAGTACTTATAATTACACACCTTCAATAGAATCACCCCATTATTTGTGACCCTTTGTCAAGCGTTCGGAAGGCGTCTTATACGATCTGCTCGTCTATTTCTGTGGATGTCCCGCATTGACCACTCTATATATGGATAATACCATCCCTGGACTAGTACCGGTTCCCTCACAGTGGTTCTTTCACTTTGGCATAGCGTTCTTAACCACAGGGACTATTGTCACCCTTTGTCGTACAGAGTGATGCAGTATTACCCCGTCAATATCAATGAGCACTTAATGTAGCGCGCACTTTCCTTGGACGAGGAGAACCGGAAAGCCTCCATTGAAACACAGTCTACTACTGCACGTTCCTGCAACACCGCCTTCGTTCGCCGCTCAGACCAAAGTGACGATATTTCATGGAACAGAAGCCCAACATTCCGCATGTTAAAGCTAGAAGCTACACCGCTGCTGCTCTGCAGGACACTTGTGCTGCTGCCATTAGGAGATTCTGGAACATCCACCGTAATCGCCCGACATGGGTCCCTGTGATTATGATCGTTTTCCAAAGTGAAAGAACCACAATGAGGGATTCGCTACAACATCAGAGATGACATTACCCATGCTATATGGTGGTCATAATGGAACATCAACAGAAATAGATGCGCAGATGGTATACGACTTCTTCCGAACATTGGGCAAAAGGTCATAAATAACGGGGGCGATTATATTGAAAATGTGTAACTGTAAGTATCTCTGTCAATAAATTCATTTCAGGGAAAATAGTTTTATCTAGCCCTTGTATGATTTAAATTTCATTGAGCTTATCAGTGGCCCAGAATGCAAATCAAGTCACATTCATTCGTCCTTAGGTTTTATCTAGCCCTTGTATGATTTAAATTTCATTGAGCTTATCAGTGGCCCAGAATGCAAATCAAGTCACATTCATTCGTCCTTAGGTTTTATCTAGCCCTTGTATGATTTAAATTTCATTGAGCTTATCAGTGGCCCAGAATGCAAATCAAGTCACATTCATTTGTCCTTAGGTTTTATCTAGCCCTTGTATGATTTAAATTTCATTGAGCTTATCAGTGGCCCAGAATGCAAATCAAGTCACATTCATTCGTCCTTAGGTTTTATCTAGCCCTTGTATGATTTAAATTTCATTGAGCTTATCAGTGGCCCAGAATGCAAATCAAGTCACATTCATTCGTCCTTAGGTTTTATCTAGCCCTTGTATGATTCAAATTTCATTGAGCTTATCAGTGGCCCAGAATGCAAATCAAGTCACATTCATTCGTCCTTAGGTTTTATCTAGCCCTTGTATGATTCAAATTTCATTGAGCTTATCAGTGGCCCAGAATGCAAATCAAGTCACATTCATTCGTCCTTAGGTTTTATCTAGCCCTTGCATGATTCAAATTTCATGGAGCTTATCAGTGGCCCAGAATGCAAATCAAGTCACATTCATTCGTCCTTAGGTTTTATCTAGCCCTTGTATGTTTCAAATTTCATGGAGCTTATCAGTGGCCCAGAATGCAAATCAATTCACATTCATTCGTCCTTAGGTTTTATCTAGCCCTTGTATGTTTCAAATTTCATTGAGCTTATCAGTGGCCCAGAATGCAATTCAAGTCACATTCATTCGTCCTTAGGTTTTGCACATCAGTGTAGTTACAAGGAACTTCTTTACCCGGACAAAATATTATGTTAATATGAAAGGATATAGTCTTCACTACAAATACCATATATACTGTACATTCCCTGCCACTTATTTGTCGCAGGCAGAGAAAATTCTTCTTTTAGCCAAACATTTAATATGGAAGTTTTACCAGAAGTAATTAATTTGAGATCCAGTAAACCAATAATATATTCTTAGAGCAAATGTGTGTTTATGTGTGTGTCTGCCTGTTTGTGTTTATGTTTATGTGTGTAAACTGCAAGGCTATAGCAAGTGGCTATAACAAGAAGTAATTATATATAGCATATATTACTGCTAGTTTCTTTATCGTATTCGTTGGTTTAATAAACTTTGTCCAAGTGGCAGCCTCCCTAAACTAAACGCCAAACCTTTGAAAATACAAAGTCTGACAGTGTTTAAGCATGTGCAGTAAACATTTCCAATATAATTATTCAAACCAAGCTGTTGCTTAAAATATTAGTTTTTCCCTAATTTAAACACAAATAGTTATCAACGTGATTTTGATTAAACATAGTACACTTCCCATGTCAATTTGAAGAAATATTACATACCCTATATCATGAATAGCGTAATTCTTTTTTATGTGAATAGTATAATACTCAACGGGCTATCATTGTTAGAGAATGTCGGGCAAGGGTAATACTTTTTATACATTGTTCATTACTGGTTACTAATTTTATACACTGCTAACTAAAACAGTATAACAAACAAATTTACATTAATAGCCGGTTGCTCTTCCAATGAGATATCATGGCAACATGCCGACATAGCATTGAATTTATCAACTGACTCGCATTTTTTCCGGTAAACCACAAGGTGATCAGGCTATTAACATTTTAAGAACTCATTTGGAAATAATATCCATTAACTACGGCCTTCAAGTAATATTTTTACTGATAAATGTTTATCTAGTCTAATGCTCAGAATAATGTGTTAAATATCGTTTATCAAGGCATTAACATAATTTCTAATGTGTAATCTGGATAAAAAATTACCATAGAAAATAATATAACAGGTTTCAGATTTTCAGCATTTGGGATATGACATAACCTAACCAGATGACAAAGATACAGAAAATAAAATCACAAAATAGGACTATTTAGGGACCCTTCACAAAAAGATTAGAATTAAAAACAAGAAAAAAAAAAAACACAACATTTTACTCTCTATAAAACAATGCAAGAGCGAGAATTGGATTATCACATAAGCATACATGAGTAAAATACAAGTAACTCAAACACTATTTCTCCGAAACGTTAAAGGATGTACAAGAGCAGACAGCATTAGAAATTAATGTGTTCGATGTGTTCGAGGTGTTGTAAGGTCCGTGAGGTATTACTACAGATGTTCGAGATGTTCCAGTTTGCTTCCCTGCAAACTCAAATTGCATAAAAGGTATTCTAAGATAATAACGTCTTTAGATGCAATCTTCAGTACCAAAATTAGTATTTCTCTGGCTTGGGACCTTGAAATAGAATTCATCCAGACTCAGTACATTCTGTTATTATTTTAACTAACTTTTGAACCTTGGAAGACATAACTGTATGATAATGCAATTGCCTTATATCGGAAAAGCACCTTAATGATTAGGGTACGTCACCTCCATTATTCTCTATACCCAAGATGTTCTGTGTGAGAACAAAGGTAGATAATGCAACGATCCACAATGGACTTCGGCCACTTTCAAGTTGCGATACATTTGGGATGATATAAAGGCTTTAAGTATATGTAAACAAGAAATGAACTTTATATTCGCAACAAATCATAAACCTGATAATGTGTATTGACAATTTCAAGTATCTGTAAAAAATATGATGTGCTTTCCATCGACTAGCTTCTTACAAAAGTACATTCTTTTTATTTTCTCTACGCGTACTATGTACATAGTGTATAGAGTAGGTATTGTACTGAGCCCAAAACTTCGATACCGAGATTTCACCGGAAATAACATGTTTTAAGACACCCTGAATACAAAAAAAAAAAAAACATTTTTACAAAAATGACCTGAGTGTCTGGTCTGTTTGTCTGTGTATATGTGTGTGTCTGTGGGCAGCATAGCTCAAAAACGAAAGTCCGTTAAATACTAAACTTGGTATTTAAGTTCAGTATCTTCCAAGGATGCTACACGAAAGTTTTCAAGAAAACACACCACCTCAAACTGCCTTTCACATTGAAAAATTTTCGAAAATTTTGATTTTCTATAAAATGGCTCTAACGATTTTGATTAAAATATCTATATGTATATCTTGAATTTTCTGGGAATAGCCTCTGAAGACTACTTTATTCTGGATGAATTTTACGGAATTGTGTATAACTGGTAAACCGTAAGAGATAGACAAAAACTTACCCCACAAAAACTGTAGAGCACATTAAAACACACAATTTATGTTATATACATTTTTTTTTTGTGGAGCTCATCGTTTTTTAGATATTTCTTATTTTTGGTTTCTGTTTTTCTCATACAGAAATTTGTCAACTCATGTCCGTACAAAGAAAGGAACTTCAGTCACATTGCAGCCAGTTTTTGACTATCCTTTTAACCTATGCTACTCTCCTATTTCGTTTCTACTAACAAGGAAGTAAGTAATATGACTATTTCTGCTAATTTTTTCTCGATTAGACGAAATAAATAGAATAATTTGTTATAGAGATGTAGAGAAAGTCATGTGAATGGAACACATCAGATTTTTTCTACTTGTTGCTCATCGAGATAAACATCAGAAAAATGGTCTTCTTATTTAGTTCCTCATAGCTAGAAGGGAACTAAGCTAAAGCAATAGTCAAATGTTTTAAAAGCTGCGACTGTAATTAAAATTCGCTTCTTTGCATTACCAGGAGCAAAATAAAAGAACCATGGACAACTAACTGTTTGAGAAAAGTATAGTATTTTAAAATTTAAACCAATAACAAGGGAAAAAATATTGTGTTCCATTCACATGCTTTTCTCTACATCTCTGCAACAAACTATTGTTACAAAAATTATGCTTCTACTTACTTCATTTTAATCAAGAAAAAATTAGCAGAAATAATCTTATTACTTGCTTCCTTGTAAGTAGAAGCGAAATAAGGGAGTACCTAGGTTAAAGTGATAGTCAAAAGCTGGTTGCTATGTGAATGAAGTTCCTTTGTTTATGGACAGGAGTTGACAAATTCCTGTATGAGAAAATTTAAGTTTTTCAAAGCTGAAACCAAAAACAAGGAATATCTAAAAACCGATGAGCTCAACGAAAAAAATATATGCAACATAACTTGTTAGTTTTAATTGCAGTGCATTTTTTGTGAAGTAAGGTTTTGTCCATTTCTTTGGTTTAGCAGTTATGCAAAATTCTGTAAAATTCACTCAGATTAAAGTAGTCTTCAGAGGCTATTCCCAGAAAATTCAAAATATACATTTTATTTGTCAGGCAAATACTTTTAATATATAATATATAATATTTGATCGTTACAGCCATTTCTTATAAAATAAATCTTCGAAAAAAGTACCACGTAAAATGCATCCAGAATAAACTACTCTTCAGAGGCTATTCCCAGAAAATTCAAGATATACATTTTATTTGTCAAGTAAATATCTTTAATATATGATATTTATTCAAAATCGTTAGAGCCATTTTGGAGAAAATCAAAATCTTCGAAAAACGTCCATGTAGTTTTGGGTGGCGGGGATTTTCCTTAAAATCTTCGTGTCGCAACCCTGGAAAACACTTAAACACCAAGTTTGGTATTTTAGCGACTTTTCATTTTTGAGTTATCGTGTTCACAGAAACACGGACACACGGACACACGGACACACACACTCACACACACACACACACACACTCACACACACGGACCTTTGTCTGAAATTTTTTTTTACTTTCTCTATACGAACTATATACATAGTTTATGGAGAAGGTATTGTATTGTATCCAAAAATTCGATACCGAGATTTCACCGGAAATATATGTTTTGAGACTCCTTGAATCCCAAAAAAACATTTTTAGAAGAATGTTCGTATGTGTGTGTCTGTCTGTGTGTATGTGTGTGTGTGTCTGTGGGCAGCATAGCGCAAAAACGAAAGAACCGTTAAAGCCCAAACATGGTATTTAAGTTTGGTATTTTCAAAGGATGCGACACGAAGATTTTCAACAAAATCCCTCCAAACCAAACTACCCTTAACATGGAAAACATTCCGAAAATTTTTATTTTCTTATAAATGGTTCTAACGATTTTGATTAAAATATCGTATAACAAATAAAATGTATATCCTGAATTTTCTGGGAATAGCCTCTGAAGAGTACTTAATTCTAGATTAATTTTACAGAATTGTGCATAGCTGCTAAACCGTAAGAGATGGAAAAGAACTTAATACACAGAAAATGTAACTCGCGATAAAAGACACAATTTATGTCATATACATTTTTTTTTCGTGGAGTGATCATTTTTAAGATATTCTTGGTTTTTCGTTTCTGCTTTGAAGAACCTACTTTTCCCATACAGGAATTTGTTAACTCCTGTCCTCAAACAAAGGAACTTCGGTTACATAGCAACCAGCTTTTGGTTATAATTTTAACCTATGGTACTCCCTTATTTCGCTTCTACTTACAAAGATGCAAATGATAAGACTGTTTCTGCTAATGTTTCTCGATTAGCATGAAGTAAATAGAAGCATAAGCTTTTTAACTAGAATTTGTTTCAGAGATGTAGAGAAAGTCCTGTGAATGGAACACATCAGATATTTTGGATACGGGGGGACCCTAAAACATATATTTCAGGTGAAATCTGCGTATCGAATTTTTTGGTGGAGTGCAATACCTTCCCTATACACTATGTACTTAGTACGTGTAGAGATAATTGATACGATGATAATTGCGTAATTTGTAACAAACAAGATACACAGGATATACCCGAACACGTCCTGTTTGAAAGTACGCGACATGGTGAACACATAACTCAATTACGAACTGAACTAACTGGGCACAAAATAGCGAACATATTAAGAAGTGAAGACTTATATATCCACCTAGAGAAGTTAGCGAATATAATTACTAAAATTTCCTGGGAAGAGAGCATTCAACAAGTGGAAATACCAACCCGTGCACTAACCAGAGACGAATTAAGAAGATCCGACAGAATTCGAAATCAGTAAATTTAAACTTACAACTGACATTCTGATAAAAACATAAACACAGAAATATAAGCAAACACTATTGCAACTTAAATAATTATGAACCCAAGGGAGAAAGTTCATAGGAAGAAGAGGAAGAATAAATAATGCAAACTAATTTTAAATGGATACTGGAGACTAATGAAAGATGAAGGAAAGCCGAGCATAGTAGAAGGAGGCGAAGAAGAAGGAGCCGGTGTAGACCAGAGTGATAAGAGGGATGCAGAGGGCGTGTGAGAGCAGGAATGGTGGATTATGGGCTTCTGGCGGTGGACAGTACGAGGCAAGGGGAGATGACGTTGAGGAGGAAGTGTTAGTGAAGTGCTAAATAGTGTTAAAAAGTTAAATACACTGAGTTTAGTGTAATGATGATGTATGATGATTAGGTATAATTAGTAACAGATATTAGCCAAAGGAAGTAAAAGACAATTTACTATGGTTTACTACAATGTAAAGAAATTATTGTATAATACAATTATTTAGCTGCGCTGGTTACCAGTGCATATTCTGCTGGATACCAGTAGTATAGGATTAGTTTTTCATTTATCTTAATAATCTAGAGCATAATTTTATGGGTAAATAGCTGGTTACCAGTCATTTGTGTTACTGAATTCCAGTAATTAATAATAGATGATATATTATTAGTGAAAGATGTTTTATGGTTGGAATCTATTTCATTTCAGTTTATATTAATTTGTTTTTGTTTTAAATTAAATTTTGAGTTATTAGTTTGTAAATATTATTTGTAAAATAATGATTTAAAAGTGGGAAATAAATTATAAAGTTTGCAATTTACGTCCTGGTATAGGGAACAAGATGGCAGGATGTTGTATTACAGATTTTATTTTATTTTATTTTAGTACGTGTAGAGAAATTAAAAATGAATAGGTATGGCATAAACGAGATCCACATTTCTTGTGGTGTTAAGTTTTGGTCTATTTCTTACGGTCTTTTGTTTACGGTACAAAGGTCATCCAGAATGCAGGTCTTCTGAGACCCAGAACATTCATTATCTCCATTTCATTGGTCATGTATGTGTCTCAAACATTTGTTATTTTCATCAAAATCTTTAGCCATTTTTCAAAAAAATTATAATTTTCGAGAAGTGTTCCAGGTGTAAATTTTCAGGAAAATCTCCTGAAAATTTTCGTTTCGCATTCTTGGAAGATACTTAACTTAAATGGCAACCTTAATATTTAACATTGCGTTATGCTGCCCACAGTCACAACATATGGAGCTTTTTCTTTCTTTCTTTCGTTTTTATTTTGTTGTTGTTATTGTTTTGTTTTCTTTGTGAAGGGGGGGGTTCAGGAAATCCCCAAACATATATTTCCGGTGAAATCGCGGAATCGAATTTTGCGTAGAATACAATACCTTCTCTACCTATTATGTATACGTGCTGGAGAAAGTAAAAACAGTGTCTATTCTGTTGCTATAAAAGTGTGGAATAAGTTAGTAGTAAAAAGAAACGCATTCGGTTTGTGTTTTTTTTTTCTAAATAACCATGACAGTAGTTGCTGTTGTTGTGTAAGTTTTAATATTGCACTTAACTGCTGTTAATGAGTAAACAAAGTCTGTACAATTAATACATTAGTAAATAGGAATCTAGCCTTTCACAAATCGGTTATGATAATCACACTTCTGTAAACATGGATTCGTGTTTTTGCAACAAATGTGTCATATTCACAGATTTTTATAAACAAAATTGTTTAATTTACCTCTCATTGCTTTTGGTACTTGCAGTTTTATCTTAACATTTAATCTGCCAAAAATTACCTTCCTTGTGAGCTCAAATACTATCTCAGCTACACTCAGCCTGTCGCGTCGTGTTCTCCTTAATCTCATCCAGCAACTGAAATCCCCTTCCTTCAACGGCAGTTTTACGACCCATTCCAGCTCAGAAGCCATACAAATATGTAGTAAAATTCTTTTGATGAAGGAGAAGTCTGGTTTTCTTGAGCTAAGAAGTTAACATTTTGCAAGAGCGTACCCAACTGGTGTTTCTTGCAGCTATCTTTTCCCTCCTTGCTTATGGTTGAGAATTCCGTATCTAATTTATGGATTAGTGTTTTACGATTCTATATTTTCTGCCAACATTTAAGAACAAGTAAGTACATTTAAAATATAACTGATAATTTTACCCATTGTCTGTTAAGGCAAATGCTCGCTGGAAGTCAGTAATGCCTAAATAAAAAGAGGTAATTTTTGTTTATAATTGTGTTATAATTCATTTTAACTTAAACGGTAACTCATCTAGGACTTCATTTATTTTTCCTTCTTTTGTGGGAGAAAGGGTTCGAGCAAATAGTAGGTCATGAGTATATAATAGGTCGGAATAAGATACAAATATTTTGACCATCAGTATCTAAAAGGGTATCTACTGCGGTTTGTTAGCTGTTTTTTCTCTTCATCTAGTAGCTTTTCCGCAAACAAATCACATAATGAGTTTTCTGTGGTCACAACTGTGCGGCGAAATAAACAACAGCTGTCAGTGTAGATTCTGTTTTGATTCCACGTTATTACATCTCAAGGCGTCATCTACTGGCTTGATAGTGTACGGTCATCGGGCTTTCAGAAAGCATATGAACTCAGTTCCGATAACGCATTTTTATAGCGAGGCCCGCCCACTTAATATTACGCCTTCCGATCAGCTGAAATAAACACGTGTGTCCTGTGTTGGAGGTATTAACAATATCAAAACTTACTACTTTTAATAACTAAAATTATAAATCAACAAATGAAGCAAATGTGTATACAATGTTCATTACACTGTTCTTAGATAACAATAAAAAGCTTTAATTTGTACTCCTATCTGTTTATATACGAGTATTATAACAATAGTAGTATTTCTGTATTTGGGAATGTTTTATGGGAACGTTATCTTTTTACTAGTGCGATAGCAAAAGCACAATTTTATGTTTTCTACCACGTAATTTATGGGTAGAGAAGATATGACAACTAAAAATCGATATGAAATCTATAAGTAAATGTATGCTTTTAGGTCACCTGAAACAGAAGAGGTTCATGATTATGCGCAGCAAACTTAACTCTTATTCCATATTTGAAAAAAAAAATGTTCGATACGAAAAAATTTAACAAAATCTCCCTACCTCAAAGTATGCAAAGAAATAGTGTTAAATTGTATGCTAAACTTTAAAACCTATTTTCTCATGTTTTTATTTTTCAGCGTTTTCAAAACTTCAAATTGTTCCACACGATGCAGTTTTCAAAACAGAAGTTTGAACATTTGTATGCTTGGATAGAAAAAGTACAAAAGAAAATTGGTGACATGATTTTTTTCTGATATCACGAGTGCTCTTGTAATTAAATAGTAAACTTCATGTTTCCAGAGCAGAAATAAAACATTAATAAAATGACAATTAAATAATTCTTTTTCCTAAACCAATAGTCAGATAAAAGTTCATCTCATCAATTTACTAATACTATATTTATCAGTATAACTGTAAAGTATTATATGTCTGTAACTGAAATTGCATCGTGTGGAATAATCTAACTAAATGACAATAAAATAGTATAAATATGTTAATATCACACGAACTATTTTGAGCAAAAGTCTGGAAATTAGCATATAAACCATTCTTAATACTGCAATTGTTGTGTTAAAGTTTCAAAGTGCCGGTCCCCATGGCCGCGGTCGCCAAGGCTTGGTGCTTCGTAGCGCTGGGGATCGTGGGTTTGAGTCCCGCCTTGGGCATGGGAGTTATATGTTTGTGTATATATGTGTGTGTTGTAAAAGTAAGAAAACAGTAATAATACGGCAAAACAAGGTAATAAAAAAAAAGAAAAAAAAAGGTAAATAAAAAAAAATAGTAGGGTATACAGTGGCGGAGTCCCGATCAGACTCCGGTACTGTATTTAAAAAAAAAAAAAAAAAAAAAAGAAAAAGAAGTAATCCAAGTAAAACTGTAGATTTTAGGTTTTTCACAGATGGGTGTCCTTAAATGATCTCGGGGCCCATGGGGTAAAAGCTACGCTTATTAAGATAAGGGGGAACCCCGGAAAAATATAATTTCTTCTGGTAACTCACCTTAAGGAAAATACGATCTGGAGACCTCTTGAATGTGAGGCAAACACGCTACCCCCAAAGTACAGACGTGGGTATAAGGACTTGTATGGGATCATCGTGTATTCAAAGTATTTATATGTCAAAGCGTGATATAAGATTTGAATCCTTTTCTGTGATTAGTCAAGTATTTTTCATTTGAAAAAGAATGTAAATTGTTTAACACGTAAACGATCTCGTAAAAAAAAAACAAAAAACAGCCATTATGTTGTTCTTGGTTTTCATTTACAATATTTTGATGCACTAATAATTTATGCGATGTCATGGAAATCTATAGAAATTAATTATATTGGACATTTAAGTGAAATACAGTGGTATTAAAGGAATGAGAAGGCTTCAGTGGCCGTGAAATATTTAAAGAGTTTTTCTGTAGGATGGTTTTGAAATATCTTTCTCTCTGCTTGACTAGCAGAAAGAAAATGAATAATAGCTTTCCATATGAAAAAAGTGTCAGTATGAAAAATTTAAATCAATAGCATAGAATATCTCTGATATGGTTTACTCCACAAAAATATATTTGACATAAATGGTGTATTTTGACAAAATCTACATTTTCGTGCGGTACGATTTTATCTATCATTACGGTTTACCAATGTACTGTAATAATCCTGGGCCATACTTAGTAAAAAACCCAGAGCAAATCTTTTCATAAAGAAGTTTCCTAATGGTCTAAGGAAAATTGTCAAGAAAACCGGAAAAAACACAGGCAGAGTTTCGTGACATTCCTTTCTAATAAATGTTATTATTATTATTATTATTATTATTATTATTATTATTATTATTATTATTATTATTATTATTAAGCTGCCATTACAGATATATCTGATTTTAACATCTTTTTAAATATTATAGTTTTTACATTTTGAGTTACAGTTTGTAAATCTGCTTATAAATTACACGTAAATTAGAGACAATGAAAGAAAAAGTGCTGAAAATTTAGTAACAAATAACGTATTGTTATCCCGAGCAAAAGTCTGTATGAGTGTGTCTCTGTGAACAGCATGCCTCACAAACGAAAGGTTGATTAAGTAGCAAGCTTAGTATTTAAGTTTAGTATATTTCAAGGATGCGACACCAAGATTCTTAGACAAGATTCTTCTCCTAACCAAGCTGCCCTTTGCATGGAACATTTTCCGAAATTATCTTTTTCTCAAAAATGACTAACGATTTTAATGATATGCCATATATTAAATATATTCACATGACAAATAAAATGTCTATCTTGAATTTTCTGGGAATTACCTGTGAAGACCTCTTCATTCTGGATGACTTTTTCTCAATTGGTAAATTGTATCATATAGTTAAAAACTTAAAACACAAGATATGTAAATCTAGTTAAAACATACAATTTATATTATATACTTAACCACTTACGAAATAATCTTTGTTTTTGTGTCAATTTTTAAAGTATTTAAAGTTTTATGAAACGGGAATTTGTAATTACTTTTCTTTGTTTTACTTATGACCATGTGACGAGAACCGCAACTGCCTTTTAAAATATTTGATTTTTGCTAGTGTACTTTCTTATTTCCTTTCTACTTATAAGGAACTAACGAATAAAACGATTAATGGTGATATTTATCTGAATTAGCATGAGACAGCTAGAAGAATTAGCTTTTGTAAGAACTGCATATTTTAGAATAAGCAGAGAAAGACTTTTTTTGTTCTCCTGGTCAAGTAAAGAGAACGCAATGCGAATGCTTGACACGGTGAACAGCTCTTGAAAGATTGACTATCACTTTAGCCTATTGCATTTCCTTATTTCTGTGTATCTGCAAGGAATCGCCTAATAAAATTATTTCTGCAAAATTTTATATTGATATACGAGAAATAGGTATAAAAGTAAGCCTTAGTAGGAATAATTTATCGTAGAACAGATAGGGAACATCATGTAAATGTATCAAATAATATATTTATTTTCATGGTCTCGCACTTTTAAGTATCAAAGTATGCTTGACTTAATACCAAAAGATGGTTGCATTTGAATATAAACTTTGCTGCCAAGTTTAAGAACTCTGGGTTTTTATAAGTCAAGTTTTGATTACTGTTTGAGTGCCCAATTTGATTTTAAGTTTCTGAAAAAATTTCACAAGTTAAACTAAAACTACGATACTGAATATATACTCCGAAAAAATTGCCTATATGTACTAAAATGAATGTTAAAAAGATGGTATATATGCATTTTAAACTATCACTGGTGTATACTCTGATGCACCTTATTATGCTATTTTTCAGTGATGAGTTTTTCCTTTACTGCATGTTCTACATGCAAAGGTACAGTTTTCTATATCTGAAGCCCTCAATTAGTTTTATATTAAAAATATAGAATTCATGATAATTTTAATGTCTATATTATGTATATATATAACATATTTATAGGTTATGATTTTCAGAGTGATAAATATTTTCAGCTTTATTCCTTTACCTTGAGCAATGATCAGTAAAACCTCAAACCTAGTTAATTGGTAACATTGTTTATTATTTATATGTGTGCAACATTTTTTTAGCATGGTGATTTTATATTAATTATGTTTGGAAAATGCTGTCGAATTCAGAGGCAAATTTATGTAAATAGTTTTGAGAATCTTAAATTCAAACGCGGCACTCAAATAGCAGTCAAAATTCAATGTCCGTAAGTGGGTACATTGTGTTTTGTAGAATTCAATTAATTGAAAAACTGGAGTACATGTATGTGTACACGTGCGTGTACGGACATGCCTGGGTGTAGGTATTTGAATTTTTTTTTGAAGTGTATTCGCTCCAAATGTGTCTAATATTGGAAAGATAAATGCTTTTGTTTGCCTTCCTTAGTAACTACAAGAGCGACATATCTGTCGTGCTACATTGAGTCTGTAAAAGGTATTAGGAGTCTAGATAGAGATATTTTGATAAATGGTACCTGAATGTGATTCTACTTCGCTGTATAAGTTGTATTTTTTTCTCTTCATCTAACAGCTTTCCCCCAAACCAATCACAATATTTACTACCTGATGTGTTTTGCATGGTCTTAATTGCGGCGCGAAAGGAACAACGCACTTCAGTATAGACCATCCGTTTGCTTCCATGTTTTCACACCTCAATACATGAAATGCTGGCCTAGTAGCGCGGCGTCATTGGTCTTGTAGAAAGCATTTGGATTCAGTTCCAATGCAACATTCGGTATAGCGAGGCCCATCCAGTCATGGTTACGTCTTCTGGCCCGCCCTCTCAGAATTTATATATTTTATATGAAAAACGCCTACTTGGAAGTATTTACTAATTTGAAATAAGTAAATTACAAGTCCGTAAATGAAACTATATATATTCACATACATACATTCATGTAATGTTGTTCATTAAATTGTTTTTAATTGCCAATAAATATATCTGATAATACCTCTAACAGTCTGTATATTAAAGTTTGGTTATATATAAAAGCATGTAACATGCGTTAATTTGGTTGTAAAACTAAGAAATAATATCTTAAAAGAAATCGTAATACTTTGGAAAGCTATCATTTGTAGCTATAATACCTATTCAGTCACACGCAACTTGATTTTTCAAATCAATGTTCGTCTTTATTCATTACAAGCAACTTTAATTTCTGCTCTCCAGCAAAACATGAAGGTTAGTATATATTCCTGAGAAGGCAGATGGATTAATACAAAGTTTCGCCGTTTTAGCGCCAAATTATCGTTACTTTCCGGCTCGTATGCACTAACAAAAGGCGAGAAGTTTGCCCTAAGCATATTCTCATTTTGTCGCGCATGCGTGTCAGACATTGTGAGGCCGAAGCTTAATTTTGCCGCGTTGTTCGTTTTTATAGTAGGATTATGGTGAGGCGAGCGGCGAGGAGCTTTGCCCTATAATCCCCTTGCCGCCTGTTTCAGCCCACATAACGCTCCGGAACGTCACTCTGTGACTTTTTGCCAGGATAAGCTAGATAAATCCCGTCGTGATGCTTAAAGAACTTTACAGCAATGCGATTCGTGCCTTACCACCTCAACAAGGAAATAAGGGTAAAGCTTAGCTCGCTTTCCCTTAATTTAACTAATACTTCCTAACTTCCACGCATAATGCTTTACTACGTCACTGGTTTGGATTGGGGCGTTCTGCCTAATTTATTCAGTCTTCCAACTTAATAGTGGAACGGCAGTCTTCCATGATCTAATTGAATACACGTTATAAACTTCAGAACACTTTTGGTTTAAGAACACAGTCAAGTGAAAATTCTAAATTCTATATTTTTACTTTCTCTAGTTAGTAAATATCATATACGTGAGAAGCTATTGCATTCCACCAAAAAATTCGATAGTGAGATTTCAGTAAAAATATACGTTTTAGGGCCCCCTGTATAAAAAAAATGTAGTTTAACCAAGAGGCCTGTTTGTGTGTGTGTCCTGTTTGTAAACACGATAACCAAACTTGATATTTGATTTGACATCTGTTTTAAAGAAATTTCCTCTACTCCAAAGTACCCTTTACATGAAAAAAAATCGAAAACTTTGATTTACTTCAGTGTGACTAACGATTTTCATTGAAATACCGCATATTAAAGACAAATAAAACTTATGTCATAAACTTTCTGTGAATAGCCCCTTGAAGTCCTCTATGTTCTGAATGACCTTTGCATAACTGATAAACCGTAAGAGATAGAGAAAAAGTTGCTACACAGAAACGTAGGGTTCGCTAAAAAATACAGGTCATGTCTTATACATTTCAATCGCATAGCATCCACCTTCTATTAATAAAGAAATTAGTAATAAGAACCATTTTTGATAATATTTGTCTCAGTTAACACGAAGTAGATAGAAGCAGGTTTTGTAATAATAATTTGTTACATAGATAAAGATAAAGTTGTGTGAATGGAACACATCAGAATTTTAAATATAGAGCTCTCACATTTTAATATTTACCATATTCTCTATAAATATTCGGTAATTTGCTTTAAAAATTATCTTATTAGCTGTTTAATAAGCAATCTAATTATCTCATATAAAATTATGCTGGCGGAACAATTTTTATGATTCATGTATAATATTTGGTAAGTATGTTTTTAAAAAATATGCAAATAAAGTTTAGTCTGGATTTTTCTTACAATGAAGGTAAAAGATACACTTTTTTTTTTGTAATTGTAGTTTCCTGTTCAATTATAAATGTTAATATTTACTAATGTTCAAGTAATTCTCAACAAAACCTGACCAACTTATAAAACAAAATTGTAACATTCTAAAACAAAGTTGTAAAAGCAACGGACTTTTTATGCTAAAAAGAATCTTATGCGTCCCATTCGCTTGACCTTCTTTAGCCGTTCCATACAAATCTTTCCATATAAAAGATTGTTCCTTTGTCTACATCATACCAATTGATATAAAGATTAGCAGATATGGCTCTTGCCCCCTTGTAAGTGGAAGAGGAATAAAGGAATACACTATGCTTAAGCGACGTTCATTTCTTTTAAAAGCTATCGCTATGTGAATCAGTTTAAAACTGGTTATTCCATACTTCGGGATGTAGACGTATAAGTTTTACGAAGACAGGCTTTGGATGTACACTTACCATTCAGGTACAATTTACAAAACGACTGAACAAGTTTTCTAATTAGTATTGTATTGGATTAATTGTTTTTTATACAAGAGTTGAATAGGTAGAGTCTGACTGAAAACTTTCATGCCAATGCCAGGATTTGAACCACGGATCTCCCGGTCTCTACACGGTTGCTCTTCCACTGAGCTAACATGGCAACATACCGGCAGAGCATTGAATTTCTCAACTGTCTCGCATCTTTCCGGTAAACCACAAGGTGACCTCAAATTATTTTGAGATGATAACCCCAATAGCGACTTAAAATGTTGTAGTTACTTTAAATCCCAGCATTCATATTATAGCCAACTATTATGGACAATTTGTATTCGATTAATTGTTCTAAAACACAAGCCCTATGTAGGACAGGATTTGGATAGGTAGAGTCAGACTGAAAAGTTCAATTCCATGGCCGGGATTTGAACCCGGGAGCTCTAGCCGGTTGCTCTTTCACTGTGCAACCATGGAAACCTCGAAAATGTTGCTATCTCAAATTATTTTAAGATAACAACCTCAATGGCGACATACAATGCTGTAAGTACTTTAAGTCTCAGGATTAATAGTATAGCCAACTATTATGGCCAATTTTTATTGGATTAATTTATTTTTCACGCATGTCGTGTGTAAGACAGGAATTGCGAACCCTCACTCATGTGAAAACACCGCCATTAATGAGCGTATTATGGACCATTACAATTGCCTGTATCGTATCTACAAAATGTCCTCACTTTACATGTATCGTATCTACAAAATGTCCTCACTTTACAAACTTTGCTGGAAACAGCGAAAACGTTGGAATTGAATTGGTAATTTATAGGTCATAATTGAGTCAGAATTTTCATTTAAATAATTTATATTATATAATTATTACTTCAGTTGTCCAAACTAAAGTTTAAGTATTTATTTTCTGTTTCTTCTATAATGTATTCAGGGATCTTATGCGGATTAGATGCCTTATATGCATTAATCTGATATGCAGCTCCTCTTTACATTAACATTTAGTTTTAATTTCTTATTATAAGGTCCTAATTTATATCAGTATTAGTTTAAAAAGTTATTTTTAATATATCTCACATTTTTCTATTTTCTTTCCTTTCGTGGATAAAATGCCATGGATAACACAGACACCCAAGTGAAAAATCCATGAAGAGATCACAGTTCGTCAACTGATTTTGCTTCTCATTTTAATTACTTGCTACTGGAATGTGGAATAACTTTGATTGTAATTAAATTAAGGACAAGGAAGGCCATCTCACAAATAAACTCTGAAGTGAACGCCGTGGTGGTGGAGTCTGTTTATGTAAAGCTGTAATTTAAGAATGAATATTAAAGCACTCTCAACTTCTCAAAGTTAGAGAAGATGTAAAATGCAATTTAAAAGATGGAAAAGTCTAAAAATTAGATTAAAAGTAACATTCGTTTTCGTGTAGCTAAAAAAGCAAGGATTGCTTTAGGAAAACCTTAACTTAATTTTACCTTTGAAAAATAAACTTAGTACTTCTTCTTCAAGAGGAGGGATTTCTATTTAATATAAGAAATTACTAAGAAGTATGAAGGTCAATATAAGACTTGTATTATTTGTAAAGAAATTACTTGAGTTTTTCACTTTAGATGTAAAATGAAAGGTAGTATGTTTAATTTAAACAATTTATATTTATTTCATTTTAAAAATATTATAACTCAGTCTTTTATACTGGTGAGAAATAACTTTATTTCGTTGCCTTATTGAGCTATTGTCCATTCGGCCTAATATTAAGGATATATTCTGTGAAATTACAAAAATTGAGAAACATTAACCTCTACATAATAAAATAGTATAAACTCCAAAAATTAAAAAAAAAAAAATATATATATATGGTTTATTATGGATAGGAGTATACTTACTAATACATAGGAACAATTTAAACCTAATGTTTTCACAAACCCTTGTTCAAAATTTTTCCACATTCACAATTACTCCACACGAAACAATTTTTGCTTTCATGTTTCATAAATTGTTCTGCCTCTCAAAAATGTATTAAAGAAGATAACCATATAGCATATCAGCATGACCATATTTAAGCATTGCTCCAATTTGGGTAAATAAATTACTGATCTTTGGGAGAGTAGATAAAGTAACAATTTTTGTAAGTAATTAGGAATTAATATAAATAAATGAGCCATAGATTTACTCTAGGCTCAGTTAATGCAAAAAACTAATGTATGTTGTGATCGTTTTCTAAAAATTCGATCTGTGGAGCATTTATAATTAGGACAGTGAATTTGGACACTTATTTTTGAATTAAAAAACATGCAAGCTGGAGCTTTAAAACGTTATTAAATAAAATTATATCATTGTTAATGAAGGTATATAAGGTTGTGTCTATAAATTAATTTCAAAAAGATATCTTACATAGTCAGCATTTTCCAAAATTTACAAATATATTACTTAATAATTTAGATCAAAATGTGGTTTCGTGTGTACAAATACCTAGATATTCAAACTAAGATGTACTAATATCATTATTATGGTAATTTGCCAATCATGTCAATTCAGTTACGATGAATGCCGTTTCAGTGTATACTGTTTCAATTAAAACACTTTGAATTACTAATCGTCATCTCAACATTAGAGTACTCATTTTATAGAAGTGACTGCTGTTACATAAAGCTATGGTTGAATGAGATTTTGTAACACTCTAAGTACGTAGACATGGTTTTCATTTAAAGTAAAATGTTGTTTAATACACTGAACATTTACTTATATAGCATAATCAGTGGTCTAATACTTCACATTACCTTGAAACTTTAAAAATTACAATAATTTATTATAGAGTTCCATGTGTTCATTCATATGACTTTCTGTACATGTCTGTAACAAAGTATTGTTGAAAAGCTTATTCTATCTACTTCGTGCTTTAGTAGGAATGAACTTATTACTTACCATTTTGTAAGTAGATGGGAAATAAGGGAACACACTAGCTAAAGCGATAGTCAAATGTTTTAAAAGTTGGTTTTCACGTGACCGAAATCCGTTTCTTTGCATGGTCAGGAGTTGACAAATTCACGTATCAGAAATGTTTTAATATTTTAAAACTGATACTCATAACAAGGAATGTTTAAAAAATTGGTCAACTCAACAAAAAAACGTATGACATATATTGTGTGTTTTAATGAAATCTACATTTTTTGTGTAGTAACATTTTGTCTCTCTCTTACGTTTCGCCAGCTATGCAAAACTCAGCGAAATTCGTCAAGAATAAAGAAGTTTTCAGAGGCTATCTCCAGAAAAATCAAGATGTACATTTTATTTGGCATGAAAATATGTTTAATATACGACATTTTTGAGAAGACCAAAATTTTCAAATTTTTTTCATATAAAGAGTTGCTTGGGGCGGCTAGAATTTTCCTCAATTTTCGTGTCGCATTCTCGGAAGATACTAAACTAAAAGTTAATATTTTACCGACTAGGATTTTGAGTTATCGTTTTCACAGACACACGGACACACACAGACAGCCAAGACTTTTTTCTAAAGGTGTATTTTGTACAGTGGACCCTAAAACGTGCATTTCCGGTGAAATCTTGGTATCCAATGGTTGGGTGGAGTGCAATACTTCTTCTACCTATGTAGATAAAGTAAAAAACACGAAAAGTAAGCCGCTAAAATGTTTTAATTCCTAATGAACTCTCGAGGTTCAAAATGAACCACAAACGTTCTAATTAAAAAAAAAATTTAAATTGCTGTATCAGACTATCCGCTTTCATAGATAAATGTTTTTATACGATCTACAGCAACTATATCAAATAATAAAACGATACGGTGAAGAATAAAGTATAAACTATAGCCCAGAGCTATCCCAAACACAGATACTTATTAATTTTTAGGAGTAACAACATAGTATGGTCTCGACTAGAATAAATTTTAAGTTACAAAGTTCTGAATAAAATTATAAATTTATTACATAAATCTAATTTAATTTCTTTAGAAACTTTATCTACTTCTGTAATTTGCACCATGGATATAAGAATTTCTTTCCTTATATTTACAAATCCCTAAAAAAATTGACTGAAAATAAATATGGTAAAATATAGATATATTTTATATAGTCATCTTGAAGGATGAACAAGAAAAATGAAATAAACGCCTGATTCAGTTTTTTTCAATTCCTTTTCGGAGCAGCAAAGGATTTAAATATGTTATATGTCCATCTTTTCTTTCCCGGCAATGTCAACGAACCACAATGTATTCTTCCGCGAAGGCACGTGCACACAACCTGTGGTGCTAAGCTGTGTTCGTTTCCTGTATAATTTTAAAACTGCGTAACTACATTTGCCAGGAAAATAAATAGCTTTCAACTTTCGTTGTTCACCAATAATAGTTACCTCTATGAAGTGTATAATAAATAAAATACAATAAAACAAGTTGGTGAGTAGTTACACTACAGAATGTAACATTTTCTACAGCGTAATTGTTTTAGACGTTTGCATGCGTACATCATTTCAAACGCTTTACTTCTTTTTTGTTGTAAAATTTAGCATTTGCGCATTTCTTTGGCATACTGCCATAATGCAGTGAGTTACCCAAAAGAGCTAATTCGAAGCTGGAAGTGTTTCCACTTCTTGAAGATACAAGGCTTACTGCCATAATGCAGTGAGTTACCCAGAAGAGCTAATTCCTTGAAGCTACAAGGCATACTGCCATAATGCAGTGAGTTACCCAGAAGAGCTAATTCGAAGCTGGAAGTGTTTCAACTTCTTGAAGGTACAAGGCATACTGCCATAATGCAGTGAGTTACCCAGAAGAGCTAATTCGAAGCTGGAAGTGATTCCACTTCTTGAAGATACAAGGCTTACTGCCATAATGCAGTGAGTTACCCAGAAGAGCTAATTTCTTGAAGCTACAAGGCATACTGCCATAATGCAGTGAGTTACACAGAAGAGCTAATTCCTTGAAGCTACAAGGCATACTGCCATAATGCAGTGAGTTACCCAGAAGAGCTAATTCCTTGAAGCTACAAGGCATACCGCCATAATGCAGTGAGTTACCCAGAAGAGCTAATTCCTTGAAGTTACAAGGCATACTGCCACAATGCAGTGAGTTACCCAGAAGAGCTAACTCCTTGAAGATACAACGCATACTGCCACAATGCAGTGAGTTACCCAAAAGAGCTAATTCCTTGAAGATACAAGGCATACTGCCACAATGCAGCGAGTTACCCAGAAGAGCTAATTCCTTGAAGATACAAGGCAGTCTGCCATAGTACAGTGAGTTATCCAGAAGAGCTAATTCATTGAAGATACAAGGCATACTGCCACAATGCAGTGAGTTACCCAGAAGAGCTAATTCCTTGAAGATACAAGGCATACTGCCACAATGCAGCGAGTTACCCAGAAGAGCTAATTCCTTGAAGATACAAGGCATACTGCCACAATGCAGTGAGTTACCCGGAAGAGCTAATTCCTTGGAGATACAAGGCATACTGCCACAATGCAGCGAGTTACCCGGAAGAGCTAATTCCTTGAAGATACAAGGCATACTGCCACAATGCAGTGAGTTACACAGAAGAGCTAATTCCTTGATGATACAAGGCATACTGCCACAATGCAGCGAGTTACCCAGAAGAGCTAATTCCTTGAAGATACAAGGCATACTGCCACAATGCAGCGAGTTACCCAGAAGAGCTAATTCCTTGAAGATACAAGGCATACTGCCACAATGCAGTGAGTTACCCGGAAGAGCTAATTCCTTGAAGATACAAGGCATACTGCCACAATGCAGCGAGTTACCCGGAAGAGCTAATTCCTTGAAGTTACAAGGCATACTGCCACAATGCAATGAGTTACTCAGAAGAGCTAACTCCTTGAAGATACAAGGCATACTGCCACAATGCAGTGAGTTACCCGGAAGAGCTAATTCCTTGAAGATACAAGGCATACTATCACAATGCAGCGAGTTACCCAGAAGAACTAATTCCTTGAAGATACAAGGCAGTCTGCCATAGTGCAGTGAGTTATCCAGAAGAGCTAATTCATTGAAGATACAAGGCATACTGCCACAATGCAGTGAGTTACCCAGAAGAGCTAATTCCTTGAAGATACAAGGCATACTGCCACAATGCAGCGAGTTACCCAGAAGAGCTAATTCCTTGAAGATACAAGGCATACTGCCACAATGCAGTGAGTTACCCGGAAGAGCTAATTCCTTGGAGATACAAGGCATACTGCCACAATGCAGCGAGTTACCCGGAAGAGCTAATTCCTTGAAGATACAAGGCTTACTGCCACAATGCAGCGAGTTACCCAGAAGAGCTAATTCCTTGAAGATACAAGGCATACTGCCACAATGCAGCGAGTTACCCAGAAGAGCTAATTCCTTGAAGATACAAGGCATACTGCCACAATGCAGCGAGTTACCCAGAAGAGCTAATTCCTTGAAGATACAAGGCATACTGCCACAATGCAGCGAGTTACCCAGAAGAGCTAATTCCTTGAAGATACAAGGCATACTGCCACAATGCAGTGAGTTACCCGGAAGAGCTAATTCCTTGAAGATACAAGGCATACTGCCACAATGCAGCAAGTTACCCGGAAGAGCTAATTCCTTGAAGATACAAGGCATACTGCCACAATGCAGCGAGTTACCCGGAAGAGCTAATTCCTTGAAGATACAAGGCATACTACCACAATGCAATGAGTTACCCAGAAGAGCTAACTCCTTGAAGATACAAGGCATACTGCCACAATGCAGTGAGTTACCCAGAAGAGCTAACTCCTTGAAGATACAAGGCATACTGCCACAATGCAGTGAGTTACCCAGAAGAGCTAACTCCTTGAAGTTACAAGGCATACTGCCACAATGCAATGAGTTACCCAAAAGAGCTAATTCCTTGAAGATACAAGGCATACTGCCACAATGCAATGAGTTACCCAGAAGAGCTAACTCCTTGAAGATACAAGGCATACTGCCACAATGCAGTGAGTTACCCAGAAGAGCTAACTCCTTGAAGTTGCAAGGCATACTGCCACAATGCAATGAGTTACCCAGAAGAGCTAACTCCTTGAAGTTGCAAGGCATACTGCCACAATGCAATGAGTTACCCAGAAGAGCTAACTCCTTGAAGATACAAGGCATACTGCCACAATGCAGTGAGTTACCCAGAAGAGCTAATTCCTTGAAGATACAAGGCATACTGTTTGAAACATCACCGACATTGCTAATTAGACGGTCAACATCAATGACCACCATTCCCTACAAATTTCACTTTGCTTTTCCCGAATAATGTGTGTTACATTCACTGCATTTTCGGCCATCACTCCTTGAGAACCTGTGTGCATAAGATGTCGTAACTTGGATAGTTCAAAAGTTTTACACACTTTATCAGGCTTTCGGAAACAGAATTAAGCTGAGAATATTGGTTAATGAAAAAGTAAGGTACTTTTCACAAAACTTAGAATACACATAAGGAATAATTATTTCCTCGCCACTTTTTAAAGGTTTCCTTGCTTATGTTTCACTACACTGGTATTGCAATTTTCCACCATTAATTGCTGACTGGAAGCAGTCGTTGCAGACGAACTGCACAACGTATAAGCATTGCTACACAAAGAAATAATGGTTAAATGATCAGTAAACTATGTTCCTTAATCATTCACACTATATTATTTACATTACATAATTTTAATATACATTTCTGGACTTTTCTCGGCAATTTAGCAGGGGCGGCAATTTTTTTTGTAATACAGAAAGGCATAAAAGCGATTAATCAGAGTCGTTGCAACCTGATATCTTTGTTTACATTACTGGTGAATACTGCTCATAATAGGATACTTAAACCAAAGAAAATATTCTCTTTGTTTTCAAGCAAATAGTTTTGTATTAAAAGTGCAACCTATTAAATTATGTGTAACTGTATTTCAGTATTGCCGACTTTATATACCTAAACATAAATTTCATATTTTTTTGGCAAATGCGGGATTTTCAAATAATAATAGAATTGTTGGAAGAAATTGAACTAAAATATAACAAAAATAGCATTATAGTATTTTCTTACCATCACAAACACAAACGGAGGCTAGAAATTAAAAAATGTGTTCTTTATCAACTTTAAAGTAAATAGAGATTGAGTATTAGTACAGATAGCGCAGTAGTACTTATGTGAATCACGTAATGTGCTTGACATTGAGAAAGAGTGAGTCGCGGCATGTTAAGGTATTACTTGACATTGAGAAAGAGTGAGTCGCGGCATGTTAAGATATTACTTGACATTGAGAATGAGTCAGTCGCGGCATGTTAAGGTATTACTTGACATTGAGAATAAGTGAGTCGCGGCATGTTAAGATATTACTTGACATTGAGAATGAGTCAGTCGCGGCATGTTAGCGTATTACTTGACATTGAGAATGAGTCAGTCGCGGCATGTTAAGATATTACTTGACATTGAGAATGAGTCAGTCGCGGCATGTTAAGATATTACTTGACATTGAGAATGAGTCAGTCGCGGCATGTTAACGTATTACTTGACATTGAGAATGAGTGTGTCGCGGCATGTTAAGGTATTACTTGACATTGAGAATGAGCGAGTCGCGGCATGTTAAGATATTACTTGACATTGAGAATGAGTCAGTTGCGGCATGTTAACGTATTACTTGACATTGAGAAAGAGTGAGTCGCGGCATGTTAAGGTATTACTTGACATTGAGAATGAGCGAGTCGTGGCATGTTAAGGTATTACTTGATATTGAGAATGAGTGAGTCGCGGCATGTAAGGTATTATTTGACATTGAGAATGAGTGAGTCGCGGCATGTTAAGGTATTACTTGACATTGAGAATGAGCGAGTCGCGGCATGTTAAGGTATTACTTGACATTGAGAATGAGTGAGTCGCGGCATGTAAGGTATTATTTGACATTGAGAATGAGTGAGTCGCGGCATGTTAAGGTATTACTTGATATTAAGCTCAATGAAAGAGCAGTCAACTACAGAGCGAGCAAGAATTAAAGAAAGAGACCGTGTATATGCATATTCCATTCTCCCGACACTAGACTCTTCTATGAGTGTTAACTGTTTACAGAAGGGATATACACTGAGAGTAGTTGAGGTCTTAAACAACAGCTCAACGGGAGGGCTGGGTGTGTTTTCCCAGTCGTTATATTTGGAAAATGCCGCAGAAGCACTCTAAACATAAGACTGAAACGTTTCTTTCCAAATTTTCTCTATCAATATCACGTCATGTATCATCAGTGAGCTCGCATTTCAGGACACTTAAGATGGTTGGAGAAATAAATAAATATCTTGGTATGTTAAAGTATAGAAACCAATAGCAAGACCACTTCTAACACATAGAGCCGCGATCCGAGCTGTCACGAAGAAACTAAAGTAGTTATATCACACAGTGGCAATAAAGCTTTTAGAAGGACAGAATAAAAATAAGGATGTAGGGGAGGGATCAGTGTGAAATAATCGATAGTGAAAATAAAAATAAAGATGATAGACTGATAAAAATCGCCAAGGATGTGAAGCTATTAGGAAGAAAAAATATTGGAAGGACGCAGAAAATATAGAGAAAAGATCGCAGTCTACATCCGAGATAAAGGGTAAAGGAAATCTGTTGATAGCCTTCGTAAATGATGATGAAGAAGAAGAAAAAGAAAAGGTAAAGTATGTCCACCACTGTTATGAGAACCGAGAAAAAATCTGGAGAAATTTGTGCGGTTCTGTTAGATTCTGGTTGGGTTTGACCCAATGTTAATAGTCCCTGCGTTAACTCCATCGGTTATCCTGTAGGCTGCGAGTGTTATTAGTGGTCAATTATGAAGTTATCCATGAGTCGCGAGCCAGAGTGAAATAGGTGTCCTAATTGCAGGAAGGTACATTATTATTATTATTATTATTATTATTATTATTATTATTATAAAATATAATTCTACAGCTCTTCACGGGCTTATCGTGAAGTGCATATACACTTTGATTGCGGATAAAGCCATGACCCCAGACACACAAGACCAATATATATTTCGTAGCAAGATTAAGCAGAATAATTTTCTTAATTTTAATCTGATATGCAAATCAGGAACATTGCTTCTGCACGTTACCGTAACCAACAGAAAGTTTGGTATTCGCGCGTTACATTTGTAAATTAGACAAACACGCAAAGAAGCACTAAAATTTGATCAAATACTTTGGGGCCTCTCGTGCCTGAATAGAATACCAGCTGAAACAAGCATGCTAATGACAGACAGAGTGTTTTCTTATAGCACCGTTACAGAAGAAGCCATAAGTAAGGATAGCAATGTTTTGATTATGCAAATATATGACATAGGGGTGGGGCAAGTTGCAGGGGTTTACACTCTTCCCCTGGCGGGTAATCTCGGACATAGGGGTGGGCAAGTTGCAGGGGTTACACTCTTCCCCTGGCGGGTAATCTAGGACATCATCATGCCAAGCCTCCATTATCATCAACCTCAAGCAGGTGTACCACTCCCACCTCACAAATTATGCGTGGTTAGGATACCCTTCACCTTTCCAAAGCCGGATATAACTTATTGCAGAGCTTCCATTGTGCAACCGAACAGTGATATAAGAGAAGGCACAGTTTCGAGTTCTCACACTGGTCAATGAAGACATAAAAGGGTAGTGGCTACATACGACACATTTGTTAAATTAATTATAACCTCAGGGGTTTTACAGTTTTTCGCGCTTCATTTAACCCCTTTTGTGTTAAAATTTGTTTTTGGCAAATCCTGCCTTGCATTTCCATATGATCATGCAGAATATGGATTGATTACCTCACGCTAGGTGGATAGTAATGTTGATATAAAAAAGCTGATGGTTTCCATCCACATAACTTTCTCTAGTTACTTTGAATTTTAAGCCGGAGTTATGTAACGCATTTGGCTTATTGTTTTATATAGTATACTATATAGCAAAGCTATTGTTATTTATTTAGTAGTGCAAGTATAACAAAGCTAAAATTATATGATTAATATGATAAATCCATGGCGATGAAAATTTACGAAAGATGGCGTAATAAGACAATATACCAAGCTATTTCATTAATATATGCATATGAGCTGTGAGGCACATATTTGTGTATTGAAAGCACCATCTTGTTGTATTTGAATGTACCTATTTCCCATGAATTGTAACCAATAATTTGCATATAAACCAAGATTACAAATGTACAAGGACATTGTGGCCTAAAAGGCAATATGCCAAAATGTATTCATATGCACAGGATAAAGCGAGATGCATTCTCACGTACCACACCTCACCAAAATATATCGAATATGAAGTAAGAGAGTGAACACAACGCAAAGGTGAGGAAATAATCCCAAATTCTAAATAAACTTAGCCGAAATTGTAAATAACAAAACCTATGTTTGCCGTCACAGCAACAAAAAAGAAAGAAGGAAAGAAAGGGGAAGTAGTAATCAACAGATTTGCAATTCAGAAGGGACTTCTAGGTGGATATTAAACTTACGCACCTTGACGGGGCAGCTTCAAGAGGAGAGATGAGGTGAGAGGAGACACAGGGCGGCCAGAAGCAGAAATGATAGCACATCAATGGCAGTATCTCTTGATTGAGATGCCCAGTAATCACACAGGTAGATCGGGAATATGACGAATTTTCTATACTTATACTTCTATTTAAACAAACGTTTTTAACAGTTGTTTTAAATTCAATTAAGGGGACACCCAAGTACAAGTGATTTTCTGACATATTAAATGTGAGTTGTAATTGTTTTATGGAATTGTTGACAACAAAGGAGATATTGATACCAAGTTTCCTTCAATATACGAGTTTCAATCTGGATATATTAATTTATTGTATTATTAGCTTAAATCAAAATCTACCTTCCCCTTCAGATATTGAGCCATATGTTTTAAATTGTTCTCTAATACCATTGTAAGAAATTTATTGGTTGAACTTTTTCTCTAGTAGATTGTTTCCTTTAAAAGTTGTTTTCTATCACAAAGTAAAAACTGCGAAAATAGCTCATGATTACACTATTTTTCAACGTGATTATAAGCAATATAAAAATTCTAGCCAGACATTTTATTACACTCATTCTACGGTACTTTGAGAAAAAATATTCAAACCATTGTATTTTTTTTGAAGAAGAAGAAGAAGATTTTGAATATGGGAAAATGAGAAGAACAAAAATTTAGAAGTTTCCATGCTTCACAACGTACTAAAATATATCCAAAGAATGTGCTATAACCGTCCTATGAGAACCAAACATTGAAAATATGTAACTAGTTTAAAGTATTGTTAACAAATAGATTCTTAAAATTCACTGCTGCAAATTATTTACTCGACTGCATGCTAACAGGGTATTAAACCACCGAAGCTTCCAGACGTATCTCGAAACACTAGGAGTCTCGCGTCCTGAAGGTTTATGTTACCGTCGGGTCGCTCTTCCTGGTGTTTACGCATCCCAAGGTCTCCATAGCAACGCAAACTTGAGTGCGCTCACACAAGGACCATAATGCCACAGTATGGTGCATATTTTGCACAAAAATAAAGAATCCACAAATGTATGCCCTTCAATATATTGTTTTCCGCCCCAACTAGAGGGTCTAGCGTCACTGCCCAAAGGTGGCGCTCCGTATAACCGTGCAACCACCCAAAAGCCGAGGGTTGGAGAAAGTTCCACAGAGAATATCCTTTATCCCTGCCACGTTGCACAGAAACCATCACAAACACTTCCAAATCTAAAATAGAATAAATGGGTTAAAGGATTAATGAAATGATTGATGGAACAATAAGGTAGTACAGGAAATTCAGGGGATGAGAGAAACCACCTCAGCTTTCGCCAGATGGAGTGGAGGAATTCCCCTCCCACCCTAAAAGACATGTACGGTTTCCGGAAATCATTATGTGCACCTCCGAATACGAGTCACACGCGTTACCAGCTCCCTCGATTTGATTTTCGCTAGTTTTTAATTGATAGGAATTGTTTTCAAAGTTTCGATATATTGTAGGACACCTCATATAATCATTTTGTATAAATTATATTTAATTTAACAAAAATAATTTTGCATCAGTTTCAACAATCGATATTAGTGACAAGATGTCGAAATGCTAACATAGATGTGCTAGCATAAGCATGGGTTTTATTATAAAATCACTAATAATTAGGTCACAAGAGTCTTGTTCATCTGAGTTTCAGGACATTCTCGGGGCCAACATAGGTACTCCACGGATCTAGTTTTTCTAAGTGGTGTTAAGCTCAAGAATGCACAAGTGAGTGTTGAACGGAGTTTACGTAACTCCTTGTGTCTTCTCATCTGAGCTGCTGACGTTTCAGGACATTCTCCGGGCCAACATAGGTACTCCACGGATCTAGTTTTTCTAAGTGGTGTTAAGCTCAAGAATGCACAAGTGAGTGTTGAACGGAGTTTACGTAACTCCTTGTTTCTTCTCATCTGAGCTGCTGACGTTTCAGGACATTCTCGGGGCCAACATAGGTACTCCACGGATCTAGTTTTTCTAAGTGGTGTTAAGCTCAAGAATGCACAAGTGAGTGTTGAACGGAGTTTACGTAACTCCTTGTTTCTTCTCATCTGAGCTGCTGACGTTTCAGGACATTCTCCGGGCCAACATAGGTACTCCACGGATCTAGTTTTTCTAAGTGGTGTTAAGCTCAAGAATGCACAAGTGAGTGTTGAACGGAGTTTACGTAACTCCTTGTGTCTTCTCATCTGAGCTGCTGACATTTCAGGACATTCTCCGGGCCAACATAGGTACTCCATGGATCTAGTTTTTCTAAGTGGTGTTAAGCTCAAGAATGCACAAGTGAGTGTTGAACGGAGTTTACGTAACTCCTTGTTTCTTCTCATCTGAGCTGCTGACGTTTCAGGACATTCTCGGGGCCAACATAGGTACTCCACGGATCTAGTTTTTCTAAGTGGTGTTAAGCTCAAGAATGCACAAGTGAGTGTTGAACGGAGTTTACGTAACTCCTTGTGTCTTCTCATCTGAGCTGCTGACGTTTCAGGAAATTCTCCGGGCCAACATAGGTACTCCAC
This sequence comes from Hymenopus coronatus, assembly GCA_030762935.1. Classification (NCBI taxonomy): domain Eukaryota; kingdom Metazoa; phylum Arthropoda; class Insecta; order Mantodea; family Hymenopodidae; genus Hymenopus; species Hymenopus coronatus. The sequence goes on along the minus strand of CM060890.1, from coordinate 9,323,773 downwards.
GGATCTAGTTTTTCTAAATGGTGTTAAGCTCAAGAATGCACAAGTGAGTGTTGAACGGAGTTTACGTAACTCCTTGTGTCTTCTCATCTGAGCTGCTGACATTTCAGGACATTCTCCGGGCCAACATAGGTACTCCACGGATCTAGTTTTTCTAAGTGGTGTTAAGCTCAAGAATGCACAAGTGAGTGTTGAACGGAGTTTACGTAACTCCTTGTGTCTTCTCATCTGAGCTGCTGACGTTTCAGGACATTCTGCGGGCCAACATAGGTACTCCACGGATCTAGTTTTTCTAAATGGTGTTAAGTTCAAGAATGCACAAGTGAGTGTTGAACGGAGTTTACGTAACTCCTTGTGTCTTCTCATTCCCTAACCACAAATTACAGCAATTTTGCGTATTTATTTGTAGCTCCTGATCTTTCTACCCAAATGTATACCCGCCTGTAAGTTCAATCCCTAGGCCACCCGCTTCCCTCTCGCAGCGCGACTAGCTTTTACCTCTCAATTAATATGAGCAGCGTAGGAGTGACTCCTAGAATTGAATAAATTAATTATGCCAATTAAGAAGATGTGTTGATGGAATAAAAGCTGCTAAATTATTTATAAAGTTTAAGTAAAACATACTGGGTATCCTACAGTATATTCTTTCTCTTACTTCTTATAATAAGTAGAGGAAGTATTGAGCTACATCTAAAAATTCTATACTCAGAATTCATAGGAAATACACATCCTGAGACTCTCTAAGTCCAAAGGACAACAAATAAAACAAAACAAAACTTTCTTTCTCTACTACGTAAAGTAAATGTGAAAATAATTGAGATTTTCTCGGAAATATGTTTTGAAACCCTGCACCAAGAAGCATTTTTACAAAAAAAAGACCCCGTATGAGTGTGCATGTCTGTGATCAGCATATCCCAACAGCGGTTAAGGGTTAAATTCAGTGCCTTCCAGCAATTCAACAGCCTATAGTTTAATGGCTCATTTTTCCGAAAATTTGGAATTTGTCGAAAATAGCTCCTAATAATTTTGATTAAAACAACATATATTAAGTCATTTTCATGGCAAATGAACTGTATATCTACAATTTTCTCGAAATAGCCTCCGAAGTCCTATTCTTGTAGACTTCTTCATAACCCATAAACCGTAAGAGATGGACAAAAAATGTACATCTCACGAAATACAAAATTTGTCTTACATTTTTTTTTTTTGCGGAGTTAACTATATATGAAATACTACTTATTTTTAGTTTTAAAATGTTGAATACTTAGACGTTGCTGAAATGGCTAGTCGTTATTCACCTGTTCATCCTAGTAATGCAAAGAGAGGGGAATTTCAGTAGTCTAACATACAGACCAGCTTTTAAAATATTTGACTATGTCTTTAGCCTAGAATATTTCCTTATTTCCCTTTTAAATACAGTTGAATAATATGATAGTTTGTGCAAATGTTTCTCCGGATTACCATAAAGCAGAGAGAAAAATAATGTAAATGCAGAAAAGGTAGAGAAAGTCAGTAAATGGCATACTTTTTACAGGATATTTAAGGAATTGGTTACCTAGGAATCAATAAGCTTTTAAACACTACAATGCGAATAAATGGTGAGACTTAGCAAACATGGAATTACATGTTATATACGCAAGGGGAAAATATCAATACTTGGCAGACGAGCAGGTGTCAGGGCCACTGATTGGCATACTTCCATAATGTTCATCATTCCTGCTGCCGCACCCAAGCATTTCTCGGAATCTGCGCAGTGAAGAGAAATGTGTTGTAATGAATTTAACAAGCGCCAGAAACAGTTCCCAGAAAAGGTGAAACAACCCACAAGTATATCAAATATTATCAAGTTCTGATAACATTCGCTTTTATTTTCTCTACCGTTTACACATTTACTATAGGTAAAAATTGTTATTGAACTACATACATCTACATTGGAATTCCAAAAGAAACACTATTAGTACTTCTATATGGTGAACAGCAGAAAAAGAATAAGGACGCTGTTTAAGTTTGCTAAGTGAAAGAATTTCAATAAAATCTGACGTTAAAAATAACTTTATACAGAAAACGTTTAATTATTATTGCGTACAAGCGTCTTTGTAATAATGAACTGACAAATTATATTACATTTTCGGTGAATTGTCCGTGATATCTGTATCATTCTGTAAATGGAGTATGTTCTTCTTCTTACCGATTTTAAATTTTATTTATTTATTTTTTGGGAGGAGGGTTGCCATTTAATGCATAATAGGCACCCTTTCAGCATACACGAACTCATTTGAATAGGTGAAAAAAGCAGGGTAACTATGTGTGAACTCATTGCCTAATAGTAAATAAATGCATTTAGGTAATACCAAGTGTGTAACATTAATGGGACAAATATTTATTTCTCAGTAACAATTCCAACATATTAAAATTTAAATTACAGTTTCGAAAAAAAATCGAGGTCATATGGGGAGATGAATCAAACTGGGTCAAATTGTACTCAAATGAGCCCGAGTCCTGGAACTTGGAGTTACGCGTCAGAAACTTATTTGGGTGGCTCAACTCAGATGAGATTCGAACTTGTGGCCTCTTGAATGTGAGGCAAACCACAGAGGCGAACAAGATACTTTTGTCACATTATACCAGTCTGACTCACATTATTTCGCATCGTCATAACTTTTAATTGCCTTCTCAATGATTATCGGAAAGCGATGCTCCGCTCCTTTCTGGGCTCCCTTCTGCCCGTATAGGTACAGTTTATGTAACTCACCTTAACGTAATTACCTCCAACTCTTATCACATTATCATTCTGATGATTAATGTTCCAAAACACATAGAGTTGTTGGGGTATACATGCAGATATAATATGGTACATCAGTATTTGCGGTCATATACTTTTACTTATCCAGAAAAGTATGTTTTCAGGTTGGTCAGTACCTACAAGCAGGTGTGGAACACACAAACCTAAGACCGCGAGTGGGAAGGTGTAAACTTGAATGGGCGGATCTCTATATAACGAATGTTGTATCACATTCTGTAAGGCACACAACTTTTGCGAGTAGAGCACCTACTGAGATGTGATTAGCTGGAAACCAAAGGAATAGTCTATACTGAAAGGCGTTTTTACTGTCTGTACATGTATTACATGCATATGTATAGAGAAAGTATTGCATTCCACTCAAAAATTATATACCGAGATTTCACCGGAAATATACGTTTTAGGGTCTCCTTTATGCAAAAGCATGTTTAGAGAAGATCTGTGTGTGTCCGTGTATCTGTGAACACGATAACCCAAAATACCAAACTTGGTATTTAAGTTTAGTATCTTCCAAGGATGCGACACGAAGATTTTGAGGAAATTTCCTCAAAATCCCACCCATCTAAACCAGCCTTTATAAGAACATTTTCCGGAAATTATCATTTTCTAAAAAGTGACTAACGATTTTGATTAAAATACCGCAAATTAAAGATATTTACATGCTTAATAAAATGTATATCTTGAATTTTCTAGGAATAGCCTCTGAAAATCATTTTATTCTGGATTTTGCATAAGTATTATACCGTAAGAGACAGAAAAAACTTTAGCACACAAAAAATGTAGAACTCGTTAAAACAAACAATTTGGCATTTTATTTTTTTCGTGGAATTCACCATTTTTGGGACATTTCTTACTATGTTTTCAGTTTTCAGTTTTAAAATACTTAAACAATTTTCACATACGAGAATATGTCAAATCCTAGCAATACAAAGAAACTGATTTCATCCACATGGCAACCACCTTTTAGAAGATTTGCATATCGTTTTATTCTACTGTATTTACCTTGTTTCCCTTCTACTTACAAGAAAGCATATTTGCTAATATTTATCTCGATTAGCATGAAGTAGATACAAGCATAAACTTGTTAACAATAATTTGTTGCAGAGATGTAGAGAAATTCATGTGAACGGAACGCGCCAAATTTTCTCATTTCGCCGCACAGTTAAGACTATGCAAAACACATCAAGTAATACATTGTATGATTGGTAAAACGAAGAAACAGTTCACCGAAGAGTCGATACACATTAAGGCAACATTTACTAAAACATGTGTATCTTTACCCCTAACCACACGTAAGATAAGCCTCGATATTTATAACTCAGTAGCCCAAAAGACAATTTCACTAGGAGAAGGAAGCCCGTAACACTTGCATGAATAGTAATGACTCAGTAGCCCCCAAAACAATCATACTTCGGTATTAACGACTCTGTACCTACAACCAGGAGATAGGAGTTCCTAAGACAACCTTCGGTATTCATGACTCAGTAACATAAGAGCAGCTTCACTAGGAGATAGGAGTTCCTAAGACAACCTTCGGTATTCATGACTCAGTAACATAAGATCAGCTTCACTAGGAGATAGGAGTTCCTAAGACAACCTTCGGTATTCATGACTCAGTAACATAAGATCAGCTTCACTAGGAGATAGGAGTTCCTAAGACAACCTTCGGTATTCATGACTCAGTAACATAAGATCAGCTTCACTAGGAGATAGGAGCTCCTAAGACAACCTTCGGTATTCATGACTCAGTAACATAAGATCAGCTTCACTAGGAGATAGGAGTTCCTAAGACAACCTTCGGTATTTATAACTCAGTAACATAAGAGCAGCTTCACTAGGAGATAGGAGTTCCTAAGACAACCTTCGGTATTCATGACTCAGTAACATAGGACCAGCTTCACTAGGAGATATCAGTTAATAAGCCAACCTTCGGTATTAATGACTCAGTAACATAAGAGTAGCTTCACTAGGAGATAGGAGTACCTAAGATAACCTTCGGTATTCAAGACTCAGTAACATAAGAGCAGCTTCACTAGGAGATAGGAGTTCCTAGGAAAACCTTCGGTATTCATGACTCAGTAACATAAGAGCAGCTTCACTAGGAGATAGGAGTACCTAAGACAACCTTCGGTATTCATGACTCAGTAACAAAGGACCAGCTTCACTAGGAGATAGGAGTTCCTAAGACAACCTTCGGTATTCATGACTCAGTAACATAAGAGCAGCTTCACTAGGAGATAGGAGTACCTAAGACAACCTTCGGTATTCATGACTCAGTAACATAAGAGGAGCTTCACTAGGAGATAGGAGTTCCTAACACAACCTTCGGTATTCATGACTCAGAAACATAAGACCAGCTTCACTAGGAGATAGGAGTTCCTAAGACAACCTTCGGTATTCATGACTCAGTAACATAAGAGCAGCTTCACTAGGAGATAGGAGTACCTAAGACAACCTTCGGTATTCATGACTCAGTAACATAAGAGGAGCTTCACTAGGAGATAGGAGTTCCTAAGACAACCTTCGGTATTCATGACTCAGTAACATAAGAGCAGCTTCACTAGGAGATAGGAGTTCCTAAGACAACCTTCGGTATTCATGACTCAGTAACATAAGAGCAGCTTCACTAGGAGATAGGAGTTCCTAAGACAACCTTCGGTATTCATGTCTCAGTAACATAAGAGCATCTTCACTAGGAGATAGGAGTTCCTAAGACAACCTTCGGTATTCATGACTCAGTAACATAAGAGCAGCTTCACTAGGAGATAGGAGTTCCTAAGACAACCTTCGGTATTCATGACTCAGTAACATAAGAGCATCTTCACTAGGAGACAGGAGTTCCTAAGACAACCTTCGGTATTCATGACTCAGTAACATAAGAGCAGCTTCACTAGGAGATAGGAGTTCCTAAGACAACCTTCGGTATTCATGACTCAGTAACATAAGAGCAGCTTCACTAGGAGATAGGAGTTCCTAAGACAACCTTCGGTATTCATGACTCAGTAACATAAGAGCAGCTTCACTAGGAGATAGGAGTTCCTAAGACAACCTTCGGTATTCATGACTCAGTAACATAAGAGCAGCTTTACTAGGAGATAGGAGTTCCTAGGACACCTTCAGTATTCATGACTCAGTAACATACGTGCTTTGTTCAAAATAACAAGAAGTTTAGAGCATTAGGGACACATGTAACCCTTGGGAGGAAGAAAGTTTCCCCCCCTTATATTTTAGAAAGAGGGAATTTCTCACTGTAGAGAAAGGTCACGTGGCTGGAATATAAAGACAAATCACCGACAATCACGTGACAACGCTTCTTTACGCGCCTTTTTTCCATCGAATCAAAGAGGAGAGGAATACTCGGACCTGTTAGTATATAAATGATGTGCGTACAAGAAATTAGACACTCAATGTAGGAAACCGCATGCAAGAAATCGGCCTCACAAGGTAGGAAACCGCATATAAGAAATCGGAAGTATGTATGTGAGAGTGTATGTGTGCGTGTTTGAGGAAATAAAAATGGTTTAAACCCAATGTAAACCTACAAACAACGAGTTGTTTCTAATTCGAAGCCCCCGATATGACCTTAAATGTTAAAGGGGGCTATATAAATGAAACAATTAAAAAAAAAAAAAAAAAAAGAAATCGTTTGGCTTTTTCCCTTCATTGTTCGAAGCTTGGAATTGCTGAGTTTCTACATATTAGCTCCTTTTGTTCTCGTGGCTTGCATTGCACCTTTTCGAAGCCATTTTATTTCATGTTTCTTTTCCCTTTTAACATAGCTTTATTTAAGTAGTTTTGATTGATTGTGTTTTTAATCATGATTGCATTCTATTTATTACTTTATTTCTTTTGTCTGTTTATTAGCGTTATTTTTCTTTCTTATTTATTTAATTTGTTCTATTTCATTCGTTCTTCTTTTTATAATTAAGATACTCTTAGTTATCTGTCGAACTTTATCATTTCAAGCAGGAAAAAGGGCATGGCAAGGTTCCCGGTGTACACCTTTGCAATGCACTTACACTATTTTAACAACTAAGTTGTTGCTTGTGTATGGATTTGGACTGAAGTTTAACTCAAAATTATATCACAAAAGCTGAAATAGAATACAACTTTTAAACGGTTTATATTATATCAAATGAAAACCCCTGAAGATGGTTTCGTTTTTCAAGTACATTTTATCCTGTAATTCAGCATAAACATACAAAAAACAAGCGTTGATTCAAACTAAACTCAATGGACTTAGCATATATGATGTAAAATTACTCTCTTTTGATATAGTGTTACCTTCTCCTCGACTCTACTGCCTTCATGTTAAATCTATGAGCTGTTCCCTTCTCTATGTGCGCCCGATCTTGTGGCGGTTCTGCGGCTAAGTGACCAGGACGCTCCTCTTCCACTTAGATGATCAGCACTCCAGCGGCCGCACACGAAGTTTGCGACAGGCAAAGAACGTATTGCGGTGTTCTCGTGTCAATGATTGCATTGACTGTTCCAGCGGAATTTTCATTACAGTCTTGCGCCCGATCTTGTGGCGGTTCTGCGGCTAAGTGACCAGGACGCTCCTCTTCCACTTAGATGATCAGCACTCCAGCGGCCGCACACGAAGTTTGCGACAGGCAAAGAGCGTATTGCGGTGTTCTCGTGTCAATGATTGCATTGACTGTTCCAGCGGAATTTTCATTACAGTCTGCTACTGCATGAGTGTTTATGCATTTTATTATGCAGAGTAGCAATGGTTTCATTGCAGAATTAATATGCGATATATTACTTTCTTCATATCTAGTAAGTCTTTAAAAAATTGTCTCAAAATTCAGGCCATAGGAGTTTAGATACATGCATCATGCACCAATGATTTAATATAATGTTGACATTGGTCTTGATGATAAGTTGAGAATGAGGGGGTGGATTGAGATTTAATAATCTAGGATTGTCGTATTCCATTGATAAATAGTGGCGCCGTTTTTTTTTTCGTAAATAGCTTTATTCCCAAGTAGTTTTCATTACTCCTCCATCTTAAATTGATGCTCGTCCTAGCTCGCGAGCTTTTCACAATAAACTTCCTTTATTGCCAGGTAGACATTTCAAATTCACATTCCATTCATATGTGAACTTCCAGAGAATGAGTTATTTTAATTATAGTGGTAAGATTTAGGCATATCATTTTAAGTTTCTCCCACTCAGTGTCCAGAAATGCCTATTTATTAATATTCGTTAGACGTATTTGTTTATTATAACTATAAAGTTTCCTTTGCCCTCAAAATACTATAGCCTTGTATGAAAATACAGCAAAGTAGCACAAACGTTGTAACACAAATTTATACAGTAGTAATATGCATGTTCTTCTGAAACATTAATTTTCAAAAAATAATCCCAGCCTATAATGATATGTATGTTTCACCAAAAATATATTTTAACCCGTGACAACTTCACGCTAATACGCTTCGAAAAACTTTTATATTGTTCTACTAAAAGTGTCGCTTCCCACTGAACTTATATTCTTTACTTTCTCAGGCACCTATGTACAACGAACATACTAGACAGAGAAGGTATTGTATTCCCTCTAAAACTTTATAAGATATTTCTATGGAAATGCATTTTTGAAGACCCCCAAGAGCATTTTTATAAAATGTCCGTGTATGCGTGTCTATGTGTAGCATAGCTCAAAAATGAAAAGTCGTTTAAATACAAACCTAGCGAGGTCTACAAGAAACAAACAGAACTTCTAACGATAACATCGCCTTACAAAAGCATACGTGCCCGGTCCGGGTCCAGCGATGTTCAGTACTTTTCGGCTTTGTCGAAATTTACCTCTCATCTCATTGGTTGTATGCGAAAAAAAAATTGGCGTTGTTATGGAATTCCATATCATAAAAACAAGGAATTAGATAAAATATGGATGCATGCCACATTTCGTGCCTGACATATTTATTGCTTCATTAAGGAAAGAGTTATACCGTAACTCTTAACCAAAGTCAATATTTAAAGCCAAGTATATTATTGTTTATATTTTTAAATGTTTTGATAAATTACCAGTGTAATGAAAACTAATATTCTATTTGTCATTTCTGGTACAATTGTTCCTAACCTTTACACCTTTATGAATTTCAAACTAATAGTGTTCTCTCCTCTAGATAAAAAGGGTACAATTGTTCCTATCCTTTACACCTTTATGAATTTCAAACTAATAGTGTTCTCTCCTCTAGATAGAAAGGGTACAATTGTTCCTATCCTTTACACCTTTATGAATTTCAAACTAACAGTGTTCTCTCCTCTAGATAGAAAGGGTACAATTGTTCCTATCCTTTACACCTTTATGAATTTCAAACTAACAGTGTTCTCTCCTCTAGATAGAAAGGGTACAATTGTTCCTAACCTTTACACCTTTATGAATTTCAAACTAACAGTGTTCTCTCCTCTAGATAGAAAGGGTAGAATTGTACACAGCAGGGGTAGAAAGCAGCTTTACTCCTAGACCGAGCAAAAGTCCCGAATCCTCGTCGCAAATATTCAAATCAGTGTAAGCATAGCATCCAAAGTCTAGCTTAATACGTTTTTTGTTGCATACTTATTGTATATATAAATAGTATTGTTACGGGATGGTATTATTACTGGAAATACATTCTGTAACCCTTGTTTGTTATAAGCTTGATATGAAATCTACGCGCACAGTTCCCTTCCCTTTTCTCCTAATTGACTAAGTGTACCTTTCAATGCGAAATACAAACCCTATGCAGAGCAAGCTGAGGCGATGAAAGCGATATATACACGCCATGACTGATGTTTGTGCTCCCGTCATTCAAGACGTAGGTTTAAAACAAAGGATCCTCCTATGTAAAATTGTTGAAACATATTACCACGTATTTAAGATGATTTCTCTCTTGTTATATATTTGATTCATAGAGCTATGTAAATGTAAATTTGACAATTCTCTTTGGATATATTAACGTAAATATTCATGTTAAATTAAAAATAAATACATGGAGTAGATCAATCAACTATTTCACACCAGCCAATGAGAAGTGGCTAGTCACGTGACATTCACGAAATATGAGGCAGGGTTATGTGAAACTGGCATTGGACCTACCTTTCATCTCCCATAAAATAGTCTTAGAAAACTACACGAAAGAGACGAAATTTAAGAATGAGAAGTAAGATTTATATTAAATTGTGTACTCAATTCTAGTGCACTAAGGACGCCGATCCCGGTTGCCGCGCTCGCTAAAGTGTCTCGCTTTGGAGCTTCGTGGTGCACAGGATCGTGGGTTCGAGTCCCGCCTTGGGCATGGGTGTTTCTGTGTTAGGAAATGTGTTTATGTTTGTGTATGTATATGTAAAAGGAAAAGGTTAAGAATAATAAAGTCTACTGAGGAATTATAGGAAACTGGAAAAAATGGAGAAAAAAGGAATACAGCGCCGGAGTCCTGACAAGCCTCCGGAATTGTAATAAAAAAAAAAGAAAAAAAAAAAAAGGGAGCAAGAGGAAATGTTATATAACATTCTCTCGCCCAGAATATATCGTTTCTTTTATTTTCATTCACAATGTTCTATATTACCTAGCTTAAAATGTCAAATGTTAAGGATAGTGGCATGAAAAACCATATGTATAGCTTCATCATCCAATAAACTCCTTGTGAAGCCCAATGAATTGATATTGAATTTTACTCACAAAATATGTTTGGGAATTTAAATGCACTAAATAACCTTTTTTTCTGAAGTCGCCTTTTCTATCATTTGAATACTACCTAACATTTATTAAAATATTTCAAATTATTCAGTATCTCATGTACAATATCAAGATGTACATTACTTTCTATGCTTCGCACATTAGTATATAGGTAGAGGAGGTATTTTATTCCATCCAAAAGGAAGTACGAATATTTCACTGCAAATTCACGCTTTAAGGTCCCCTAAATATTAAGAAAACTCATTTTATAAAAAGGTCTATATAGGTATATGTCTATGGACAGCATAACTTCGTTACTACCAAATTGTATTTAAGTTTAGTTACATCCAAGAAAGCGATATGAAAATGTTCATGAAAATCCCTGTAACACCAAACTGTCCTTTACATGGACCACTTTTCTTTAGTTTTGACTTTCTCAGTCATGGCTCTCACGACCTACAATTAACTTAAATTTTCATGGCAAATAAAATACATTTAAATGCATATCTTGAACAGTCTCTTCTGGTAGACTTTTGCGTAAGAAGTAGACCACTACTACAGAAAAATCTGATGTGTTCCATTTACATGACTTCCTGTACCGCTCTGTAACAAATGATTATTAAAAAGCTTATTCTTCTATCGACATCATGCTAATCGAGATAAATGTTAGCATAAATTGTACTTATTACTTGGTTCCTTGTAAGTAGATGGAACATAAGAAAATGCACAGGCTAAAGTGACAAACTCGCTCTTTAAAAGCCAGACTCTATTTGAAACAATTGACATTTCAGTAACTTTGCTTGCCGGGAGTAAATAAACGAGAAACGAAAAGAAAGATAACTTCCCCTTTTGAGAAAAGCTTAGTGGCTTATAATTGAAGCGAATAACTCCGGAATATCTTGAAAACGGTTAACCCTACAAAACAATTTTGGATGACATAAATTGTGTTTTTTAATAAAGATCAAGTTTTTGTATATTTCTTTCGGTTTAACAGTTATACAAACTCATCCAAAGCCTATTCTTAGAAAATTCGAGATATACATTTCGTTTGTCATAAAAATATATTCAATATAAGTGTTTAAATAAAAATCGTTAGGGGCATTTTCGAGAAAATCAACATTTTCAAAAAATGTTCCATGTAAATGGTAGTTGGGGTTGGAGGAATTTTTTGAAACCCTTCATGAGGCACCCTTGGAAAATACTAAACTTAAATACCAAGTTTGATATTTAACAGAATTTTCGTTTATGGTTATGTTGCCCTACAGGCATAGATCTTTTTCTAAAAATACCTTTTTTGGACTCAGGGAGCCTTAAAACATTTATTTCCGGTGAAATCTCGGTACAGAATTTTTTTGAGTGTAATATAATAGCTGATCTACGACTACGCTCATAGTACGTGCAGAGAAAGTAAGAACTGTAGATCTCGTTAAAACACACAATTTATGGCAGGTAACATTTTGGTGCTGTCAACTATTTCCGAGAACTTCCTTGTTATGATTTCAATTTTGTAATGACTATATTGTTCACAGACGGGAAGTCGTCATTCGTTTCATCTCTTTTGTGCTTTACTCCTGGCTGTGCAAAGAGAAGCGAAACTTTCAAGGAGCAAATAATAACACCATGCTAATATTTTTCTTGATTAGCATGAATTAGATAGAAGAAGGACCTTTTGTAAGAACAGTTTGATTGCAGCAAAAGTATTTTGAGAGAAACACATCAGGTTTTGTTGGTTTGCGTTTCAGCTGTAGACTGTCATCCCATTCTTTTATGTGCAGTTATTAATAAAAGGCAAAACCATTTTTGGCAAGCATTTCTCATGATTAACATGAAAAACACCGCAGAATAGTCTCTTCAATGAGTAATTTGTAGAATAGCTACGAAAATAAACGATAGTTATAAATAAAGTACTTGAGTGCTATGTATATTGTCATCTCTATACGTGTACATAGTATAAAGTATAGTATTGCACCCAAAAAATTTATACCGAGATTTCACCGGAAATATATGTTTTGAGACCTCCTGAATCCAAAAAAGCATTTTAACAAAAATGTCCATGTGTGTGTGTGTGAGCAGCATAGCTCAAAAACGAAAAATCCGTTAAATATCAAACTTGGTATTTAAGTTCAGTATCTTCCAAGGATGCAACACGAAGCCTTTGAAGAACATACCCCCACATCCAACTACTCTTTACATTGAAAAATATTGAAAATTTTGATTTTCTCAAAAATGGCTCTAGCGATTTTGATAAAAATATTGTATACCAAAGATATCTACCTGACAAACAAAACGTATATCTTGAATTTTCTGGGAATAGCCTCGGAAGACTACTTTATTCTGGATGAATTTTACGGAATGTTGTATTACAGGCAAACCGAAAGAGATAGACAAAAACTTACAAAGCAGAAACTGTAGAGCTCGTTAAAACACACAATCTATGTTATACAATTTTTCCGTGGAGTTGATCGTTTTTGAGATATTCCTTGTTATTGGTTTCATATTTAAAAAAACATACTTTTCTCAGACAGAATTTGTCAACTCCTGTGCATACAAACGAAGGAACTTCAGTCAGCTAGCAAGCAACTTTTGACTAACACTCTATCCTATGCTACTCCCTTATTTCCCTTCTACTTGCACGGAGGGAAGTAATAAGACTATTTCTGCTAATTTTTTCTCGATTAGCATGAAATAAAAAGAAAGATGCATAAGCTTTTTAACAATAATTTGTTGCAGAAATATAGAGAAAGTCATGTGAATGGAACACACATTATATATATATATATATGTTAGTCGCTACTATTTTACAGGCTGCCTATTTTATCATTGTACTATTATAGCAGATCTAAATTCACTGCAGTAAAGCAATATGTAAAGAATAATACAAGCTAATCATGCAAAACAATTTGAGCAAGACATACCTAAAACGGGGAAGACCTTCGGGCTATATATAAGGACAAATACACACGGATCTAATTTTATGTATGCTTTTCAGAGTAAAATATCAATTTAACAAAGTAAATTATTAATGAATTGTCAAATTCACGTATTTTTTAATTTAAAAATATCCTTATACCTCTAGAATCAAAGGCCTATTCTTCTTTAAGGAAGATAAACATAATATGCAGAAATTGATTTTACTACATGTTTCCTTGAAGATACTAGGTAATTAGGGGAATAGAGTGGACTATAGTGAAAGAGATCTTTTAAGAGCGAGCCGCTATTTGATAAATCTGAAACTATTTTCTTGTTTGCCTAACCACAAGGGGAACACAAATGAGAAAAACAAAACATGATTTGATTGTTACGAAAGTATTGAAAAATTCAAATGAAATAACAAGGAATACCTTGAAAATTATTTACGCAATCAAGAAGTTTCATTTCATATGAAATATGCCTTTTTTAAATATACATTTTGTGACATAAGATTTTTTATATTTCTATCGGTTTATCTAAGTCGTTGAGAATGATGAGATTTCGTAGACTGTTCTCCAAAAACTCAAGTTACGTGTCTAGTTTTATTTCTCATAAAATTATATATTTGGCATTGTAATCAAAACCCCAGAGCCGTTTTAGATACAAAAGTAAGACAACATATACACATGCATTCGGTATTTAGGCTGAGTTAATTTTGCTATGAATCGCTGTGCCACAGTCTGGGAAGATTAATAAATTAAACAGGCCTGTTTTAAAATTTACCGGACTCTTCCTTTCTGAGTAACGCTATTCTTAGAGATGCACATAAACGCACACGAGCCTTATTTCTTGAAATTTCATTTACTGGGATCAGGGGACCCCAAAACGTGTATTTACGGTAAAACCTCTGAATGGAATTTGTGTGTTGAATACAATGTTTCATTTAATTGTATCCGTCTGTGGTGTAGTGGTTACCATGTTAGCTTGTTACACCAGGTGATGCATTTTTTTGGATTCGATTTTTCTATTTATCTATGTCTCTATTTACTGATGACGCGTTTATTTAATGTAATAAAAGAATACTTGATTTACAATCAAAAAGTCTAATTAATTTAGAGTAAATGGTTCCAGCTCTAGCTTTTAAATCCATAGTTTTATTACCCTAAAAATCCCTTTGTCCGTGTATTGTTTATTTGCACATAGAAGAACTGCATATCTTATATGGGAAGGTTTCTAGGTAATATTCCAGCTTGTCCCTTCATGTCGATGGCGCGTCCTATGTGCAATTGAAGACGTCGCCAGCATAGTGATGAATCGGGAATTAGAAATTCCACCGATTTAAGAAAATACTGATGAGTATCCCAAAATATGCCGAAATGGCTAGGAAAGGTTAATGTGTTTGAAAATTAAAAAAAAAAAAGAGCAGTCTTTAAATGGTTAACCCTAAAGATCGTTTTATATGAATGATGAGCATTAACGATACGTATATTTCTTTGGAATAAAACTTTTGTGTATCTCTTCGGTTTTAAAGTCACAATGAATACGTCTTCACGTGTTCTTCACAGAAATTTTATGATATACATTTATCTTATCATGCAAATATCTTAAACGTACAATACTTTTTCCTAATAGTTATCAATTTTAAACCAGTATGGAATATTTTTTTTTTTCCATTTAAGGTTTATTGAGGGGTGAAATATTTTCTTGAAAATGTACCGTATACTTGGAAAACGCTTAACGTAAATATGAAGCATGATATTCAATTTCAGAGAGAGGGAGAGCAGAGAGACACAGAGTGAAATTTATATTAAAATCGGTCAAAACGTTGAATCGCTTCTTTTCTATAGCAAATGAATGTTGGAACCCTTCGTATCCATAAAGAACCGACATTTATCTGTGTTCACCTTGTTTCGTATTGTACAATCATTTAAACTTAGCTACCTGATTTCTAGAATATTATTTTATAAAAAAGTTCACCCCTCAAAATATGCGGTTGTTTTTGTTTAACCCTCCGATAGTAACATCATCAACCCAACATTTTGTTTCGACTCTAAATTTGGCTGCAATGGTTTTACTTTCCTGTCATGCCTATGTATTTCCCCGTCATTGTTGCGTGTATCAGTTACTGGTCAGCCGTGCTGATTAACAGTCAGTTTCAGCCGCTACTCGAGATCCTTGGAGTTCATAAGTCACCCATGTTACCGTGCGTGTAGCTGTTATTTATATACTAGGTTTTCAAATATGGAATCTCTGAGTGTCAGTTACGCAAGATTTGATGACTTTATGAGAAGAGCTTTAGAAGAATATGAGGATGACAGCGAAAGTGACTTATTTTCAAGTGAAGAAGATAACTTAGAAATAGCATCTGCACATAATTCTGAGATTGAAGCTACAACATCAGATGAGGAAGGATCATCACCAAACACAGCAAAAGGTAACAATGGATTTTTATGGTCTGTAGAGCTGCCTAAGAAAAGTAAAACTTCTACTCGGAACTTTGTGAAAATTCCCAAAGCTGCTAACTTTACTCAAAACAATAGTTCAGAGCATGACACCCTCAAAAATCTATTAAATGAAACTATTGTTTACATGGTTATGGATTATACAAATGAGGAAATTCAAAGGAAGAGATGCGCATATTCTGGCCAGAGATTTTTTGACGATATGGACAGAGAAGAAATATGTGCAATAATAGGATTACTTTACATGTCAGGTAGCAGAAAAGATGGTCACCTCAATACTGAAGAAATGTGGTTTGGCTCATCAGTGTACAAATGTATTATGAGCCAAAAAAGATTCAGATTTCTGCTAAGTTGTCTGCGATTTTATGACAAGACAAAGAAAAATAGGGAAGATAAAATTTTACCTATCCATGAGCTTTGGACGGTTTTCATAAGCTGCCGCTCACATTACTCTCCGCATATGTATGTGAACGTTCATGAGTAGCTTTTAGGGTTTCGTGGCACTTTGCTTCAAAACCAGATAAATATGGCACCAAAATAATGACAATGTGTGATGTCAGAACATATTACATGATTGATGCTATGGCATACATAAGGAAGGAGAATAGAAACACGAACGAAAGTTTGCCAACTTACTATGTGAAAGCCATGACAGAAACAACTCGGTAGAAACATCACTTGTGACAATGCTTCACCTTTGGCAGAAATGATAATTTCACAATTATTGTTGGTACAATGCAGAAAAGTAAGGCGGAAATCCCACCAAGGTTCCTACCTAATAGAAAGAAGAAAGTAGTATCTGTTCAGTTTGCTCTTCATCAGAAAAAGACACTTCTCCCTTCACTCCTAAAAAGGTGTAATCAGTGGTACATTTGTTACTATGCATAGTGCTCCTGATGTTGATGAGGCTGCCAAAAAGCCAGAGATAATAGATTCTTATGATAGTACTAAAGGAGGCGCGGAAGTGTTTGACAAAATGGTACATGCATACTCTGTTTCAAGGGGTACACGGCGATGGCCACTTCGAATGTTTTATAGAATTTGTGATCGGGCAGCAATAAATGCTTACATTCTTTTCTTAGTAAAATCACAGCAGGAGATGAAAATAAAAGATTTTCTAAAGAATCTTGCATTTCAACTTGCGTCACCACACAGCGAATTTGCAGCGGGAGTTTTCGGGATTCAAGAGAACCAAGAACTCCCAAGATCCAAGAGCTTCAAAACTGCAGAAGCAAGCAAGATGCCATTTGTGCGCAACAGTTAAAGACAGAAAAGTGAAAATAGCTTTTGTAAAGTGAGGAAAGTCTGCATGCAATGATCACAAAAAAGAAAGTTGTATATCTTGTTTCTCCTAAAATCATAATACACTATAACTGTTATTAAATTACCCTAACTGTGTTCTGTGTTATTAACAATGTTAATGTCTAACAATGAACCAATTTTTGCTCTAAAAGTATGGTATAGTTAGCAATAAATAAAACAGTGGGGTGATGAGTCACCCTGCTACTATTGAATGCTGTACTACTCATGTTACCAACGGACGGTTAAATAAGACTAACATTTCTATGTGCAGAAATGTTTATTGTAATATTTCAAGAGACAAAATTATTTCAAAACATTAGTATTTTTTTCCAAATTAAAATGTTATGATAAATGGGTTTTTTAGGTTAAAATTTCTAATATTTTCTAAAAATTATTAAAATATCATCCTGTAATTTTTTGTGTGTGGTTCTAAGTTCCAATTAATCGCGTCACTTTTCTGAAATTTTGAGGCGTTGGAAACATTTTATTATGCACTATATTTGCATAATACAAGTTAGAGAGTTGTTTATATCGTGCAAAGTATTCATCCAATTGAATAAAATTTGGTATTCATAATCACGCATTATATATATATATATATATATATATATATATATATATAATGAAATATATATATATATATATATATATATATATATATATATATATAATGAAATATATTTTAATGAAATTTCAATGTTGAATTTTTGTTTCGAAGGCGATGCTACCATTACTTATTTAGATAAGCAGGAGGAAAATAATGAATATTCTGAGAAATAAAATGAAGTTATTTCATAATCATTGTTAGAGAAAATACCTTAAGAAAAATGTCGAAAGTGTCTGTGATACTTTATATAAAATCGCAACAATACAAATGGTGAATAACTTGCACATACAGATAACGTGCCCTTGCCGTTGCATTGTTCCAGGAGCATAACACCCTAACATCACATATACATTACAGCAGACATGCTGCCATCTGTTTAACCTGCTGGATTTCAATGGTGCTACAGACAGGTATCATCTCTCCACTACATATCAACGTCTCTCTCAGGACGCAATTCGCGCTTCTCCAGACAGATAAATGAACTCTATATGTCGTTGTGTTTTTGTTTGTTTGTGGCCACCACGTTAGGGTGCCAAGATGTATTATTTTTGGGTTGTTAGTATGACGCTGTCAGGTGAGTCTACCTGGAGTTGGTCGCGGGTTAATGCTAATGAATTTCTCTACATTAAGTGTACATACCGTGCAGATTCCCTTGGTTGCTTCAGCTGAGCTTCTTCTAGTAGATCATGAGTCTCTTCCTCAGGGGGAATGACAAGGGTATGTAACACGGTTGGAAGACTCAAATAACAGAGAAAGTTCACTTAATTCACTGTATACTTCCTTTATTGGTAAATTATTCTTCATTTGAGGCACTAACCCTACGAGCGACTAAATTGATCGCGAACTTGATGAAGCCGTTTTCAATACGTGCTACTTCCACTTTGACGGAGTTTCTATAACTTTACACCAGTCACTGTAGTCTGAAGTTTCTTGGTTCGTATAACATTCACGACTAAATTGATCGCGAACTTGATGAAGCCGTTTTCAATACGTGCTACTTCCACTTTGACGGAGTTTCTATAACTTTACACCAGTCACTGTAGTCTGAAGTTTCTTGGTTCGTATAACATTCACGACTAAATTGATCGCGAACTTGATGAAGCCGTTTTCAATACGTGCTACTTCCACTTTGACGGAGTTACTATAACTTTACATCAGTCACTGTAGTCTGAAGTTTCTTGGTTCGTATAACATTCACGACTAAATTGATCGCGAACTTGATGAAGCCGTTTTCAATACGTGCTACTTCCACTTTGACGGAGTTTCTATAACTTTACACCAGTCACTGTAGTCTGAAGTTTCTTGGTTCGTATAACATTCACGACTAAATTGATCGCGAACTTGATGAAGCCGTTTTCAATACGTGCTACTTCCACTTTGACGGAGTTTCTATAACTTTACACCAGTCACTGTAGTCTGAAGTTTCTTGGTTCGTATAACATTCACGACTAAATTGATCGCGAACTTGATGAAGCCGTTTTCAATACGTGCTACTTCCACTTTGACGGAGTTTCTATAACTTTACACCAGTCACTGTAGTCTGAAGTTTCTTGGTTCGTATAACATTCACGACTAAATTGATCGCGAACTTGATGAAGCCGTTTTCAATACGTGCTACTTCCACTTTGACGGAGTTTCTATAACTTTACATCAGTCACTGTAGTCTGAAGTTTCTTGGTTCGTATAACATTCACGACTAAATTGATCGCGAACTTGATGAAGCCGTTTTCAATACGTGCTACTTCCACTTTGACGGAGTTACTATAACTTTACATCAGTCACTGTAGTCTGAAGTTTCTTGGTTCGTATAACATTCACGACTAAATTGATCGCGAACTTGATGAAGCCGTTTTCAATACGTGCTACTTCCACTTTGACGGAGTTACTATACCTTTACACCAGTCACTGTAGTCTGAAGTTTCTTGGTTCGTATAACATTCACGATAATGATTGTCCTTAAGATTAATTGTAAAACACTGATTTTCGGCAATATAAGGCGCACGATTTCCTACGCGATGTGTCGTGCGTTGTGCGTTACTCGTTGTACCCTCGTTGTGTGTCGCTGTCTCTCAACTTCTTATCCGCACGTCACTTATATACAAAAAGGTCTTATTTTGCCCTCCTTTTTGATTGGCTGAAAAATAGCGCGTAAAGTGGCGTCATCACGTGACAATCGGGGATTTTTCTTTATTTTACACTCACGTAACCATGTTCTACAAAGCGAAATTCCCTTTCTCCAATTTCAAAGGGAAAGTACCTGGTTTCCTCTTAAGCGATGTTTCTTATGTCCCTAATGCATTAAAATGTTTGTTATTTTCAACAAAGCCCCTAGCCTTGACGAATTTAAAAGCTATTTTCTACCCTCCACGATGATGCTTTCCACTGAGCATATAGTTCCTATGTTAAATATTATAAACTAATAATAAAACTAATAATATATGAGTCGCAAAGCAAAGAAAGCTTGACAGAGTGTAGTGGTGGCTTTCGAGTTCAAAAGCTTTCTTGCACTACTAGGAACATTTATATATAAACATGTTATTAATTAATGTAAACTTACCTTTCGCTGATAACCAACAATGTCAACCTACAATGAAGACGATCTGCGAGTAAAAATATGTACCTTGTCTGAAATGGTCTTCTTCTTCCGTCACACTTTCGAAATAATAGTCTGTAGAAATATAAATAGGTTGCCCATGCTATCGTTTTTTGGGTCTTCCAATATTTCTTTTCCCTATCAGCTTATAATTTTTAAATGTTACATATTGTATATTATATAATAATATATATATCTTTTATTGCTTTATGTTTCAAACATCTTTTTATAATACCATTGACATAATTAAATGCTACTAACTTTATTAGATCACATGCTTTTTGTTACAATACCCCAAATATTTAAATTCTGCAAATTGTTGCACAACAGTGATCTCTATTATAATTTTGATCTGATACTCTTTTACCTGAGAATGCGTCATTTGGGTTTTAATTAAGGACATTCTCATAATTTATTCTTTTTCTATTTTACTCAATGCACATATTCACTTCTGAAGATTATCTTGTGAATTAAATATAAAAGCTGACCATATGCAAACCTTAATCTTAGTGCTAATACCTTCTTTTAAAATTATGGGAATAAAAGGTTGGTAATATTCATCCACTTTCTAACCATTTCATCAACGTGTGTATACATATTCACAAACTTTCTATATAAAACCAGAAAGGAGACATTACTAAAATTCTATAAATATTGACAGTTTCACTTCTATTTATGAGTGTTGTACTTCAATAAAAAATTAAAATAATCCAGGTCACCGAAATGAAATTCTTACGTTCAGCGACAGGAAGAAAACGCGAGGACAAAATTCCAATGTAATTATACGAATAGAGCATACGATTTTTAATTCGAATGGAAAAAACCTCAAATAAATAGAACGATTACTTAAACCACGTTTTAAGAATGAATAGAATTAGGTTTCCATATATTCGAAACCACTATAAGCCAGGTGGTAGAAAGGAGAAAGGAGTAGATAGCGACTAATTTGGAAATTAATTTGGAGCCGAAACGATCCTATTGGAACCAAACCATGAAGCTGGTGATTATGATTATTATTATCTAATGAATACATTTATTAAAACAAAAAATCTATCTAAACTTGAGGGAGAAAAACAAATAGCCTGTACCGGAAATGATGTCTAATGAGTTTTGTCTTAGAATCGAAAGCAGACAGGACGGGTTGCGCAATAACATATCTTATGATGAGACACATGGTCTGGCATAGCCTCGATCTAAAATGAAGGAACTGTCTCTCTCTCTCTCTCTTTCTTTGCTCAGTGGCTTCTTCGACCCATCTACCTGTGTATTACCGACTGTATGTAAACACTGTGCCATATTTAGTTTAAAATGTATACTTTACTTTCAAAAGTCGAGTTTCAAAGAGAGAAAGCCACTTTTAAGAAAAGATCAATTATCCTGATGATCATAATGACAACGGAATATGATAATGAAAAAATGCTTCGAAAACTGTTTAAGACGCCTGAAACACTCACAGTGGCTCAAAGAAAAAGTTGCAATACCAAATGATCAAAAGAGTCAAAACTATTGTAGTCCTTAATACGACTTATAATTTTGTTAAATGTTTGTAAATCGCTCTGCTAATATCCAATATGATATCAGTGCCACCGGTGTGCCGGAATTTTTTCATACAGAATATTTTTAATCCGCGAACTTGGGAACCAACTGAACCTCCCGAATTGATGTCTCTTGTTTTATGGTTTTGGTGATATGAAGAGCGCTCAGATATGCACACTTTAGGCATAATCCGCTTTGGCATATACATATTCTGAGTAGAAAATCAAACCATTTTGTGTAATTTATATAAAAGAAGTTTTTGAGTAAATGAAACAGTGCAAGGGTGTATTTTTGATAGCAGTACATTTAGTAGAAAAGTAATTTAAATACTGGGATACGGAGTTTCTAACCTTTTCACAAAAAATATATGTTGACAAATTTTACGATTTTTACTAATTTCGTTGTGAGAGTAAAAGGAATCATGACTTTTAAATATAATCTTCCTCCTTTAAGGAACAAATTTGTACTAAAAGTCGAGAGAAACAATGAAACATGTGCTGAAAGAAACTCAAACTTTCAGGGATAAAGCTCTAAAAAGTTCGTGTCGAGATTGCAGACGACTGTTGCTACACCTGCTGTTGTAAAGGAGAAAACATATAATGACATTAAACTAAAACTGATTGAAGTAGGAAATACATGTGTGGAGAGTCTTGCAGCAATATAATTGACTTGATCCAATTATATCACCATAACTAATACTACTTCTGTCTCAAATATGAAAGTCGTAGGCCGAGAAACTGCAAAGGGGAGTTTTGCTGTGATATTTTGAAAATTTATACGTGAACCTGTTAAAAGCTTTTTTGGCATTTTAGGTAACTTTATTGATGAACAATTTACCCCTAAATTAGTGAAAGCTGGAACAATATATTGGAATAGTCTTTCGTAAACACTTCTCCAAGTGTATACAGCATTTAAAAATTGTATCTTAGTTTCCTAGCCTCTTTCATCCTATTTTTCGTAATTGCTACACTCAGAACCAGACTTTTTATCGGGTTTTAAGTAATACAAAGATCTCGAAAAGAGAATATTTGCTATATCCTATAGCTACTAATTACTTACAGTCAAAAGCTCTGGTTTGTTAAATTTATAAATTAAATAGCATTTGATGCACACCGTCTGTCTCATTTGACAGTATGCAAATGTAAGATTTTTATTCAATAGGGATAGAGCAAGGTTTAAACATGGCATTGCCAATTTTCTAGCCATTGAGATAATTCAACGTGATGGATAATTCTGTAATTTCAATATGAAATGAACGATTTTAACGAGAAAATGAAGTAGTATTCTCGGCCTTTGTAACGGTCTGAGCAGAGGCCGAACAGACACAAGGACATTAGATTTCCTTGAACAGAATACCGCAAGAAGGCAATCATGGAGTTACAGAGTTATGTGTAAGCAGTGAGACGTTATTTCCCTCTCTCTCTCTCCTTTGGCTCCCAATTGAATATACGTGTGTTCTATAATTGCTTATAAAATACAGAAAGAAACTTTGGAAGAGCGTTAACCAAAATAATTGAGTAGGTCTATTATAGTCGAATCAGATAATTGAGAGGTGCCTTTTCTCACAGTCTGAAATTGCATTATTTTGTAGTCTATACAAGAAATGCCGTTGTAAAAGGCATTTAAACATGACTGGTTACGGGAAAATATGTTTAGAGTAAACATTTCCAAATTAATAGTGTAGAGGGAAAGCCACAGTAGCTCATACATTCTCTGTGATGCATTAGAATATGCTTGTTAGTTTAACTGTTTTTTCACACTAGCGTGTGTAGGAAAGAGTCAGATGGGTAGATTCAGAGAGAAAAATTCAATACCATTCCCGGGATTTGAACCTCGGACCTCCCGGTCTCTAGTTGGCTACTCTGGCCACTGAGCTAGCATGGCTTCATACCGGCATGGCATTAAACTTCTCTACTGACTCACATTTTCCCGGTAAAATACAAGGTGATCTCAAATTATTTCGAGATGGTATATCACAATGGCGACTTACAATATCGTAAGTACTTTAAGATCCAGTTTCATAGTTTAGCTAACCATTAGGTCACTTAGTGCTAATTTCATTGTTTTTTCCCACAAACCGTGTGTAGGACAGGATTTGGATATGAAACGCAATAAACTATAAACACAAGGCCTTCCACATCGGCATCTAGTGTTGTCCCTTTTTACTTCGATAATATGTTTTACTTTGGACGAGTCCATCAATAATCTGCTGCTAAGGATGATGTGCGAACTATAAAATGGCCATCGCTTAGTCTACGGCAAAGTTACTTTTTACTATAACTCATTTTAGGGAAGCTTTTCTGCAAATGTATATGCAGCCAAGCATTGCCATTAAATGTGATGCAAAACATATTAACTCGGAAAATAAATTCATAGGCAATTATTTAAATAATATTTATCTTCATTCTTTTGCCCATTTTATTCCCCGAAATGTTGACATGATAATGTTATGAAAATTATAGTGCCCGCGTTTTGAAGCTAAATTCTATTTATGTTTGCCTGAAACACATTCGCTACAGAGCATTGTATGTACGATATTATACGTCACGTTTGCCTTCCTTGATTGAAGTCGGGTGAAAATAGAGTTTTGACGTCAGTTCCTCGCAAGAGTTGTCTTTGGACTGGAACACAAGAACAATGTTTGACAAAAATAGGAGGCGTTATAATTATAGTGAGTCAATTAATCTGACTATTAAGGGGACAAGCCTGTGGTAATTGACCGGAATTCTTGAAATTATTTTACAATTTTGGCATAGTAATGTACCATACTCTTTGGAGATTCATATTCCAAAGTTATTTTCAATCCTTTCAATTTAAATACTCTTAAATGGAAGTATTCATGGTAATAAATGACACTTAAATTATTAAACTTGAGTTTTCCTAAATGCATTTTCCAATACAGGAAAATCTTCAAAATGCTATTTGCGGTGCACATTTCAACCAAAAAGTTTAATTCTTCTACTAGAGAATCAAATGTCATAATAACTAACAATTATCGGATTAATTTTCTAAGTAAATTAAATTAGTCATATATTTGTTTCAATAAAATTTATTAACCTACAAACACAATAAATAAGTATGAACAATAATTTATCATACCTTTTCCTGAAGTAATATTTAATTAATTTGAAACTCATCCATAATTTCTTTAAAGTGATATTTCCGGAATGTAAATATGAAGTTTTGTTACAAAGTTTTGAAAACTAAAGCTACAAAAAGTTTTTATTTTTTGATCGATTAGTTAAAAGAATAAATAAATATATATCAAAATTTCGGAATTAGTTACTCATAGCAACAGAGGTATGTAATAAAGATAAACGTAATTGCTTAATAGACTTTGAAATTCAAAATTTTCATAAGCTGATTCCCTTAAAATGTGAGCTATGAGCACGTAAATGTGAATTAAATACCTATTTCAAAAGCAGCTTTAGAAAACAAAAGTTATCGCGTTTGTTTAAAATACAAATATTTAAGTAAGCGCATGTAAAGGAAGTGGTATAATCAATTCGCAAGGCAAAGAGCATGTACATTTAGAGCTGCAAAAGGTATTAGATGTTTCTTCAAGAAATATGCAGCTGGAACAGACCTTCTTTGGGGTGTCGTTAACATGCCGCGCGACTTCTAGTGCTGTAAAATAGCGCGCAACAGTTTAAGGGTTTAAGTCTGGGACCTTCCTGCTGTCGCATTTCGTCTCTTAAAATACAGTGCTGCAGGAAGATTAGCGTCGCTAACGACGTTGGTGCCACAAGCTAACTACCGTGCTACGTCTCTCAGTTAATGAACTGGCATTGCATTGTTTAAATTTCCGGCCGGAGCCATCTGTATCGATACATGCGAATTTTGCAACATTACAGGGGTATAATGAGGCACCATCCCTCTGCATCTCACGGTCTCTGCTGAACTTAACGCTCCACTGCCCTGAAATCAGTTTTGTGTTGTCAGTGCGCTCTCCATCATCGTCATCCTGATGATGGTAATAAATGCGTTCAGGGCGTTTCCCACGGCACCCAGACAAATGATTTGATAACACGCTGATACATATGGTTTAGTATATTTACATATCAAAGTCCAACAGTTTCAGTTGATTTCATTCTTGAACCGGGGTGAGTATTGGCTGGTTGAGCATGTATAGAAGTTCCATGCATTACTAGCGGGAAATAAATATTCTGATATTTTCTGTTTTGTCTAAACACAAGAACACCTAGGACCTGTTCTGCTCTTTTATGACTTCAGGAGTACCATCTGAGGAGGCAAAATAACTAATAAATTTTAGGTTATTAGTAGAATCAAAATATTGAGGTTATAATACATTACATGATATCATATTATAATATAAATTATATTATAATTATTATAAGATATCTTCAGAGCATTGAGATTTGTACAGTTCCGAGAGAAAATGGAAATATTGGCACATAACTGCAGTATTTTACTTTCTCTGCACGTACGTACAATATACGTACAATGCACGTATGTAGAAAAAGTATTCTATTCTACTCATTATTAATCCTCTGTATTAAAAAAAATAGAAAAATCTTTGTGTGTGTGTCTATGTACACTATGACTCCAAAACGAAAAGACGCTAAACTACTATACGTTGAATTTAATTTTAGTGTCTTCAAGGATGCGACAGGAAGATTTTGAGGAAAATTACCTCACACCAATCTACCCTTTACATAGAAAAAAAGTCATAAGCTTTGAGTTTCCTATGAATGGCTTTATAATTATTTTGATTAAAATACCGCATATTACAGATATTACATGACAAATAACATATATCTCTTAATATTTTTGGAAATAGTAACTGAAGACCTTGGAGTGTCTGGATGAATTTTGCATAACTAATAAACCCTAAGATACAGACAAAACCTACCTTACAAAACTGTAGCTCTAGTGAAAGCACTTAATTTGTGTCATATACATTTCATCGTAGAGTTGAACCATTTCTGAGATATTCCTTGATATTGATTTCAGTTTCAAAATACTTAAACTTTCCACATACTGTAATTTGTTAACTACTGAAACGAATTTACATCACTTAGAAGCCAGCTTTTAAAAGACCTGACTATCGCTTTAGTCCAGTGTACTCCCTTATTTTCCTTTTGCTTTGAGGAAACAAATAGTAAAATCATTTCTGGAAGGGCTTATCGCTATTAACATGAACTAGAATAATTTGTTATAGAGATGTAGAGAAATTCGTGTAAATGAAATACATCAGATGTTTTATCTGTTATATTCCGTGTGAAATTGAGAAAAAGATAATGGTAATACTTAATTACTTATGTGCGCTTTCTCTATAGTGATACGAGTATATACGTTAAAAGGATTCTATAGGAATATATTGTGGATTTGTTTGGCCCCTCATTTGTGAGCAGTGAACGGCATGTATCTCGTTGCTAAGTTATACAGCTCAAAAGATTTGAAGGGCGAGGAATTTGTAACGTGGATCATTGATGAAGTGGTAAAATATCTTATGCTAAATATAAATACGTCAATGTATATGCACTATGTTACATGAATGTACTGTGAAAGAGATGTCAAATGACAAAGAGATAAAAATATAATCGTTTCAGTAGTTGGTTTTTTTTTCAAACCATAATAGATATCAAAACTGTAACGCCTTGCATATAACTAGCATGAGCCAGTCATCAGCAATAGCTGGAAACAGGCTGTTTGAAAATCATAGAGTAAGTGCAAGTTATGTTTGTATATGGTGAGTTCGAACAGTTGATTGGAAATCAAAAATACTTCTATTTAATAAATATTTATATTTTAAACTTTACCTATCCTGGTTTATTTGAACTAAATTATGGCACATAAATAAAATTAATCCAATTAATTTAAACATTTTAAACTAAACATCAAAGGATAATTTAAATAAAATATTAGTGTTTGTAATTAATGATAAGATTTCGTTTCCTTTAAAGTTTGCTTACAAGGTAGAATAATTTACAGTAATCTGGAACTAAGCCAAATTTCAAATTTAAATTGTTTAAATACAAAATAATGCATTTTCATTTTTAAGTCGTCTGGTATGTTTTTATTATTATAAAACTTCACAAAACTCCCGCAAAGAAAGAAACCCTGTGATTAAACAAATTGACAAACTCTAAATTATGATAGGCGAGTGTCCGATCAATGGAGTATGATCATAGAATGCGTGGATGTTAACATCGACTTATTTATTACTCTAATGCTTGAACACCATGGAAATGTTGTACTCAATGCAATTATAGTGAATCCTATTGTATTATTTTATATGAATTGATAATAAATACTTATATGAAAATAAATTAATAGATAATTTTATAATAATAATAATAATAATAATAATAATATAATAACAACAGCAATTATAATACATATTTAAATGTTGCTGTTATTTACAGTCTATGTAACGCAGTTTGATGTTTTCTTAATTCTTCAACCATATGATTTTCATTAGTGCAAGAATAACAGCTGTTTGTAATTATCTGACTGTCTTTTTACTATACGATCTATATCAGACAGTGGATTAATAAATACTTGCTGTTACCTTGTGGGACCATGACAATTTCTCTTATTTTGGCCATGTTGGTGCTATTACAATCTTTGAGAAAGAAGTAGTCTTAAGAGCTTTGTAGGTAGCACATGAAATGAAATAATTAATCCTGTAAAATGTATCGGATCTTCGAATTATAGGTAAGACAGTAATTTGGTCTTGTGTCAAAGGTTATCCCTGCCAAGTTTGATCAGTGCTACGGTGAAGTAGGCTATAAAGAACACATATATACATACACTGACTTTTATATATTAAGATATTAATAATTGCACGAAAACGAACACACTCCTAGCTAATACCCAAAAAAGAGCATCCTGTGTGCAGCACCAATAAAACCCCCTTACAGTAAACCACATCCTTAACAGAATGTACTACATAACATGCATTTAGAATGAAACGCAAACTATCAAAAAATACCACAGTCATTTCATAATACACCTGTTACTTTAAAGACACTTCTATGTATAAATTAATTTCAACTCAACACTTTACTCTGTATTCCTTAATGACTTGTAATGATATTGTTAATTACCAAGGTAACATTGCACAGATTTTAGGAATAGTCTTTCTTATCCCGTTATTTTCTTGTAATGCTTTTATATTATTAATTGTAAAAAGAAATGAAGAAGAAAGCTGAGTTCTGCGACCTTAAATAAATTATTTTTGGACGATGTGACTAACTTTTACTACCAATTAATATTGTTATTACTGGATGTAAGCTAGTATTCCCACATCTAACCTGGCTGCTTTAGAAACAACAGATAACCTAATATTGACATGGTAAAAAAAAAGTAAAAGTGGGAAGTACAACAATTGCTTATCAGTTTTTTCAATGTATTGTACAATAACTCACACCTTCGTTTAGACCTCTTCGGATCTATGTAGATTATTCCTCTCTCCAGGCTGGTTCTATTTCTCTGTCCTCTACCATAATTTTTTCCATGGTAAAATTTTCAAATCCATTCTAATTAGGGTATTACAAATAAAAATATCTCCACAATCAACAAACTTGTTCATAAAAACAATGAAAAGTTACATAACGACTACCAGATGTTTCTTTCTCGTAGCAGTAATTTGCATCCAACTTATATTTTAATTCATTTATTATAATATTTTTTTTTTAGTATTAATACTCATGGTCCAAAAAATATTATGCGATACAGGTGTGTTAAGTGAATATATGGCCTCGTGAATTGAAAAGACGAATCGAATTTTGAATGATGCACTTCCGACACTAGTGTTGCAATATTTATTGTTAAAAATACTAGTAGGTATGCTACAGCAGAGAAAAATCTGATGTGTTCCATTCACATAACTGTTCCATAAACAAATGTATCTACTCATGCTAATCCAGCAGAATTGGTCTTATTACTTGCTGCATTGTCAGTATTAGGAAAGCAAGCAAATGCATTATGCTAACGCGGTTGCCGAATTATTTAAAACCTGGTCACTAATTGAAACAATTGAGGTTCGGTTTGCTTTACATGGTTCCGTTTGAGAAATTTTATTTAGTTTAGAATTGAAACCAATAACAATTAATATCATGAAAACGGTCAACTCTACAAGAAAAATGTATGATATAAATTATGTGCTTTAACAAATTCTACATTTTTTGTGTAGTAACTTTTGTCTGACTCTTATGGTTTAACCGTATGGAAAACTCTGCAAACCTTAACCAGAATAAAGAGCTTTTCACAGTCTATTTCCACAAGACGTTTTATTTATGATGTGAATATCTCTCTAATTAGGGAATTGCTAGAGCAGTTTTTGAAAAAATCAGAATTTTGGAATCGTTTCCCATGTATTTTGGGTTGGAGAGGTTTTCCTCAAAATCTTCGTGTCGTATCCTTGGAAGATACTAAACTTACATAGAAAGTTTCGTATTTTACCAAGTTTTCGTTTTGAGTTATCGTGTTCACAGAGACACGGACACACACACACACACATACATAGGGCCCTTTTGTAAAAATTCTGTATTTGCGTACAGGAGCCCTTAAAACGTGCATTTCCGATGAAATATGGGTATCGAATTTTTGGGTGGAATGCAGTACGTTCTTTACCTATGTACTATGAAGTAAATAGAGAAAGCAACTCTTGTTCAGTAGCGTTGTGCAAATTAAAGTATATAGATAAATACTCCGGCCATGGGGTCACTATCGACCACTTTATCTCGTGTGGAGCTTCTAACAGATGCTGATGACGACGGAGGTTTCGCTACCGGTTTCCCGTCTTTCTTGTTTAATTATAGATGATGGTCACTTGTGGAGAGTGGCAAGAGAAACGGTCTAGCCTTTGGATAGTCAGCCACCCACTTAGTGCTGTTCTAAATTGGGTTGGCCAGTCTGCAGAGAACCAGAGTGGCAATCACATAACTTCCAGCGCTACTTTATTATTTCATCTTGCCGAGCCCACCATTTAAATTCTTATGGCAAGCTTTATCTGTTCCTTAATCTCTTCTTGTATGCCATAAATAAAACGTGGAGTAGGGAAGGGTTAAGGGAACAGAAAAGTGTTATGCAAATTCGCCGCTACTGCCGGAGGAAAAAGCTTCGTTTGGGGTATGAGAACTTTTAAACAAAAGGAAACCATTTCATATTTTGTGGTTAGAACCTTATGTTAATATTTTGCTCCAAATACGTCTGTGAACGAGAAGGTAAATATCTAAGAGAGGAAAATATTGTTACTTGAAGAAAATTTTCAGCAAATAAACCGTTATGGTTATTTCGGACTTTTTCGCGCATATACAAGTTGATTAACAATAACCAGAAGATAGGAAAACTAATGCTTCACAAATGTATTTATAACAATTCGATGTTGTTTTTTTTTTACTTGTTGGTATTCAACTTTAGGGAGAAATAAAAAAAAACTTTTTCTACCTAACAGGGACACTGCAGAGAAATAAGATCACAAAATCTTGAGCTGTGCAGACAAATAGGTATGATAACAGATATTTGTTGTTACATAATGGTTATGTAAAATGAATAAATTGTGCGCTTTTTAGCTTTTTATACCAGATGTTTGTGTAAAAGAGTGGGGTCAGGATGGGCTAGGGAATTTCGTTGAAAATTGGTCTATATGTTAGGAGCAGGCTGAATGCTCCACCAAAAAATCCAGTACCAAGATTTAAAAGGAAGAAAACCTGTAACTAGGCTCCCTGAGTGCAAAAAAGCATTTTTATAAGAATGACTACGGAGGATTCTGGTCCAAGTGACCTTTTAATTAATCGTCCTGCTTTACCACATGGCCAATGTTCATAAATTAGACATTTGTAAAACATTTATATTAATGATAGCTTGTCCGTTTGGTTTATTTTGTTTGGCTGATGCGCAAGGGCACGCATGTGTGTAATGAATGAAAAATCTGGTGCGTCCCATTCATAGGACTTTCGCTATATTTCTGCAAACAAACTTCTTACAAAAGGTTATTTTATCTACAGTATGTTAAACGATATATACATTAGCAGAAATTGACTTGTTACTTTTTTCTCTGTACTCGTATATAGCAGGGAAATAAAGGATATGCTAGGCTACAGCAATATTCAAATGTTTTAAAATCTATGTTAAACAATTGCGTGACATGAAAGGAAAGTTGACTTCCCATTTGAGAAAAGCTTAAATAGTTTAAAACTGAAACCAATAAAATCAAATATCTTGGAAACAGCTAACTCTACAAGAATTGTGAACGATAAATTATAGTTTTAACGAGATCTATATTTTTGTGCAGTACTTTTTTGCTGTTTCTTAGAGTTTACCAGTTTTAAAAACGTATATCCTCTGAAGAGATCTTCACACACATTTGCCGAAAATATGCCTACATTTCGTTTGTAATGAAACTTTTAAACACATGATACTCCAACGAAAATCGTTTGAGTCGTTTTTGAGAAAATAAAATTTTCGAAAAATGTTCTATGTACATGGTATATTGGGCCCCCTGAAACTCTTCGTGTCGCAACTTTGGAAGAGAATGAACTTAAATATCAAGTCTTGTATTTAAACGACTTTTTTTTTGACTTAACGTGTACACAAACACACCACATACATATACACACAGACACACAGGGACCTTTTTCTAAAAAGGATCGTCTTGGACTCAGGTATCTCAAAACATGTATTTACGGTAAAATTTTTACTTCAGATTTTAGTTGTATACAGTAACTTCTTCCCCTACTATGTACATAATACCTACGCGTAGAGGAAGTAAAAATACATTTAATAAATGTGACATTTTTATTTTGAAGTTCTGGAATAATCTGTGAAGGACTCTTTCGGAAGGAAATTGGTTGAATGTTTTGTAATTTGTAAATCAAAAGATATAGACCAAAACACACTACACAGAAAGTGTTTACCTCTTTAAAATATAGAATATATTTCAATTTTATTCTTACGGTACTGGCTATTTCCAGAATATCGTTATTTCTTTCAACTTAGCATTATCTTCTCATGCTTACCTCCTCCAATGCATATTTATTAAATAAGACTACGGAATTCCATCCAAATTGTAACATGGGTATTCACCATAAATGTAGCATTTGAGGCCTCTATTAAAAATTATTCTTAGAGGAAGTTCTTTATAGATGTCAGCTTTGCCATAGTCATTAATAATAATAATTTTGCGCAATTGGATTATGTTCTTGGAATTTCTCTTTTTGTTCCATCTACGGTTAAGGTCGATTTATGTTCCCTTCTCGTGTTGGTCGTCCTGAAGGTTTGTAAGTTGAAGACCTCCTCAGGAGTCCGTTCTTCTGGCACCTTTATAAATTTGTATATTGTCCATTTCTGTGTTTTGTGATAAAATCTAAGATGGATATAACCTAATTATTCTCTAGTTATCTAATTACTTAGGTGTTCTTTTCTTTTGCAGCCATTAACTCAGAGTAAGAACCTTATTTCTGCTGATTTCTGTTTGCCTTTGTGTCTCTGTTTAATAGTCTATGGATTACTTCCGTACAGAATGACAGGTTTCACCATATTTATCAAAATCTTAACCTGGTCATATTTATGACTTTAATTTTGAACGCCTGTGTCCTCTCTCAGAAGTGTCACATAGCTCTGGGAATAGATAGTGCAGCTGCCCTTTACCACTATAATTTTAGTCGAAGGTATATTAGCTTTAGAATTAATTTATATATAAGTTACGAGTAACATCTGGTATTTGGTAGCCTACATTTAGGTACGGTCATGGGCAAGCTTCTTTCACTCACAATTCCTGTACAACCTGAGTTTCTAGGTTCACTATAATGGGCTAACCATTATAATTACATGAATTATAGTAAAATCACCTAGGAGAGACTAGTTCTGCTACCCTTCGCAGTGTTTTCGTATCGAAATCTAACATAAGTTGTTGTTGTTGTTCTTATTATTATTATTATTATTATTATTATTATTATTATTATTATTATTATTATTATTATTCTAATGCCTTTCAAGTCAATGTTAGCAAGAAGTGCAAACAGTTGGCCCAACATTTCTTACATGTAAGTCAAAAAACTATCTAAAATGAATGACTAAAGAATCTGTGCTTGTAAAATGTAATTGAAACAAATATCTGTGCAGCTGTTATCTGAAAAATGTGCAGAACACCTTATTAAACACTTTGTGCCGTTTTTGCTCTGTCCTAATAATTTAATGCCCACCCAGTGCTACAGACCGCACGTTTGGCGGTGAAATTAATATCATTAGCTAATAATTAATCACGAGAGTTAAGCGCTTGCCTTTCCTTTTTTACAGAGGACATTTCGGGGAACGTAATTTGTTGACTGTCAATAACACAGCGCTCAGGGATAAAGTGAGGGCTGTGTGCCATGTATCACCTTCAGGTAGTAAATGCCACGGTCTGCACAAGCAACATAGCTCGCTTTCTGAGCCGCGTAGTTAACATTTTTGGTGTTAAAAGGAGAGAGAATACCTTGTTCCTGAAAATGAAACTCTAGCTTCACTTCCACTTCACTGCCGAAGGTACATTGGAGTCCAGGATTCTATGGAAGGGAAAAAAAAGGGTCATCTACGTTATAGCCTAAATAACAGCGTTACTTTTCCTCTACAGCCGTTTCATTATGTTTGCAAGTGCATTTTACCTTCCCTGTAGAGAGAGAGAGAGAGAGAGAGAGAGAGAGAGAGAGAGAGAAAGAGTTGTTTTGTACAGTTAGTGTAAACAAAAAATTTAGTTTATTCAGAAAGGGTCATCCGGTCTTTTGTTTCATTCGCAGGTTTTTGCTGCAATACTGTAACATACAGACGCAATTCTATGATTAAAATAAAATATAAAAAAGCGTTTTAAAGATATATATGGATAAATAATTTCATTGCTGAGTTTGTCAGTTAAAACACTTAAGTAGTGTATAATATTTAACTAGACTAGCCTTACCCGCCGTTGTACGATTAGCTTTTTAATCTCAAATGACGAATACATTTTATTTACTTACCCCTGACTTATTTACAATGAGGTACTATGGAAGTTCCTTCCCTATACTCTCTCCAATTTTAATTTCGTACAGTGCTGACTAT
Source organism: Hymenopus coronatus (assembly GCA_030762935.1). Taxonomy (NCBI): domain Eukaryota; kingdom Metazoa; phylum Arthropoda; class Insecta; order Mantodea; family Hymenopodidae; genus Hymenopus; species Hymenopus coronatus. The sequence goes on along the minus strand of CM060890.1, from coordinate 9,288,859 downwards.
TCCAAATATCAGATCAAATATCCCCTAACGTTCACACAATAGGATCTGAAACTTCAGTGGAACACCTGACTTTCTTAACCCTCTATTGTATGAATTACTTTGTAACATATGCCCTTCTTCCTCTAATTCGAAAACCGGCTTTTATATCCCTGTCACCGGTACCATAGCTGAAGCGATTTGAACAGTCATGATCGTGACAGCGATACGAAATGGACTGATCATCCATCCAAAATGGAACGTCGCAGCTCAAGTCCCAGCGACCGTAGTCAAATGTGTCTGTGGTAAACAATGGGGAGGGCCCAAGTAAAATAGCCGGTGTGGTGGCACGCCTTGATGCTGACAGTCAAATGTGCCTGTGGTAAAGGATGGGGAGGGCCCAAGTAAAATAGTCGGTGTGATGGCACGCCTTGATGCTGACAGTGAAATGTGTCTATGGTAAAGGATGGGTTGGGTCCAAGTAAAATAGCCGGTGTGGTGGCACGCCTTGATGCTGACAGTCAAATGTGTCTGTGGTAAAGAATGGGGAGGGCCCAAGTAAAATAGCCGGTGTGGTGGCACGCCTTGATGCTGACTGTCAAATGTGCCTGTGGTAAAGGATGGGGAGGGCCCAAGTAAAATAGCCGGTGTGGTGGCACGCCTTGATGCTGACAGTCAAATGTGTCTGTGGTAAAGGATGGGGAGGGCCCAAGTAAAAAAGCCGGTGTGGTGGCACGCCTTGATGCTGACAGTCAAATGTGCCTGTGATAAAGGATGGGGAGGGCCGAAGTAAAATAGCCGGTCGGATGGCACGCCTTGATGCTGACAGTCAAATGTGTCTGCGGTAAAGGATGGGGAGGGCCCAAGTAAAATAGCCGGTGTGGTGGCACGCCTTGATGCTGACAGTCAAATGTGTCTGTGGTAAAGGATGCGGAGGGCCCAAGTAAAATAGCCGGTGTGGTGGCACGCCTTGATGCTAACAGTCAAATGTATCTGTGGTAAAGAATGGGGAGGGCCCAAGTAAAATAGCCGGTGTGGTGGCACGCCTTGATGCTGACGGGACAAGATTTGACTAGAGTTGTATGGATTTTGCGTTTTATTATTAAAATGGACTACAGTTTTAATGCAAAAATATTAACATTTTTACAATATAAAACAATTATAAATAGCCTACTTTTATTGTTAAAGGTTAGTTTAATACGAAAATAGAGAAAAGTATAATAGAACTTTTATTACTCATCTTTGCTGCCAAATGGCAACACCATGTAATAAAGAGTTAACCTTCCTCTGGATATTTTTCCAAGTTCTGGAATGCTCCGTACGCCTTGATGAAACAATATCGTTCCGAACAGTGGAATAATTTTTATATAGATATTATTAAATTCAATTCAAGTTCCATCATGCCTTGTCGAATTATAGGAATAACTAAACTGTGTTTTCTTGATATAGTGAACTTTTAGTTCGCGAGTTGGGCACTAAGCGCACTAGTGACGAAGGATGTGGTTCTATTACGTACAAATAAAAATTACACGAGAGGGCTTTATTTCGCTTCAGGAGTTTTACATCCGAAAACATGCTTTAAATTGGGATCTTTGTTGTATAAAGATGTTTTCATAACAGATTCTATAAAACAATTAATTAATGTTGATACAAAAATGGACAACCAGCTGATTGTCAAGTTGAGCAAAGAAACTGAGGAAGCAACAAGCTGGTGACTCAAAATGGTTTTCAATTTTTAAATGCAAGGTGATGCAACTATGATATTGACAAAAAATTATGACAAATTACCCAAAAGTGTTTCATAAAAAATGAATTCTAAACTTTAATAAAATATACATTTTCTATCTTGCCGCAATTTAATTCTCGATTAATTTAAGCACAAATAAGAAGGCACCTTTAAAATTTAAACTTTATTTTTCACATTTCGCATCTTTTTCCAGCACTCCTACGTACCCAAAATGCTCCACACGATATAATTTGTTTACACATTTGTTTTAGAAATTTTATATTGCTCCTAAAATACACATTAAAGGTTTTTTGAGAAATGAAGTATTAAAATTTAAAAAATTAGCACTTTAAAGTGTCAGAAACGTAAACATTTTTCTACAATAATTAGCATTAATATAAAATAATATCCTCAGACTTATTTGTAAACTCTTTTATTGTAAAACTTGAATTTTTATGTGAAAAGTTTAAAAATGCATCACGTGACTGATTTTTATCAGAACAAAAGACAGTGAATTTAAAAAATAACCATCGTTATTTCAATAAGCATGCAAGCTGGAGTTTTGAAACGGGACAGAAATATCACTATAAGTGACATCGATAAGATATTTTTCTTAGTGTGGATTTTCCACATTTCACAGAGCATCAAAATAAGCGAAGTTTCAGGGTTTTTTTTTTTTTTTGTCTTTCTTACTTGGTAGAGGTACAGATCCCATGTTTCAATGAAATGAAAATGAATAACATGTCAAAAAATTTTATGTACTTAAAATATATTATTATTGTTGTTGTTATTATTATTATTGTAACCACCCGCTTTTAGTAATGACGTAATAATTAGTACATGTGCTTTAACTCTTTACAATCAATATTATCCATTATACGAAAATAACATGAAAGTTTAAAAACTATGCTTGTATCAAAAACCTATGGTGGCTTAAACCATAGGTTCAATGGCTTTCTATACCGTTTGATCCTCTAAAAGCTGCCCTTGTTCAGAGTTTGAATGATGTCATTGGCTGCTTCGTAACTCTCATCGACTGGTCCTTTGGTCTATGCGCCATTTCTGCATGATATACCTTACCATAATGTGCTCCGTTATCCCGAGGTCGATATCATATAATGAATATGGGAGAGTTTAACGTTGAATATGAAGCCCACCGGACCAGCGTTAATTTCATGCAAAGCCATGAGAAAGCAACAATGCAGCAAGGGCTTTAAATGACTTTAATGCCATAAGAGAGCACAGAGTTTCAAGAAATTATCTGCTTCGCATAATCATTCAGAGAATTTCAATCTAAAAGGCTCCTAATAGTTATTTAGTTCTCAATATACTCGTACATTAAAATTATTTATTAGGTTTCTGTAACAAGGCTTCAAATAACTATGTTGCGCAGACCCAATCACATTTCGGAGGACAATGGGTGTATTTTCCGGGCGTAAAATTTCCTACCATCCCTTTCTTCGGGAGGGAACTAAACCCGGTGGTCGTATGTTGTAGATTTACGGTATATATATCTTGAAGACTAATAGAGGCCTATCAGCAAAATTAAGCGGTCTTTCACGCCCAATGCAGAATTGGACACTGATATCCATAGCAGGTAAAGAGTATTCATAAACAAATACCAATTTTATTTCTCTGCGCGCAAGTTTATTGGGCAGAGCCTCTGGTGCAGAAAAACGACATTGAGACGTAAAGTACCTACGTTATACATCCCGATATATAATGGCTTCAATGTTAAGATTGTAAAGTTCATAAATGTGTGCTTGTTTTGTTTAATAATTCTGATAGTCGCGGTAAATTAGATAACCTATTCACTATAATGGCTGAGGACCTCTTTTTTGGTTGACAGGCGGGTGAAAAGCTGCGCGCATAGTATAACCTGTGTCATCACCCGTGACATAGAACGTTTAACTGAGTTATGGATTTTGTTAAGATATTGTATTACATGATGTCTTCCAGTTTGTAAATCTATTAGGGGATGAAAAAGTACTTAGGTGAGGAATGGTCCTTAATTCGTAGATGAATGTTGGAATAGTTTCTCATTTACACAATTTCTTTTCCATCATTTACCTTGCATTCACCTTTCTTCTCATCTTACAGTCATGTTTCTGAGCTTCATGGATAATGGTGGTGTCGGGTAGATGGCGCGGATGGTCGCCCTCTCTAGGCAGACCCAGCAGTGCACGGGTCTTCGAGACTGACTCTCAGCTACAACTCGCAGTGCGTGAGGAGCCCCTCCTCTGCTGTGTTAAAAGCCATTACACTCTATAGACGGCCATAATTTCCTTACGAGTGGGATATTTTGTACCGATACATAGATTAGCCATATATCACAATTTTTATCATATTAAAGAAATTTAGCTTTTTAGCAGTTTTGTAATATGTATTTTTCATCAAACTATATGATAAGGTGCAGATTTTTGGATTAAGAAAGTATGAGAAATAATTCTCCACGCTTCAGCACTTTGCGCTTAATGTTTGTTGACAAAACGTCTAATATTACAATATTTAGAATTATTTCAGTGATATAAAACACACAGTAATGTATAATATTTATTATGATACAAAGTCGAACTTGTACATTTATTTGCGGAAAAGGTTTATAATACAACATTTCATTTAGGGCCCCTAACTCAACTCTAAAAGCATTTTACGTGCTACTTCTGGAAAATTAGAGCACATCTCTATACCTAGGAATTTATATATTCTTGTAATATTATATTTTGCAGTAGCTCAATTTTTATATTCATTATAAATCTTTATAAGGAAAAAAGTTTCAATTTACCTACAACACAGAAGGTGACTTTGATAATAAATGTATTTCAGTAGATCAGCGTAGAAGGTGAAAATAAACAAAGAAAACTAAATCGACTTACATGCAAAACACAGTGTAAATTCCTAATGATTCAATATTAAATAAAAGTTATTAAAAAGTCAACTCAGATGTAAGTCAAAACTATAGTTAATTAATACTTAGGGTTTCAAATTTATCTGAAGAGTCACCATATGACTAAAAGCAAGAATAGTCTCTTAAACCAGATTATAGTAACATATCCGTTACTTTAGATGATTTGAATTTAGTCAAAGTATAATATTAGTATGTCATATTTAAATTTCTTCACTGACTCATGATACTAATTGTTATAGAATACCATAGGAACCAAAGTAACAAATAAACAAATAAAGGCATGAGTATAAACATTATTAATTGACATTCATACTGGTCAAATAGTTATTCAACCAAATTAACAAAAAAGAAATAAAGGCGTGAGTATGAAAATTATTAATTGACATTCTGTCTGGTCAAAATAGTAATAGTTTTTCAACCTAAGTAACAAATAAACAAAGAAAGGCGTGAGTATGAAAATTATTAATTGACATTCTGTTTGGTGAAACTAGTAATAGTTTTTCAACCTAAGTAACAAATAAACAAAGAAAGGCGTGAGTATGAAAATTATTAATTGACATTCTGTCTGGTGAAACTAGTAATAAATATTCAGCCTAAGTAACAAATAAACAAAGAAAGGCGTGACTAAGAAAAGTATTAATTGACATTCTGTCTGGTGAAACTAGTAATAGTTATTCATGCTTTTAACTTAATCAAGAAATTAAGGATGACGCGATGTGATCTCACCAGACTGTACAGCTCGCAACACTACTCGAATCGGTGGCTCGGCTGCCGTAATGACTGACTGAAATGTCAGAATTAAGTAGCAGGAAGGGAAAGCACTTGTGCTGTGACTTCTCCAGCCTGACTCCAAGAGTGTTGTTGCGTGCGCGTGAGTACTCTGACTTGGCCGGGCAGAGTTGTAACAGACAGTTGCAGGCTGAGCTCTAACCTATTTTGCTATGTAAGTTTAATCCCTCCTCCTGTTCTGAACTTCTGTTTGTCTAAAGTCCAAGAAATTGGTTCTAGCAGTAAGTCTCTATCAGTTCCGATCAACTATAATGCAAAGTGGGAGGCAGAAAAGAAGAGAATGACTCTGAGAGCCACAAAACAATATGTCTGCCGATTCTCAGCTTTCATGGCTTAATCTCCCAGTTACTCGAACGCCCTATTATATTTTATAAATTTATTCATCCACACAGTTCTTAGCTAGCCTTAACAGTGGCAAATAAAATACTAAATATTAAAATAAATAGTAAATAGACACTAAAAAATAAATATAACATAGTATAAATATGAGACAAATTCTAATATTACAACCTTAGGGAAAAAATGAAAAATGATTCAGTTATAATGCGCCTACAATGAAGGAAATATTTATGTAAAGTTGTTCATTACGCTGTTCTTAATATCTGTGCTTATACTGCTAACAGTCTTTATGTAGAAATTAGAAGGTGGGGAAAGTAAAATTCTACAGCAAATTAAGTTTTATTTTAATTGCACCTTCTGTTGCTGAAATACATGATATTATAACTCTTGTGGTTACAGCGCGTGCCAGAGCATTTAGAAAGAGGGTCAGTATGTGTGTATGAAGAAAAGTGAGCAAGCAGTCATCCTGCCAAAGCGAGCTACATCCTAATGTATTGGCATGTAATGTACGCAGATGAAGCAGACACAGACGTCTGAACAGGCATGTGATACTGAGTCAGTAGCACTCATTTAATGAGTCAACGAGCGAAGGAATAAATTAGAAGGAAATAAAGGGAAAATAAATTGTCATATATGCAACAATCAAAACCGGTTTTGTGCTATGGGAGCAGTGACTTCTCTTACCTCTATTTTCCTTCTTTGTTTGAGCCTAAAGATCTTGCTTTTGCAATCAATGCATTGGGCTCGAAGTAAATATAAAACCCTTAATGATGGCTGTATAATATAGTGCTATAATAATGTGTGTAAGATGCAAAATATAACTTTCTATATTAGAAATAGAAATCATGATAAATAAATTGTCTTTTAAATGCTAGTATTACATAACGTATAAATCAAGAATAAAATGCGTGTTGTAATGTAACAAACAACAAAATCAAAGGATTTTATATGCCAGTGGTATGTAATAATTTTGCAATATGGACGTTCAATATTATTTATTCTTTGCGTATTCAAAATGTTTAGTGTATTTTAGAATTTAGTTTTTCACCAATTGTTTAAGGACATAACATGGATGTGTAGTTCTAATTCACTGTATTATTTTTATCTTTTGCAGGTAAGAAGCAATTTTGGCTCATCTCTGGCTAGGTAAGTCTCAGTCTAGTTTGTTATTAATTTCCTAATATTTAAAATATTTAAAAATTTGCATTTTAAGGACTACGAGTATAATTGTTAAAACCTGTTGCGTAACCTACAAATATATAATTCTTTTGAAACTAGTTTTCAAAAATGTTTTAAGTAAAAATGTATTGTATTGTATGTAACCTTATAATATAGTTGTTCTAATGACTCCATTCACTTCCGGTAAAGCTATTCGCGTATGTAACGTTAGACAATCGGATATGCAATATAAAAGTAACTATTGGTCAGACTTGAATGCGAAGCTAACTTATTTCGTCATAAGTATATACACAGTCTGTGCATCGCATGACATCTTTCGTTCCCATCAGCATTAGATGATTGCCATAATTTAGTGTATAAAACTCCAGTAAATTCATAAACATACCTTAAATGTGTATAATGAGTGTAACTTCACTTTTCCATTTCGTACTTAGTATATAGGTAAAGAAGCTATTGCAGTTCACCCAAAAATTATACACCAGTAATTCACTGAAAATGCACATTTTAGGTTCCCCAATATCCCAAAAAAAAGTTTAGAAAGAGGTGCATGTGAGAATGTATCCCTGAACAATATAACTCAAAAATAAAATTCTGTTACATACCAAACTTGATAATTAAGCTCAGCATTTTTCAAGAAGGATTCTCTTAAATTTTAAAAGAAAATCATTCCACCCAAAACTACATTTTACAGCAAAAGAATCTATAACCAGTTTGAATAAAATACCTTATTACAGGTACTTAATGGAAAATAACATGTGTATTTTGAATTATTGGAAATAGTCTCTGAAGACCTATTTACTCTACTGACTTTTGCATAGCTTCCAAAAGGTAAAATATAGACAAAAGATTACTAAACAAGAAATTAGATCTCACTAAAACACATAATTTGTATCATATACATTTCTTTGGAATTAACTATTTCTAAAATATTCCTTGTTATTGATTTAAAATACTATTTTTTCATTATTTCTTTTGTTTACTCCTGGTCATTCAAAGATAACCAAATTTCAACCACATAGCAACCAGATTTTAAAAGATTTGATATCGCTTCAACCTAGTGTTGGGATAAGGGATTATTTCCCTTCTACTAATAAGAAGCAAGCAATAAGGCAATTTCTACCGATGCTGATCTGCATTGGTATGAAGTAGATATAAGTACAAACTTTTGTGACATATAAGTAAAGTCACAGAATGGAACACACTAGGAATTGTATATAAGCCTAATAGTGTATCAGTTCTAATGCCTCTATTCACTTCAGGTAAAAACTTTAGATTAACACTGTTTATAGATATGGCTTACGAAAGTAAGTATTTAGAAGACCAACATGAAGCTTATTTATTGCTGTCAGAGAATGAGGCTGAAGTATATACGTACGAGTATGAACAGCCTATGCATCGTAAGGCATAGTTTGTTTCTAACGGTGTTAGAAGCTTACCATAGCTTGCGTGTAAACTCAAGTAACTTTCTAATCATGTCTTAAAGATATGCAATGAAAGTATTTTTACTTTCTCTACTTCATGCATAATACATAAAAAGATAAGTATTGCATTCCACCCAAAAATTCAATAATGAGGTTTCACTGAAAATTATCTATTAGGGTACACTGAAAATGTTCCGTGTGTCTGTGAACACATATCGAAAACAAAATATTGGTTAAATGCCAACGGTATTTAAATTGAGCATCATCAAATTAAGCGACATGAAGATTTAAAAAAAAAATACCAAACTATCTTTTATATAAAACATTTAATGAAAACTTTGGTTTTCTCAAAACTGGTTCTAACGATGCTGATAAATTACGGCATGTTAAATAAACTTACACGAAATATAAAATGTATATCTTGAATTTTCTGGGAATAGCCTTTGAAGAATTTGTAATTCTGGGTGAGTTTTTTATAACTGCTAAACCGTAAGAAACAGACCAAAAAAGTTTGGATTACAATAAAAATATACAATTTATGCCACACATATATTTTTTATAGTTAACCATTTCGGAGATGTTCCTTATTATTTATTTCAATTTTAAAGTACCTTTACTTTTTCAAACTAGAGTCCTCATTCATTTCATATCTCTTTTGTTTTACTTCAGGGGCAAGCAAAAAAACTGAATTTCAATCTTATAATACAGCGACCATGTTTCAAAAGCCTAAAGTTCTCCCTTATTTCCCTCTACTTACAAGAGAGAAAGTAAAAAGAGCCTTCCTGCTTATCTCAGTTTGCACGATGTTCATAAAAAGAAATATATTTTCTAAGTTGGTTTGGTTTTTTGTTTTCCGAACAGGTAGAGAAAGTCATTTAAGTCAAACACATCAGGATTTTTAAAATAAAATATAATTCCAATAAATTGCACATGTGCACACTAACACACTGCTACAAGTTACCCACAAAATTAATTTTTTACTTTCTCTATTTAGAACATAAGGCAGAGAAGTTACCGCGTTTCACCCAAATATGGATACCAGAATTTAAATCGAAATACACAACCCTTGTATGCGAAAAATACTTCAGAAAAAAGTCCGTGCGCGTGTGTGTGCCTGTGAGGAACTTAATTTTAAACGAAAAGTTGGTTAAATACGAAACTTTATGATTACTTTCAGCATTTTCAAAGAATACGACACAAAGAATATTAAAAAAAAAAAGAACATCCCAATCCAAAACTATCCTTTTAGTGAAAACGTTTTCAAAAGTTTTGTTAACCATTTTGATTAAAAATACTGTATTTTAATTCATTTAAAAACCAAATTAAACGCATATCTAGAAGTTTCTGGGAATGTCTCTGAAGACCTCTTGACACTGAATGAATTTTGCATAATGATACATCGTAGAATACAGACAAAAACTTACTACAATAGATGTTCTTAAAACGCACAATTTATGTCATAACATATTTTTGAGGAACTTGTCATTTCCGAGATATTCCTTGTTATTGGTTTCAGTTATAAAATACATCAGATTTTCTCAAACACGAATTTGTCATTCGTTTTTCTTTTGTTTTAGTCATTAACCTCTCTGGTCTTCTGACTTTAAAACGAATGAACTCGTTGGTTTTTAAACTGTTGGTTGTGATAATTTCATTAGAAAACACATTCACATTAAGGCAGTATTCTCAACGGGAGATGATATTTTCCAGTTTAGTAGCACAAGATTCCTAGGATGGCTTCTGGGTTTGATTCTAGTTTAAGGGCGTTTGGATCTTTCCTCTCATGAATGGTACATATATGAGTATGACATGACTGGTACTTTCCTGATTAAACCTTTTTCCCGTCACTTTTCTGTAATTGATGTTGCCTCACCACACACACACACACACTCTCTTACAGAAAGCGAACCATAACTATTGATGTTTTATTAGTGCACAGGCTAGCATATCTAGCTGCGTAATTTTCTGAGTACTTGTTAATGAACTATCTCGTTTCTTAGCAACCTCGCTCAACTATACAGATTGAATAACACAATTCATCGTTCACAACATAGTCAATATATTTACCGACTTTCCAGTTACAATGTGCGATTTCCCAGCTACTAGTGTAACGACTGATTTTTCAACTGTGAATGTTTTCAAAATGTTAACTTCTGCTTATTTCACATTTCTTTTAAGATTATCGTGTCACTACATGAATGATATTTCGTTTGCCAATGGTAACGTCATATACAGTGCGACCCAAATACATCCAAACCACTGCGCGAAATTTTTCCGCTGCGCACACGGAAACATGATAACATACAACTGCTGTACTCAGGCTCGCGGTGCTGACTTGTTTTTTCTCGGCTCTAAAACTGCAGTATTGAGTTGACGGTGATATCGTGTGGTTGAATTATTGTCAGAATGCTTTAATAATTTGTCCTGTACTTAGTCACAAAGTGTATTATGACTCAGTATTTGTTTTCTACTGCACAGCGTGTATTTATTTATGATTCGTATGTGTTAACACATTTTGTGAGACTATGGCAGAATTGACCCATGTTTAATATTTTTCACTGACAAGGCTTGGATCCACCTTCATGGATATGTGTGTACACAGAATAATCGTTATTGCAGCTCTGATAAACTTAATATTGTTTATGAAATACCTCTTCATGACGAAGAATGTGGTGTATGGTGTTATAGGCCCAATTTTTTCGAGTCAACAGTTGACGCCCATACATGCATGAATATAATTTTGCCCTCTCCCCTTTTCAGAGAATTAACATATAGGATTTTGCCTTTTTTAATAAGTCTCTGAAACAGCTCATACAACCAATCTTTCGAAGAGAACAGCTGAAACTGTGTTTCAGAACGGAATTATTAGTAGAGATTTGTGACCCCTCAGTCCTCCCTTCTAACTTACTCCGATTTCTATCTCTGGGGTGACTTAAAGCATAAAGTGTACAAGGCAAACTCCCACACATTGGAAGAATTAAAACAAAATATCCACCAGGAAACTGTCAGCATTTCTCAACGAAAACTACGGCGAGTCATGGATACTTGCCCAAAGGGGTGCCAAAAATGTATGGACAACGGCGGCGGCCGGTTTCAGCACCTCCTTTAATAACAGTTAGTTATTAAAATACTTGAAATAGTTTTAAAATTGCTGCATGGTTTCATCCGCGCCTTTCTGTGGTAGCGGCAGACGGCCACGAGCGCCGAGGGCGCGGAAGGCAAAATTACGCGCAGCCGGTTCCGACGTTTTTGGATCACCCGGCAATTCTATTTAATAAATTGCTTGCCGGTGCATTCTTTTGCTTCCAAATATGTCTTGATTTTACCAGCCATATTTGTTTTCTGCTTATCCTTAACATAATTATTAGTATAATTATTCTTAATATCGCGATCATTGTAAGGTTCATTGCTATGTAAAACAATTGCCACAATACTCATTCCCAGGTGGCCTAGCAGCGCCGTGTTTCACTGTACGGACAACCCACCTTGCGTTTAAAGAGTAGCAGAGCTCGTCCATCAATTCCAGCGGTCAGTGACGGTGTTTCCGCGAGTGACTTGCATTCTAGCATGTCAGCAGAAACGGAGAGGGATTCTCACTCATTGTTTAGGTTTTGAATTGGAGTCCGTGATCTCGTACACAGGGACAGTGCAAAAGGTTGAAACGTTTTCCACTTCACTTTCAGAGATTTTCATATTGATGAATAAAATCACCTTTTATATTGAGAATTGATTAAAAAGTCTTTATTTCAGCAATCAGTATCTGTCCTCATCGTTTCTGCTGATATGCAAGTGGAGTAGAACGCTGGTCGCTCACGCAAGCACCGCCACTGACCAGTGTTTATTTGATTTTGCCCCGCTGAGCTCTGCAATTCTTTAATTGCACGAAGGGTTACCTGCACACGTGGACCACTTACTATTATGAATACGAATTAACTATATCCAACAATTTTCTCCGTCACCTAGGATGCTCTTCATGACGCGGGGAATGCACAAGCTTAACTGCAAGAAAGCCATCAATCATAACTGTACAACTGGTTGCATTCCCACTTTGAAATTGCATGTAGGAGACAGGAGGTTACGACAGGAAACATTTACAGAAAAAAGATATGTTCTTGTGATGTGAACATATCAGTATATACTTGCGAAACGACCTGAAATAGTCCTTAAGTTTATAAAAAATTCTGGTGTTCCATTCACATGCCTTTCTTTACCTTTTCTGTAAATAAACTATTCTTGCATAGGCTATTAGTAACACAAAAGGAAAACGAATGACGGCTTCCTGTTTGAAAAAGGTATATGTATTTTAATACTGAAAACAATAACAATGAATATCTCCCAAGTGGTAAAGTGTACAAAAAAAATTATGACATAAATTATGTCTTTTAACGAGATCTATATAACGAGATATTTTCTGCAGTAATTTGTTTTCCATTTCTTACGGTTTACCATTGATACAAAAGTCATCCAGAGGGAACAGATCTTCAGAGGCTATTCTTAATAAATTCATGATATAAATTTAATTTCGTGAAATCATCTTAAGCATATGGTCATTTGAAAAAATCGCTAAAACTATTTTTGTAAAAATAAGGTTACTTAGGCGTGTGTTGAGTTATGAGACACGGACACACAAATATTTTTTCTAAAATGTGTTTTTTGGTCTGTTTTCTATGCAGAGAACCCTACAGCTGTATTTTCAGTAAAATTCCGGTATCAGATACGTGGAACACACGACATTACTTTTCTGCCCCAATACTATGTACAAATTAGAAAAAGTAAAAAGAAACGCGTTTATTACACACGCATTTTACGTTTTAATCAAAGAACGAATGTGTTGTGGGGTCCTCCAGACCGTTTCCTTATACACCTGCCACACTCAGGCACTTCAACAATACTGGTTGACTCTGGGCTCTGCTCTTCACTACTCAACGCTTTTTGCCATTTGTAATTTAGGCATGCAAGTCTGCCTTTTATTCCACACAACACTTGTGGACCCTGCGGAGATAAGAGAACGGTTCCATTTGAACTCGGGAACGCTAGTTTACTTTGTAATTTAGGCATGCAAGTCTGCCTTTTATTCTTCACAACACTTGTGGACCCTGCGGAGTTAAGAGAATGGTTCCATTTGAACTCGGGAACGCTAGTTCACTTTGTAATTTAGGCATGCAAGTTGCCTTTTATTCCTCACAACACTTGTGGACCCTGCGGAGATAAGAGAATGGTTCCATTTGAACTCGGGAACGCTAGTTCACTTTGTAATTTAGGCATGCAAGTCTGCCTTTTATTCCTCACAACACTTGTGGACCCTGCGGAGATAAGAGAACGGTTCCATTTGAACTCGGGAACGCTAGTTCAATTTGTAATTTAGGCATGCAAGTCTGCCTTTTATTCCTCACAACACTTGTGGACCCTGCGGAGATAAGAGAATGGTTCCATTTGAACTCGGGAACGCTAGTTCACTTTGTAATTTAGGCATGCAAGTCTGCCTTTTATTCCTCACAACACTTGTGGACCCTGCGGAGATAAGAGAACGGTTCCATTTGAACTCGGGAACGCTAGTTCAATTTGTAATTTAGGCATGCAAGTCTGCCTTTTATTCCTCACAACACTTGTGGACCCTGCGGAGATAAGAGAATGGTTCCATTTGAACTCGGGAACGCTAGTTCACTTTGTAATTTAGGCATGCAAGTCTGCCTTTTATTCCTCACAACACTTGTGGACCCTGCGGAGATAAGAGAACGGTTCCATTTGAACTCGGGAACGCTAGTTCACTTTGTGAATTAACAATACCACTATTTTCATATCGCTAAACCATTAAGAACTGAATATGTCGTTATTGAAAATAATATGATTACATAATTGTCTGACTGGCAATAATATACTGGATTCCAAGTTAAGGTAACAATATGGCGATGTGCATATGGTCGCAATAATCCTTCACTCCTCTGGTACGATGATTGCAGGAAACAATTGTCATTGGAACGACCACGCGTTGACTAGAGTACAAATGCCTACCTATATGCGAATTTTGGGATAAGATAGCAGGAACATTGGAAAAAATAATAAAATAACAGATATCATAAAATATAAAATCTTTCAAAAGTCAAGATCTAAATCGCTACATATATGATTTTTGAGATGGAATAAAACGAAAGAACTCACACACTGGGCAAGCAATGTGGTTAGATATTCTTTTGCTTTTTCAGTTCACTGTTACCATGTTTTGTAAATAAAACGTTAGTAATTTTATTCATTTTATTATAAGAATTGACTTTATGACTAAACTATAACATATAGCTGATTCAATGCTATATCTTTTTTACAGTTTCAGAAAATTTAGAACGCTAGACAATTTAAGAGTAGGCCCATGATCCATTCGTGAAGTTCCAACTAGGTGGCCGCCGTGATCTACAGATCTCAGTTCGACCACTTATGAATGCGGGGTTAGCTTTACCTGACAATTCCAACAACCCGACAGTCTCTGAAAGATGTTATTTTGCAAGAAATTGCTAATATTTCAAGATATCATCCGCAAAATGCTGTGCATGGAGTCGCAGAAAGAATGGCGTAAATTGAACACAAAAAATGGAGGTTACCTTCCCAATGTTCTCATAAAACCCTATTTTTTCGTCAAGTATGTGACTTCTTTTATTTTTTAATCCTACCTCAAATATTATAATATTTATAGCAATACAAAGTTTAAAGTGACGTTTGAAAGGCACTTTATAATAATTTCTCTTCGTGTGTTTAAGGAAGGTTTCAGCAGGAACTATTGAATGAATGTATCGCTCTATCACCTCATCCCCCCCCAAATGGCATGAATTTCTGACTTTACGGTTCGCGATCAACCCAATTATTGTTATGGCTTTGAAATTCCGTTCTTTTTGTACAGCCAATATCCAAGAGAAAATCTGATGTGTTACATTTTCTATCGCTTATTGGGGGCTAAAACTACCGGCACAAAAACATGTTTTACCTCTACTTAATTTTAGTCGAGATACTCTTTGCAAAAACAGCCGCAATATAAATTTCGTTAGCAATAGATACAAACGTATTAACAACAAGCAATGTTTAATGGCTATTGCCAGCCCTAAAATTCAATACCATTTCTTTACTATAGTGAGATATAACTGAAGAATGACGGGACTTTAAGAATGACAAAAATATTGAGCAATTAGAACAATTAACAGTATATCTTGAAGTTCCTTATGTTAAAAAAGGTAATGTGTAATACATTGGGTGTTTTAAAAGATGGGTATTCATTATTTAAGGAAATATCCTTTGATTAAAAAATCTTAGGGGAAGCTACAAGATATACATTTTATTTTTCATGTATGGTACTGTAATAAGAGCCATTTTTGAAAGTCATCATTTTCGAAATGTGTTCTTAGTAAAGCGTCATTAGGTGTGAAGATTATCTTCAATCATCGTTCTTCTTCAAAAACATGTTATTCACAAACACACTATACAAACAGACATAATGACTTTTTTTTATTGAGGATTCTTATAACAAGTAGGTACTTCTTGTGAAATCTTAGTATGGAATTTTTCGGTAGAATTTAATAAACTCCTGTATACGTAGCACATAAATTAAAATCACATTACCTTTCCTACTGGATGTATAAAGTATGCTTACTCAGGTTTACCTGTCTAACTATTTTACTTGGAGGTAAACCTTTGCAGAAGGAGCTACAGTACATATTTCGTTATAGATATAGGGCGAATAGCGATAGTCAAATATTTAATGACTGGGAGTAATCTACTGGTCTTAAAACATCACAACTATTCAACAAAATTGGGAAAACAGCTTAGCATCGAATGGACTTTGAAATAATTGCCATGTATTCATCAATTCGAACCAGTAACAACGGATATACAGGGTGTTAATGAACTATACCGAAATATTTTCAGAGGATATGTAGATTAATTAAATAAGTAATTTTAGATGGATGACTTATAGCCTGCTTATTGAAATTTCTAAGCAACGGCTATAAGTTTCTGAAGGGCCAGTACACCTCGTATCGCGGCACTACGTCTGGAACGAAAAAAATATAAAAAAAGTTTACTCTATGACAGGAATGGAACCTATAACCTTTGGGATAGCAGGTTCCCGCGTTACGCATTACTACATTAGAGTAGTTGAAAAAAACTCCTCCAGAGTAGGCTACATAACTGAAGAACTTTGTTAATGAATGCTCAGTGTCGCACTGCCAAGTAGGTTAGTTCGAGATTTTACAGACTTTTACGACGTTAAATCTTGAGAGCGCTAGTAACGAGCTGCTAAAAAATCAATATTTTTATATTTGGGCAGCAGTTTTAAAGACATTCTAAGCTATTTTTTAAACCTGCTTTACTTTAACACCGACTTATCAGCACCTGATACCCACGCGTTTAACGCTATGTAGTTGCGTTATTTTTATCCGGAGACCATGCATCGCCGATCTCAAGTTATTTATATCAGTCACGTGCACAATATCGCAATTTATTTCGGTGTAGTTCATTAACACTCTGTATAGAAAATGACTTATGACACGGGAAAGATATTTAAAATAAATTGTGTTGTTAAAGAGATCAATGGTGTGGTACGTTTTTGTCTACCTATGGTTTATCATTTACCAGTTATATAAGAGGAAAATAGTCTGGATGAGAATACAAGAATTGAGGTTTTAAACTCATATCAGAACCGAGAGCCTCGCAGCTTTGGGAACATATTCCCACAATTGTTTCATATCGTGGATCTTTTATATTTACAAGAAATAATTGAAAGCATATTATCATTATACAAAATGCCTATATATATAGCGAATGAAGAGGACCTCAGAAACCATTCCCACAAAATTTAAGATATAAATTTTATTTGCTTCATCATATATTTAAGATATGGTATTTTAATAAAAGTTGTTAGAGCGATATTTGATGAAACCAAGGATTTAGAACTGTAAATGGTAGTTCAGGCAGGGGGTTGTTGTTAAAAGTCTTCGTGTTGCATCTTTGGAAGATACTCAGCTAAATAAAACACTAAGAGTGTATTTTTCCAACTTTTCGATTTGAAGATCTGTCCATGACACACATAGAGATACAGAGACAGGGATATCAATTTCCTAAAAATGCGTTATGAATTCAAAGCGTTTCAAATGTTTCGATGTCAAATGTTTGTATAGAATGCAGTATCTCTACTATACTAAAACACACCGCATTTGAGAAAAAGTACCTACAACTATTTGAAAACTCAAATTAATTGTTCAACTCCACAAAAAATGTGTTTCACATAAATTTTAAGCTTTGAGACATCTGCATTTTTGTGTTGTCAGATCACAAATGTGTTGTGTAATACAAAAATCATCCAGAATGAAGAAGCTCTTCATAGGCTATTCGAAAAAGATTAAAGATATAAATTTTATGTCAAAATATCACTAGCATATATATATCATTATATATATATATATATATAATGATATTTTTATCAATATTGTTATTAAAAAAATCAGAATTTTTTAAACATTTACTTTAGACTAAGTGGGGTGGGAGAATTTCTTGAAAATCTTCATATTTCATATTGAACAATTAACTTAAATACCAAATATGGTATTTAGCTGAATGATGGATTTTGAGCTAAGATTTTCATCCACTATACATGCGTAAATGTTCTCTCTCTCTCTCTCTCTCTCTCTCTCGCTCTCTCTGAAGCGCTTTCTTGTGTTCAGGAAGCATCACATATTTGCAGTGAATCTCGACGTCCTATTTTAGGATGGAATACAGTACTTAAGCCACTTATTATATGTAGTAGATAAAGTAAAAGCTGAATATAGATTTGTAATTGGAAAAATATAAAATGCGTAAAAGTTCAAGCAATTAGCAAATAATTCCCTGGATATGGCTAACGTCACAAAGAATTTTATTTGATTTATGTTTTGACGAGATTTGCATGTTTTGTGTATTGGAGTTTTAGATGGCAACCAGCGCAGCTACCACGCATAGGCAGGATATAGGATATTGATTCCGAGTCTTTTTGGGTCGCTTTGTCAAATAATTTTAAAAAGTCACACTTACTTTTGTAACATGATTATAAAGGATATTTATCTACCAGAATCTCTGGATTGTAATAAAAGTTAATTATTTGGATGTTTTGAGACTGGATATAAGAATAATAATTCTCTCGGCAATTGCACCATTTTTCTTTCTTTGATATAATGATCCTCTTAGCTCGCCTCAGTGGCGAAATGAAGATATTACGGATCCAATCTCGGCCATGGTGGCTTGCAAGAATAGGATCTTTTTCGGGTTTTCTGCTTAACCTGAGAAAATAAATGTTGGGTAACTTTAAGCTCTGTGGACTCCAGGCTTATGTCAGTATCATTTCATCCTGTCATCTTCCGATATGACCTACCTGGTTTCGAACTCAAACTTCAAGACCAAAAAAAGAAAGGTCCAACTTTATTTGTTTATTTTTCCATTTCTTGCTCATTTTAATGCAAAATAGGTTATTGAATTAGTTATATACCTCTTCTAAACAAGCAACATAAGAAAGTCATGTTCGGGAGAGGATCTCAGGATTTGGCATTTAACAAGATAGTAGCAGAGCTAATCCGTGATAAATTCTGCAGCTGGCGAAATCGATGCAGTTGCTCATTCCACACACCGACAGACGCACATTGCTAGCTGCGTGCAAAAGTGACACAGCATCCTCAAAAATCAGACGCTTTCCGAAACTAGGGCATTAGGGGGCCCTAGTATATCCTATACGTAAACCCAATTATGCACTTCTCTTGTATTTTTATTGAATTAATTGTACTTTAAAGCAAAAGGATGTGACCTACACTTTTTTAAACATAAGTTATTACACAGTAAGACAAACATTTCTCACTTTCACAAATGAATGTGTGCAATTTTTGTCAATTTTTCTCAAAATCTTCGTGTCACATCCCTGGAAAATACTAAACTTAAATACCAACTTTGGTATTTTACTGACTTTTCGTTTTTGAGCTATTGCATTCATAGACACACGGACACACACACACACACATGGACCTTTTTCTGAACATGTTTTTTTTTATACAGGATACCCTAAAACGTATATTTCCGGTGAAATCTCTGTATCGATTTTTAGGTGGAGTGCAATAGCATCTCTATACACTATGTACATAGTACGTACAGAGATAGTAAAAATGCTAAAAGTGTTAGAGACAGAAATATAGTTTATAATAGATGATTAAGAGCTTTAAGGGAAATGAAATGTAGTTGAAATTTTATGATTCCGATTTGTACGTTATTGTTCAGCATCGACTGCAGAGCTTGGCAACGGAGTTTTGCAGTTCCTGTCAGCAACTTATTTCAAAGCTATAAGGTATTCTTTGTGTTGTGGAAAATTGTTAATTTGCGTGTTTTGTCACATAATGACAAATGCGAGTTCTTTGTTACTAGGAGTGTGTGTGTGTGTGTGCGTGTGTGTGTGTGTGTGCATCGTTACAACGAGAACTAATAGAGTTCCATTCTATAATATATGTATAAGAGATACAAAGATTATACATATATGGATGTTATTAAAACTTTTACATAAGTTTTATATTTTATTAAAAAACTGAAAATTTAATTTTATTACTTGTTTCTGCAGCTTCACATTGTATCCAAGTTGGTTAGAGAGGAGAAGAAAGTGGTAGTGGACAGTAGATGGTGAGAACTTTGAGGAAGAGCGGCCGAAAATGGGGAGTTGAAAATAAGAAAGCGTGTAAAAGAGAAAAGCATTTGTGATCAACAAACTGGATTCTGGGAATTTCTTCCGAATTCTCCGGATTCCCCCGCCATTCTTTCCACCACTTGTTCCATAGTAAAATTTCCTTTTATTCATATCACCATCACTTCATATCACCCTGCTCTTCAATCACATTCCGGGTTTCGGGCTGAACGCCGATCCTAGCTACTCTCTCTGATTCAGAGTGCGTCTGCCCCTCAACAGGTATCTGATCCAGGACCTGGGCAGGGGGGGTGAGTGGTACATACGAGAAGAAAAAACAGCGAGGGAAGAATGACGTAGAACTTTTAGCAGAGTTGTGGGTTCCGATAATAAAATAGAAATTCTATTATCTCGCAAAGTGGCCAAACTTCTATAGATCATAATATATGCCTGCTGAAAGTATCTGCCAAAAAGTGCTGCATAGACATTTTGTGCACTAAAATGGGGAGTGGCTAACGCTATTTCAACCATTACACAGAGAGAAATAGGTTTACGTATGCCATTAAACATAAATGAATAGCGTTGACTTAGAGCAACCCTTTCCGTTATCGGAATTCTGTCTGTCTTGATATGGAAGAGTTTTCAAAAATTATCGAAAATGTTGCTCGAATATATATATAACAATTTTCAACTGCTGTAAAAACTCTAGAAATTCCAATGTATTTTTGGTATTGCGAGATGGTTATCATGTTTGAGGCGCTGGCAACATGTGCGACAGTTCTGCTTACATAACGTGTATATGGGAAACACGTGTTGGCACTCCGTAGATTGGAAACCACGTCATACTGTTAATGTCCATCACCCTATCATGCAGGTAATGGGATGTACCAAGATGTTCTTGTCTGAGGAAGTCACTAAGGGGAACAACAACCAGCAACAAATGTGCTCCAATCCAAATTCTACTGACATTTGCTTAGAAAGTTATATTAAATAGGCAACTCACTAAATATCAAAGATATAAATTAATAATAAAACAATGAATTAACATTCACAAATTGGTCTTGGTGCGTTTGTGTAGAATAATCATAACTCTAATGATAACAGTACTCATGTGTTCTACTCTCATTACTTGCTCTACACCTCTAACAAATTATTGTTGTTAAAAAGTTAATTCTCTATTAACTGCATGCTCATCGAGATAAATATTATCAAAAATGATATTTTTAGATATTTCCCTGTAAGTAGCAGGGAAATAGGGAGTACACTAGGCCAAAGCTATAGTCAAATCATTTAAAATTAAATTTAAATTCGCTTCTTTTGCAGAGCCAGGATTTGACAAATTCCCGTATGAAAAAAAAAGTATTTTAAAGTTGAAACCAACATCAAGAAATAGCTTGGAAATGGTTAACTCCACAAAAATAATTGTATATCGATAAATATTTAAATTTTGTGTTATAACAATATCTACAGTTTTTGTGCAGTAATCTTTTACAGTTTAACTAAGAAATGTTTCCGGGCTGTTTTGCCGTGGTCTGCTGGTTTTAGGAGTACCAGACGTTTCATCCACAACTACGGTGGACATTTTCAGTGGCGCGGTCTTATACAGTTTATCAGTTACACAAAAGTCATCAGGAATGAAGAGGTCTTCAGAGGCTAATCCCAGAAAATGCAATATATACTTTTATTTGCCATGTAAATATATTTATTATGCGGTATTTTAATTGAAATCCTTGGAACTATCCAAACTATCCAAATCTTCGAAAAACTTTTCTTGTAAAATGTAGTTTTGCGGTGGGGATTTTCCTCAAAATTTCCATGCCACATCTTGAGGCGCACGTATGTGGTGAGGACATCTTTTTGGTTCTCGACACGATCTCAGAGTCGACTCTCGTCGGTGAGGTCTCCTCCTCTGGTTAGCTATATGGCAACTTGTGGGTACAAAGTTGACTGGTTTGCAGCTTAAAATCTCTTTCATTTTGATGTACTTTACACGAATCTTGGAACTCCTTACTGGCTTACTTACTCGTATTTGTAGGTACACTTATTGGCGTCTGACTTTACTATAATAGTTAAAAGTGCAAAATCGATTAGGAGCATCGTGTTATGATGAACTATTGCCCAAAATTGGACGAGAACTCGATTTATATTAGCTGCAAGCCCCGCTAATCCAGTCGGTTAGAAAAGCTTATACTGGAATACAATTGGCAATTTTTTTTTAATTTAAATATTATTTTCTCATGGCCTAAGGGTGGTGTTAGGAAGACTTCTCCAATGGACCTTAAGAATGGGGGAATGAAAAGGCGCCGTTCTGTCAATTACCCAAATATCCGAGAGACACCGTCCGAGAAAATTTAATTTTGCCTATCTTTAAGGCTTTACCGAGAAACAGATCATAAATTATGTTGCTATTTATTCCTCAATATAGCTCAAACTTAAAACATATATGCAGTATTTAACTGGCTTTCTAATAGTATGTTTATATTGTTGCTATTCCAAAAATTAACGATTTATATCAATTTGACTGATGTTTTTTCACTAATTATTGCTTAATTATCATTAATGTTTAGTCATTTATGTTTGGTTTGTATGATACTATACTGCCTCAAATGCCCCCTATAGTGAGCTTAAATTTTGAACTATCTTAGATCAAAATTTAATATCAGTATATCTGCAGAAACTTTGACTTGTGGTAATGCAATTTTTTTTAAAAAGAAAACATACTTCAACTACAGCTTACATACCAACATAGCAAATGATATTGGACATACAGTAAAGTACTCTGACACATTAACGCGCATAAAAGGAAACCAATCAGAAAACATAATACACTTGATACACTTGTATGTACACTATGAATTTTTATTTTATTAGTCCACCATTCTCCTTTATTTTTATTTTATTTTATTTCTTAAGTTATTTTCTTGGAATTTAAACTCTGGGGTGTATGGCCTTGGGGTCGTCAACTCTTTTTCTTTTTTTTTACGTTTTTGTTTTGTTTTATTTACTGCCAAGCTGCCCTAGTACAGTCAGAGAGGTAGGACAGACAACCTTTCTGAGGCGTTCTCCCCTTGTGAACCTGTCCTATTTACAACGTACTTCACAAGGCTACGTATTCATGAAATCTCCATAGTTTTGTCTTCAAATATCTTTAAACTTCATAACAATAGTTACTTTTTGTTTCCTTCATAGCGATGTTTAAATTATGTAAAAAAAAAATTCTTCATACATCACGGTTGAAGAATTATATGCGTCTTTTGCGACATTAGCCACAATTTCTAGCTGTTTCCAGTGAGGTATGTACTTATTAATTATTATCATTAATTGTTAGCATATATTTTCCCGTGTTTTTTTTTTTTTTCTTTGTCGTTGATATTCACTAATCATTACCCTTAACCGGTTGCAGGCATACGTAGATATATATACAATGAATACCTAACTTAGTGGCATCATGAAATTATATATTTATAAGTATTTCCACTGGAAACTAGGATCGAAAATAAGTCAAAAGTCGAAAGCTTGCACCTTATTGTTTGCTCATTATCGTCATTACTTTTTCCTTGTGCTCCTCCTTTCACTTTTTCTTAATTTAATGAGTTCCTTGGCTTGTAATTGTGGTGAGCGCAGATTTTTAATTGTGTCGCTAGTTTTTGTTTGCTGTAAAGTCCATTTTCATTAGGGATATTTCGTGTTATTAGAGACCGGTCCTGGTAGAGGCGAAAACACGTCACTGAAAATGCTCTGTGACCCAGGGATATGACGAATCGTAACACAATGCTCCGATATCTCTTGCACGATTCCACTAATACTTGTAAGCCTGCACTGCTGGATGAAAGATAAGCTCAAATGGTCAGTGTAGGTGATAATTTTGCGGTTCAGGACGTAGTGGCAAAATTTCCAGTGAGCGAAAAATAGGGCTCCAATCTCTAGCTGTGTAGCACAATAGCTACCTTTACATCTAGACGCTTTCGCGCGGAAATAGCAGGTGTAAGCGCTTTCGCGCCGGAAAGAATGCACATGTAGAGGAAGAGCAGACAGAAGGAAAGCGTGTGGCCAGTCACGTACGCAATCTCGCGCACCTTACTTCGCTAGTTGTGCCTTTACATACACATTCCACACGCCTAGGAAAAAATAGATGTCCGCTTATGGTCGAAGGAACTGATCACTGACTTTATTAGTCTGTATAAATCGTTACCATGTTTGTGGAAAGTGAAGAGCCACGAATACAAAAACAGGAACTTACGCGATGTAGCGTATAATAAAATGACTGAATTCTGTCAGCAACATGGTTTTCCCGACGCAAATAGGGACTTTGTTGTTAAAAAAATACAGAGTCTGAGAGGTTTTTTCAGAAAAGATCTGAAAAAGGTACACGAAAGCCAACGTAGTGGGTGTGGGAGTGATGAAGTGTACACACCAACACTATGGTACTACGAGCTATTGGTGTTCACCAAAGATCAAGAACCGCCTACGGAGAGTGTGTCAAACCTGGACGATCCGGAACAGGAGACAAGCCAACACGACAAGGACGTAGCAGATGAAGAGCACAGGTTACTGGAGGAAGACGGGATACAAATACTACAAGATGACAATGTAAGTGTTCCTTTATTAAAG
This sequence comes from Hymenopus coronatus, assembly GCA_030762935.1. Taxonomy (NCBI): domain Eukaryota; kingdom Metazoa; phylum Arthropoda; class Insecta; order Mantodea; family Hymenopodidae; genus Hymenopus; species Hymenopus coronatus. Next base: position 9,264,242 of record CM060890.1, on the reverse strand, counting down.
TTGTTGTGTACAATATTAAGTAAGCAACAACAGATTTGCTTTCTTTTAGGTTAATTGTTCAATTAATATTAAAAAATTAAGCTCTTCCTTGTGCTATCAGCGTACCTTGCCATTCCACTCTGCCTTCAGAAACGAATTAATTCTTATACTTCTCTCTGTTATGCTTTGCTTCTCGGGTAATATACCTGTTGTTGAAACCCTGTAGGTGAAGCAACTGTACTGAATTAGCGCGCCAGTCTCCTGGTTGCACTGCACCCGAATCTGTATGTTCTCTATCAACTGTGGAAGGAGACAGGTATGATATGCTAGAAATGCACAAAAAATTATGTAAAGCACAAATTGCCAAGACAACTGAGCAAATATTTTTAGCTTTCATATTTATGGCTGTGTGTAGTACTCTAAATCTGGATGATATAATTCCAAACGCATTTTCAACTACGTTCCTAGCTCGTGATAATCTGTAGTTGAAAACCCTCTTGTCCCTATCCAGTTCTCTTTGAGCATAAGGTTTAAGAAAATGTTCATGCAAACCAAAAGCTTCATCCCCAAGGAACACAAAATTTAAATTCCTATCAGTTTCGCTATTGTGAGGCAAATTCAGTTGTCCAGATTGCAATTTTCTGTCAAATTCAGTGTATTCTAACACACCTCCATCCGACAGTCTTCCATTTTTTCCAACGTCAACATATAAAAACTCATAGTTGGGGCCCACCAATGCCAGCAGAATGATGCTATAGAAGTTCTTATAGTTGTAGTATGTAGCTCCGGAATGTGCAGGCGGAACAATTCGGATATGTTTTCCGTCCAATGCCCCTCCACAGTTGATGAACTGCCATTTGTTGTGAAATCCGCATGCAATTTTGCTTCATTCTTCTTTACTAGTTGGAAACTGAAAAGAAATAGAAATTTAATTTTAATGAGATTAAAATCAAAAGAAAACTTTTATAACTCAGATTCTACTTTTGTCCCCCAGGTCGAGAAGACACCCCCCTCTACAATACGCCCAAGGAAAAGAAACATTGTCGATTCTCATACCCAGTTCCTGCAAGCCTGCACCGCTGCCTTGAAGTCTAATAGCCAGCCACTGAGCGAGTATGACGCATTCGCTATAAACACTTCTAAAAAGTTGGCCAGGATGGACCCGAGGCAAGCAGTGTATGCCGAGTCCCTGATTAGTGCCATAATTCGTAAAGGGTTACTTAATACACTCACAGATAACACTGATATCTGTGAAGGTTGCAACCGTTTAAGAAGAGACACTCCTTATTCAGGAACCTCCAGTGAATCACCTCTCTTGCTACAACCCGTGGATACACAAACTACAAGTGAAATCTTATGTTCATTTTATGAATCTAGTTATAACTGTATGCGTAATTAGCAAGAGACTGTACCACTTAATCTGTGTAAATGGATGATAACAATAAAATTTTCATTAAATCAATGTATATTAATATTTTTTATCACTACTGGTATGTCAAATGATTCACGAACTATTATTCACCAGTTGAATATTGAGCAGCAATTGTACCTACCTTCATGTACTCAGCTTTGAGAACATCATATATAGCTTTACATGTTTCCGGAATAAACATGCTTAAAGAAGCAGCGGAGATCCCTGTAGAGAACTTTAAGTCTTCAAACGTCCGCCCTGTAGCCAAAAATCGAAGGGTTGCTGTAAGACGTTCTTCTGCACTAATAGACTTCCTCATAATGGTATCTTGCTTCCGTATTTTTGGTTCCACCTTCCGTAGTAAGATGAACCGTCCATTCGTAAGGAGTTTCTGAAGTCCTCAGGAAATTGTTCACCGAGTTCTTGTATCAAGGGTAAGTGACCAAAGCGTCGTCTATAATTTTTTACCCACATCCTTCTTTTCGTTTCAGTACTTTTTATTGAACTTAGTCCTGCTAAAGTAACTATCAAACTTATGTTTCTCTTTTGTTGAACATCCATTTCTACACTTTCCACATCTTTAACACTTGATATTATACACAACTTATCCGCACGCTCCAACTAATCCTGTTGAACTTGCAGGCGCTTCACAGATTTCGATTTCGCGCGGGCATGCGTGTGTGATTGCCCTTCACACGTCCATTCTTTCGCTCGCGCACTCATATAGACACGCTTTCGCGCGCGTAAACACGTGCTTGCTTTTTTGTTCTGGAATCTGTTCGCGCACGATTGCGTCTACGTTCTTTACCTCGTTCAAATCCGTACGCTCCTAGGCGCGAGGGAAAGATTGTGCGTGTAAAGCCCTCTATTGGTTGCGTTCAGTCACCAATAATTGGTGACTGGCCGTAGCGATTACGTGTGCCTGTTGAGTAAGTACTGTTCCGCAGGCTCTAGTGCTAGAATCAGTATACAAATAGTAATCTTGGTCAACACGTGACCGTTCTTATAGGTCATTGTTGGCGAATAAAGCTCTTATCCGTTGCCAAGCTATTTCTTCTCCCTCTATCCAGCGCTATACAGTTCTTTTACACGACAATTCTCTTAGAGGTGCGGGCTCTTTTGCAAAACTCATAAGGAATCTGGTAGGTATTGCATTAGCCCAAGCTTGCTTCAAATTTTCAGGGCTCGAAATCCTAAATATACTTTCTACTTTTTCTGGGTCTGACTTTTTCCCTTGTCTAATAAGTATGTACCCGAGGAATTTTATGTCCCTTTCAGAGAATCTTAACTTACATGAATGGATGGTCATCTCACCTTCCATGAATTTGCTCAAAATGATATCTAAGTGTTTTAGATGATCCTGGAATATTTTACTGAATATTACGAAATCGTCCACATATTGACAAGTAAAATGTCTTACCCTATCTCCAAAGATAGTATCCATCGCACCTAAGCTGAATTACGGTATCCAAAGACCGTCCTTCGAAAACGTAAAAGTTTCTCACAGTGAAGAAATGATGTAAAGTTCCGTACCCCTTCCTCTAGAGGAATTTGCCAATATGAAAATACTAGACGAACAGTAGAAAAACACCTTCTCTTATTTATACGTTGTAGTAAATCTTCTACTGACTGCATTCTAAAGTGATCAGGCAAAATGTGTTTATTTACTTTCTGGCATATATGGTTATTCTCAAGGAGTGATCTTTCTTAAGGACTCAACAAAATCTTTTACAATAACTTCAGTTTAAAGGTTCAAGTATTCCATCATGCAGCATACCATTAATTTTCTGTCCGCTTCCGGCTGCAAGGATAAGTATACATTTCTTGTCTTGTAGGAAAAGGGTGGTAGTTTTCGTACTACAAAGCTATGCATAAATACTGGGAATTATTCTGGTCTTTCGAAAAATACTTTCTGGTTATTCACAAGAATCTCAAATAATTTCTTTTTCTCTGCGACTCGCAGGTATAATTTCCCTTCCGCTATTGTTCGCAACTCAGTCGCGCTGTGACACGCCCTTCCCTCTACAGGACAAATTCTTTCTTCACAGGTAGTCTTTTCTTTGGCCCTGTCCCGTTCTTGGGACGAAACATAGTATAAATCCCTTTCGTCTTTCATTATGACTTTCTATTCTTATCTCTTGTTTAATTTATTTTATCTTTCTGTGATTCGTTTTGCAAGTCATTATATTCATTATCCCTATACATAAAATTTGGCTTACAAGGACCTATTTTGACAAATTCTACAAAGAAATATACCTCGCTTATGTTCGGGTAAGCGGGTGTCAGCTGATTCTTCTGCTTCCTCTACGAAGGGTAAGAGGTTCGAATCCCGTTCAAACAACCGCGGAAACCAGAAAAATCTCATGTCAGAATGGTCGGTTGTCGGCAATCGAACCCTCGACCTCCCAAATGCGAGCATTACACGGTATCGCAGTGTCTTCTCGTTCGTTTCCAAAAGATTGGGGTAGTCTACTCGCAGATACTGGCTTCGTCTTATGTAAGTACCAGAGTGGAAAAAACGGCTGCAATTCATTTGCATAAGCACGTTCTATGAAGTGTATAATTCGTTGTTAGATGTAGTTCATCGTTACTTGACTGTGCATAAGTAAAAGGTGAAGATAAATATTTCAAAATTATGACTTTAGAAAAGAACCTTAGCTATAAGTTATGCAATAGTCAAACGTTCTAATTGTTTATATACTAGCAGTTTACAGAAGCCTATATACACGCAAATAAGAGTATAGATACAGACACAATAGTATATGCAACCTTAATGTATATCCAGTTCAGTGGGTTAGTTTTTTTGGTCTTTGGTTTGTGGAAAAACTGTAAGACAGTCACACAGCGTACTGCCTGATGGTTTTGCATGTCTTAAGTGCGCCGTGAAATATGCAACTCCTATCAGTATAAACCATCCGTTTTGCTTCCACATTTTCACATCTCAGTGTGTGACCTATTGCCTAGGTAATGCGGATTTATTGGTCTTGCAGAAAAGATTCAAACTCATGTACTAACTAGGCTTTCACGGCTAATGTCTTGAATAATGCAACTATTTTGAGACCTTGTTGGCCGTGGTCCATTGGATCTCAAAATTCCAGTCGTTTCGCCAACAGCTGCGTTTGTCATCTTCATAGGTGATCCGGTGACTGGTCAGAGCTCGAATGAACTTTTGCGGCGGAGAGCGCGCCTTTTATATGGCCAGCAGGCGGAGTCTTTACAAGACGGAATTTAAATGTCTTTGTAATGATGTCATATTAAAATAATAAAGAGTGTTCTGCTATTGCAGATTTTTCCATTGTTCCTAGGCTACTGTGTCGTTCAAAGCCAATGTCAAGGCATGAACTACTCAATCGCGTTGCCACACTGCAGATGGTAGTGCCGATGTAAACCTGGCCACAGCTACAAGGAATTTTGTAGGCACCAGCGGATGAGTGACGATCGCGTTTGTCTTTAGCTGATCTCAGAATATGTTTCGTTTTTAGTGTTGGTGTGTAAACGGCAGTAAGGTATTGTGCCTGGTCGGTTTTCTGTTTTTTCGCTGGGGTGCCTGGGATGAAGTGCTCGCCGTATCTCCTTATTACAGTAGCCATTGGCTCGAAAGGCTGAATTTAACGGTTTTAGTTCCTTTTGCTGCAGATACGTTTGGCTCGCTCGTTGAGAGATTTTAATATACATGGTCTAGGATAGTGATTGGAAGTTTTATGTAGATAGCGGTCGCTGTGTAGGTTTTCTACAGGTCATGTATTCTAGATGGATGTTGCCGTTCTACATCTCGTAGAAAGACCAGACGTTTTCTTCCAGGTGGGGCTCAGTGTAACAAAAACTGATGTAGAATGTCTTCACCATGGTTCCATATGACAAATGTGTCGTCAGAAGCTTTTCATGATTATGACGAGAATCAGCGGCCTTCCCATGTGACGCCGTCTATTTGTTCATAGAAGTCTCCATTACATAATTGGCAGAGAGGCAATGATGAAAGAGGTCCGTGATGCCTTTCGGAAATACCTCTTGGATTTGATTCCTTTAACTGTACCTTAGTGAAAAGAGAGACAATCGAAACTTATTAGGCGGTCTTCTGGCTGTAATTACATATCCTGAAATGTTTCAAGTATGAACCGGTGGTGTGGGTGTGCTCTTGTAGTAGTGTGGAGAGCTGTTTGGCTAAGTAGGCGAGACTATGCTGCTCAATATAGGTCGGAATAGAATATTGTCTTCATGAATTTTCGGCTGACCTCTGCGGCAAAGCTTCGCTTTTACAAATATGCTGTACAGATGAAGGTTTTATAACAGCGTTAAACTGTCTGATAAGTTTTGTGATCCTTTTCGAGCTTTTTGAAGGTATTGGAAGACAGAATATCCAATATCTCTACTGTAACCATAACGCAGTGGCGTTCTCCTCGTCTGCCGGTAAAATGACGATTTTTTTTAATTATGGTTCAGTTCTTTGATGGCTTTTCCTGCATGCACCGTAATATTGCTTTTTGGCGTTGGTGCTTTGACATAATTCAGGAGGCTTAACTTCGAATCTTTTCTGTCTTACTCGTAGGTAGTTCATGTACGGCTGCCTCAACATGGCAGTGATGTCACCCTTCACCAATTCGGATGCTTAGGCCTGGAAAGCGGGTGGTTGCTGAGGTTTACTACGGTGCGTGAGGCGCACAGTGAAGTTGCCTGTTGGTCTCTTTCCTGATATTTCCGTTTTTGTCTCAAGGTTGCTTGATGGAATGACGAATTCGTGGAAAGGCATACGATATGGTCACCTTATCCCAGTCTTCTCTTGCTAGAGTGTTGCACAGGGAGGCAATAGTAACATACAAACATGAAAAAATAACCTTAATCGCAAGGAAGAAGTTATGCACCTAAACAAAGACTGTATACCAGTGTTGGAAAGCAAACGAAATGGCAGAAACAAAAGCAAATTACAAAAATACTCACTAATTCACGCGGGACAATCACACCACAGAGAGTAACAGGCTCCAGTTACTGGCCATATAAAACACGCACTCACCCGCCTGGGTAGTGTGGTGGTAGCGTGTCTGCCTCACGTACAAAAGGTCGTGAGTTCGATTCCCGCTAAGGGTGAGTTACCCGGATAAGGTTTTTTTCAGGGTTTTCCCTTTTCCTGAGAAGACGAATGTCGAGTAACTTTAAGCTCAATGGACCCCGAGATCATTTGAGCATCATTTCACCAATTTCATTCATCGTCAGATATGACCAAACCGGGTTAAAGGACGTTAAAATAAAAAAATAAAAAAAGGGCTCTCTCCGCCACTAAAATTCATTCGAGCTCTGAGCTCCACCGGATCACTTATGAAGATACCAAAAATCCGGAACTTCGAAATCCAATGGACCAAGGCTTACAAGCCCAGGAAATAGTTAAATTGTTTGATTCAAACTCAGTTTCAATGCATTTTTTATTGTAAGGTCCGTTCACTCAGGGTTACGCCTTGTGACGCACGATATTAGGAAAAATAGACACGGATATGTTGTTTGTGCCACGTCCATCTGGCACTAACCACTTTAATAACTTTACTCTTAATAAGCTAAATTAAAGTCCACAAATGAGACAGATATTTATTTAAATTTGTTGATTGCATTGCTCTTAATACTAATTCTAAAGTTTGTATCTATGTACTCCTAAAAATCTGTGTATTATAATCAAATTCGACTATCTCTGTTTCTGTACGAATAATTGCTTATAACCTATGGTATAGTTAACCCTAAAACCAGGTATTGTAGCTTTAAAAAAAATGCATGTGTCTGTGAAAGTTACACAGAAAAGAATAGCGAGAGTAATAAAGGGAGACGGCGAATGGAAAAACTCAGAGAGGTGAAAGAGAGGTACTAAAGTACAAAGATACAACGAGAGAAGGAGGTGATAGGAAGAACAAAAGAGAAGAGTTTACATTTAAAGCAATAACCCGAGAGCTGCGGGTCCAGTAAAATTTTTGAGAAATAATGGTAGTACCTACTTTGCTGATCAACAAAGAATAAATCGCATGCCCACTACCATAATCTCAATTCATTTTTTAAATGTTAAAGACAGAAACATTTTTGGCTTTATCAAAATAGGAAGTTTTTCATCTATAGAGTTTAATAAATATCAACAGTAGTATTCTCTACATTTTAGTATATAATAGTGGAAAATGCCACTGATATGACCATGCAGTTAAATGCGCGATATACATGGAAAAAAGGATATTACCATGCTCCATTTGTACGTTCTGTACACTTACTATTAGAGTGAGAGGTATTACATTCCATCCAAAAATTCAATATCGTGATTTTTCAGGAAATACGCAAGTTTGAATCCTCTGAAACAAACAAAAAAAGAGAATGACTAAAGGTCTATGTGTTTTATAGTGTTTAACGCCCGCATTTGCTATTAAGGCACCGCAGGCGATGATTCCTGGAATGAAGCTGGAGTAACGGTGGAATGGGAAGCGGAAGAAACCGGAGAGCCCGGAGGAAACTCGCTCCTGCGCCGCTTTGTCTACCACAAATACCACATGCGGACGTCTGGCATCGAACCCAGGTCACTTTGGTGAGAGGCGAGAGAGTATGTGTGTGTTAGTTAGTCTGTGAATAGCTTACCAAAAAAATTAATAATGGATAAATATCAAACTTGGTATAAGTTCACTATTTCCAAGGATGCAGCGCAAACATTTCAATGAACACCCTCCAACCACAACTACCCCTTATATGGAATACTTTTCAAGATTATTTTCTTTCTAAAAAAATCTAATGTGTTACATTCGCATGATTTTCTCTACATCTCTGCAAGAAAGTATTGTTTAAAAGCTTATGCTTCTATTTACTTCCTGTTAATCAAGAAAAAATTAGCAGAAATAGTCTTATTACTTGCTTCCTTGTTAGTAGAAGCGAAATAAGGGGGTACCATAGGTTAAAGTGATAGTCAAAAGCTCGTTGCTATGTGACTGAATTTCCATTGTTTGTATGGGCAGGAGTTGACAAATCCTTGAATGAGAAAAGTACGTTTTTCAAAGCTGAAATCACAAACAAGGAATGTCTGAAAAACAATCAACTCTACGAAAAACATACATATAACTTAAATTGTGTGTTTCAACACGCTGTACATTTTTTGTGTGGTAAGTTTTTGTCCATCTCTTACGATTCAGCAGTTATGCAAAATTCCGTAAAATTCATCCAGAATAAAGTAGTTTTCAGAGGCTATTCCCAGAAAATTCAACATATACATTTTATTTGTCAGGTAAATAACTTTAATATACGATAATTTAATCAAAATCGTTAAATCCATTTTTAAGAAAATAAAATTTTTCGAAAACATTTCCATGTAAGGGGTAATTTGGGGTGCGGGAATTTTTCTCAAAATCCTCGTGTCGCATCTCTGGAAGATACTAAACTTAAATACCAAGTTTGGTATTTTACAGACTTTTCTTTTTTGAGTTATCGTGTTCACAGGCACAGGGACACACGGACACACAAATACACACACACACGGATCTTTTTCTGAAAATTCTTTTTTTTTTTGGGGGGGGGATACAGGGATCTCTAAAACATATATTTGCGGTGAAATCTCGGTATCGAAGTTTTGGGTGGAGTGCAAAACCTTCTCTATACACTATGTATATTGTACGTGTACAGAAAGGATATAATGAACAAATTAAAACACTATACATCCAAACAACTTAAATGAGAAACAAAACTTTCTGGAAATAGAGTGTAAGGTACTCCTTATTCATAAATAAGTTTATGATCTTGCACAACTGCAAACGTTAAGTACTAGACAAAATGTAATGCACAAGAAATATGGGATTCTTTAAAACCAATTATTTCAAGCAGCTGTTTCTTCCAATATCATGGAAAGAAGGCCGACATAAAGCAACCACCTGTATAAATCTCATTTAGCATATTCACAGGATTACTTCTACAGTCATTTTCAGTTGATTATTTTTTTTTCAAAAAAGAAACTAATTCTTCTGTCTGCTTCACTTTGGTCCAAAGAAACATCTGTAGAAATACTTTCATAGCATGATTGTAGATCACACAACAGGATTAGGGGAATAGGGTATAAGGGATTGTTAAAATTCTAAAAACGTGATTATTTTATATTTCGTTTTCTTTGGTTGCCCAGCATAAAGAAAAAAGTTAGCGACTTTCACTTGAAAAAATTCAAGTAATGGAAAATTACAACCAACATATGGTAACTCTACAAAGGATATATTTTGAGATAAACTATATCTTTAGTTTCATAATCTTATATCTATTTACCAGCTAATGGAAAGCGCTTCAGTGGCTTTTCCTAGAAAGTTCGAGAAGTGCATTTCATTTATATATATATATATATATATATATATATATATATATATATATATATAAGAAAATGAATCGCCGAAATGTAAGTACGCGCGTCACTTCCGAACGATTGCACCAAATTAAACATTTTTTTTTTTTGTTATTGTCACAAGGTTTTTGGAAAAGAAAATGTTTAAAAATAGTACGCGGAAGTTTTTAAAGTCTCATAATAAGAATAATAACAGTGCCAAGGGAATGCATTTTGATTAATAGCCGCCAGATGGTAGTGGTTGCACCGCTATTTGTTGCTAAATGGCCGTAGTACTGCGCATTTTCCCTCCCCATTCAATGTTACGGTAATGCAACAGTTGTCTAGACAATGATGCAACGCAGCAGTGAAATTCAAATACGTTTTTATGTATTACTTGTCTTTTCTTTACTCCTATCGTTTAAAATAAAGAAGCAAAGCAGCTTTCCTGGCGACGAACACCTAGAGTAAGTATTTATTTATTTGCAGCTAGATGGTCGTAGTACTACTCAATTTTTCCTCTCCTTTCAATGTTAAGGTAGCGCAGCAGTTTATCGAGACAATGACGCAACGCAACAGCGAAATTCAAATGCATTTTTATGTATTAACTATTCTTTGCTTACTCCTATCGTTTAAAATAAAGAAACAAAGAAGCTTTCCTGTCGACGAACACCTAGAGTAAGTACGTACTCGCATTTATTTGCCGTTAGATGACCGTAGTAGTATTTTCTTCCCCATTCAAGTTAAGGTAACGCACCAGTTTATGTATTGACTTCCTTTCATTACTTCTATCCTTTAAAATAAAGAAGAAAAGAAGCATTCCTGGTGATGAACACCTAGATACAAAGGCATTATTAGACATTGGCAATGGGGAAATTCCTCTTGATACTTCAATTGGCCTCATTTCATTTCCACCAAATTTTTGTTACTTTACAACGTCAAAGAGTTTCCAAATATTGGTTAAAATTACAAAAATTATGCTTGGTTGAGCGTTCGAGCTATTTTAGCAGCAGCTAATATGAATATAAAAAATCAGAGTAAAATTTATGCACTAATGCATACATTTAAATCGATGACGCTATTACCAATCCAAATGAAGTCGTCAATTATCTAACTGAATTCCTGAATTCGTTGGTTATGCTAGGATTCCGCCATACAATTTACAGCTCAGGGTTGATTCAGTAATAATTATGCTTCGCAATCTCAATCAGCCGAAATTGTGCAACGAAACAAGAGTCACTGTTAAAAGCATTATGAAAATTTTGATCTACGCTACTATAATCATAGGAGAGTTTAAGGCGAGGATTTGCTTATTCTAAGAAGATCACTGTTGCCAACCGACTTTCCTTTTGAATTTAAGCGTGCTCAGTTTCCCGTGCGCCTTGCATTCGCAATGACAATAGCTCCCAAGTTCAATCGCTAGAAATGTGTGAAATATTTATACCTTCAATTGCTGTGTTTTTTGTATGGGCAGCTGTACCTTGCGTGCTCGAGAGTCAGCAAACCATCGGCGCTATTTATTTTCTCTCCGAAAGTAACATTGTACATTGCAAGGTATTACAATAAAGTATTGTTAAATTATTTAATTGTAATTTTATTTCGTTACATGGTCGTATTGTAAGCGAAAGGTTTTGTCTCAGTTTTTCATTAGGTACACCTCCCGTGCGAAGCGGCTAGTTTGTCATAAAATTATCTAAAAGTATTTTAATCAAATCATTATTAAGAATTCGTTCATTTTCAAGAAAGTCAAAATTCCGAAATATGTTCCATAAAAGTTCCATAACGTCAGTTAGGGATGGGAGAATTTTCTTGGAAATCTCATATCTCGCCCTTGTAATATGCTGAAATAAAATATTCAGTTTAGCACTTATGAAACTTTTGGTTTTTTAGTTATGTATGCTGTTCATACACACGCACGCACTTTGGACTCGGATGACCTCTAGACATGTGTCTCCGGTGAAACATTAACGTACCTATTACTAACTTTATACACATTGGAGAAACTAAAATGTGACTAATGGTATCGTCTTGGTATTATAACAGATGTGTAAAACTGCTACTCAGAACATGAAGAAATAGAAAAAAAAAATCGTAAAATAATTGTGTACGTTCCAATTACTCTTGAAAGACTGAGAAAGTCATGTGAATAAAACACATAAAGTTTTTTTCCTTGATTTGCATTTGCGCACGTGTGAAAATAATAGCCGAGAATAACTAATAAAACGAAAATAACTAGATTATTTCAATTCGTTGACAGAGAAGATTCAATGTAATAAACGCAGACGGTGCATAGTCCAGTTTTGCAGAATGGTTCCTCGCGCTATTCCCTAATGACTCTCATTTTTCACAGGAAGTTTGACAGGTCCTTGGTTAATTACTCGCCTGGCGTGGAATCAAGACGGTTATATGATTCAATTGAACTTGGTGTTTGTCACAGAAGTAATCCACCCATTTGGCTGTAGTCTTCACATCGGAGATAAATGTCCATGTGGCTTATGTTCGCTTTCAGCAAAATGTGGTAGTGGACTCTGAAACAGCTGTATTCCTAACACTAACGCTGCCAAACGGCTTTACGACTATATCAAACATTCTATATGAGGTAAAAATATAGATCAATAAAACATTTCATAAGGTGTATGCACGCTTGGGCATAAAAAAGTTTAGCCGAAAAATTGGGCTGTTTTGCTACCCATCCTGGTAGCGTTTCGTCTAGTGCTGGCATTCGGGAGGTCCGGGTTCGCTCCCCGTAGACCGCGCACTCTGACTGTGGGATTTTGCTTGATTTTTCCTGGAGCCATTTAGTTGAACGCTGAGGTCCTGTATATTTCACAATTCCTTTCCCTTTCATTCCTTCACTTCATTTCCCTTCTTCATCTTTCAAGTCGGCGCAGATGTGGCTTGCAGCTTTGCAGATAGAAGTCACGGTTTCTTGCTCAGAATGAAGATCTCATCCCCCTGGTTGCACTGGTTGAGGCTAGGTGCCGCTGTAGAGGCATCCTTTTGACCTCCCGGCGCTGTATAGCCTGTATAGTGGTAGGCCGCAGTAGATCCATACCGGGTTGCAGTTGCCAAGGTGCCCTACGCTGTAGACATGCTCTATACCCTCTAGGCTGTTTCGTTTACTAGCCTTACTATAGATTTGATTAGTCAACGAGAGGGAGGGACCTCATGCACTGCGTCATGTACCTACCTACAGACTGCAGCTAAACAGGCTACAGAGTGCACGGATGTCGAACAGGCCGACTTCTAATATCCATAAGGAAGTAAGTACTCTTTCCTTTGTGCACACATCCCCGCCATCTGTTTACTACCGCTCTACGCCCGATTCTAAGCACACCTGAAAGACCATGATAGCGGGTTTAAAGCTGGGATAGACCATGGTTTTTAAGTAGTCCTGGGGACGCAATTCTGGCATACCGACCACATTGATAGCTGTTTTTATTCTAGATTTTTTTTTGATTTATACTTACTAGAGAAAGTACAATGTTACTATCCCTTTGTATTTATAACGGAATGTGTAATGGGTTGTGCTAAAAGTGATTTTCTAACTATTAAAGCTACAGCTTTAAATTTTTGTAACAAACACGGGTTCATAGAAGGCTTTATTGAAGGATGGCTTTTCATTTTGGATTAATTAATTCATTATTCGACATAGATAAAATAACAAATGTATCTTCTTCTATACATATTGAGCTAAATGCAGCATTTTTCAAAATTACATTCCTTAAAATATTTGTATCAATTTGAACGTTTGCAATCTTGCTAAAGTAGATAGTATTTAAAAAAAATATGTTATTAAAAGGTGAAAAAAAAAACTGCAAAAGATATACATGAATATATTATTGAATTTTTAAAATTAACCTAAATAAATTTCAAAAAACCAAATAGACTTTTCATTTCACATATTCAGAATTTCTTTGAAAAATTTTAACAGTTCTATATGCATTTTTATGGGAGAAACTACATTTTGAATATGGGAAAATAAGAAGTTTGAACCTCAGAAAATAATTTCAAAGTTCGATATACAGAGTTGTTTAACCATAAAATGCTTTAAAGTGGCTTCAAAAACATGTTACTTCCGACCTAAGAGAAACTATGCAAATATGTGCTTTAAAATCCAAAACTCGAAGTTTTTTATAAAGTCGCTAAAAAGCATTCCTGTTTCTCCTTAACAAACAAATAATTTGAATTATACCCTAAACGGAAAGGGAGAAAGAAACGAAATGGAGGGGAAATAATGGAAAGAAAGTCATGGTAGGCGAGGTTTCGTTACCGATCTTGGGTAAACTATGAAAACCCATTGGTCAGAAAACATGATCTATTAGCTTTACTGACTAGTACATATTTGCTGTCAGTGAAATTATTCTTCACACAGAATGATTTTTCAGTTTTAACATCTACCTGGAAATGAAATGTAATTACGGGAGCGAGCTGAATTGTGCTAGGTGGTAAATACTACTGAATATTACTTTTTTGTTGCCATAATAGTTTGCAAAATTAATATTATGTACAGAATCCAACAGATCGTCTATTCCACGGAAATGTATTTGGTGGTTATTTTGGAATAATTATATCACAACGCTGCAACTATAGGCGACATGGCGGTCATATGCTGTAAACAAATGTGATGTGTTCTATTCCCATGACTTTATCTACATCTCTGTAACAAACTATTGTTGAAAAGCTCTACTTCATGCTATGGAGATAAAAATTAGCAGAAATGGTCTTCTTACTTACTTCCTTGTAAGTATAGAGAAGTAAGGGAGTACACTGGGCTAAAGCGATAGTCGAGACTTTTAGAAGCCGGTTGCCATATGATTGAAATCCATTTCTTTACATGAAAAGAAGTTGACAAATAACCATATGAGACAAATTTGTATATTTTAAAGCTGAAACCAACTACATGGAATATATCGAAAATAGTGGATTCCACGAAATATATTATATGTGTGTGTGTGTGTGTGTTTTAAGGAGCTCTACATTCTTTACGTTGTAAGTTTTTGTTTAACTGTCACGGTTTAACATTTATGCAAAATTCAGCAAAATTCGTCTCAAATTCAAGATATAAATTTAGTTTGTTAAGTAAATATCTTTTATACCCGCTATTTAATCAAAATCGTTAGAGCAATTCTTGAGAAAACCGATATTTTCTAAAACTTGTAAAGGGTGTCTGCTGTGGGTGATATTCCTCAAAATCTTCGTGTCACATGCTTGGAAGATACTACATATAAATACTAATTTTGGTATTTTACGGACTTTTCGTTTTTGAATTATGGTGTTCATAGACACACGGACACACACGGAACTTCTTCTAAACATGCCTTTCTTTTATACAGTAGTGAATATGTGACAAAGGAAAAAGATAAGGAACTTAGAACAGTGATGCACAAAGAACAGAAGTTACTAGAACAGTGATTCACAAAGAACAGAGAGATCTAGAATAGTAATGACAAAGAACAGAGGGAAGCAAGAATAGTTCGATGTAAGCGGGTATGGATCAAGCGCAGGGGGGTACAAACCTATTGGAATGGGTGAAGCCCCCCCCCTGCCCCAAAAGGCTGACAATTAAATATTTCAAGGGTATTAAATATGTAAACAATTAATATATAATATCTACGGCCTCAGATGTGCCCTTTGGCAAGCTACATGTCTAAAAAAGTTTCTCTTGCTGGGGGACTGTCAACAAAATTACATTGCTTAAACACATGGACACTTGGATAATTAAAAAATGCCCATGAGATCGTGAGTTTCTAATAACACATTAAAATGCTGAAGATACAACAGTAAGACTTACATTTATCGAACTAAATAGAACAATGTGGTAAAAAGAGAACAATTACTCTACTTAGTGCAATTGCTGCTGAGGCTCTAAATGGCTTTGGTTCGATTCTATCTCACTGTATTAAACTTTAATCTTTTTAGGGACTATACTAATGTAGATAAAGGCTTAGAGTAAATAGGAGCTAGTGCAATTTCATAAAGATATAGAAGTCCATCTTAGCGGTCCGGTGTTTGATGTTAAAAAAGTAAACCTGATTTTCTCAGGAACTGTTAATCCTAGCGAGATGGTATAAAGATGTTGTGGTGGTAACTATTATTACACTACACCTGATTAAAGTATAATATGTAATCATAGGTTCTTGGTTCAATCCGTGACTATTTAACGTTTCGGCTGAATTCTGAACTATAAGGTCCAAGTTATCATTGAAAAATGAGTATTGAATGCTCTTAGCATACGAAACAAAGAGTGTATACTGATTATTAATCTAGAGAGTCTTGTTTCGATTCTAGGTCGATGTATTTAGCTTAAATCGTGTATAGAAGCTATACTAATTTAGATAAATACTTTCAAATACTCTATTCAATGTATAGTATTACGTGAAATGTGTTAAATATATGCAGATGCACCGGAAGGTCCCAGGTTCGAAAAAAATCTTTAAAAATAATTATCTCAGGAACTGTGAATCCTAACGAGACGTAACAAATATTTCAGCACACTATTATTGTTCGATAACAGCTGTGAGAATAAATTTGGTTGTAGGTCCTTGGTTCGAATCTATACATTTCGAGGTCATTTTAAGATACTTTCTTTTCTTACTGAGAAATAAAAAATGTTGAAGTACAACGTGAAGTCCAATGAGTCTGAGAACAGGGACCTTGGCTCTAATGAATCTTGCATTTGCACTTCATATTAGGGAAATGCGTAATAGTGAATAATAATGAATGGTGAATAAACATTTAAGTAAGTGATCGCAATTGCTCAATAAATGTCTAAAGCCGATACTAAAGCGTGGTGATATCATGATAAAATTCTGAATGGCCCGTTGGTAATAGAAACAAACAAACCAAGTGTGGTATTTACATAGTTTTCGTTTTCGGAATATGTTTTCCATAAACTCACAGACGCATATGCCGTATGAGTATGGTTTTCTAAAGCCTAATATTAGAGGGTATCTTAACCCGTGCTTAGTTCTATAAGTAAATGTCATAAAAAGTAAAACGGTAAAGTGGTTTAAATTAACATATTACGTCTTCACATTACTTAAGGAGATCCCCAACGTTTTCTAAGGTATTAAACATAGAGCTTGGATTTTTATACATATATTACCGGTAACAAAAGAAGCATTCATAACATGTTTCATTTATACCTTTTCATTTTGGATATATTCATTTATTTATTCGATTTAATTAGCTAAACTCAAAAGCTATTTACCTATACAGATAATGGGTTAAATGCAACATTTTCAAAATTGTATTTATTAATTTCTTTGCAATAAAGTTGCTGTTTGAAGTTCTCATAAATCGGATAGTACGTGTATATTCTAAAAAATATTTTATATCACACTGTGAAATAAATTAAAAAAACGGAGCATAATTATACTAATGAATTTTAGCACCAATATCAAAATTCCAAAAATATATTTTATTGAAAATATTTTGTTTTGAGAAACACTTTCAGATCTCCAGGTGTATTATTGTGGGAAAAGATAGATTTTTACTTTCTCTACCCATACATACTATGTACATAGTGTATTGAGGGAGAATTGTATTCCACCCAAAGCTTTGATACCGAGATTTTATCGGAAATAAGTGTTTCGAGACCCCTGATTCCAAAAAACACATTTTAAAAACATGTCCGTGTGTGTATGTGTGCGTGCGTCTGTGGGCATCATAGCTCAAAAATGAAAACACCAAATTAGGTATTTAAGTTTGGCATCTTCCAAGGATGCGGCACGAATATATTTTTTAAAATCCCACACTACCGTTTACATGGAAAATTTTTCGAAAGTTTTGATTTTATAATAAATGGCTCTAACTATTTTGATTAAAATTTTCTATATTAATGATGTTTACCTGGCAAATAAAACATATATCTTGAATTTTTTTGGTGATAGCCTCTGAATACCTCTTTATTCTGGTTGAATTTTGCATAACTGTAAAGCGAACGTAGATCTTGTTAAAACACACAATTTATGTCATACACGGTTTTTAGAGTGTTTTCGATATGTTCCTTGTTATTGGTTTCAATTATAAAATATTTAAGCTTTACTCATACGGGAACTTGTCAACTCCTGGCCACGCAAAAAAAAAAAACGGATTTCAATCCCATAACAATTGGGATTTGCACATTTTAAACATTTGACTGTCGGTTTGTCCAATGTATTCCCTCCTACTTATTAGGATATAAGTAATAATACTGTTTTTGTTAATGTTTATCTCAATTAGCATGAAGTACATATAAAAATAGGCTTATTAACAATAGTTTGTTACAGGTACGTAGAAAAAATCATGTAAATGGAATACAGTTTTTTAATATATAAAAAACTTTAACCTAATAAGCATGGCTTTAAAGTTTGACAAAGCAAGTCATTTAACCAAAGAACATTTAAATGACTTCTAAAATGAGTTACACCCAACATAGGAGAATAAAACATTGTAAATTATATTCTTTAAGTGCAGAAATTGGCGAAATCGTTAAAAAAAATGTTCCCCTTAATGATGGCATAAAGAGCGTTTTTATATCTAATCTATAAAAATAGAAAGAGGAAGGTGGGAGGAAGCATGATAGTAGGAAGTTGGTATATAAATGCCATATGACATTCATTACGTGCTATTGCTAGAGCGTAGATGATTGTGATATTGAAAGTTTGAAGTTCCCACATCACTGACATATAAATACTTAGCAGAGACTGTTTGCTTCACTGCAGCGGCAATAACACACATTTTAACTTAAATGTTGTATAAAGCTTGTGTTTGCAAGGCAGGTAGTGATAAAAAGCAAACATGTTATTCTATAAAGACGCGCGGAATAAATGTCTTCCCTTTCAGAGCAAAACGAGATGGAACACTCAATTTCAAAGCGTAAAAGCTTTATCTGGAGGAGGATAGCTTTGCAATGTTGTCGAGATCTGAGGTACATCACACTATCGGCTGTGTTATGAATTCCGCGGCCTCGTAAAACCCTCGCTCGCGTCTTTATGTCGTCATCATCAAGCCAACTCCAATATCCGCCTCGCATTTACGCTCCAGGATGGCATAGCCGTTCTATTTTAGTCGCTGTGTTGCTTTCTGTCATCCCATCCAATAAACGGCCTGTGTGTCTGCGCTCCTGAATAAACTTAGATCAAAATGAAGTTGAATTCTGTTTTTGATAACAAAAACAACACAATCATTCCGTGTATCCACTAATTCAAAGGAAGGGTTCCAAGTCCAGCTGAATCAACATTTTATCCAAGAATGTATCGAGGCGAACAATGACGTTATCATCATAATGTTTATGTGCATTTTTAGCAGCACATAGGCTGCCAATTTGCAATAAATATCCTCATAGTCGCGCTTCAACGCTTTTTACTTGCTCTAACACGCACTATCTGCAGATTGTCATTACTAATTTTTAAAGAATTTCTCCCAATTTTTAAAATGTTAAAGGGATTGGGGGAAAAAGAAACCCTTACTACTGAGAAAACTACATGCTCATTAAAATATACATTTTAGGATTTCCTATATAAAATACTTTTATAAAAAACATCTAAGTATGGACAACATAAGTAAACAACATCAGTTAAATAGCTAAGTTGATAATGAGGTTCAGGATATTACTGTATACGACGGAAGAGCTTCAGAAAAATTCCTCATCCCAAATTACTGTTTAATAGAAAACCTGTCGAACATTTTGATCTCAAAAAATGTCTCTAATTATTTTAATTTGAATATCGTATATTGAAGATATTTACGCGACAAATGAATCTAGATTTTGAATTCTCTAGTAATCTGAAAACCCGTGCTTTGTAAATGACTTCTACATAACTAGTAAACTTTTAGAGCCAGAAAAAAATGTATTACACAAAAAATGTAGATTTCTTTAAAACACGCAGTTTATGTCATATACCGTGGCATTAATTTTGGACCCTTTTTGGTTAAATGAAACTTCAAATTACGATATTGCACTTAACTTTTATGCAGGATAATTATTATCTGACAAAATAAAGCCTGGAAATGCTACATGTTATAAAAGAGGAGCTCAAAATTTGGAGATATCTTTATTTTGGGGGTTATGACTTCAGCCATGAACATATAATCATAATTGTAGAAGATTTCTTCAATTTTGAGCCCCCTATCTATCATTACGGAGTCATAATTCATTATATTACATATTGGATTAAATCTAAACAAAATAATATACTTGTATTTTGCATCCCATATGAAATATAAACAGAGTTACTACAGTCATATAAGTGGGGAAACATCGTATATTTAAGATTATGGTGTTCGTGGTGGTGCTCATGATATTAAAATTACATTATCCTAAAATTACTACATTTTCATGAATTTTGAGCTCCTGTTCTGTAATATGAAAGCAATAATTCCATTCTTTACTTTAGGTTCCATATTAAATAAAAGTATATGCATATATTTATAAAATAATATATTTTCATAAATTGGTACAGATTAGGCCACTGAGACACAAATTATATCCAGTTTGTGGTAAAAGATTCACAATATATTTGATATCACTTCTTGGCTATAATTAAAAAGATTGAAATAATTCTGAATGAGAATTTAATGCAATATTGTAATCTGAAATTTAATTTAACCAAGAAGTGTTCAGAATTAATGCCAGCTTTACATGTTTATGGAGATAATACATATCCGAGATATGCCTTGTTATTTGTTTCAGTCATTTTAGCATAATGTAACCCCTTCTACGTATAAGAAACTAAATGATAAGAAATTTTTACTATTGTTTATCTTGATTGGTATAATTAGATAGAAGAATAAGCTTTACTAACAGTTTGTTCCAGAATGAGTAGAAAAAGACGTACGAATGGAACACGTCAGAATTTTAAAAATATTTGCAATATATGATATACTACGTGACCTTCCAATTGGTAGAAAATGCTGTTTGAGTGTATCACATCAGATTGCTTCTTTTATTTTTAAGCCTTTCTATTGTAGAAATGCTATTAGGAATAAAGAATTGTATGTTGCTTCAGTATTTTGTATCTAAAGAATTAGTTGTTCACAAAGTTCACCTTCACCTTAAATCAATGGAAGCGTAACTAATGTTTATTTATATAACGGATATTTGTGAATTTTTAAGAAAATAAAAGTTCTGTGAAGGTAATATACCTATCACAATTTTAGTGCATTGTTATCTCATTAGAATTTGCTTTGAAAGGACTTGGAACAAACTATTTGTTGCAACTGTCTAAAATGTCCGGAGATAATATTTATAAGGACATGAAAGAGCTATAATAGAAAAAATTAGAATGGCTTTGAATTTTCAACTTGTTATTACTCTATTAGCGTCAAGTTTTATTCTAAGCAATACACTTGTAGCTGAGATGTAATAGCGGGTTCTTGGTGCTGAGGGTGCTTCGAAATAAACGGCAGTTTGTACATGTGAAATTTCTTTCCTTAAATTACATTTTATAAACTACAAATCTGCTTAATTAAGAAGCTGTAAGATTTATTGTAATCTAGAAGTGCATAATTAAGTTTGTGTGACAAAAGCACTTAATTATCATACACTTAACATTTTCGCGGGTTCCCACCGGCAGAGAGCGACACACCGTTTCTCGTATAAAATCTTTGGAAGCCAATTAAAGCCGGTGATTCCGTATAATGCCGATTTTCATATAAAAATACATACATTGAAAGAAAAAAGTCTTCCTTTGTAGACAAAATACGACTCACAGTCATACATTAAAATGAAGCTGCCTAATATTAGATTCTGTACAAATGTTTTAAGACTATTTTAAAAGTAAATAGTTAATAGATTCCTTTTCAAAATAAGATATACCTCAAACGAAGTAATTAGAAATATTCTCATGTTTCAACGGTTTTCTTTCTAATTTTCATTTTTAAGGATTCTAATTCTTTAACGCGGTCTTGTGGATTCATATTTTACAGTTATAAGATTTTATAACATTGTTTAATTTAAATAGTGCCTTCCGTAAACCATCCTTTCAGCTAGACAAAAGAAGCTGGTAATATGAGAAAGTTAACGTCTAAAATATTGTTCTTCTTTTAAAATGTGAGTCTAAATTATTCTGTCTATTAATTATGACATCATAAATAATAATAACAATAATAATTATTATTATTTACATAAAATGGATTATAAAAGACGTTTACTTCTGATGCTCTGTATACATTTGTTTCTTCCCACGTTTGGTATTTCTTAGATGTGTCAAATAATTGCTATATGGAATTAAATTTAATGGCTTTTTTTAAAAATTATCTACTTTATTCTGTAATAAAGGTACAGAGACCTGTAAAAAAAAGGCATTTTTTGTTTTGGGTGTAGGCTTAATAATAAATGCAGCATAGTTTTCCTGTTATTTTATTGTGAGAGAAAAATACACGGAGAGAGATATTTGCAATTGTCACCAATAATTTTTGGTAGAGGAAATACTGCATTCCATTCAAAACTTCGATATAAAATTTCAATGAAATACACGACTTGATGTCCACTGAATAAAATTAATTTGAATATTTTAGAGCAGGTGAGTGTCTACCTGAATAGCACAAATAAATTCCCTAAAACAAGTAAATACAGATACTCATTCCCGAGTCAGTGTGCCTGATAGAGATGTGCAGAAAATGTATATGGAAATATGTTTGTTATTTTGTATATTCTCGCGAATAGCTTTATCAGTTTAAATTTAAATACCAGCTATTTGTCACAGTAACATAACACACAGACTCTGGCCACTTCATAACTATTTAAAAGTCATTTTAATTATCAGTGAGCTAAGGAAATATTACACACCCACTCCTTTAACCAGGCACAACTTAATCATGTAAAGGACGTATTTTAGAATTTCGTCTAGGTTAGTAGCCGAATAATTTTTTTCTGAGCTTCTCCTTGCCAAAATAAATATATTGGGCTTTTCTCAGATCAACAGGATTGATGTATTAAAGGGTATGTTAAACTTCTTTATGTGTACATATAAATGGAAACATAAATGCAAAGATAAAAACTTACAATGTATGAAATAAAAGTCACCCAAGAGTTTGCGGTTCGCAAATTATTCGTTCACTTTACTTAAGTTTTCATATTCTGAAGACAAAATTAGTTGCCTCCTATGACTATTTGAAAAAAAAATCATATAGATAGCCGAATGACATTGGAACATTTTGCATTAAATTAAAGAAAATACAATATAACAAAACTTCAGTTATGGGAAGCACTTTATTCATAATAAAAGAAATTGGTATAAGAATTAAAGTAGTACTAAAATATGTGAGAAATACTAATATATGCAATGTGTAACAGTAAAGAAAAACGTCAAAGATATCTTTTATTATACACTTAGGGATATTCTGTCCCTACTCCCTAAAATATTGCTGCATTTCCATTTCCCATGAAAATCAGTTTATATTTATTAGTAGTGTAACTTTATATTTATTTTCTCTCTCAACTGCCAATAGCAAGAAAACGGAAATATATTGCTAACAAAATTCATGGAAATTCTTGCTTAAACAAAACAATTAGAAACATGGTTGTGTTTAAACTGCGTGTGAGAAAGATAGACAAATTACCATAAACAGAAGAGATTACTTGAGGTGATGTACGTTTTAAGCACCCCAGATGAGTATTTATATACACTTCTCCCCACACAAATTAGCTGTTATGTTGAAACATTTCCGTAACCTTTTTTTATAAAAACCTCTAACGAATATACAGAGTGGGCCTTGGAAATCTGACCATTTTTAAAATAAGATAAATAGTATAAGATTCAAATTAAAACTTTAATTCTGTAACACTGCATTAGGGTATTGAATGCCTTTTGAGGACGTGGCCTTATTTTCTAAATGAACGTCTCTTAAATGGTCTCCACCACTGAGTATACATAGTTGTAATCTGTGGTGCAGCTTCTGTATCGCTGTTGCAACATGTCGTTCGCTATGGCTCATTAATGTTCCTTGGTTTCCTAACGTACACATGAGATATGAGGAAGCCCCAAAGGAAGCAGTCACAAACTGACAGATCTGGAGAACGTGCGGGCCATGGATTGAAATTCTTGAAATCACTTTATTTGGAAACATTTCTTTTACAATTTCAATGGACACGTTGGCAAATATTGGTCTTGCTCGTGATATTTTGCGCATTCATTTATTAGTGATGTTTAGCAACTTACTCAAACTTGAAAATCGTCAGGTTCACATGACCCATCCTGTATTTGGAGCACTGAAATGGTTTGTATAAACTATTTAATCGTAACATTAGCCGTAAATACGAAATATTAATACGTGTGAAAGAGAGGTTAATCCTATATTATTGCCACCTATGAATGGTTTGAAATTAAGAGCAGCAACACATTTGAATTTCTATAAGGTTTCTATGCACATAGTAGTTAGAGAAAGTATTACGTAAATTCCACCGAATAATTCTAGGTCTAGATTTTACCGGAAATATGTTTTGAGGTCCCATTAGTCCAAAAACAGTTTTAAGATAAGGTCTCTGTATGCGTCTGTGGACAACATACATGACTTTAAAACAAAAAGACACTTAAACACCAAACTTGTGATATAAGTTATGTGTTCCATAGCGATGCAATACAAAGCTTTTCAATAAAAATCCTCCACCTCAAATTACCCTTTACATGGAAAAACTTTTGAAAGTTGTGTTATTCTCATAAATGATTAACGATTTTGATTAAAATAAGTATTTTAAGGATATTTACATACTTGAATTTTGTGGGAATAGCCTTTGAAGACTTCTTCATTAGGACAATTTGCTGAATTCTGCATAACTTGTTAACCGTACGAGAATTACTACGAAAATGTAGAACTCGTTAAATAACTACATTTATAAGGAGTTGACCTTTTCCGAGATATTGCTTCAATTGTTTCAATAGTAATTTCCTCAATTGGGAAGTCATCTCTCTTTTCTTTTGCTTCAGTTGTTCACATTACGACCAGGTTTTAAAAAATTAACTGACGCTTTAGCTTGGTGTGTACCCTTATGTTCCTGCTGCTTAGAAGGATGCAAATAACAAGACAAGTGCTGCTGCTGCTTATCTCGATTACTGATGCAAAACAGTTTGTTCAGTAAACAGGTAGAGGAAGTACTTCTCTAGCACGCAAGTACAACGTACATAGCAGGTAATGAAGGTATTGTATTCCATCCAAAAATAGACACTGAGCTTTCATCGGAAATGTTTTGAGACCCCGAATAAAAGCAATTAAAAAGAGGTAGTGAGTGTTTCTGTCTGTCCGTCTGTGTGTCTGTGTGTGTGATTGTGTGTAACAGTGTGTGTGTGTGTGACTGTGTATGTCTGTGTGTGTCCGTGTGTGTGTCTGTGTGTGTGACCGTGTGTTTGTCTGTCTGTTTGTCTGTGCGTGTCCGTGTGTGGGACCGTGTGTGTGTGTGTCTCTGTGTGGACCGTGTGCGTCTGTGTGTGTCTGTGTGTGACCGTGTGTGTGTCTGTGTGTGTGACCGTGTGTATGTCTGTCTGTTTGTCTATGTGTGTCCGTGTGTGGGACCGTGTGTTTGTGACCGTGTGTGTGTCTGTGTGTGTCTGTGTGTGTGACCATGTGCGTGACCATGTGAGTTTCTGTTGTGTGTCTCTGTGTGGACCGTGTGCGTCTTGTGTGTGTCTGTGTGTGTCTGTGTGTGGCTATGTGTGTCCGTGTGTGTCTGTGTGGGTGTCTGTGTGTGACCGTGTGTGTCTGTGTGTCACCGTGTGTGTCTGTGTGTGACTGTGTGTGTGACTGTGTGTGTCTGTGTGTGACCGTGTGTGTGACCGTGTGTCTATGTGTGTCTGTGTGTGACCGTGTGTCTATGTGTGTCTGTGTGTGACCGTGTGTGTCTGTGTGTGTCTGTTTATGTGACCGCCTGTGCCTGTGTGTGTCTATGTGTGTCTGTGTGTGACCGTGTGTGTCTGTGTGTGTCTGTTTATGTGACCGCCTGTGCCTGTGTGTGTCTATGTGTGTCTGTGTGTGTCTGTGTGTGTGTGACACCGTGTGTGTGTCTGTGTTTGTGTCTGTGTGTGTCTGAGTGTTTGTATCTGTGTGTGACCACGTGTGTCTGTGTGTGACCGTGTGTGTGTGTGAGACCGTGTATGTGTGACTGTGTTTGTGTTTGAGTGTGTGTGGCTGTATATCTGTGTGTGCGAGTGTGTGTCTGTGTGTGTTTTTGGCTGTGTGTGAGTGTGTGTCTGTGTGTGAGTGTGTGTGTGCGTGTGTGTCTGTGTGTGTTTTTGTCTGTTAGTGTGAGTGCGTGTGTTTTCTGTGGACAGCAGAACTGAAACACAAGAACTCTTAAATACCAAGCTTGTTACTTAAGTTTAGTATCTCCTAAGTTTGCGACACGAATATTTTCGAGAAAGTCTCCCCATACCCCCACCCGAAATTACTCTTCACATTGAAAAATTTTCGAAAGTGTTGAATTGCTCAAAAATGGCTCTAACGATTTTGACCAAAATACTGTATATTAAGGATATTTATATAAAAAATAAAATGTATATCTTGAACTTCCTGTGAATAGCCTCTGGTAAACTGTAAGAGATGGACAAAAATTACTGCACAAATAATGTGTGGTCAGAATGCACAATTTATTCCTATACATTTTGTTGTGGAGCTAATCATTTTCGAGATGTTCCTTGGTATTGGAATGAATTAAAATACTGATTCTTTTCTGAAACAAGAAGTTTCTTTTGTTTTACTCTTAACCATATAAAGAAGCGAATTTCAATGACAATCGCATTCCGACAGGCTTCAAAACAAACTGACTAACACTTCAGCCTATAGTACATTCCCTTAGTTACTAGCTACTTATAAGGAACTTAATAATAGGAACGTTCTCATAATTTTATCTCGATTAGCATTAGAGCATACTTCTTTTGTTTGCTTAGCAGGTAGGGAAAGTCGTGCGAATGGAACACGTCAGCTTTTAATTACATTCACAGTTTGAAAGGTTATCACGGGCAACGCTGAATGCTATTTGTAGACAGATATTCGGTGTTTATAGTGCAGGGGCGACATTGACAAGTACTGACGTCGTTTGCCTCGAGTAACTGGTCTCGTTGGGAGTAATTGCTCTTTACTGCTGCGCTGCCTATTCATTCAGTGACACAAACACACGCTTTACCCGAATAAACGATTACCTATTAAGATCATTGCTTTAAACGAATATTATGAATTATTACATTATCTAAAATAAAGTATATAAATTTACATCAACGAACTATCTGAGCTTATCTATACAATACTGAGTGATAAGGAGTAGAACGTGTTGAATAAGTAAGATGCAAGAACTGATTTCTGAATACTGATGGACGATACATCTCTATTGAATGAATAAATACATAATGTTCTTTTACACTTACTCAAGGTTTCAGAAGTAGTGAATAGACTTTCAGCTAGTTTAGGTCGCATGAATAAGATGTTTAGTTTTTGTATGCGTGACAGAGAGAGAGAGAGAGAGAGAGAGAGAGAGAGAGAGATCAGTGTTTATAGCCAAATTATTTGAAACATGGGGTACGTCTTAGCTTAGAAAATATTTTAGATTCAATGCGAGCATTTTAAGAAACTTTCAGTATAAAATAACCTTATAATGTTTATATTACCTTTTGTGTAAAAAACTGATGAATTCCATTCGCGTGACTTTGCTCTGTAATACGTTATTGTTAAAAAGATTATTATTCTATCGACTTCATGCTAATCGAGATGAATATTAGCAGACAATTGTCCTTATTAGTTGGTTCCCTGAACGCAGAAGAGAAACTATCTATTGTGCTCCATTCACACGATGCTCGCTAAGTGGTCGGAAAATAAATCTTTTATTCAAAATATTATTCTTTCATCTACATCATGCTAATTAAGATAAACGTCATCATACTCAGTCCTATTGCAGGCTTCCTGTAAGTAGAAGGGAAATAAACAAATACACAGGCTAAAGCGATAGACTCGTTCTTTAAAAGTCGGTCGCTAAGTGCAACAGTCTCTTTGCTTTCCAGGAGCAAACAAACCAGAAACGAGAAGCAAGTAGGAAGATGTCTTTCCCCTATGAGAAAAGCTTAAGTGGCTTAGAAATAAAACCAAAAATTTGCAATACCTCGAAAACTGTTAACTATATAAAATATATATATATATATATATATATATATATATATATATATATATAATATATAAATTGTATTTTTTAATGATACCTATATTTTTTGTATAGTAAGTTTTTGTATATCTCATGCGGCTTGTCAGTTATACAAAAGTCGTTCAGAATGAAAAGGTCTTCAGAGGCTATTCCCAGAAAATTCAAGATATACACTCTTTTTTTTTCTTTTTGCTAGCATAACGTCCTTTAACCTGGTTAGTCATATCGGACGATGAACGAAATTGGTGAAATGATGCTCAAATGATCTCGGGGCTCATCGAGCTTAAAGTTACTCGACATTCGTCTTCTCAGAATAAGGTAAAACCCCGAAAAAACACTTATCCGGGTAACTCACCCTAAGCGAGATTCGAACTCACGACCTGTTGAATATGAGGCAGACACGCTACTATCACACTACCCAGGAGGGCTGAATTTCTTTTGTTTTTGAAATATCTTAAACATAAGGTAATTTAATCAAAATCGTTAGCGCCATTTTTGAGATCATTCTTGTTTTAAATTTTCCATGTAAAGGGTAGTTAGCGGCTCGGCATTTTCTTGATACGCTTCCTGTTGCATCCTTGGAAAATACTTAACTTAAATATGAAGGTTGGTATTTAACGGTATTTTCGTTTTCAAGCTCGCTGCCCACGGACAGTCGCACGGAACTTTGGACTCAGTGGACCTCAAATCTTGTATATATACGTGTAGAGAAAGTAAAAGAGGTGTTAATTATTTTGTAATATCCAATATGTGGTTGGCATTACGAATAAAAGATGATTTCAACTTTGTATAATTACTTATTAATTTCTTTGTATCATTGTTTAAAGCTATCAGTGACAAATGTTATGTCGGAAATAACATGTGTTCCCTTAAAGTACTAAATAAGATGTTTTGTGATTGTCGTTATATTTTAAAGCTTCGCTTTTTTACCGCTACTCTGATTACATTCAGCACAAATTACCAATAATATTTTGCTCAAATACGAATAAACTATGGCAAACTTTTCTTGTGTAAATGGCTAATGTATTAATTTCTCTATCCTTGTTTTGAAAATACTATTTAATTTATTAGTTGAAAACTTCATACTAAGCTACTTACTAAGAGCACAGAAGCTACAAAAAAACCCAGCTTGATATGTAATGAGATTATTTTTGGAAGTGAAAACCAGATTTTAAACAATAAATTTATAGAAATAGAGATAGGCTGAAAAATTCAATGACAGTCGGTATTTGAAGATAATTTCCTAGATTAAGACTGAGATATTACTGCTAAACGCCGACATACTTCTTTAATTCAGCAACTGACTTTAAAATTATTTGTAACAAAATTATCCATTATATTACAAATAATGAAATGTTCAAGTCTACTTTATCACTTTCAGATGGAGCCACGAACAGCTGACATTGATTAGTCAGTTATTAAAAAACAAACCAAAGGCAGACATTGCAAATTATGTATTCTGATGGGAATGGTTGTTCATTATATACCAGCGATATTCTGGGCTTTTATTTCTAATTTATGACCTCACATTTAAATTGTATTCGCAGCCTTGCTCCTTTTATTTATTGCTTCATTTAGTGTGTCACATGGAAACAGTTGCAAATCATCACAACAAATAAAATATATGTTGTGTTTCAGGCTTTAGTTAGCATGGTCAAACGAATCATAAGCATTATCGATTCCTAAGGAAGCATACTGGCCCTATTATCTGTGGTAAAGTATATGTTGTGTTTCAGGCTTTAGTTAGCATGGTCAAACAAATCATAAGCATTATCGATTCCTAAGGAAGCATACTGGCCCTGTTATCTGTGGTAAAGTATATGTTGTGTTTCAGGCTTTAGTTAGCATGGTCAAACAAATCATAAGCATTATCGATTCCTAAGGAAGCATACTGGCCCTGTTATCTGTGGTAAAGTATATGTTGTGTTTCAGGCTTTAGTTAGCATGGTCAAACAAATCATAAGCATTATCGATTCCTAAGGAAGCATACTGGCCCTATTATGTGATGAATGTGATTAAGCTGTACAACTATCCAGTATTGCTACTTTGATTGATAATGAAAAGACAATGTATATTCGAAGATTCCGAAGCTAGTTTAGGTGCGCATTCCATTAATGAAAATAACTACGATGTATCAACTATCTTCAAATAATAGCACTGTGCATTACATACACAACTTTACACTTGGGTCATTCTCTTCTGGAAAGAACTCGCCTTTCCTAGAAGTCTATACCTAATCTAAATTATAATTTTATATTTTTATTCAATTTATTGTATTCCTCTAGCTTTAAACTACTCTATATACTGAGAAATTGCCTCTTATACAATGATACACACGTTCAACCTGGGTATGTGGTATTGTGAACAACATGCATGAGCGGCGCGACGCAAAAGGAACCTTCGAAACGCGAGTCTCTTCTCGCGAGAATGTCGCTCTTCTCAATTCTTCTCCAAACTTTGGCTTCCAGGAGCTTCAGGAAGCTTTGAGACGTTATTTTCAGCTATAAAAGGAGGAAGAGTTTTAGTGATGGGTTGACCCTAGACCTTGTGCTGGTCAGTGAGACACATCTCCGTCCAGACACCTCATTACGACTTCCGGGCTACAACTGCCTCAGAGTGGATCGTGTGGGCCGCCGAGGAGGAGGCACAGCGATCTTCGTGAGAAACAGAGTAGTCCATAAACCCATCCAGCTCCCGCCTCTTCAAACCATGGAAGCCACGGCTGTCTGTGTTGACCTTGGCGGTACGGAAGTTTTACTGGTGTCTGTTTACCACCCACCCCTGGCCGGGGACTTCAATGCCAAACATCGGCGTTGGCATTGCGGCCCCCGGGCGAACGCCCGAGGCAATGACATCATACGGATGATAGATGCGGACCCTCAACTCAGAGTAGAGGGCCCCTGGCAACCCACACACCATCCACGAGGTCAAGGACGGGCATCCGTTATTGACTTCGCGATCATCAAACAATTCCCTTTTCATACATCTCTCACTTCGATCAACGCACTTCATTCCGATCATAATCCCGTGTTAGCTGAGGTTAACACACGGGTTGCCAGTCATGGCGTCTCGGTTCAAAACCGCGACGTCGACTGGGAATGCGTCAGGGTTTGCCTCAATGACTCCAACCCGCCAAACCCTAGGATCACAGACATCCCATCCCTAGAGGCTGTGGTCCAATCCTTTACCTCCATCGTGGTGCGAACTGCTCACAACTTAACTGTTCACACCCCAGCACCTCTACACCCGGATGTCCTTTCCCTTGAACTCCGTCTGCTCATACGCCGCTCCTGGGCTGCCCGCAGACTTTACCAGCGTCAACGCACGCCACATAACTGAGCACTCCTGAGGCGTTTACGCCGTGAGGTCCGGATCCGACTACGCGAGCACACGGTGCGAGCGTGGGAGGAGACGATGACTCGCTTGAGGCTCGAGGATGGCGACGTGTGGAGAATTGCCAAAGCTCTCCGACACCGCGGAGGTCAAATCACCTCCCCAATCCAAGGCACCCAAGGCCTGGCTTATTAACCCCGAGCCAAAGCCGATGTGTTCGCTGACTACCTCGAAAGGTCTATGAGGCCACGAGACGACCCCCAGGACGAAGACTTCTCGAACCATGCTCGGCGGGAGGTGCGTCGTTACCTTCGACGTCCCCCCGACGAGGCGGACCGAATTCCTGTCATCCGACCCAGTGAACTCCAGGGCACTCTCCGGCGTCTCAACCCCAAAAAGGCAGCGGGTCCTGACGGTCTAACCCCCGCCATGCTCCAATGCCTTCCCATCAAGGCGGTGCTCTTTCTAACCAAGGTTTTCAACATGTGCCTCACCTTGTGCCACTTTCCACGCGAGTGGAGGGAGGCCCGGGTGATATGTATCTTGAAGCCGGGGAAAGACCCGATACACCCATCCAACTACCGATCCATCAGTCTCCTATTAGTTCTCTTGAAGGTTTTCGAGAGGCTAATACTAGTCCGCTTGTCCCCTCTTTTGGGCGACATTCAAGCCATCCCAGATCACCATTGGTCCTGGGCATTCCACACCCCAGCAACTACTGAGAGTGGTGGAGGCCGCTGCCCTGGGTTTCCAGGACAGAGCCTACACTAAGGCGGTGTCACTGGACGTGGAGAAGGCCTTCTCTACGACCTGGCACGCGGGTCTGCTCCTCAAATTCATCCGACTGGAGCTCCGACACACATCATACACCTACTACACTCATACCTCAAACACAGATATTTTGTAGTTTCAGTTGCGGGACACAAATCAACACCCAGGCCATTAAGAGGCGGAGTCCCGAAGGCTCTGTACTTTCCCCCACGCTCTTTAGCGTCTACATGGCCGACCTACCAACAGTGCAGCAAGTCAACATAGCCCAGTATGCTGATGACGTGCGGTTATATTGTACAAACAAACACCCACGCAGAGCCTTCAACCCATTCAGAGACACCCCTGCCTCATCTAAGAGTGGTGCGAGCGTTGGCGATTGTCCATCAACCCGGAGAAGAGCCACGCTTTTCTTTTCACCAAGCACCGCTTTCCCGCAAAATTCCCCACATTCACGTACCTCCGACGAAGGATGCAATGCACCAACACCATCACCTACTTAGGGGTGAAGCTTGACAGGGGCGCTCGATGACGGTTCCCCTTAAGTTGCGCCTCTTGAGGGCTCTCACAGTCCCCTTGTTAATCTACGCCTGTGAGATCTAGCCTTCCGCTAAACCTTAATCTGGAGAATCAGCTCCACTTCTTCAGGTTTAGCCTTCCGCTAAACCTTAATCTGGAGAATCAGCTCCACTTCTTCAGGTCTAGCCTACCGCTAAACCTTAATCTGGAGAATCAGCTCCACTGCTTCAGGATTAACCTTCCGCTACACTTAATCTGCAGAATCAGCTCCACCTCTTCAGGTTTAGCCTTCCGCTAAACCTTAATCTGAAGAATCAGCTCCACTTCTTCAGGTCTAGCCTTCCGCTAAATCTTAATCTGGAGAATCAGCTCCACTTCTTCAGGTCTAGCCTTCCGCTACACCTTTATCTGGAAAATCAGCTTCACATCTTCAGGTCTAGCCCTCCACTAAACCTTAATCTGGAGAATCAGCTCCACTTCTTCAGGTGTAGCCTACCGCTAAACCTTAATCTGGAGAATCTGCTCCACTTCTTCAGGTCTAGCCTTCCACTAAACTTTAATCTGGAGAATCAGCTCCACTTCTTCAGGTCTAGCCTTCCACTAAACCTTAATCTAGAGAATCAGCTCAACTTCTTCAGGTTTAGCCTTCCGCTAAACCTTAATCTGGAGAATCAGCTGAACTTCTTCAGGTTTAGCCTTCCGCTAAACCTTAATCTGGAGAACCAGCTCCACTTCTTCAGGTCTAGCCTTCCGCTACACCTTAATCTGGAGAATCAGCTCCACTTCTTCAGGTTTAGCCTTCCACTCAACCTTAATCTGGAGAATCAGCTCCACTTCTTCAGGTTTAGCCTACCGCTAAACCTTAATCTGGAGAATCAGCTGCACTTCTTCAGGTTTAGCCTAACGCTAAACCTTAATCTGGAGAAAAAGCTCTACTTCTTCAGGTTTAGGCTTCCGCTAAACCTCAATCTGGAGAATCAGCTCCACTTCTTCAGGTTTAGCCTTCCGCTAAACCTTAATCTGGAGGATCAGCTCAATTTCTTCAGGTCTAGCCTTCCGCTACACCTTAATCTGGAGAATTAGCTCCACTTCTTCAGGTCTAGCCTACCGCTAAACCTCAATCCGGAGAATCAGCTCCACTTCTTCAGGATTAGCCTTCCGCTACACTTAATCTGGAGAATCAGCTCCACCTCTTCAGGTTTAGCCTACCGCTAAACCTTAATCTGGAGAATCAGCTCCACTTCTTCAGGTTTAGCCTTCCGCTAAACCTTAATCTGAAGAATCAGCTCCACTTCTTCAGGTTTAGGCTTCAGCTAAACCTTAATCTGAAGAATCAGCTCCACTTCTTCAGGTTTAGCCTTCCATTAAACCTTAATCTGGAGAATCAGCTCCACTTCTTCAGGTCTAGCCTTCCACTAAACCTTAATCTGGAGAATCAGCTCCACTTCTTCAGGTTTAGCCTTCCGCTAAACCTTAATCTGAAGAATCAGCTCCACTTCTTCAGGTCTAGCCTTCCGCTACACTTAATCTGGAGAATCAGCCCCACTTCTTCAGGTCTAGCCTTCCTCTACACCTTAATCTGGAGAATCAGCTCCACTTCTTCAGGTCTAGCCTTCCACTAAACCTTAATCTGGAGAATCAGCTCCACTTCTTCAGGTTTAGCCTTCCGCTAAACCTTAATCTGAAGAATCAGCTCCAATTCTTCAGGTCTAGCCTTCCGCTACACTTAATCTGGAGAATCAGCTCCACTTCTTCAGGTCTAGCCTTCCTCTACACCTTAATCTGGAGAATCAGCTCCACTTCTTCAGGTCTAGCCTTCCTCTACACCTTAATCTGGAGAATCAGCTCCACTTCTTCAGGTCTAGCCTTCCGCTACACTTAATCTGGAGAATCAGCTCCACTTCTTCAGGTTTAGCCTTCTGCTACACCTTAATCTGGAGAATCAGCTCCACTTCTTCAGGTTTAGCCTTCCGCTACACCTTAATCTGGCGAATCAGCTCCACTTCTTCAGGTCCCGTGTGTAGCGCTTTCTAATTAAGTATTCGCGTCTACTAGTTGTAATTTATAACATTTTTAACTGCTCCTCTGGGGTATATTATTCACAGTAAAATAAATCTTAGAAAATATAACATGTATAAAAAGGCAGTGAACTTGATGCGGCAATATAAAAACAATGCGAAAACACTGAAACCAATCGCAATGCCACTACACTTTATTTCTGTTACATTAATTCTTTACTAAAACGCTAACATACTGATGGATGTCAGACTTAAAAGTATAATTAAGAATATGAATTATGTATCTCTCATTGTGCCTCCCTTGAATAATAAGTGATCAGAATATTAGCTTATGGAATATTAGGATTAACAATATTTGCAGATTTTGGAGGAAGTAAATTAAATTATAAGTTCATGAAGAATTAAAATAGAATATTTGTAGAACTAGATTTTAAACCCTTGACAGTAATACTATTTTCAGATGATAAATTAATATTCTGTATTGACAAACACAAACCTCTCTCTGAGTTTATAGCAAAATGTAAATAAATAAACTTAACTTACTCGATCTTATTCTACTACGAATACTACTTTGAAAATGGAATATAACGAACAAACAACTTCTCATAAAGTGAAAAATTATTAAAAAACATATAAAAGCTAATAGTTGAAGGCGTTGTGTGTCACTTTAAGCACAAGGAGAAGTTCTCTAAATAATCAAATTTAATCATATCTGTGAAGCCAGTGAAACACATTTAAATGAATAGTAACCAGAAAATTTCATAGAACTATATAAAAGTGATTCATAATATACACAATTATATTTCAATATAACATGAAAAGGGCATTAAACACAAAGTATTGAAACTAAATCCAAGCAAAAGCATAAGTATAGCCGAAGGGTATTAAATTCTTTCCTAGTGATGGTAGGCTCCCAAATGATAAAAATTGCACATTTTCTGCATATAAACAACATTATATGCAAGTAATTAATATTATTGTTGAATTATATTAATTTGTAAATAATCTAGAGGCGAGAAAGAAAATACTCAGGTGCACTTTTTATTTTCAATTTACTTTCACTAAAAATCCCAACTGGATCTGTAATATGAATGTGCTAATGGCGTATTGTGAGGCCTAATTTCAACGAGTATCATGAGGTCATGTTTTGAATAAGTTTTTTGAAGGGAGTGTAGGGGAATAACGTAACATAGAAAAGGAGTGGCAGATAAGATGCCTTTAAGAAACGCGACCACGAAGAGTGCTAACTCCTAACAACCATCATCTTGACAAGAATGTGAACTGTTTGAAACGCCGAGTTGACGGTTTGTCTGTCAGAGTAATGGGGAAATGGTTAAGACAATTAGTTAATTAAAATATTTATTTACAACTCATCAACGAAACACAGAGGATTCAGCGCTTAACTGACTTTCAAACTAAGCGCCGTGATTCATAGGCAACTTCTTTCTCACACAGGTCATACTGGAAAGCGAGATTGCAGATTCTAGTTCAGTTTAGACTAAGCATTTCCTTAGCCTTTCGTTTGGGCTACGGAGACAATATGGCTATGAGGCAGGTGAACGATAGGTTTCGAGATTTCGTCGAGATTAGGTTACGTCTGTAAATGACGTAGATCGAAATAAGGGGTAAAAATGGAGTTTTCTGCAAATCGGCTCTGCTTTCCAATGCGAAATGCACAGTCTTCGGTTCGTTCTGTATGCTTGCACATGCGATCGACCAATGGCAGAGTTCAAAACTAAAACTGAACTAGAATCTGCAATGTCCCCTCTGGAAATACTAGGGGCACTCAGCGACTACTCAAATGACGTAATTTCTTTACATTTTGAACATCAAATACTCTTACAAGGCCCATCATGGCCTTTCAGGGTGCACTCACTGGTGGATTGCACGCTACGTTTATATCACAAATACCTCAAACGTTTTCCTATGCTATCTATGTGGTGTAAGAAGTATATGCTCAACATGTAAACTGCTGTTTTCTACAAAAAGTACCTGAGATTGAACCTGAAAAATGTCGGGTCAAAGCTGTGGGCCCCAGAAGATGGATGCACTTCCTGGTTAGCATCTTGCTAACAGCGACACAGAAGTAACTGACGTTAGTGTGATTAAAACACAATTGCATTAGCACCTTACTCAACAAATAGTCGCGTCGTGTGCACAGTCCTCTTCTCATATGAACAGTGCTATATTATGTCTCTAAATGTTCCAACATATTTGGGATTCGATCCAGGGTCATTCAAGTTGAAAACAGCGGATTATATTTGGAACATGGACATTCGCCGTTATTGTACAAACGGTTCATTTATTGAAATATGTTTACTCTGAATATTTTGATTACCCTTTAATTACATTTTATACTGTAGCTATCAATTTTGATAAACACTGCAGGGAGAGAACAACACTAAATACGGAACCCCCACTTTATATAATTTCCGATTATGATTTCCGTTATACTTCAGGTGCGATAATTATCCCTAAGCTGCATTATAACAAAATATGCGCACAAGTTCTAACAGGTTTATTTATTATTATTATTATTATTATTATTATTATTATTATTATTATTATTATTATTATTATTAATATTATTATTATTAGTAATAGTAGTAGTAGTATTATTACTATTGTTATCATTGCTAATCCCGAATTAGATTACTATTGGTCTTCAACTACTTTTAGATTAACGTTAGACAAGAGATAGTTATTTCGATTTATACTCTAAAATGTTCGAGGTATACGTCGTTTTTCCATTCTGTATACATGTTCATATGAATTTATTCGACGCTCTTCAATTTTATTTATAATACTGAGCATTTTAATTGATTTAAAATTTCTTGAGCTTTATTCTTATCCAATGAAGTACATATATTCTGCTACATAATATTATCTTAAAATCTCATTTCAGTTGCGTGTGTTCATTTTTCGAGAGCTTTGTTTACTGCCTAGTATTCTGACCCACATAACAGCTGTGGCGGATTTGTTTGTGGCTTGGGAGGGTTAGAAGGAAAAGGTTGGGTTGCCGGCTAGCTTAGGAAATGGTATGATGATTTCAGGGTTTGCGGGGAGGAACCTTGATGAAACTCTATCACTTGTTTCTGAGTGTCCTTATTGTGCCGCACAGTGTGGTGTTCCACAAGTCCCCTTGGCCATCCAAATTCCAAGAAGTAGTTTCGGGGCCGAGCCTCGCCAAAACCGTTCACAAATAAAGTTAACCATTTCACCTTTCCCGTCCTGTTAATCTCCTTCCCACGTGGATCAAATGATTCACATCGCGGGCTTGTAAACTATCATTATGCCACGAGCTATAACGCGACGCGGGTTCACCCAAAGTGTCTGACGTTCAAGTGACGATTTGAACACCGTCTTTTTCGGATCTTCGGCAGCTAGACAAGAATCTATTCGCCGCCCATTTTTTTCGATGTGCCTAGACTTTTGCTGTTTCGGTTACTTTCACTGATTTTATTGGCTGAGAATATGTTGCATTTTCATATTTTGTCGCGTTTTCATTGGGTCTTACAATTTTAGACGCCACGCAATGTTCTATGTTCTATTAACAAACACGCCTGATTACAAATTCTGTCTTTGGTGGAGTGTAAATTTCATCTGGGTATTTCCGCTTATTGTCTGCAGCTCTGAACTTCCTGATTTTGAAATACCAGTTTCTATTGTTACCTAATGGCCCGTCCTAGCTTCCTCTTGCTGGACTCATGGGCTTTCGAGCTTAACGATTTTATTTCCACTGTCCGTTTCCGTTTTAACATAGCTAGATTTATTTAAGTAGTTTTGGCTTTGTTTTTATTCGTGATTGCATTCTATTATTTTATTTATTTCCTTTAAATCCCTCTGTTTATTTACATTATTTTTCTTCTTATTTGTTTCGTTAGTTATATTTTTTCATGTTTTATTATTAAAGTACTTCTATTCATCTGCCGGGTTCATTACTTCACAGCATACAAGCATAACAGCATTGGTAGCCGTAAGACCTTGTAACATTTCAATACAGTTTCCCTTCTTGCTTTTCTTGTTAACTAACTTTTTATTATCCCACATATTATTGCTGAAACAAACACAATCGTATTAAGTCCAACTTGTAGCGCTAAATGATAACAATTCATTAATTTCTCCACTATTTTATTTCTTATTGTCATTTTAATTTTTATGAATTGTATAACATAGAATACTATGAATTTAGTTCACTTTCTGATAATTATGGATTCTATTTTATGTCTGATATAAACTGAGTATACTTAGACTACTTTAATCTGCTATTATTATTATTATTATCATTATTATTATTATTATTATTACTATTAAGTGTAATACTCTATATAAAAAGCAAATAAATCATACATAATAGTATGCTAAAAGAATTTTGGAGTATATTGAAATGTATACGGTAAGACTAAATCCCCAGACAAATGGAGTTTAGGTAAATAATGTAAAACCCTTCAAAACAGGTCCATTGTTGCTTTCCGCTTATAAATTTGGAATTACTTTATCTCCATAATAGAGATATGTATTCAGCTCCCTTCACTGTGAGCAGTCGTTTGTGAAGCACTAAACAGATTTAAAATCCGATGTTGTTTACAACTTTTTTCATCGCAAATAACATACAAGCAAAACGCTGGCGGTTATTATAAACATAACAATGTACATATTTTACAGCAAAAAACCTTTGTATGGATTTCACACGCAGCGGTTAAATTTTTCATGGACCACTGCACTTCATCCATAAAAGCAACGTTCCGTATGAATATGCAAAACGCAACAAAATGGATATTATAAAACAATTATTGATCACCACTCAATCAAAATTTAGGCCAAACGGCACTCCCAATGTACAGAGGGGTAGCAGGAAGATATGATAAGAAGTTTACTACTACATCATTCGATCATCTCAACGTTATTTATGGCCTTTATCTGGTACCTTCCACGAAGTTTATTGTTTATCGAACGTCAAGTCACGGACGGCTATAATACCCACACAGGGTGCCAAAGGTCCTTCTACTGTGGACGTCAAGTAACGTCTCATCCATAGTTTAGGTTGCACTTCCACTGCGTATAGACGTTTATGGCGACTTAGAGATCGATTTCTGCTGTTGTAACTATCCAAATGGAAAAACCTAACAAATGGTTGAGCATTTAATTTCAAAATAAGCATTTCATTAATAGAATAATCGATCTATTAATTGCTGAAATGGAATTCCTTGCTTTGATTTGTTTCACCAACGTAATACAGTGAAATAAGCTTCACTAAATTCTTGAAAACGTTTTCATGAGGTTCAAGAGATTTTCGAAGCTCGGGTTTAAACAATAATAACTATAATGAGTGAAAGACATTGCTAATAGAGTACACTAAATAAATTAAGAGGTCTGTTTCTTAAATTCACAAAAATATAGAATGGTTAAAAGTAAAAATTACAAATTTAGGACCTTTCCAGAGAAACATGTTTCCGGAAATGCAAGATTTGAGCAATACATATCTTTAAAATTTGGTGAAGTATTGGTTCGGTGACAGCCTTAGGTATTTGTATTTTTGTTGCACGTTGATCACTGAGTAGTATGTTGATTACTCCTGAAGTTATTGCTGTTATCACACGGCGTCTACAAGCTGTTTCCTGCGATGAACTGCAACGACAGTGTCAACGGAAATTAAGAAGGCATAGTCCAACAATAAAACCATATAGAACCTGTTAAATACGTAACAATGAATAGGTACGGCTGCTGTCGCATCTCGACCTTGCACAGGCTCAGCTGACATTGACCAAATACTGGAGTCAATTCAGCTGCGTCCTAAATCAATTGCAAATCCCGTCATGCTCTACGTGTTACATCTGAATGATGTGCATGCTTTGTTCAAGCTGAATTTCAGCACTTTGAACACTGGTGATTTCGCCTCAATATTTACGAAAATTGTTTCACATTTTTTTAATTGGAGCAGTTATGATCATACTTATATTAATAAGTTGATTATACATTTTAATAAACAATTATCGGGTAGAAGATTTGAGGTTAATTTTCATATGCAAGAAACTTCACGTGTTGATATTTAAATAACTTTCATTACTGAATTAGGATATTTGTTAAAATTTAGAAGTATTCATCTAAAAATTACATATATATTTTATCAAAGCAGCAAAACAGAAATGACCAGTAGAATACAATACGCAAAAATTGATTTTAATAAAAAGTACCAGCTATTTACTGCAAACAATATTAGCCTTGAATTATGTTATATGGATGTGAAACTTGGACAATTTTAAAAGCAGAAAGAAAGAGAATAGAATCATTTGAAACATTGTGCTATAGGAAAATGCTAAAAATTAAATGGAGCGACAAAATTACAAATGAAGAAGTATATAAAAAAGCAGAAGCGGAAAAACGAATTTGGAACAAATTAAAAGAAGAAGAACAAAATTAATAGACCATTTATTAAGACATCAGAGCACACTTAATATTATAATAGAAGGTATGATAGAAGGAAGAAGTGGCAAAGGAAGAGCAAGATCACAATATATAAAACAAATTATGGAAGATATGAAATGCAGTAAATATGAAGAACTCAAACGGAAAGCAGAGAGAAGATCTGAATGGAGAGTCGCTGCAAACCAATCCAAGGATTGAAGACTCCTAACATAACACAACATTTTTAAAGTTACTATTGGGGTTAGAACAAATTTGTCGATTTTAATATTATTACAATACATACTTCTGCACTTTCTGATTTAGATGTATTAAAAAAACTCAGGGGCGTGGACCATTTTGAAAGTACAAAAGTGTAGCTTTGTGAAAAACGCTGTTTGCTAAAATAAAATGCTAGGAAACAGGAGTTTGTATGATGTTGAAATGCCTGTAGAGACCGATGCAAAGGCAATAGCTTAGTGTTCTTTAGCTGTAGATGTTGTAAGGTGTAAGAATCCATTTGCTATACACAGCAATTTAGTGTTTGGTGTTTTTTTTTGTTGTACCGATTATAGTAAATGTTTTACTCGCAGAGTCTCATAACTTCTCCTCCATTAGTCCACTTCCCGCGATATTATACAGACAATGCTTAGTTTGACGCAAACGATTGTGCGTTCAGTATTGCATGGATTCATGTAATACATTCCTCCACTGATCTTACACCATAAGCTTAACAGCATCCCTATTCAAAATATGTTAAATGATGTGAATGACCAAATGACTCTTGCCGCATGTAGTTCATATATTGGTGTACTATCAATCGTGTCCCTGATGAAGAGTCGTAACCTTTCCTAAAACTAACTTACTTCAGAAGTGAATAGATCCTGCTCCTATTGCTTCAATTTATCTAACACCCTCTACCTATATTACAACAAATTATTATTGCAAAAGCTTATTCGTGTAGCTACCACATTTTAAGAGACATTAGCGGAAATAAGCATTAGCTGTGTCTTATTACTTAGTTGTACATTAGCAGAAGGAAAATAAAGGAATACCCTAGGCTAAAGCGACAGTCAAATATTTTAAAAGCTGTCACAATGCGGTTGTATTTGCAATTCGGTTCTGTTTCCGTTTCCAGAAGTAAAATAAGGGAAAAATGAACTGGATGTTTGTTACTGAAATTTGGTTCTCTTCACATGTGCAGGTGTAAAACAAGAGAGATATGAAAGGGATGAGGACCTGCGTTTGAGAAAAGTTAAAGTACATGAAAATAAAGACGAATAATAGTTTATGGGACATTAGGATAATATTTGAAATTTTTGGAGGAAGTTAAATTATAAGATCATAAAAAATTGACAATATCCCTTTGCCATATGTGTGGTATTTACTGAAGTCAATACTGCGTCTAAATATTCATGCCAATTAACGTGTTTTGCATGCAAAAACTAACATTTTTAGACTTTTATGATAAGTGCAGTTCCTTTCAAATAT
Organism: Hymenopus coronatus; assembly: GCA_030762935.1. Lineage (NCBI taxonomy): Eukaryota > Metazoa > Arthropoda > Insecta > Mantodea > Hymenopodidae > Hymenopus > Hymenopus coronatus. The sequence goes on along the minus strand of CM060890.1, from coordinate 9,221,910 downwards.
AATATGCAGTCACTGTCAAAAGAGCGTTTAGACAATTAGACTATACGATGCTATCAAGCGATCGGAACTTCGGCTTCATAGAGAAAGCTATTTGATCACGAGTGGACGCCGTGTATTCTCCAGAAGACTGGATAAATTATCTTAAAAAATCATAAACGAATGGAAAGAAGATATTTCAAGATTTTTTTATCTTTGCGAGAGACATTTCGTTCTTCATTTATATTATTTTGATATTGCAATGGATCTTCCTCAGCAGTATTATTACAACGTGAACTATTCCAGTAGACAATGAAGATTCGTCTGATGGTGAATAAGAATACTAGCCGCTAACTTGTATTACCTCTGATTATTTTTTGTATCCCAGAAAGTTGTGTTCATGGCAATGTTAAAATGTCTTAAACAGTCCGGGCAAATCTTAGCGTTACATAGCTTATACATCTTTGACATTGGTCCCCCCTTGAAGTCTTCACAGCAAATCCAACATTGTAGCAATACGTTTACTACATCTGCATATTAAATGACCGTGTAACATACGACTTATTCCTAAGTTTAAATCATGTAAAGTTTAATTCCTCAAAATAAATTAAACGCTTATAATATTTGTCTTCTTTACATAGATGATGAAACACATTTTATTAGCATCGGTAACTTCAGCGCTGTGTTTACAGTTTTAAGCACAGTGATGTTAGATATACATGTATGAAACTTATTGTGATAAAATTTTGAGTTCTGAAAAACAGCCTCAAAGAATGTATTTACTATATTTCTGAATGGTCGTTGCAGAAGTGGAGCACCCTCGTACATGTCATCATACTGTAATGAGCCTGAGCTGTGTATTGTTTTAGAGAATATTTCCTCTGCGATGTGTTTAATTAATATATATATATATATCTTAACAACTCTGGTTATAAAACGGTTTATGTTATGAAACTGGCTGATATTTAATATCTATTTACACTATATTTCACATAATTTTAAATATTGTGCTGCTTTCACCTCTTCGTTCGATTTTTCAAACTATGCGATAAATGGAAGATGATAATGAAAAACGTAATCTCTTGCTGCAAACATGGAAATCTGATTTTGGAAACTAGCAGTCATACTGAACTTCATAAAGTTAGTGATTTGTAATTGAATTTGGTTTCTTTCACATTTTAATAAATTGCTTAATTTCTAAATTTAAGACCTCATAAATCTGCAATTATTTGTGACAGAATTACCGATTGTTTTTGTTATGGCATACTGTTGTAAACAGCTAGGTTTCATTTCTATAAACCAGAATTCAATTCAATCGAGCGACTTTATTGCTGTGGCAGGCCCTTTCTAGATCCTAACGATTTCAAGTAGCATATTAGATTCTAATTTTGGTTGGCGACGACTAAGAAAACAGGGCATGTAGCATCATACACGTCCCTTCTTCCAAATAAGGCTCTACCCCATTACCATTTATCTTTTTTTTTATTTTATATTTTTTATTATGGTATTTGTGGAAAGTGCTAAATCCCCAATGCTGGCTACCAGTTGTTACAAAATGCATGTTAGAAAATAGAAGTGGTGTCTAGCTACTGTTTAGGAGCTTCTACATGTAAGTTGTCAGCTTATGGTGAACAAGTCGCGCGAGGGACAAATTTGAAAGCTCAACTTCACTGGAAAACTATGCTAAGGGGAATAGCATAAATATATTTGCAACAAATGATTTCATATATTAAAATCGACGAATAATGTAGTATTGCATTGTTTAGAAAGCTTTTGTTGGTGTCAGAGTAATTTTTAAGCACGAGTCACAGAATATGTTGCTAGGTAAGATATCATTAGTAAAGACAAATTACGTTGGAAGAAGCAATTATCTTCGGTTCTGTAGCGAGGATAGTTAAGTTTCAGGACTACCAGTAAACAACGAAACCCAATTCAACCTATTAGTTTATACATAAGCCTAAGGAACGCTTTAAAGGTTGTTGAAAAGGCACGTAAGCCATTCTGAATTTAGCAAAGTGAAAATACTACTTAGGACTGATTAGTAAAATTAGTGTGTGTGTCATATGCTACTATGAGGTGTAACATTTTGACCAAGTATCTAATAAGAAGTATGGTGGAGTATCCAGTAGTAGGTGGGACTTAGAGTAATCAAAGACGATGCATTACACCCTGGTACTTCTGCGCATTTAACCATACATCCTTGGCGTGTAATGCTTTTCTTAATGCCTTGCACTTCTTGCTGTCCAAGTCCTACTGAATCACTGACCGTAACACAACATTCAGGTGGCAAGTGATGTTGGCATAAAGCAGCTTGGAAAGCCATGGAAACTTGAACTCCTTGCTATATGGTGGTTACAAATTTTTCCCACAACGTAAATTTCTTAATACTCGGAAGCTGGCAAATTTGATATACACAGGTACAATTCCTCGTGTTAAGATTTAGGAACACTTACACATGTCCTGAGAGAGAAAGATCTCACAAAATACTATTGTAGCATTTAGCAGGAAATAGAAGAGAGAGAAAGAGAGAGTATGAGAGAGAGACAAAGAGAGAAAAATTGACCGGCATAAAAATATGCAGTCACGAGAACATTTCTGTGCGTCCTTCACTCACTGAAGCAAAAAATAAAATCAATAATGATATATATATGTATATTTATATATGAAATATATAATATATATAAATAATTTAACCAGTTATACCAGCTGTTAACAAAGCTTTCAGGAATTGTAGATCAGAAAAACAAAAAATGCTAGTATGTGAAAAGAGGTACATGCACCATTTTCTACCCTAGATTGCCTAATGCTTAATTTTGGGTGCTGTTACAAAAACAATATGCCGTTTTAGGAGTGCTAGAGCAGTGCAGAATAAACGCCTTCTTTACTATATGTAACAAAAGCTACTCAGACTTTTCATTAAATGCATCGTGTTGGTAATGATTTTACAGTTTATTGCGGTTATTGAATGCATGTTGTACAGTCAGACACGCCCCCATCCGATCCCAAGAAACCGTACGTAGGATTTGTGGTGGACAAAGCGGCGCTAATTTTTCTCCGAGTTTTCTGGTGCATCCCGCCACTTCGTTCCACCGGTGCTCATCAGCAGTGTTATCGTTGCTCTGTCATAGTGTAAAAGTGGACGTAAAACACTATCAAGCACCAACCCTCCAAACCACCTAAAACTGCATTCCTTCGTCATACTTATACTATGTGCTGAGTATATAATCAACATATACGTAATAATCGCTAATGGCAAACATTGAAAACAATAAGCACAAATAGTATTTTTAAAATAAGTGGCATGCACCTTAAGAGAAAAATGAACTCCCTCATAATAATAAAAATCAGATGTGTTGCATTCGCATGTCTTTCTATACATCTCTGCAATACATTATTGTTAAAAAGTTTATGCTTCTATTTATTTCATGCTAATCGACAAAAAATTAGCAGAAATTTCTTATTACTTGCTTTCTTGTAAGTAGAAGCGAAATAAGGAAGTAGCATAAGTTAAAGCGATAGTTAAAAGCTGGTTGCTATGTGACTGAAGCTCCTTTGTTGCTATGGACAGGAGTTGACAAATTCCTGAATGAGAAAAGTTAAGTTTTTCAATGCTGAAACAAAAAACAAGGAGTATCTGAAAAATGATCAACTCCACGAAAAAAATGTATACAACATGAATTGTGTGTTTTAATGTGCTCTACATTTTTGTGGGGTAAGTTTTTGTCCATCTTACCGTTTAGCAGTAATCCAACATTCCATAAAATTCACTCAGAATAACGCAGTCTTCAGAGACTATTCCCAGAGAATTCAAAATATACGTTTTATTTGTCAGGTAAATATCTTTCATATACGATGTTTTAATCAAAATCGTTAGAGCCATTTTTGAGAAACTCAAAATTTTCGAAAAAAGTTCCATGTAAAGGGTAGCTTGGGGTGGGGGAATTTTCCTCAAAATCTTTGTGTGGCATCCTTGGAAGATGCTAAACCTAAATACCAAGTATTCAAGTTTAGTAATTTACCGACTTTTCATTTTTAAGTTATCGTGTTCACAGACACACGGACACACACACACATACGGACCTTTTTCTGAAAATACATTTTTAGGGTACTGGATACCCTAAAACATATTTCCGGTGAAATCTCGGTATCGAATTTTTTGGTGGAGTGCAATACCGTCTCTATACACTATGTGCATAGTACGTGTAGAGAAAGTAAAAATGAGATGTGTTCCATTCGCATGTCTTCCTATACATCTCTCTAACAAATTATTATTAATAGGCCCATTCTTCTACTTGATGCTAATCATGATAAACATTAGCAGAAACGATCCTATAGCTTAGTTCCTTATACACAGAAGGGAATTCTCTAGGCTAATGTTTTAGAATGTGACTGCTATGGGCTTGAAACCCGGTTCTTTCCGTGACCAGGTGATGTTAAGATTCCTTAGAGAAAAGTTTAAAACTGAAACCAATAACAAGGAATATCTCGAAAATGGCACATTTCAAGAAAAAATTATATGTTTTAAGGAAGTCTACACTTTTTGTCTATCTCTTACGATAATGCAACATTTAAAAAAAACATTCAGAATAAAGAGATTTTCAGAGACTATTACTAGAAAATTCAAGATCTTCATTTTATTTTTCATGCAGATATCTTAAATATAACATATTTCAATCAAAATCGTTCCACTATTTTTAAGAAAATCAAAATTTTCTAAATTTTTTTCATGTAAACGGTATTTGGGGATGGGAAGAGTTTCTTGAAAATCCACGTGTCACATTCTTGGTAGATTACTAAATAAAGTTAAATATCAAGTTTGGTATTTGACGGACTTTTCGTTTTTGAGCTACGCTGCCCACAGACAAACGCGTGGGCATTTTTCTAAAAATGCTTTCTCGGATTCAAGGGGTCACAAAACCTGTATATCTATTGAAATATCGGTATCTATTTTTGGATGCAATACAATACTCTTTTTATAGACTATGTACATCGTACGTGTAGAGAAAGTAAAAGTGTTTTTATCGGACTCAGGGAACCTCAAAACATATAATTCGGTGAGATCCCTGTATCGAAATTTTGGATGGAATATACAATATCTTGTAACATGCGGGATAAAGAGAGTAAAAAAGTATTTTAAAAATCTGATGTGTTGCATTCACATTATTTTCCCTACCGATTAGGTAAACGAACTATTCTCACAAAAGATTCTATCTACATCATGCTACACGAGATAAACATTAACAATATCGTCCTACCACTTATCTAACTCCTGATAAGCACAAGAGAAATAAGGAAATATGCCAGGCTAAAGCTATACTCAAATCTTTTAAAATCCGATCAATTGAATTTCGGGACACTCTGCATTTCCAGAAAAACAAAAGAGGTATGAAATGAAAGGGCCGCATTTGAAAAGATTTGAAACCAAGAACAAGGAATATCTTGGAACTCTGCAACAGAAGTGTATATGACATGAATTGTGTGTTGTAACGAGGTGCACAGTTTTGTAGTAAAGTTTTGTCTGTCTCTTACAGCATACCGGTAAAGCAAATTTGAGCAAAATTCATGCAGAATGAACTGATCTTCAGAATCTATTCCCAGAAAGTTCAAGATATTCATTTTATTTGTGGTGTTAATAGCTTTCGTATATGATAGGTGTTGTAATATACAGATGTTTTAATCAAAAGCAATTGAGCCATTTTTTAGAAAAACAATATTTTCAATAAATTTTCCATGTAAAGAGTAGTTTGGGGCGGAGAATTTTCTTGAAAATCTTCGAATAGCATCCATCCTTGTAAGATTTCAAGTGGGTTTTTTTTTTTTTTTTTTTTTTTTTTTAAAGTTTTTGAGCTATGCTGTTCGAGGACACATACACACAGATGTATACACGGACATGTTTCTAAAAATTACTTTTTCGGATTCAGGGAACCTCAAAACATATTTGGGGTAAAATCTCGGTATCGAATACTTTCTCTATATACTATGTACATACTACGTGTAGAGAAAGTTAAAACAATGAAATGTATCCAGTTTAGTTTGAAGTGAAAACTAAACAAGGTGACATTTAAGTAAAAGATAAACTAGTAATCCAAAAACATACATTTCAGCTGTGACTGTGAGGAAGTTCCAGACATCACACACAGTTCTCACAGTTCTTTCGCACTGTAAATATATGGTAATTCGAAAAAGTATGGTAATTCGAAAAAAGTAAACAATGTCAAATACACAAGGATTTTCTGGTACGGTTATCCACCGAAATAAATTCTCAGCTGGCAATTTGTACAATATGGCAAAATAATGCACTGCAAATTCACAATAAAAATGCTGATGTGTTCCATTTATAGAACTTTCTCTACATATTCTGCAACATTCTATTCTTGTAAAAGCTTACTGTTCTAACTCCTGCATGTAAATTAATCATTAGTGAGATAATAATTAGAAATGCTGTTATTACTTTGTAATAATAGAAGAGAAATAAGTATATATACTAGGTTAAAGCGATCATCAAGTACTTCAAAGGCTGCCATTATGCGGCTGTTATTGCATTCAGTTCTTTTTCCAAGGCCAGGAGTAAAACATGAGAGATGTGAAACAGATGAGGCTTTCCTGTTTGAAAAAAGTTAAAGTATCTGAAAACTCAAACCAGTAACAGGGACTATCTCATAAATGGTTAGTTCTGCAAAAAAACTGTATATGACATAAACTTTGTGTTTTAGCGAGATCTACATTTTTGCTTTAGGTATGAGGTTTTGTGTATCTCTTACATTTTAGCAGTTAGGCAAAACTCATTCCAAATGAATAAGACTTCAGCAGCTGTCCCAAAGAAATTGACCATATATATTTTATTTGACATTAAATATCTTTTGACATATTTTTTACAAAATTTAAAAAAATGTTCCATTTAAATGGTATTTTGTTTTGGAGCAATTTTCCTAAAAATCTCCATGTCTTACAAGGTACCGAATTTAAATTCCAAGTTTGGTAGTTAACCGACTTTTCGCTTCTAGTTATGCTACCTACAGTTACAGACACATACATTTTCGGTGAAATCGTTTTTGAGTGAAATACAATATTTTCTCTTCCTACTATGTGCATTCACAAAAAATAAATTGGTAAATGGAATCTATCTGAGTTCACGACCACTTTGGGAAGCATATCTCTCACCTTCCTGCATCTAACTGTGTCTCCAATCACCCATAGCGGAGTACAGGATCAAAATTCAGCTTGTCTTTTGGTGAAATAAAAATATTTTGAAATGTTTATACCTTATTCACATTCCTTATTGTTTCTTAAAACGATTGAGAGCATTCTCAAAAAGTGATCATAAAATACAACAGCCCTCATCTTATCCGGAAACTAAGTCTACTGTCAGGCAGTTTAGCAAATGCCAGTGCAGGTCTGCATGTGTGCCTCGAGCCGATGAAGAAATCGTACTGTTGCGGAGCTTTTGAGTCTCGCAGCTGATATTTCACTGAGTTAAAATCGACTACTTCTTAACAGAAGAAAAGTGCAATTAGAATTCTGAGTTACAGCAGTAAAGTACACCGGAATAAAAGTTAATTACAAGGTGAATACACTGAAATTTCAATTTCCCACTTTTCCCTAACATAGCTGCGCAAAAGTTAACATTTTATTTTAGACATAGTTGCATCCTCACATTTTAACCAGGAATATTAACACGTTTTGCATACGAAAGATTAGGAAATAATATAAACACCCTTCACAAATATATATTTTAAATCTTGAATTGTAGTTTATATATTTGGGAGATTGTTCATGACAGTGAAGTCGAATTAGTTTTTCATGGAGGTTTTATGTGAATCGTCAAAAGCACACAGCGTTTTGAACCATGTAGTCAGTTCTGCTACCATTAGTGTTCATCAAACAATTTTGGTGGATAAATAAATATGACCAAACCGGTATATGTTATTATTGGTTATATTATTATTATTATTATTATTATTATTATTATTATTATTATTACATTTGAAAATGTTGCGCACACTTTATGTTCATGATATACGCAGCTTCGTAATTTTTTAGACTTATTTAAGTCAAAATTGTGTTTTCTTATTCCATGCTGTATGATATCCATATATTTAGCAGAAAACATATTTTTCGTTGGGAACATACTCTACACACATGTTTCCGGATAACCCTCCAGTTTGAATAGGCATCTAAAATGGATAATTGGGGATAACAACATACCGCTACTCCTTTGTCATTACATTTCTTAAAACTAATTGCCTCTGTTTCAGTAACTCTAATTAAATGGGTGCTAACAATGTCAAACTTACGAGGCAAGTGTATTTGGTTTTCTAACATTTAGCTTTGTTAACACTTCGATCTAATCATCATAATGTTTATGCATTCAATCTGTACTTTGTCAAGAATTATATGTAAACATATAATAGTAATGTAGTGTTCGCAATAGACTACATTGAAATAATAATAACAATTATAATAATGACATTAAACAATGAGACCTCCGTATGGCCGTCATAAACCAAACATACGGAGATTACGGAGATCAACAATGAGTTTGCTGTTTTTGATTTTGAGTCTTTTTATAATAATTTTCATAAAATGAAGCTCATAAAGCTGGATCGCCATTTCTTTTAAAATGCATATCTTCAATTGTTATTATTTGTAGCTATATATTTTGTATGAGAATGACTTACCGCACCATTACAACAATACTATTTATTGGAATAAATCTACCTAAAAGAAGTAGTTAACGGTTTTAAGGCACATCCTAACTATTAACACCACTTTCTATTGTAAATATATTTATTAAAGGGCTTAATAGTTGTTCTATAGAGCAAGAAATTGACAAATAAATATTAATATCTTGCTATATTTATATGTGTAATTTAGTATAGAATGATAGAAGGAAGCTGATATTTAATTGCTCCAAATTAAATTTACTATATTTATGGTATCTTTTCTATGAAGCAAGAAGAAAACATAACTTAATGTCTCACAAAGGTTTACAAGGCTTACTTCGGAATTGAACTAGGCCTTGGGTTTCTCTGCAGAATTGTGCTGAAGAGTTATGAAATTGGGGACTATGTTTTGGAATGCCAATTGTATGGCGTGAACCTCAAAATCACAGAACCCTCTGTTACTTTTGCACAATATCCAATGTTAATAGTTTTAATGCACAGAACAAAAATCTGATGTGTTCCATTCACTTGACGTTACCTAGCTGTTCCAAAAACAGGCATTATTTAGAAAAGATTAATATTTTATATAGGTCATGCTAATCAAGAAAAACATCACCAGAATTGGTCTCGGTACCTGCTTCTCTGTAAGTAAAAGGGAAATAAGGAGATATACTAAGCTAAATCGATAGTCAGACCTTTTGAAGGCTGGTCACTATGTGAACAATTGAAGTTCGCTACTCTTTGCACGGCCAGCTTTAAAGCAAAAGCAATATGACACGAAAAATGACTTCCCGCTCGAGAAATCTTACATAGTTTAAACTTGAAACCAATAACAAGGAATATCTCGGAAACGGTCAACTCTAGGAAAAAAGTATGACATAAATTTTGTGTTTTAAAGAGATCGACATTTTTCTGTGTATTACTTTTTTTCTATCTCTTAAAGTTTAAGTTATGCAAAATCTACCCAGAATTAATATTTCTTCAGTGGTTATTCCCAGAAAATTAAAGGTATACATTTTATTGGTGATGTAAATATGTTTAACATATGAAATTTTACTAAAAATCTTTAGAGCCACTTTTGAGAGAGGCAAAATTTAGTACACATTTTCCATGTAAAGGGAATTTTCTTGAAAATCTCCATGTCGAATCCTGTAACACACTAAACCTTAAAACCCCATTTGATATTTAACGGTCTTTTCGCTTTTGACCATTTTCTAAAAGGGCCTTTTGTGGACTAGGGGGATTTCAAATCAGATATTCCAAATTAATTTTTGGTATAGAAGTTTTGGGTGGAATACAAAGTCTTCCCTATACAGTTTGAACATAGTCCGCGCGGAAAAAGCAAAGAAGGATGAATTAAATAGCCAAGATTCCCATTTCCTATTGGTCTAGGTGGCGCAGGTGGTTAGCCGCTGGCTTCTGATCCTAAGGAATCAAACCAATTCGAAGTTAAGTGTGCTTAAAAGGACAGCCCCATGTTAATTATTAACAAACTCCTGCGGGACGAAATTCCGGAACACCGGCGGCTCTGATATGATCTCGGCAATTAGCAGCATCGTTAATAAATATATATTTTTACCCCTATTTTTATCAGACAGGTTGCCCATGGCTGGACATCAGTGGTTGATGTTTGGAGATATGAAAGCAGTCTGCATGATATTAGGCCAACAACAGGGGTTCAAAATATGTGCATGTCAATTTGAGAGTGGGAAGTTGGAAATACAAACATTGCGAACAAAGAGAGTGTGACATCAAGTAGTGAGAATATAATTATTGTAACCCTGGGGATCCTAAGGAAATTCTTTTCCCACCTGTTCACATAAAACCTAATATAATGAAAAAGTTCGTAAAAGCACTTGATCAATGTGGTGATTGTTTTGAGTAACTCAGCAACAATTGCTTGCTCTTTATGAAGCAAAAGTAACACAAGGAATATTAGTTAGCTGTAGTGAAACACAGACAATTTCAAGATACTATAACTTCTAAACAGAAAATAGGTTGGAATGTTTCTAAAGAGGTTATGGACAATTTCATATGAAACAATAAACATCTTGATTATGTTAACAACAGACTTCCAGAACTTTAATATGCAACACATTTCTGTTAGCACGTTTGGAAATATTTCCTGACAAGCTGAGACAATCAGTGAGGACTGGGAAGGAGGAGAGGGAACTTCCAACAGCATATTCGTGAGGTGGAGAGGAGATAGTGATATAGTATTAACAGTGATATACCTCTATTTTGGTTTCAATTAACTAATTAGTAAATAAAGTTACTTATTTATCTTATTAGCAGGTCGAAACTGACTACAAGGAAGATGGAAGATTTCGATGGATGGAGGTTACTGCTGGATTTTCTATAAGGATTCTGCGGAAATACACAAGAGACAAGCATTGGATAGCAAACGAACAAGATTTTACTTACGTGATGTTTATAAATAAATGAAAACATAAAATTTGTCAATAAAAACTCCAAAATTCATTTGTAACTCCTATACAAATCACGGATATATAATGTTTCGAAAAAATATGTGAATATTTCTTTTTTGATTTGTAAAAAGTACTTAATGGGATGGAGAAAATCGAAGTTAATTTTTAAATCAGCAAAATATTAAGAATCACCTTTCAAATGTATATCACCTCTCAACAAGTTTTAATTTGTAGAGCTGTAAGCTCTTAGATGGATCGTTTGACCTATCCGCAGCTGAGCCTTGTGCGTGAATTGTTAGGGTTGCCAATTTCTAAAGAAGAGTTTAGGAGTTGGAATTTTGCTACCATTCTTTGTGGCCTATTCGGCAAATCCCTACAAAATTCCGATTTACCTGTAAAATATAGACCATACGTTCCTCATTGTAACTGACCAAGCTATACAGCGAATGAGGGGTAGCGCTGCTACCGTCTCCCCTGCTCGTGAATGACGAATCAAGAAGCGAATCAAGAATAGCGAGTCCAAAATAGCGCTGCTACCGTCTCTCCTGCTCGTGAATGGCGAATCAAGAAGCGAATAAAGAATAGCTCTGCTACCGTCTCCCCTGCTTGTGAATGACGAATCAAGAAGCGAATCAAGAATAGCGAGTCAAAAATAGCTCTGCTACCGTCTCCGCTGCTCGTGAATGACGAATCAAGAAGCGAATCAAGAATAGCGAGTCAAAAATAGCACTGCTACCGTCTTCGCTGCTCGTGAATGATGAATCAAGAAGCGAATCAAGAATAGCGAGTCAAAAATAGCGCTGCTACCGTCTCCGCTGCTCATGAATGATGAATCAAGAAGCGAATCGAGAATAGCGAATCAAAAATAGCTCTTCTACCGTCTCCGCTACTTGTGAATGATGAATCAAGAAGCGAATCCAGAATAGCGAGTCAAAAATAGCGCTGCTACCGTCTCCGCTGCTCGTGAATGATGAATCAAGAAGCGAATCGAGAATAGCGAGTCAAAAATAGCGCTGCTACCGCTTCTTTTTAGAGACTTTTTTGAGAAATCGGTTGACTACTCTTACATGTTAAGGCTAGTTTTGAATGGTAGATTTTATTTAAATTTCTCATGTCACATTGTTGTAGAATACTGAACTAAATATCAAGTTTCGGTTTTTTAGTTATTCTGTTCACACACAGTTATACTTATAAGTAGATATCACACACTTTGACGTCTTAAATTATTTTTTAGTTTTTGGAATTAGGGGGTCTCAAAACGTGTACTTCCTTTAAAATCTCGTTATAGAATTTTGGGCGCAATATAATACTTTGTCTATTTTATTTTAAGCAGTATAGAAACTTAAGTGTTTCAAGAAGTAATTTAAAACATGCATAACATTTTATGTGTATTTTGTACATTTAACTGTAATAACCTTGAAATGGCAGGAATTGACATTGAAGTTTAGAAATTTCACCATGTATATAATATCATCTCATATCTGTGGATAAAGAAAGGAGAAACATTTGTTTCATGTCATATTACACATACGATAAATCCTTGCGTGACAATTGATAGAATAACAAAAACTGCAATGTAATGTAACTCAACAGGAAAAAAGGAAAATTGTACATCCTTTAAACATATGGCTGAAGAAAAGTGAAGAGCGCTGGCCGAAGAACGTAATCCTTTAAGATAACGGTAATTATGATAAATGTTTTAGTAAACATAAATTTGCTGTAAATCAGGTAGAAAAAAGAAATTCACCACTCTGAATCTATTCTTGTAAACATGTAATCTTATGGCACAAAAACAAAGGTTGATTTAAATCCTAGGTGTCAAAGTAAGGTGATTCGTAAGGTGATCCTTGGTGATTCGTAATTTTCATATAACTTTAGAGCAGTAAAGTAGACACCTAAAAGGTTAGTAGAGATTAGTCTGTGCTTGAAGGTCTTACTTCCATATATCCTGCAGTTCGCTATTGCTCTTTCGTAGAAGTCGGAAATAAAACTTTTTATTTATTTAGGTGGCACGTGATGCAGGTTTTGTTGTCAAACAATATTCCCTAGTAATATACTTACTTATAAACATTAAAAACAATAAATAACATGTCTAAGTCCTATTATAGTAAGATATAAATTTCACTGGGCTTGTTCGTAAGTCTCTCTTTGAAACAATGCTAAGGCAATTATCAAACGCATATAATTAAAGACATTCAATTTGGATTCAGATTGGAGAACACAACGGATTTTCAGCTTTCTATTGGTCAACCTAAACTTGCGTTGTTCACTTCTTAAATATTAATGCTTGAGATTAATGTTTTATATTTGTAAAAAACTCTAGCTTCAAGCATAAATTAGTTTTGTTTCTTACATATTCAAGAGCAGAACACTGATATATGAGATAAAATCTAGTAAAATTTACCTCTCTGATAAAATATTATTGCATGCAGGCCAGAGTTTAATCAAAATCTAAATTCCAGAACAAATAATGCTCTACTACAGCCACACATTTTCGAATGCGTGTTTCACATTTGCATCTATTTGTGCTCACGTAAGCTACGTGTCTATACATTATATATGTTCATATGTATATACGTAAATTCTGTCATTCAATATATCAAAAACTCAATAGTTACACCTTTTAACTGTGTTAGGTTCATAAGCAATCATTAGTAGTTCCCTCATCAAGTGAATATATTTATTGTAGTAAAATGTAGGTTTCCTGTTTTTAGACCATAATCTAAAAGATGAAAATTCATCCGATGTTTCGCTCGTAACTTTGCTTAATATCTTCAAGAATGTTCATTCCTATGGCTGTCCTCGATGAGGACCAACGATATAATGTTACATCATTTTGAAGTAATACAAATAAAAATAAAAAGTAAAATGTTAGATTATAGGAAAAACTATATAGCTATGATGTTTCCCAGTGCAGAAAACCTGATAACAGATTTACAATTGTGCACACAAGGGATGGCCTGGTGCCCTAGGTCGCAATAGTGTTATCCTCTCTAGGAATTTAAACTTTCCCTCCTCCCAGCAGATACCAGTTCTCATATTCAAGGAGACATAGAAGCATACTAATGAACAGTGTTATCGTTGCTGTGAAACGAAGGGGTAATCTCTGTGCAATTATTTACACTTGGTATACAAGAAAAGTTAAAGCTTATTTCGGCCTTCTCATAGAAGGGTTGAACGATTATTTGCATGTGACGTTAAATTGGACACAGTTGATAAATTAACACCAAATGTAATGCAATATACCAGTAGGTAAAAGGGTAATTTAAGAAAAAATAAAATAAAAATATGCAAAGACCAACAAATCAATATGATTTTTAAGCGCAGAAAAAGCGGTTCCTGCCATCTGCAAGGCTCATAATAAAACTAAAGTTGCGTTTGAAGAGAGAAAACCATTGGCGAAATAAACCCTTAAGTTCGATGGAGTAACGAAGGTTAAAGTTACTAAGTTATTAAACGGAGTAACCAACCTGATATGAACAAAACGGAAGTGTAGTATGAAAATACAGGTTTAAGTTTTACTGTTACCTTTTTGGAATTTTCCCATATTTTTGGGGTGGCCACGTCCGTACATAGAGGGACGAGATTTTGTAAGTTTCAATATAAAACACCACAATAGGCCATATTTTGTTCCCATCAGTAACTCATGCACTGTTTTCAAAGGAAGCATAGTACCAACAAATGAACACAAATGACGTTTTGGTGTAATAAAGATTATTTGAAATGTACTCAAATATAGGTATTATAATTAACTAGCCACAGTACGGTAAAAAGAAATGTGGTTTTCACATGACTTTCACTACTTATTACTAGTTACTTATAAGTAGAACGGAATTAAGGGAATATACTAGGCTAAAGCAAGTCATATTTTTTAAAATCTGCGTTATGCGATTGTCATTGAATTTGGTTTTTGATCTACAGTTTTTGTGTGCAGTAAGCGTTTATCTATCTGTTACGGTTTACCAGTTATGCAAAAGTCCTCTATAATGAATAAGACTTTAGATACTATACATATTTAAATATAAAGTATTTTAAGCAAAATCGTTAGTCATTTTGATAAAACTATCATTTTCCAAACTTTTTCCAGATAAAAGTATTTTAGGGTAAGAGCATTATGCTGAAAATCCTCGAATCACATCCTTGGAAGACGATGAACTTAAATATCAAATTTGGTACTAAACGGGCGTTCGTTTTTGATTATGTAGCCCGCAAACACACATGTAGGTCCTCGAAACATGTAGGTATTTGCAGGAAGTCTTTGCATGAACATATAACATAAATTGTGTGTTTTAAAGTGTGGTCTACATTTTTTGTGTGGTACGTTTTTTTTCCATCCTTTAAGCTTTAGCAGTTATGCAAAATTTCGTAAAATTTGAACAGAATAAAGAATTTTCAGAGGCTATCCCCAGAAAATTCAAGATTTACATTATATTTGTCAGATAAATATCTTTAATATACGATATTTTAATCAAAATCATAAAAAACATTTTTTAGAAACTCAAAATTTTCGAAAAAAGCTCCATGTAAAGGTTAGTTTGGGGTGGGGGATTTTTCTCAAAATCTTCGTATCGCATCCCTGGAAGATACTAAACTTAAATACAAAGTTTTGTAGTCTGCCACTTTTCGTTTTTTAGTTGTTCACAGACACACGAACACATAGATACGGACCTTTTTCTGAAAATACTTTTTTTTTTTGGGATACAGGGGATCCTAAAACATATATTTCCGGTGAAATCTCGGTATCTAAATTTTGGGTGGAGTGCAATACCTTCTGTATACACTGTGTACATAGTAGGTGTAGAGAAAGTAAAAAAGAGCTTCCTGTACACTTCATTATTACCTCCTTTGTTTTAATGCTATTTATCTATTTTGGGAAAGTAAGTTCATTTGAACTTTATGTTAAGAATTCCATTCTTTCAATTGTTTGTGTGTTGTTTTTCTTTCTTAAATTGGTAATGTTTACGAGCTAAAGCACTAGCGCCGCTGTGATTAGTTCTTGAACCATACACCTAAGTCAATATCAGAAAACGTGCGCTTTAGAAGTTTGTCCTTAACGTGTTCTTTTGAGACTACACTTCGCTTTATCTTAACTCACTTTCACTTGTCCTGCATAGCAATTGGCTACTTCCTTTAGGGCAGTAGCCGATGGGATTAAAAGCCCTCCAGATTCATTTCGGGGGGCAAGGCTAGGTCAAACAATTCTCGCATTGGGGAGGGTGTAAAGCGGCGAAAAGTGGGCAAGTTTACGTGCAGCGAATTATCGAGCGCACCTCAGAGCAAACACGAACCCTCCGTGCACTGACTACTGCATTGTTGTGACGTGGCCATGTTGGTTTAGCACCGCAATAAGCCAACTGGATCCCATACAGTTTGCGAATTTTATAAGACAGACGCCACCAGAATAACAATTCTGAGCTTTGTTCAAATTTTACTTTGCTCAAAATGTGTTCTTCAAACGTGCCAGCAAAGAACGTACGAGCTATTGACCCTATGTGAGATTAAATTCAAATTGTCGAGAAAATGTAATGAAGAAAGAAAAAAGCAGCATATTGATCGTTCGTTACATTCACTTGACTTTCTCTACACATTCTACAAAATACTATTCCTAACCCTGTTTATTCCTTATCTGCTATGAGTTAATCGAGGTAAATACTTTGTAAAACTTCTTTTATTCTGTATACCCTTGTACATATAATGGGAACAGAGAAATACACTGGGCTAGAAGTTGGTCAATATGTGATCTCTTTGCTTGGCCAGCAGAAATAAAAACGAACAACGACTTCCCATTTAAGAAACGTATTGGCAATTGAAGCTAATATCAAGGAATATGCACAAAAATGCATTTGATATAACTATATGCTTTAACAAGATATACTTATTTTGTGTGTTAAAGTTCTGCAAAAGTCATCCAAAATAAAGGGAACTTCGGAGGTTATTTCCAGAAAATTCAGGATGGGAAAAATAAAAGATTAAACAAATGTTCCAAGTAAAGGATTGTTTGGAGTGGGGAATTTTCTTGAAAATTTTCGTGTCGTATCCCTGGAAGTTGCTGAGGTTTAAAGTTTTGTATTTTTGGATTATGCTGGATGCAGACACATACACGAATAAACGGACCTTTTCCTAAAAAAAATGGATACACGAGCCTCAAAGCATGTATTTCCGATGAAATATCCGTATCGCGTTTTTTGTTGGAATGTGGTAGAGTAATTAAAACTGCACTAAAAGACATTCTTGTAAATACTTATCATCGTATATAGATTGACAAAAGAGATTTATCGGTATAATGAAAAGCCGTAGTGCACAACATTTGATTTTGAGATTACAGTATAAACCAACATCACATCAACTTTGGAAATTAGTTTTACTGTGGCTCGAAAAAACATCTTCGTACAGAATTTCCAGGATTGCTAACAAAATGTGTACCTTTGCTAACAGCCACCTTGCAGGACACCATCGTGCGAGTACTAGCTAAGAAATGAGTTTTCATTACATTTAAAACTTCAACACTTGTTTTGAGTATCACTACAGCGCACATATTAATAAAGTTTTTGTCTAATCCAGATGCCCCGTATTTAGATGTACAGATGCACCTTTGTGCGTGAAAATAGTTGCAGAAGGATATTAGATGTTGGAACCATCGTGTGGGGGAACTGCTGGTATACTCTGTCAGGGCATGAAAACGCTACCGATTACTAATTCGGCCTTTTCCCGCACGCCCATGTGACATCAGACACGTATGCACATCGCGAGGCTTTTGACAGTGGTAGGAGACCAGGCATTGCAAGAGGCAGTGATTGATGCAAAAACCAGAGTATATGTTTTTTTCGTAAGAGTATAAACTAAGAACTATTAACAGTAATGTCGGAACCTTCAACACCTAACTTCTCTTCTGGTAAGTCCCTTAAAAACAGATTTGGGAGATTGTTTACAATGTTATTTGCTTGCGAGAACAAGTACTTGTTCCCATCCTACATTCAACCATGCCCGCACGTATTGTATCAATGCTATAACGGTGATGGCAAACTCTCCTTCCATCTCACTTTTTCCTACCATCTCCGTACGGTGTCCTCTAAAGCGGGACGAGGGGAAGCATTGAGAGGGAGTAAACTAAGATCGGCACCTACACCTCTTTTAGCGTACGATTGGAATATGGGGCAGTTAGCGTGGTATGGACAAGTGTACGTATAACTATTTCTGTTCCTTTTATTAATCTGTATTAGAAAAGGATTGTATCGCACTTAATTTAACAATTATTTTGTGGGATGCTGTGTTTAGGTTATACACTATTGTAAGTAAACACGTCACTTGTTAACTATTTATTTTAAAATACGTTAAGCTACAAAAAAAAAAAAAAAAAAAAAAAACCTATTTATTGACTATAATGAGGCATACAATTTGACACTGTTGGAATGGAGGAACGCGCAAAGACCTCCTTCTATAACCTCAGATGCCAGACTGATTGTTTATTTGCAGCGACGCTGAGGGGGTACTTCGCGCCTTTTGGTTACCGGACCGTGCTGCCCTCTGGTTGTAGTAGAGCCTTGAGTTCCGTATAGCCGTCAGTAGTGGTGGTGGAGTCTTCAGTTCCGCCACACCAATCCTAAAGAAAGTCGAAAGGCTTACAGCTGGAAGAAATCCGGAAATCGTACTCTTCTTCCGGAGCGCGTTCTGGTTTTCGCGGTCTGCTGTGGATGAAAAGGAAGACGGTGGAGTCGTGACTGGTGATGTGGGAGTTTCATCATTTGAGAGAGATTTTCAGAGGTGCTTGGTAGATTACATGGTGACGCGTTTAAACGAAGGCCGGTTTTACCACATCAATGCTGACCCAAACAGACGGATTTGTAACATAAGTGTCTTCCCATCGCGTTTCTAGATTCGATGCGGACCAGTGTAAGGGGCTTGAAGGGATCATCTTACATTGTCGTCTCGCAAAAACACGTGCGTGCAGACTTTCAGGTCCTTGAAGACGAAGGGATCATGTCGTCCGTGGTGTGTCGCTTGTATAGGGCAAAGCCGTGACATCTGTTGTCGGAGTTTCACGACCAAATCTGTGGCATCATCGTGTTGCACACATTTCCCCCGGTAGACGGAGTGGTTCTCTGTATGTTCTGCGTATACCATAGAGAATGATTGGTAAGGCTTGGAGCCAAAACATGCCGGGATGGCACATTATGGATGCTTCATGAATATCTATGAAAGCGTTCCGCCTTGCCATTGGATCATGGATGGAAACTGTTTGGACGGGATTTTGAAGTACCATTTACCATTCCCAGGTTTTGAAACAGCTGAGACTTCAACTGACGTCATTGGTCTGTCGTAATGCAAACAAATACTCCAACACTCGACGAAAGCCTCTGCTGTTTCTGCTGTGATATTCTCGAGGGGCCGGACTTCTGGCGAACGGGAGAATCTATCGACTGACTGCCGTAGGCAATATTTTCAGGATCCAATAGTCGGGAGAGGGCCGATCAGACCAATACGTGCTGGAATCTTGCGGATGGTGAAGTGAACTTGACAACTGGTGCCATGACTTGGCGATTTATCTTGATCACTTGCACGACTGACACGCTTTGGTCCAAATGCGACAATCTTGCCAAATGTTTGGCCATGTGAATCGTTTTGACACAAGTCTCGCAGTGGCCCTGGTACCAAGATGACTGAGACCATGGACAGACTCGAAGATTTGCTTACGGTATGCACTGTGATAAAGGGTCTGCGTCTGTCTGTGGTTGTGTCGCAGAACAGTGTAATGTCAAATCCAGGAACGTGGGTCTGTTACAACTAATCAAAAGTCGAAGGAGCTCTTCGTCCTCCTTCCTGAGACGTGGCCAGGACTGAGAAAAACAAATTGTTGCTTGAAACTGCTTCGATCCGTGAAAGTGCATTTGCGTTTGAGATTCCATTTTTACATTAGATATATTTTGAAAACTGTGCAATGAACAGCAACAGGTTCAGTTGCACTGGAGGAAGCCTGTCTCGTCGTTGCTGGAAGGCGTATATTAATGGTTTGTGGTCAGTGTAGATGGCGCAGTGGTGAACTTCCCGGACATGTTAGAAATATTGCACTGCTTCGTATATTGGAGTAGCTTGTTGTAGTAGGCAGGCCATGCAGCTTGCTTTGCGGTAAGTTACTTGGAGAAGAAGGCCAGCGCTACCAACTGTCGTTACTCAGTTGCTAGGGACTGGCAACATCTGCAGGTGTTGATGCGTCTATGAATAATTCTAATGATGCTTCCGAATCGGCCGTGTTAGTCAGGCTAGTTTTACAAATGTTAAACTTGTCTTCGAGTTCCTCAATCCAGGGCATTTGCTACGAACCACGGAGATTAGATATGGCTGAGGCCTGATGTTCATATGCTGATGTCCGGAAACGTCGATAGAAGTTTGTCATTCCCAAGAAGCGTCGTAGATCCCGTGCAGTTTTCGGTAGGGGGAAAGTAACTTTGGCAGAGATGCGTTCTGGTAGAGGACGAGTACCTGCTGCAAATATCTCGTACTCCAGAAGTTAACCTTTGGGCAGCCTTGGACGCTCTTGTTGGCATTAACGAGGATTCCATACTCCGAGAGGCGGCAGAATAGAGTCCTCAGATGTTGGTGTTCTTCGGGAGGATAAGAATGTCGTCGACATAGGTAAACGTGAACTCCAGTCCAGAAAGAGCTTCGTCTATGACCCTCTGAAATTCTGGCCAGCGTTGCGGAGGCCGAACGTCATAAACGGAACCTCGAAGAGAAAGGCGTTTTGATAGCTGTCTTCTCAATATCACTTGGGTTAACTAGGATTTTTGTGCAGGGTTTTAACTAGGTCCACAACTGAAAAGATGCTACACCCCTGCAGTTGATTGCTGAAATCATGGATATGACGTCGAGGATGTCTGTCAGGGATGATTCGAGCATTAAGAGAGCGGTAATCATTACGCGAGACTTCTTGGGAACCGGGCGGAGTGGTGATCCCCAGAGGCCTTCCGAGAGTCTCTCTGGCCCATCTTGCAATTTTGCGTCAAACTCTTGCTATGCGACTCGAAGGCGATCTGGTGAAAGACGTCGAGGTCTGCAAGAGATAGGTGCACCTGGAGTGCTGCGGATGAAGTGCATGGTGCTGTGGTGCACTTTTCGCAGTCATCCAGAAACCCGTGTTAATTCCGGAAACTCTCCTAGTATGTCGTGGTATGGTGACGAAGCGGTTAGGTCTTTGATTCTTGGGTGTGTTATAGCTGCTTGCTGGACGAATACAGATAAGCCCGTAACGCCGTCCATAATGTGTTTATGTCTACAATCTGGAAGAAGGTTGTAGTATGATAGAAAAAAGAGTCAATGATTGGGATTCCAACGTCGGCGATGACGAATCTCCATGAAAATTCCCGCCTGAGTCCAAAGATGAGTTTTTGAATGGAAGAGCACCGTATGTGTAAATGGCACAGTTGTTGGCCGCGACTAATTGGTCGTCAGTGTGTTGGCGATGGCCTTTCAGGAACTGTGGCAAGCAGCATAAATCAGAGCCTATGTTAATGACGAATCTTTGATTTGTGTACCTATCAGTTACAAATAAGCGGTGTGTTTCCATTGGGCAACCGTCCATCGCATTACTGGTCGCCGTTGGTGATCTGAAACTTGCATGGCGGTTTGCATTTCTGAGCCGTTTTAGAAAACTGCGGTGATATCAACAGGTGGCTTCGTCGTTGGTTGTAGGACGTGATAATGAAGTATGGCCGTGGCGGTCCTGTCGACTGCAAGAGTGAGATCGGGAACTTACGGTCCTCTGTAGAACTACCATCTGTCGGGCGAGTTTGTCTACGCGCTTAATGAGTTGACTGAGCTTGGATATTTGTGGAGCGTGGGTGGCGGTGATGTGATCTCTGCTAATGTGGCAACCTTGTGCACCGGAGTCTCAACTTGTTTCTGCAATATTGCCTGATCCTGGGGCGGGAGGCGCTATATCCACAGCTGTCACAAGAAGTTGTCCTGCACTCGGGATCGCAGGTGACGCAAGAACTGTGAAGATTAGCTGTCACCGAACTCCTTCATTAGGAGCTGCCGCACTCGCTGTTCCTCTGAGAGAGACTGACGCTTTATCAACCCTGTGCGTAAACGTGCGTGAGCATTTTGTGTCGGTGGATTGATAATAATGTTCTCCACCTCTGAACCATATCGGATGTCCAGTTGGGAGACGGTATACGCGTACTTTGTTTGGTCCTGTGTGATGTTGGCAAAACTGAATTACCCGTCTGCTTGCGCAAACCACAGGGTCAGTTTATCCAGTCAAAACACTGGTAACTTCACACTGACACGGTTCATTGAGGCACTAACCTGTGTTTCTGAAGCGGGTTGTGTTGTCTGTTGTAGCAGTTGATGTTGCACTTTTTGTTCCTTAAGGTCACGTAGCTGCATGTGTATTTGTTCCATTGTTCGTTTGTCGGGGTTATATATATATATGGAATGCGGTGGTCACTTGTTAACAATCGTTTATTAGCTATAATGATACATACAATTTGGTACTGTTGGAGTAGAGGAGCGCACAAAGACTTCCTTCTATGACCCCAGTCGCCAGACTGATTGTTTATTTCAGGGACGCTGAGGGGGTAGTTCGTGTCATTTGGGTAGGTGACCGTGCTCCCTTTGGTAGTAATAGAGTCTTGAGTTGCGCCGCAAATTCATTTATTTATTATCAACATTATTGCATATATATATATTAGTTTTGTTGACAATTACTTTCTCTACATGGTACATGGTGCATAGGTAGAGAAGGTTTGTACTTCATACAAAAATTTGATACCGAGATTTCACGGGAAATACACGTTTTATTTTTAGAAAAAGGTCCATGTATGCGTATAGGGTGTGCGTAAACAAAACTCAAAAAGAAAAGTCGATAAAATACCAATCTTTGTGTAAGAAGTATAGTATCTTCCAAGAATACGACTCGAAGATTTTGAGAAAATTTCCCACAGCGCAAACTACCCTTTACATGGAAAACTTTTTCAAAGTTTTGATTTTCTCAAAAATGAATCTATCGATGTTGATTAAAATAGCGAATATTAAAGATATTTACGTGACAAATGCATAACTTGAATATTCTGAGAGTAGTCTTGTTATTCTGGAAAAAAATGCTGAATTTTGCATAACTAATAAACCGTAACAAACAGCCAAAAATTTACTGCACAAAAATTTAGCTCTTTAAAACACAATTTAGCTATATACATTTATTCATGGAGTTGACCATTTCCGAAATATTCCTTGTTATTATTTTCCATTTTAAAATACCTAAAACTTTTCCCGCACTGGGCTTTGTAAACTTCTGAGCATGCAAAGAAACGTATTCCAGTCTCATAGCAACCAGTCTTTAAAAGATTTGTCTATTGCTTTAGCGTAGTGTATTCCCTTCTGTTAAAAGGGAGCAGGTACGAAGACCATTTCTGCTAATGTTTATCTCGAATAGTATGAATAAGATAGAATAATAATAATAATAATAATAATAATAATAATAGTAATAATAATAATAATAATAATAATAACAACAACATATCAGATTCAAAATCTTCTCGGGCTTCTAGCCAGGTAAAAACTTGGCTTGACACCAACGTTTCGAAGAAGTGCATCTTCCTCGTCTTCAGAAGATGCACTTCTTCGAAACGTTGGTGTCAAGCCAAGTTTTTACCTGGCTAGAAGCCCGAGAAGATTTTGAATTAACACGTCGCCAGGAAAGCTTTAGTTCTTATTTTAACATATCAGATTTTTATTCCTGTCTTTCTATTTCTATTTCGTGCAATTTTCTGCTTTTTACTAATTGGCAACTTCCAAATATTGAACTAAATATTGAACTTCATTCTGTATTAACACAGGAGAGCAGAACTCTGGTTCTTTGCAGGAGGTCTAGCTCAAATATCGTGGCTCATCATATTGCGCAACGGTTATGTCTGCCGTTGAACCTCTGATCCTCCTTTCTCTGACGTCTTAAAATGTAATATTTTGAACAATTATTCTTGGATAGAAGTGCATCCGTGAAGCAAGGATCCTTGCTATAAGATAAAGACCGCAGTAGTAATAGTATATTTGATAAATTAATCAAGTACCAAATAATTATTAATGAGGCCAAAATGTAGGGGATCTTACAAAGCTAGTTCAAATATTTGAGAGAGGAATAAAACAATAGTATAAAAGTGTCGGGCAAACAGCGGGGTTTGCAAAACATTGGAAAGATGCCAGTCGTTTTCCTGTTCAAAATATAACGTTCTGTGGCGATACCTTGCAGATAATGTTTGGAATATGGAGCATTTCTTGCTAGATGGCATCTTTTTCTTGCAGCGACGTTGCTGAATGACTCATGAAAACTCGTTCTTTAAAGCAACCCCACTACCAAAATTCGGCCATATTGGGGTCTACATATTGCTGAAGTCACATAGTTGGGAATGCCCTACTGAAGACACGATTGCCAAATATATGCGCAGGGTTGTAGAATGGGGATGGAGCACCAACTTGCATGAGGATTATGTTTTCCATATATGATTCCTCAGAATTGGGATGACGAAATTCTAATCATGCTGTGTTTACGCTCCAGGTTTACTCTAGCGTCTTTTATTCTCTTATTGTCTTCTTCGAAGAAATATGGCTCGATGATGACTTTTGAACTGGAGCCACACCATAAAGACCTACATATTAAATGAAAAAGACTTGCTGAATTAATGTCTGAGAGTCATTTTCTGACCAAAGTCTACAATTATACGTATTAGCTCGACGATGACTGATTATATTCACACATACGCGCGCGCGCGGCGCGTACAAACACATGGACTGATTTCTAAAAATATGTTTTTTTTCTTATTTATTAAGGGACCTTAAGGCATCTATTTTCGAGATCGTATTCTTGGGTGAAATACAATGCTTCCCATATCATTATACAGACTGTACCATACAGCATTTTCCACATGAGATAAATGTAAGAATTAATCCTTTGCAATTTTACTAGCCTACGAGAAACAAATTTATACTGCAGATTTAGAACTGCCCAGTGTGTCAATGGTTCTAATTAAAGAGCCGTTTCAGAAACAAAAGCGTGTGATTCTCAGAACAAATGTCCCCTATTATATTTCTCTTGCAAGTCTAAGTGTTTAGCCAGAAAATTCGATTGAAAAGTTACCTTAATCCTTGTTTTTCAGGTCAATATGGCTTCTCCGCAAGCTGGGGTGAGTGCCAGCATACCGCATTGTAAGGCATGGGAGTGACGTCACTGCAAATCTGGTAAGGCAGGCAAACGGGACTAGCAAAACTTTAATCGTATTTTGTGCAAAGACTTCGCGTACGTGTTAGGTTTGCATTCCACCCTTGCATAGTTCTGTTTACATTAGAAGTGCACGCGGCCGTTTTATATCCACCTCATCGGAAGTGCCGAAAAGCTGCTGACCATACAGGGGCATGTGCTGTTGTCATTAATGAAGAGTTGTTTTGCCAAATACGCAACAATTCGTTTTTGTTTTTTGTTTTTTTTTTCGCAGTCGGCTTATCCTCCCCCTTATGTAGGATTGATACCCCCCTAGGACTTATAAGCGGATACCTAGGGGTCAGAGGCCTGTCGGGGAGCTCACGGCACGAACCCGCGGAATGGAGAGGTCATCCCCTTCTGGCAGGAATATGAAGAAGTGAATGATGTGAAATGCAAACAAAATGAATGTTAGGAAGGGTGACGATGGAGAATTGGTGGAATAGTGGCGAGGAAACCGGAGAAAACCCACACAGACACCACCTCGTCCAACAAAAATCCCACACATGCGGGCGCTTGGGATCGAACGCGAGTCACCTGGGGGGAAGGCAAGCGGTCTAACCACTCGGTCGCGGCGCTGCATTCTTTCGTCTAATACCTTCCACCTATAAGTATGTAGAAGACAAATTAGAGATAGTTGAATGTCAGAATGGTTTTAATGAATGGTTGCTTTAGCAAAATATAGACTGATTTCTTATACAGGATGTTACGGAAATGAGTGCACAGATTTTGCGTGCTAGGAGATTCATAAATGAAGAATAATAATAAAATGCAACAATCTTGAAGAATAAGGGAGTTTTTCAAACATTATTGTATGTGCACAGTCTGGTGACATTATGACTTGAAGCTATCCGCCGCATTCACAACATTGCTGTCCAAGCGCAAGACCACGACTTCACTCTGCAATCCACGATAAAGGAGTGGTCCCATATTTGCTATGTTTCAGCTTATGTCAGTTGCCGTTGAAGTCTGCGCACTCATTATTCGAAATCTTACATCATGAGAAAACAAGATGTTAGAAGCATAACATCTGAGCATTAGGTGTTTTTTATATTGAAATAAATAACCCATTTTATCGTGTTTATAAATTGTGATCGAAGCATCTTCGTTTTCTTATATCAACAATAAATTCGGAAGTTAATACAATATTTAGTAGAACATTTTAATGTAACTGAGTGAATTCGCAGCACCGAAGAATCCTTCAAAGGTAAAAGGACCTAAGGTGCTTTCCGGAATCGTCGTCGCCTAGTTCTACAACCCTGAAATAGATGAAAGGAAAAAAAAAGGTCCGAATGATGGATGGTGAAAACTATGTTTCTTCTTTCTTCCCCCCTCCCCTTCCTTCTTATAAGAGAATACCACTATTGGTGATAGAAGGTAACCATCTCAGCATTCTCCTATCGCGCGGAAGGAAGAATTTCCGAGAATTGACCTAGTCTTACAAGTTAATGTGCGTTAGAATGTGAGTTATGGTCACCACGACTACTTTGCTCTCGACGCGCATAGTATTCTAGCTAAGCTTGCTCGGTTAACCGATTACGGGCAGGAATTAGTTAATTATCCATTTCGATTTTAGAGCCTGGTTTACTAGATATAACGATAGAGTGCTCAAAAAGGAGAGTGTGCAGAGGGTAGCCATGACCTACAATCAAGTTCGTGACTCTGCTAAATTAAAATTTGCCCTTTTGATTTTCCAAAATTCACAAAATTAAATTTAAATTATGGTACTTCAATTTAATTGAATTCAGATAGAAAACGACAATACCGGTTCTATATTTATGGATTCCATAACTATGGATACGCATCGCTTATAAGGCGTTTTATCATGTATAGTAAATTCATCTTTTGTGTTTTGAGGTCTATTGTACTCGTGAGTAAACTGCTTCTATAACCTAGATTATCTAAAGCTTATCGTCCAATAATTACGTATTATTGAAGCCGTCAGGAAAAAATGTTCACTTCCTTGTTGTGACTCTTCAGAGAATAACTTATATTCTGAAACACAATTTGCAGGTCCTAAGCGAATCACGCAGAAAGAAATTGAGTTTTATTTATGGACGCTCTTTAACTGCTGCGGTTCTTAGCGTCCCATTCTATATTGGGCGTGAAAGCCTGCTTAATTTTGCTCAGAGACCTCTCTATCAGGCTTGAAGTTCTTTTGCGTGCCGTAAATCCACAACACGAGAACATCGCTTAACTCTTCTGGTGAAAGAAACCATGCTATAGATTTTTACGCACCAAAGGTTAGTATTTTACACCTAAACGGCGGATGACTTCACGCAACTTGCGTACATACCGTAAATTGTATTTGATTTTACTGCGTATTTTATATAAACATTAGACATAATTTTAATGAGCTATATAATTGGATAATATAATGCTCTTAAGTTAAATGCTATATTTAGAAAGAGTCTTTTGCTTTTTAAGATTAATTTATTTTGGAATAGAACATCCTCATGGCCAACAAACTGACTTCTTTCTTCCTCCCTCTTGTAGTGATCCGGGAGCATAAGGCTTAAACTGAAAATTTAAGATTTAAAATCTATAAATAGATGATGTAGTTGAAGAATGTTTCAATTAAATGGCTTATTTAATCTTTATATTAGGGTTGAAACAACACATCTTAAAACGAATGTTTCAGAGTAACTGACTGTCGTAAAACAGATCCGTGAATAATTGGTGAGAAGTTCACTGTCTAGGACATATCAGTGGATAAATCGAAGATTTACGCAATGATGTTTCAAATAGTATTGATCATAAAACTGAATCCGCTACTGCGAAAGAACATTCTCAGGACAGTTTATCTTTGAAATCTGCTTTGATGTGAACTATGAGAAATATTTCCTGGATCTCTCGCCTCTCACCCAGACGGCCTGGGTTTGATCCCAAGTGACTGCGTGTGAGATTTCTGGTAGACAAAGCGACGTAGGGGCGCGTTTTCTCCGGGTCCTCCTGTTTCCCTGTTTCCATTCTACCGGTGCTCCATCTTCATTCCATGTATCACAGTGTCATCGCCTGTGGTGCCACAATAGTAAAAGCGGCTATTAAATATTATTTTAAAAAAGTCCCGGAAGTTGGGCCTATTTTTCCACGCAACACAGATAAACACTACCAGGGGAAGCTAACATTTAAAGCTACCTCTAACTTGCACTTCAAGAGAAAACGGAAGGATAATTTTTGCAACTTTAAATTGAGAGCATTTCTATAAATGAGCTGCTTGCAAATGTTCTCACATCTCCATAAAGTTAGCTTTTCTAGCTTCTTTAAAATAAAAGAGCGCCATGCTATACATCGTCTGTGTTTTTTGAAGCGATTCGGCAACAAAGAGAGAACAAATCGAATTTCTGTCCTGCCCGAGAAATAAAAAAGGGTGTGAAGCGTCTGCAGAGTCAGGACTTAGAACGGGCATGTCAGTAGGAAGACAAGACAGATCCTTATCGCGTTTGTCAGGAACAAGTACACACACACACACACACGTATTGTTACCAAGTCAAACATCCATCACCCTTTCTAACACGACCATGTCCGGTTTTGAAACATTTTATGTGTAGCCCTTTCTCGCCCAGCAAACAAGACAAGCAAGGCTTTTTAAAGACCCCTCCTTCCCTTTTTTCCTCAGTAATCTTATTTTAGAGCTCTAGACTTTACGCTCAGTTTACTTTGCCGATTTCGAATGGCTTACATTAAGAGACTTTTTATAACTTTCTCTACTGCTTACCTACAGTAAGTAGAGGAAGAATTGTATTGCACCTAAAAATTCGATACCAAGATTGTCTACCAGAAATGAATATCTAGAGACTCTTTGAATTCAAAATGAACACTTTTGGAAAAACAAACCATACAGAAAACAGCTAGTGTGTGTTATGAACATCCAAACTCAAAAATCTGTTGTGTTCTATTCGCATTACCTTCTCTACATATCTGCAACAAATTATTGTTAAAAAGCTTATTCTCCTTACCGGGGTAAACATTAGCAGAAATAGTCTTATTACTTAATTCCTTATAAGCAGCCGGGAAATAAGGAAATACACTTGCATAAAGTCATAGTCAAAATTTAATAAAGCGGTTGCTATGTGATTTATATTCGTCTCTTTACATCACTAGGAGTTGAACATTTTTCCGTATGAGAAAAGTATGAAACCAATAAACGAGAATATCCTGTAAATGGTCAATTACATGCATAAAATGTACATTAATAAATTGTGTATTTTAACGAGATCACATCTTTCTGTAATAAATGTTTCTGCTTCTGTTACAGTATACCAGTAGGCAGTGCAAAATTCAGCAAAATAAACAGTTCTTCAGCGGTTATGCTCCAGAAAATTCAGGATAAACATTTTAGTTCTAATGTAAATATCTTTAATATACATTATTTTAATATTAAATCGTTAGAGCTATCTTTGAGAAAATCAAAATATTCTATATACTTTTTTTTTTCATGTAAAGATTAGTTTGAAGTAGGCAGGGGGAAGTTACCTCAAACGTTTCGTGTCGCATCTTTGGAATATACTAAACTTAAGTATTAAGTTTGGTATTTTACCTACTTTTCGTGTTTTTAATGTACCTTTTTGGATACTGGGGATTCTAAAACGTATACTTCTGGTGAAATCCTGTATCAACTTTTTGAGTATAGTGCATTACCTACTCTACCTAGTACTATATACTATGTAGATATATTAAGAGTCTACGTGTTTGTGTTGTGTGTGTACAAGTTTATGGTCTTTTTGCAATAGAAATAAACTTCAGGAGCCAAAGACTTTATTAAACACAGAATTATATAAAAGGAATTGCTTTTTTAATATTTCTTCCTTTATTTAATTTTTAGTTTAATCTATATGGATAGACACTTTAAATTTTCGTTCATCTTGGGGATTTTGATAGCAACAGCGTTTTGGTAGCTAAACTGCGGGGTTTCTTAACTTTAGTTGTTCCAGTATGATACTATTAAATATACACACATTTACCCCACATTCAGAATCTGTGGGGAATAGGGAATACTTCTTGTTAAACAAAATTTTCCCTGTCCCAACCGGGAATGAAACCCGAGATCTTTGGGTTGACAACACCGCACTTCCTCTGCGCTGTGATGTCCCTCAAATATATTTAAAATTAACATTCGTGTTTTAAACTACAGTGTGTACTACCTAATTCGTGCTCTATTATAACGTATGAGACTGGCGGTCTCGGATTCTATTGCCGGTGACCTCTGATCATTGTGTTTTCGTGGTTTGCCCGTGTCGGTAGGTGCTAGGGTATTTCATCTACCGATGCTGTATTTATTGTTCGTTATTTTCTGTGCTTGTCGTTTTCTTTGTTTCAAGTCCAGGTGACGATAGTTGTGCTTTGTGTGAAGGTTTCTGCTTGGCGTCAGCCCTCCTCGGTCTGCGGCTTCCATTAAGGGACCCTGAGGGCTAGAGGCTTGTTAGAACGCCTTCGGATACTTCAATCTGGACGATAGCACAAGCCATCTCCTGGTTCTAGTCGCCCTTTGGGTTCTCAGCCTTCCCTCCTAGGGTCGTGCTCAAAGCATAAAGGGAAACTTTAGTCTGCATGGGGAGTTCTGCTGCGATTTTTGGGGCCCCCATGTTATATACACCCATGTCTGTTTCAAATGCGCTACGTTAAATGTACTGTACATATAACACAATATTTAATAGTATATTATGCAACGAGAGTATAATATAAGTAATCAGATATGAGTGTGTTTATGAAACAAGCTCCGTTTCACAATTTTCATAAAGCGTCTTAACTGCCATTATCGTCAACTTTCTTACGACTGCTTATAGCCAACGCGTGTCTAAGTTTAAAATATATGTAAATGCTTTTTTATGTTCTATACTTGCTTGAATGAAAGAGACGGTAGGGTCGTGGTATTCCTGCCGACGTGTAAGTATTTATTTTATGTGTATTTTGATTTGCTCCAAGCCATGCATGTTGTATACAATTTCTCGTACTTGATATTGATTTTAGTACCAATAAGTTTTTGCTCACATCCTGTGTCTTTGCAGACATTTTT
Source organism: Hymenopus coronatus (assembly GCA_030762935.1). Taxonomy (NCBI): domain Eukaryota; kingdom Metazoa; phylum Arthropoda; class Insecta; order Mantodea; family Hymenopodidae; genus Hymenopus; species Hymenopus coronatus. The sequence continues at coordinate 9,190,578 of CM060890.1, read as the reverse complement.
GGCATTGTAGGTTGCGTCTTACTGTTATTCAACATTTTTATTTTTTTATATTCGCCCTAGTTGTTCTTCATGTGAATATAGGAGAATAATTGCCAGTTGCGCTTTCAACAGTTTGTGCCTGGTAGCGTTACCAGATGTGCGCAGACGCGAAAGTGTTAACTGTTACATGTTGAGTTTCTGATTGGTAGAAACATAAAGAAATGTACTTTAATGAAGTCCATAAAAGTGCACTTACCATGGCTGTGCAGGTGCATGGGCGAACATAAAAGTGATTTTCTATTTTATAAACTATTCAAATGTTGATTTGTGTTTACTAAGGTTTCAAATATGTCTTCATTTTAAACGCGAACTCATTTACAACATATTATAGTAAGTGAAGTTTTGTGAATGCTAAAAGGGTAAACTGATCACCTCCATTTTATTACAGTCCTACGCAGTTAATATACTCCCGTTTGAATAGTTGAAGTTTATGATGCATTAGTACAAAATTATAAATCTACATTATATAATATGATGTAGATTGTAATTTATTTGTTAGCATAACACTATTTATGTTAAATTTGTCTACAAATCCTTCACCCCTCTTCTGTGCACGTTTCTAAATTACTCTGAGACCATGGTTAAGACACCTTAACATATTTGCTTATCCTTCAAACCCACAGACATTCTGTTGTATTTGTGTAGTCGCAATTTGTGGGCAATGAATGCGCACTAATAACTTTAATAAACCTAAATAACATTATATCATACATTTAATTAATAAAACGTAAAAGTAATTACATAAATATCCATACAAATCAGGCGTCACAAACGCGCTTAATTTTATGCCAAAGCAAGCAAGCCTGCTCCGTGCATGTAGTGCGTAAACACATAACAGTAGCGGTTGCCTCGTGTGTCAGTTTATAATGTCGGGAACAGAAAGAAAGCCAACTTGTAAGTTTATGCCTACCTAAGGGGAACTTTTCTTATTTATAGAAAATGGCGAAATAAGTGTTTAGTTTGAGGCAAAGGTCTCCATTCATAATCATTATAGTATACATGCAAGTGAGTGCGGCATTTACGGAGGAGAAGTTGTCTTCAAATTATTTTCAATACCAAATGAATACCAAGAAGTCAGTTTTTATTCACATCTATAAAATATGTGAATTTTGTTACCCATTAATTAATTAGATATATAATTAACCTTTTTAATGGCAGGAATGCAATGTGATTATAACGATATTTACCAAATGAAGGAGCTTGTTCTATTATTATGTTACTACTGAACTAATACTCATTATTTTCTGCATTTATTTTTAGGTTACGATAAAGTTACTACCAGTCCTACGAAAATATGTGTATATTCATATCTTGAGTACAAATACTTATAGTAGACATTTCTTTTACGAATCCTGCACATACAATATGTATTTTAACCTATGAATGGTGTATTAAAGTTTGCCACAGCACAGAAGAAATTATCTTTTCTTGCTACATGCCCGGTAGGTCACACAGTGCACAATAAATGTAAACAAAAAAAAAAAAAAGATGATTCGCATGAGCATTGAACAGATTGGCTCTCTTTGCTTTATTCATACGCTAACTAGTTTGTGGCCCCTGTTATAAATCATTGAGTTCATTTGCAAAGCAAAGCGTAACGAAGATAACATCGAACATCGACATAATCGAAACTGTGTTTGGCACAAAAATATTTATACAAAATACCCACAGGCACATATAGATACACACCTCTGCATAGACAAATGAACCCGAATCAAAGATAAATGTTCGGATGCTCTTCTAGCGAAAAGAAAGTAACATGCAATCTTGTTTGTAGCTACTTATAGTAAACAGTTATCAATGTTAATCTTTCATACAAGCCATGGAGTGGCAGAAACAGCCTAAAAAGTGTAATTCCGTGGCAGGGATTTGAGCGCGAATCTTTCGCTTTAGAATTAAAGTTAGTTTTAGGATATTTAAAATGTTATATAATGTAATGAAAGCTAATGTTCTTAATTACTTTCTCTAGCCCGGATATACAATGTGCATAGGGATAGAGAAGTTATTGTATTCCATCAAAAATTCAGAGAATTCTTCGGATATACATATTTTGAGACACCCCTCCCGAATCCAAAAAGGAGATTTTCAAGAAAATCCCCCATCCCCAACTAGCCAAGACATGGAGACATTTATTTAAGACATTTTTATGACAAACGAAAAGTATTTCGTGAATTTTCTGGGAATAGCCTCAGAAGAGTTCTTCATTCTGAAGACCTGTGTATAGGTAACTGGTAAACTGAAAGAGATAGACAGAAACTTACAACAGAAGAAATGCAGATCTCAGTAAAAGGCACACTTTATCTCATACATATACATATTTTGGTAGAGTAACTATTTTCGAGTTATTGACTTCAGGTTTAAGGTATTAAACTATTCTCAAAACGAAGCCATCTTTCTAATTGGCTCTCTTTTGTTTACCACTAGCAAGGAAAAAGAACGAATTTCAATTGGTTCACTTAGTGACCGGCCTTTATAAGCTCTGACTATCGATTTAGCCTAGTGCATTCCCTTATTTGCCTTCTACTTATAAAGAAGCAAGTAATAAGACAATGTAATACGACAATTTGATTAACATGGCGAGGATGAAAGATTAATGTTTTGTAAGGAACGATGTGAATGAAATACATCACTTATTTTAAAATATTTCAATAATCAAGAGTAGTATTTACTTACAGGCTTCATATTTGTTAGCAATTTCGTACTTAATATACTTCTTATGTGCCATATTATAGAAATAATTGCAATTTCTCAGTTGTATATACCTATTTAAAAATATAGCCGTTGTTTTAAGGCACAAATAGAACCCTGTAAATAAAAAATGTTTTTAAGATGTGGATTAAATTTCGTAAAAAGCGGACACCATGATTTTTGTTCTTGTTTCTGTTTAATTTAGCTTTTTACAGAATTGTGTATTATTTATTTTGTACAGCCTAAGACATCTTGAGTGGATTAACGGACTGTATGTGAGAGACAGACTTTAATTTTGAAATCACCTCTCTAGGAAAGTCGATTTGCAAGCCTATGGAGACAGATCTCTCTTAGCGTGCCGGGAAATCCCCATTCACAAGCTCGCCTTCCGCGTAATCACCTCTCTAGGAAAGTCGATTTGCAAGCCTATGGAGACAGATCTCTCTTAGCGTGCCGGTTTAGTGGTGCCGGGAAATCCCCATTCACAAGCTCGCCTTCCGCGTAAGCACCTCTCTAGGAAAGTCGATTTGCAAGCCTATGGAGACAGATCTCTCTTAGCGTGTCGGGAAATCCCCATTCACAAGCTCGCCTTCCGCGTAAGCACCTCTCTAGGAAAGTCGATTTGCAAGCCTATGGAGACAGATCTCTCTTAGCGTGTCGGGAAATCCCCATTCACAAGCTCGCCTTCCGCGTAATCACCTCTCTAGGAAAGTCGATTTGCAAGCCTATGGAGACAGATCTCTCTTAGCGTGCCGGTTTAGTGGTGCCAGGAAATCCCCATTCACAAGCTCGCCTTCCGCGTAAGCACCTCTCTAGGAAAGTCGATTTGCAAGCCTATGGAGACAGATCTCTCTTAGCGTGTCGGGAAATCCCCATTCACAAGCTCGCCTTCCGCGTAAGCACCTCTCTAGGAAAGTCGATTTGCAAGTCTATGGAGACAGATCTCTCTTAGCGTGTCGGGAAATCCCCATTCACAAGCTCGCCTTCCGCGTAAGCACCTCTCTAGGAAAGTCGATTTGCAAGCTATGGAGACAGATCTCTCTTAGCGTGTCGGGAAATCCCCATTCACAAGCTCGCCTTCCGCGTAAGCACCTCTCTAGGAAAGTCGATTTGCAAGCCTATGGAGACAGATCTCTCTTAGCGTGTCGGGAAATCCCCATTCACAAGCTCGCCTTCCGCGTAAGCACCTCTCTAGGAAAGTCGATTTGCAAGCTATGGAGACAGATCTCTCTTAGCGTGCCGGGAAATCCCCATTCACAAGCTCGCCTTCCGCGTAAGCACCTCTCTCAATAGGACTTTAGAGGCAAGAGACTTTTATCCCTTTCCTCTCTTTGGAAGTGGCTTATACCCACAACATCTCCTTATTGCAAACTTTCTCAAATGTACGTATGCCAATATTTCAATTACTAATTTAAAATATTTTTTTAGAATATTATCCTCCATTGTCATGTATGCTTCTTATTGTAATTTACGATAATTTATTATGCGAATATGAATTACAAGCAAACTCACAATAACATCAGAATTAGACATCATTGGGTGCCCAAAACCTTTTTCGTTTTCTGTTTAGCGTCCTATAAACCGAGCAGGATGATACACGACTTTTCGTCTGTCGCGCGATTTGGGAGGTCGCAGGTTCCAACCCGGCCGCCGTATCCTGACCCATGGGTTTTTTAGGAGTTTCCCGGGGTCGGCAGAATAATGTAATCCACCACCGTCGGCCGGGACTCGCTTTCGTGTTTGAGGGTCCCTCTGGAAGTTTACCTCGAGCTCGGGGCGCATGTGCAGGGTCTGCAGTGACCTCGGAAGCGCTTTAACCGTAGTCGTAAAGGTGTGTTCCCTTAAGAGCGTTTCAGCGCGGCGATGGCAATTTGACCACTACCTGATTTCCTAGAAGGCGTGAGATAGGAGTTTGCTGCGGCGATGCTTGCGTACAACATAGAAAAAGGTAAGAGTTTCTCGCAAAGCTGTGCCGAATAAAGGAAACCAAGACAAAATATTATATAATCTCGGCTGAAGAGGCACATTTCCCTAAATAACCCTGATAAATCAAATACCTAAATACCTCGATTGATAGAGTCGCTGCAAAACGTCAGCAATGGACGTTCTTTTAGTGGAATATGATGCTCTTATTTGTTCCTAAGCGATAAAAGTATTAAAAAAAAACGTAAATCCACTGCAAACGGCAATTTACTGCATTTGAAGGTTTCAGCGCTGTATTTTTCAAATTTTAATAACAAAAGGATTTAAAATGTGGTAAATGATATATAGAATTGTTAAAAATAACAATTCTCTTAACTTCATAAAATATAAAAAATTTAATTATAACAAGTATATTACTTTTATTAATTTAACAGTTCGACTTTACTATGAATGAAATCAATGATCCCTGCTGGTGGATCTAAGACAATGGGTTAATTTTTGTGCACATTAGTGCGTGTTATGTAATTGGTACTTTTCAAAATTTAGAATTGTTTATTAATTTATTTATTTTATGCGTGATTAAGTTACGACGGTTTTGTTCGTGACACATTTGATTTTGCAGTAGCCTCATGGTATTTCCTCCGTGTCTGTTTAGCTTTGCGCCAAGCAGACGGTGCTGTTTTTTCACCATATTGTGTTCTCAGACGTTATACTAGTCACATGTCTTATACACCGTACTACATTGCTCCGCGAAAAGCAGATGGCGCTAGGGTTCCTTCTGGTCTAACTGCTTAACTAGTTGTGGATAGATGGCAAAGTAATCACAATGATCGTCTATTTTTCATTTTTAGTGTTTGTTTAGAATGAAGGTAGAACTTTTGTTCGTAGTATTAAATATTCAATCTGGTATTTACATTGGGGACTGAGGCCCATGAGATATGAACTGCGGACCTCCCGAATTGAGGCCCACAGACATTAAAGCTTATTAATCCTGCATGGTTACTTTCAAATTTGTTCTTCAAGGAACTTGATAATCATACATCCCTTTGTACTCTTTTTGTGCCAACCAAGAATCTGGCTCGCTTACTCTCCGGAACGTAAGAGCCCAGGCGAAGCGGATAACGAACTTGCTGCCGAAATAATCTATATTCACGTGGTAGCATCCTCTCCTGTTTGTATATCTAACTTCACTCTGGCAGTAAGGTGACCCACAAACGACCCTAATTAAAACTACTGTACATAAAGCATAACTTTTTAAAAGCTTTGTAACGCACAATAATACGAAGTATTCATAAATGGAGTTTATACTAGCATATTCAATGTACAAGCTTTCTATAATGCACTCTCAAGTGTTATTTATTTGTATTGATATATTCTTTTAATTATTTATATATTAATGATACATGTGCGTATTAATTTATTTATTATGTATTTACTTTTTATTCAACACATATAATTTGTGTTGGTATTCTGTTGGACAGAAACATGAACTTTTCATGCACAAACTTTCCATGTGTACATTTTAAAAGATTGCAATATTACCACACACATTTTATACGATAGTAGTTTTACGTAGTAAGATGTACCTTCACGATTGCAACCTACAATATTAACTACTATATTTTTTGACAAAAATGTTGAGGTGTAAGAAAGTGAACATTTTACATAGCACATAGCTTCAATGCTTTTCATGGCATGGTTTGCATACACCACAAAATTGCTGTAGTTCTATACCTTGGGCAATATTTATATTTTGAGTCTAATAATGAATACAGAAATTGTAATTGAAAATTGTTGTATTCTTTCTTGAAATATTCCCCTTTGTGGTCAACACACATTTGCATGCGTACGACAATTTGCCATCATTTCTTCCAATCTGGTTGAGACACCTCCAAAATATAGTTTTTAAAATACCTTCAAAATATAGTTTTTGAACCCATTAACGGCTTCTTCTGTAGACGAAAACCGTTGTCCGTGCATTTTATTCTTGACTTTCTGTAAGAAAAAAAAAAAAAAAGTTATTGGGTGCCAAATCTGCACTGAACGGCGGATGAATCATTAATTCGATTGTTTGAGTGTTCACATATTGGGTTGTTAGACAAGATGTGTAAGCGCTCGCATTGTCTTGATGAACGAATCGACGGCACTTGTTGTTTTCCCTATTTCACCGAAGACTTCTGGCAAACAAATGGTTGTGCACCATTCGCAGTTGCCACATAACCAGATTATCTGAAAAACAGGCCACCATTTGTTTCGAAGTGCTTTGAGTGCGAACAATGTTTTCTGTATTTAGTTCGTTTTGAAACACCCATACAGTTGACTACTGTTTATGTTCCAGCTCATGTGCATAGATCCATGATTCGCCGCCTGTTGCAATGTGATATACGCCATTCGAAGCTCTACCTTTGTATTTCTTGAGCACTTGCAAGTAACGATCAACATGAGCATCCTTTTGATATTGTGTCAAATTATATGGCTTCCAACTGCAGAAAACCTGTATCAAATTATATGGCTTCCAACGGGAGAAACCCTTTTTTCTCGATCATGCAAAAATTTATATAGATGTTAGTGGAACCAATACCCAGGGTTGCCTCTACCTCACAGTGTGTGGCATGACGATCTTGCACTATTAGGTTTTGCAAAGCATCAACGTTTTCTGACACAACAAGTGATTATGGACGCCTTCATAAATTTCGTTAATGAACGAACGACGGTCACGATTGAATTCGTTATACCAGCGTTTCAAAGTGGCAAAGTATGGAGCTTTATCGTCAAATGTATTCTTAAGTTGATTAATGCACTATCTTTTGATAATCCACGTTTAAAATAATAATAATCATCGTGCGAATCTATTCACGAGTTAATTCCATCTTTTCGCTGAGACACAATTTTAGAGTATCTGTAAATAACACAAAAAATGCTCTATTGGCCAAATAACTGGTCATCACTCTGATTAAGGTTAACAAAACACCAGATGGCACCTACAGCAACCAAAGTTGCCAAGCCCAAAAACATAAATAGTGGCTCTCGTATTTCATTTATTCTGAATGCTCAAGTTCGAATATTTGTCTCTGACTAGACATTTAAAAATCGGTTGAGTTCAGTTCATAATACTTTTTGCCTATTCTCTAACAAATTATTAATACAAAACTTATTTCTTTATGTAATGAATACTAATCAAGATCAGCAGGTACAACAAAAATAGATTCCGCCTCTCATTCAAGAGGTCGCGAGTTCAATCTTCATTTATTGTGAGTTACCCGAATAAGGTTTTAAGATTTTTTTATCGGATTTTTATCCTGTTCTGAAAAGACGAATGTCTAGTAACTTACAGCTCCATTCAACTCCGAGATCATTTGAGTATCATTCCCCTGATGTTACTCTCTGTCCGATATGACCAACCAGGTGTTAAACGAGTTAAGCTGTAAAAATATAGAATATACAGACTAAAGCGATGGTCAGCTTATCACTGAAGTGATGACGTTGAAATTCCGTTTTGTTGCTTGACGAATAACGAACAACAATCAAGAAAAGTTTTAAAATATCGAAGTTGAAACCAATAAGCAGAAAATTGCCGTAATGGCTAATTTAAAAAATATATAGGATAAAAATTAATTGATTTAACGAGATCTACATTTTTAGGTGTAATAGGTCTTTGTCTATCTGTTACGGTTTACCAGCTGTGCAAAAGTCATCCAGTATATACAGTTTATTTGGATGATACTTTAATCAAAATTGTTTGAGCCCTTTTTGAGAAAATCAAAAGTTCCGAAAAAAAGCCATGCAAACTGTTGCTTGCGGGGTTGAGGGGATCTCTTGAGAATCTTTGTTGCCATTCTTAGAAGATGCTTAGCTCATATATCAAGTTTGATATTTTTCCGACATTTCGTTTCTGAGTTATGCCCTTTTACACACACGTAACTTTTAATCATTTTTCTCGTTCTTCTGGGGATCCTAAAACGATTAGTTCCAGTGAAATCTCGACATCGAAAATGTGGGTGGAAAGTAATAGCTTCTCTACCTGTATCCTACGAAGTAGAGAAAGTAAAAATATATAAGTTGGTACAAGCTTATGTTGACTCTTTGCTGACATGAATGTCACCAACTAATTGTTCTTACTGACTGATAGAAAGCTTCGACTTCTCCTCTCGTACTTCCTTTAACATATAAAACAATGTTAGTGTTTTGATTTTGGAATAGTTTACTCTTGGCACCTTGATTTTCTTTAATCTAATGCTACTTTTCGTTTTGCTTTATCGCTAACATTCATGCTCTCGTTCACTCTTTTAGACTGCAGACCTTAAAAAGACCATTGCACTTTCCAGCCAGGACTTTAATCTTGAACCCTTAGACTTGGATATTAGTACGTTTAACACCAGATCACAGAAGTGGTTGACGTAAACGATTTAGGTTATTTTCTTGTAAAGTTAGAAGTTATAACAAACTCAGCAAATATGTCTAAAATACAGGTCATGAGTAATTCTTTACCTCCAAAGTTCATGAAACAAAATCAACATAAAAGACTTGTCCGCTCTTACCGACTTTCCTCTTTATTTTTGCACATCCTACTTCTATGAGGTGACATTCCGAAAATTATCTATGACCATCTTGAAAACGCTTTCCTCTATTTTAAAATTGTCTTTAAATGAGTTATAAGTACAGTTTTAGCTTTAACATCTAACAAGAATTTTACTAATATGTTGCGGATTTGTTTTCCGCACCAAAGAGTTTTTTCTAATGCCATTTACCATGCTACAATATGTTAGATCTCTGATAGCAGATATATTTGTTTTTTACACATGTAGTTTATTAGTACTTTACTTCAAACTATATTTTGAAAACATGAACCAGTATGTACAACTGTGAATGGTCTTCTACTAAAGTAAGTGTAAATTCATAAATGAAGAATATATAATAAAATTATATAATGGCGTAATATAAACAGGTGTTAGAGGCACCCTGCAACGTTATGATTTGAATGGCAATTTGTAACGTTTTTGCATTTCCATACCCTGGTTAGCCACTCCTAAAAATACTGAAGTCTTTTAATCTCGTCGCTTGTGGCAAGATCTTTAATCTCAGTCGATTAGCATCAGAGAGGACGCTAAGAAATGATCGCATAATATAAATAATACCACATGATTTCCTCTACCAGAATAAACAATGTTTTCTTTTATAACTCTTATAATGTTCACGTGGATGGCGTATTTTACATACATCAATCACTTAAACCATTATTTTAATGATTATACTCGTGCGAAAAGAAGGTCCCTGCGATGTGCATACATAAGCACGGATCGGCGGGCACATTCAACAGGAAGTATCATTCAGCGATGGCTTTCCTCCCATTACCCAGCATTCCGTACCTAAACCATCTAAGCATCTTTTCCAAATAAATTGGCTAATATAATATTTATTTTACTATTTAACTATAGAATGTGACACAACAATATTCACAAAAATACACAATCTATGCACATTATACATTTTCACAAGATTCTTTTTCTAATTGGTTGCTATTGAAAATATGCAACGCTTTTTGGATTGACTTTGTAAGATGTGGCGTCAGTTCCACATACACAAATCACACATTGAAATTAAACATTTTCCTACTACATAACACTAAGCTTTGCTTTCGGCTTCTTAATATCGTCTCAAGCCACAAACCTGTGGGAAATATAGGGAATACAGAGAGGTTCATTTTGTTGAGGAACATATATAATAAAACTTCCTATGTAGTAAAATCGGAACGTTAAACTCTATCAAAAGAAAAAGAAAAAAAACTTCAAAACGTCGTTTATGTGTTCTACGTATCAGCCAAGATACTTGTCTGGGCACGAAGACAATGTTCATACATGAACAAAGGCAATTGTACAACACATAGTGACAATTTCATTCAATTACATATTCTGACGGTTATATGTGCGTTGTATGCGTTCAAAAATCCAACTCTTTGCTGCAAGGTATCCTCGATACCATCACAGTAATGCATCTGGCTCTGCCGAGCATTACTCGAATTTGTTTCATGTCGAAAAAAACCATCACTTATTCCGAATATGTGGGACAACTCATACATACATAAAGCTACTCGTCCAATACATCGTTACCCAAAGCTGGCCACAAAATGCTCGTCCAATACATCGTTACCCAAAGCTGGCCACACAATGCTCGTCCAATATATCGTTACCCAAAGCTAGCCACACAATGCTCGTCCAATACATCGTTACCCAAAGCTGGCCACACAATGCCCGTCCAATACATCGTTACCCAAAGCTGGCCACAAAATGCTCGTCCAATACATCGTTACCCAAAGCTGGCCACACAATGCTCGTCCAATACATCGTTACCCAAAGCTGGCCACACAATGCTCGTCCAATATATCGTTACCCAAAGCTGGCCACACAATGCTCGTCCAATACATCGTTACCCAAAGCTGGCCACACAATGCCCGTCCAATACATCGTTACCCAAAGCTGGCCACAAAATGCTCGTCCAATACATCGTTACCCAAAGCTGGCCACACAATGCTCGTCCAATACATCGTTACCCAAAGCTGGCCACACAATGCTCGTCCAATATATCGTTACCCAAAGCTGGCCACACAATGCTCGTCCAATACATCGTTACCCAAAGCTGGCCACACAATGCTCGTCCAATATATCGTTACCCAAAGCTGGCCACACAATGCTCGTCCAATACATCGTTACCCAAAGCTGGCCACACAATGCTCGTCCAATACATCGTTACCCAAAGCTGGCCACACAATGCTCGTCCAATATATCGTTACCCAAAGTCGACCTTTAGTTGTGCCGGCACATAAGAACAGAAGAATGCTGGAGCTGCATCATGCAAGTATCATAGGTTTCTAGCAAAACCCAATCCTATAGATCCGGTCTATAGAAATCGGGTAAGCTGCTCAATAATATTGTTGGTGGTAAGCAGTAATTCTAGCAGAATACTCATTGTTGATGTCAAACAGCAATTTGTATGTAGATTTTCATAGTCTAAACGTTACCTTTCCTGTAAACGTAATGTAGCCAATAACAATGATCAACACCTGTATGCAGAAAGCAGCATCAATAGCACTTCAATGAAGACACCGCCGTAGAACTTACATACGATAATCTCGTAATTGTATCCTATACCTTCTGAAGACGGTACACATGTAGGTTGTACTTCTGCTGTACAATCTAAACATACACATAAGTATAAAACAAGAGCCAGATAATGCTTACTGGTTTAAAGTACTCGACTGAACCTCTCAAGCATGTCATCTTCTACCTCCAACATGTTAAGGACGAAGAATTCCGGGACATCGAATCATTGCTGAACTACATTGAGGGCACTTTAGATATCTCCCAGTAGCCTATTGTTTCTCGTAGATGCGATATTCACAACAATTATGACCCTTTTGTATAAACTTTTGTCCTTATCACGTCATCCTGTACACTATACTCACAAGAAATTCCTCATCTTCAAACAGCGTAAAGAATACTATAATATGAACACGTTGAGCAGTGCGCTTATATTAAAATAGCCGTTCTCCGAGGGAGAAGTGCGATGGAATGTCACACTGAATTAGTGGAAGCTCTTGGAAATAGTGCCCTAGCATACCGTGCAGTAGTACGGTGGGTAGGATAGTTTCAGCAAGGACGTGTGTCAACCAGTGACGAGCAACGTACGGGACGACCTATCAGTGTGCGGACCGACGTGGCACGTGCTGTCATCGGGATGAAGACACGCGATGGATGCTACTGGAGTTAGAGAGGGCAAGTGGCATCGAGTCCACAGGATATTGCGTAATAAGCTGCAACTACGCAAAATCGCATCGCGGTGGGTACCGCATACACTGACGGAAGTTCAAAGGTGGGTGCGCTATGCAATATGCTCCGACCACCTTGCACGCTGGCAACAGGTTGGCGATGAATTCTTATCATGAATAATCGTCATTAATGAATTTTGGGCTAGAGCATACGAACCAAAACTGAAACGTCAGTCCACGGATTGGCGACATGTTGGATCACCAAGGAGGCAGAAGTTCCGTCAAAGTCCCTCCTCAGTCAAATAAATGGTGATCGTCACGTGTGACGTCAGGGGTGTCATTGTTTACCACTTTGTTCCACATGGCAGAATAGTGACCGAATAGTACTACAGGGACTTCCTGGTGCGACAGGTCGAAGTGGAGTTCGGCAGAAACGTCCGGATTTTGTGGACAGTGCTCTAATTCGACAATGCAAAGCCACATAAGTAGAGTGTGTAGGGCAGCTTCTGCGACGTTGGGAATGGGAAGAATTACAGCACCCACCGTACTCTCCCGATATTTTGCCCTGTGATTTTTATCTCATTCGAAAGATTAAGGAACTACTACGTGGTAGGCGGTTTGCAACACGAGAGGACATTGCTGATGGTGTGCGCAAACAGATGACCCGATTCACACATGGCACGGCAAATGCTGCAGCAGATGGTATTCAGTGCCTTCAACATCGTTGACAGCATGTGGCGACAGTAGCAGGGGACTACTGTGAGGGTCTTAGGCCCAGGTTTGTCATGACAACTGTATGTGTATTGTGTTGTCATTCTTTTGCACCGTGAAGGCCATATTGCCCTGTATACTACCGTAATAATTTAGTGTGTTACGATATTCAGTGCATTTCATTGTCCACCCCAGCAGTTAACACCTTGTCCTTTCGTCTGTATGTGTCACATTTTCCAACCGGACTGGTATCTCCAAGAAGATAAATAGTTGCCATGACTTTTGCCCTAACCCTCGTATATATATATATATATGAATTTTTCATAAACGCCTGATATGGAAATATACATGCTTTCGTGATCAACTGGCCTTACTGCCCGCTCGTTTGCTCTCTGTTCCCTTTTTCCTTCATTAGATAGACATCTGTAGGGTCCATCGATTTTTGGTTGCAGCCTGTATGTGGTGAAATGCTTGTTCCGGAATAATGCTTAGGGTAGAAACCGGTCACATATAAATCCACTAAAAGGCAGCTCATAACAGTTGTGCCTTTTTACCTTATGTACGCAATTACTTTTCATTTGTTTATTTGCATCTTTAGTTAACATTTTGCATTTCTTATATAACAGATGTCACAAAAGTGCCCCAGATGAAATGGTACACAATGTAGATTTCTATTCCTATTTGTAACTGAAGGGTAAAAAGCGACATAATTAACAAATCCACGGCCTTCAATAACTGCTCTTGGATTAGTCAGCTTTTACATTTATATTATGAAATGATCCTGAATCATTTTTAGGAATAAAAATATATTAATTACAGAAAATTGTAATGAAAAATAAAATTTATTGTGTTCCATTCACGTCACTTTCTCTAGCTTTTGCATATACAAACTGTTAGTATAAAAGATAGCTATTTTATCTACTTCATGCTAACAAGATAAGCAATAGCACAATCCTTCCTTGTAAGAAAAAGGGAAATAAGAGCATACCTTATTCTAAAGGATAACCAAGTCTTTTAAAAGTTGGTCGCTATGTGAAACAATTGAGATTCGGTTCGCTTAGCGAGGTCTGGTTTGAGAAAAAATAGGTAGTTAAAACTAAAACCAATAACAAGAAATATCTCGAAAAAATTCGGCAAGAAAAATCTGTCTCTATGACATATAATATGTGTTTTAGTGAGATCTGCATTTTTAATGTAGAAAGTTACAGTTTAGCCGTTATGCAAAATTCTGCAAAACTCACCCAAAATAAAGAGGCCCTCAGAGGCTCTTCCCAGAAAATTCAAAACATAAATTTTATTTGAGATGTAAATATCTTCAATATGTGGTATTTTTATCAAAATTACTAAAGCCATTTTTGAGAAAAAAATATTTTGAAGAAAAAAAAATGCAATATAAAAGTTAGTTTGTGTGGAGTTTTTTCCTTGAAAATCTTCGCAACCTTGAAAGTTACTAAACATAAATACCAAGTTCATTATTTAACATCTTTTCACATACACACTCACAAACACACTCACACCGGACAAAGGGGACTTCAAAAATATATTTCCGGTGAAACCTCGACATGTAATTTTGGATGGAATGCAATACCTTCTCTAGCTTCTATGTACATTATATGTGCATATGTGCTACAGAAAATAATAATTAGGAGACAAATATTTTAAGATCAACAAAAATTCACTTAAATAAAATATGTAAATACGCTATGCATGCAACTGAGCCCTGCACAAGACATGCCATAACCCAAATAGTTCCAAACAAATGTTGCTTTTCACACTATGTACCTGATACTCTAGTAAGCAATATTCATCAAACTACTAGAAAGAATCTGATGTGTTCCATCCATATGACTTTCTCTACATCACTGCAAAAAATTATTCTTAAAAATTTATGCTTCCTTTTACTTCATGGTAATCGAGAAAAAATTAGGAGAAGTATCTTATTACTTGCTTTCTTGTAAGAAGAAGGGAAATAAGGGCGAAGCATAGGCTAAAGTATCAGTATAAAGATGGTTGCTATGTGACTGAAGTTTAAAATTCCCAAATGACAAACATTTTTCAAAAGTATTTTAAAGTTGAAACCAATAACAAGCAATATCTCAAAAAACGATCCACTCCACGAAAAAAATTTATATAACATAAATTTGGTGTTTTAACGAGTTCTACTTTTTCTGTTAAGGGAGTTTCTGTCTATCTCTTACGGTTTACCCGCAATGCAAAATGCCGTAAAATTCATCCAGAATAGTCTTCAGAGGCTATTCCCAGAAAATTCAAGATATACATTTTATTTGTCATGGTAAATATCTTTAGTACACAATATTTTAATCAAAATTATCAGAGGCGTTTTTGACTAGATCAAAATTTGAGAAAAATGTCCATGTAAAGGGTAATTGGGGTGGGGAGATTTTCTTGAATATCTTCGTGCCTCATTCTTGGAAGATACTGAAGTTATACCAACTTGGATATTTAACGAAGCTTTCGTTTTTTAGATATGCTGGCCACACACACACTCACATATACACACGGACCTTTTTCCAAAAGTGCTTTTTTGGAATTCGGGAGATACGAAACATGTATTTCCGGTGAAATCTCATTCGGTTTTTAACAGGAAAGTTAGTGTTTGCAAAATATACAGATATGAAGATCTCTTATTTTAATTACCGGTTGCCAAAGTTTAAGTCATGTATAAAAATTCAACTTTCTCAACATCTCTATTACAAATTATTGTTAAAAAGCTTATGCATATATTTACTTTATGCTAATCGAAAAAAAATACCTGAAATAGTCTTATTACTTGCTTCCTTGTAAGTAGAAGCGAAATAGGGGAGTACCATATGTTAAAGTAGTAGTCAAAAGTTTGTTGCTGTGTGGCTGAAGTTTCTTTGTTTGTATGGACAGGAGTTGACAAATTTCCATATGAGAAAAATATAAGTTTTTCAAAGCTGAAACCAAAAACAAGGAATAACTAAAGACGATGAACTCCACTAAAATATGTATATAACATAAATTGTGTATTTTGACGTGTTCTAAATTTGTTGTGTGGTAAATTTTTTCCATCTCTTACGGTTTAGCAGCTAGGCAAAATTTCGTAAAATTGATCCAGAATAAAGAAATCTTCAGAGGCTATTCCTAGAAAGTTCAAGATATATATTTTATTTGGCAGGTAAATATCTTTAATATACGATATTTTAATCAAAATCGTTACAGCCATTTTTAAGAAAATCATAATTTTCGAAAAAAACTTCCATGTAAAGGGTAGTAGGGGGTGGGGATATTTTCTTGAAAATCTTGATGTCGCATCCTGGAAGATACCAAATTTAAATACCAAGTTTGGTGTTCAACGATCTTTTCGTTTTATAGCTATGCTGTTCACAGACACACACAGAGACACAGACACATACACATAAGCACGCACACGGACATTTTTCCAAAAATGCTTTTTGGGATTCAGAGGGACCCAAAACGTGTATTTACGGCGAACTCTAGATATCAAATTTTTGGATGTAATGCAATACCTTCTCTATACACTATGTACTATGTACATAGTACGGGTACTATGGATTTTTTTCGGGTGTAAAAATCCTTAACATGGCTTCCTTCGGAGGGGAAGTAAAGTCGTTGGTCCCGTGTCGTAGATTTACGGCACGTAAAAGAACCTCAAGCTTCATAGAGGGGCCTCTGAGCAAAATTAATCGGTCTTTCACGCCGAATTTAGAAGGGACGCTGAGAGCCACAGAAGTTAAAGTGCGTCCATAAATAACACGCCATTTCCATGTTTTTGAAAGTGAAAAAGCGAAATATTCTCATAAATTACGTAGCATGATTTAAACTAGGTCTTGAGATAAGAAATGTTTATGGTGTTAACATAGGCATCTGAATTTTGTTACTATAAAGTTCAATTATTTGCATCAATCGTCATCCAGTCGGCAACCGGATTCATACACATTACAATGGTAAAGGCATTTGGTATGCGTTCTTAAATATGAAACCTTCAAAATGCTATAAGAACAACTTTTAAAAATAGGGTTATAAAACTCTTTTGTAAGATACTTCAGGAACACATTTCCATTCGGTTTACATCACAATATATCCAAGACACTCCTGTTTGTTGAAACTAGACTTTAGCGCCTGATATGTTTATTGGATCTGCAGAATGTGGCTGTGAGAACTTAAAATACTCGATTTGGGGAGGAAACGAAACGCACACGCAAAATTTCAATTGCTAGATTTGCCTTCAAGATTCCGCAGGTAAATTTTATTCTTTCATAATAAGGAATCAGAAATTTAATCGATTATAGTTTTATATTATGACTTCACAGAAATATTTCATAGTAGATTTATCCGACAACACGTGATGTTACAAACAACTACCTACTTAGACGAATCAGGTGGCTCAGGCGTTTCGTCTGGGAGGCATTCGAGAGGTCGAGATAGATTTCCTGCGGCCGGCTTCTCCGACCAATTGGTATTTCGTGGGTTTAACCGGTCAATAGGCGAATGCTGGAGAATACTGTTCACTCCCCGAACTTCCTGTCCCCTCATTTCATTCCAGTCGATCTCTTTTAGGGTAGCAGGTGTCGACGAGGACAGTGGCAAGGCGTCATTTCATGGAGGCGACTGCGCTCTGGATGGAGTTAGTGGTTTTCTGCATGATTAGCCACGGGCTCCTCACGCTCCCCACGTCGAGATGAACTGCTTGTGAAGTGTTAGGGACCCTTGTTCGAATGTCGTCCGCCCTAAGAAATTACACTCATCTCATCCTTCCTCCAGGGGTCTGACGTACAATAAGCTCATGACTGCTGTATGGAATACCCCTCCGTAATGCACACACACACACACACACACACACACACACTCACTCACTCACACACATACACTACCTAATTTTCTTTCGTTTTGAGTTTTTGAATGCCTGCATTTTTGTTTATTCTGGTAATTTTAAATATATTTTATGTAAAATAATGTTTCGTTGCTATGATATTATATTCTATTCAGGCTACAATATACTTCAATGTATTTGATTTAATTAGACTTTTTGTATATGGCAAATAATGAAATGAAGTTAATGGAAATGGAAATGCTAATAACAGTAAACACCGATGACACTAGATTGCGCTGGAGTTGCTATACATTTGTTTCTTAATAAGACTTTAGTTTTAAATTCTGTAACCTATTTCTGTTGTCTTCATATACCAGATTCCATCCTTTTGGATTTGTTACCGACAAATTTACCACAAATCCATTCCCGCACTACCACGCTTGTCCAATCAGTTATTCATTCCTATAATGAATAATTCATTCTCATCAACATTCATGTATTAATCGTTCGTTTGCTAACGGCATGGTTCAATCATCCAGTAAATCACTTAATGATGAATTACAGACAATTTATTCACTTATTGAATGCTTTATAAATAATTTTTACAATTTGCTGTTTGCGTTTTTATTTTCCGTAGATTATCTCGCGGTTTAATTTATTTAGGGCTTTGCTTTGTTTTCATTAATGCAACTTTAATATCGCTCATACTTTTTCAAGCCTCTATAAAAGAGTAACCGCTACGTACATATATTGCCTTTAAAATAACTTCCCTGTAAACTGAATGCTGTCACAAATAAAAGATGAAAAGTAATTTTTTGTAAACTTACATTTTAAGTTGTTTAAAATAGGACAGTACGAAAGTATTGCTACTAATATGCGGACACCACATAATCTTTATTGAAAAAACAAAACAATGGTCATTGTACCACCTAGATCAATCCTACAGAAAATGTAATTCTAGTTACTTTATTGAATGGACTAACATTCTTGGCATTTACCGATGATTTCCCTTTCACTGCGTAAAGAAGCGTTATATAGTGCAACCCGAACGCATCCGACCCGCTGCGCAGTGTTCTTCTACTGTGCACATGGAAACACGATAACATAGATTTGCTATACACAAGGTCACGGTGCTGACTTGTTTTTTCTGTTCTGAAAGAGCAGTGTTGAGCTCACAGTGATGTCATATGGTTGAGTTATTACTAGTATGCTTTATAACTTTGCCCTTTACTTAGTCACAAAGTATATCATGGCTCAGCATCTGTTTTCTACTGTCAAGCATGTTCGTATGAATTTACGAATTTTGAGAATGGACCCTCAATTGTGCACACAATGCCAACATTGACCCATATTTAATATTTTCCGCGAACGAGGCTTGGTTCCACCTTCATTAATATGCGTGTATATGAAATAATCGTTATTGGATCCCTCAGAAACCTAATGTTGTGCATGAAATACCTCTTCATGACGAAAAAATGTGTATATAATGCGCCATTAGCGGAAAAAGAGCTCTCTGAAGTAACTTAAAGCATAAAATGTACAAAACAAACCCCCGCACCCTGGAAGAATTAAAACAAAATATCTGCCAGAAATTGCCAGGATTGTGACGAGTGATGGATAGCTTCCTAATGGACAACAGCGGCGGCCAGTTTCAGCATCTCCTTTAACAACATTGGTAAGTAAAACCTTTAAAAGTAGGTTTAAAAATGTTGACCCGTACCATTCTATGACAACGAGCGCCGAGTACGGGGACAGGCAAAACACAGCGCAGCCGGTTCGGACGATTTTGAATCACCCGGTATAACAGCGCTCGTACTATTAACTAAGAGCAAATTCTATACACTGGAACATTAATATTTCTTCTATTGCTAACATACTATCGCGGCTGACATTATATGTAGCATTTAGACAAATACTTATATGATTATGAAGGCGCTTCTTCCAGACCTCTGATGATGCTTAACACAGTTTTGAGCGAAAGGTCAGGAGCAAATCTTACTTTTAGACCACGGTCTATAGGGCCAGAAGAAATATTTATACAAAGCCTTAAAGGTTTAGAAAAGTATTTAAAAACACCGTAACAATCAAGTTAATTAGTTTCTAGTGATACAAAATAGGGTTCTGCAGGTTTTAGTCGGGCCAAAGAAAAACTAAAACAAAACACTCATTTATTATATTTCTTACAGAATACTTACTTTGTATAACAATGCACTTATTTAAAAGGTTTCCAAACTTATTTATACCTTGAGTACCTGGTCTATGAGCACCACGCCATGAGAATTCGAGAAAATGTCAGCCAGGGCTTCTACTGCAGATTGCTCTATTTATGCTTACACTTATTTATACCTTGAGTACCTGGTCTATGAGCACCACGCCATGAGAATTCGAGAAAATGTCAGCCAGGGCTTCTACTGCAGATTGCTCTATTTATGCTTACACTTATTTATACCTTGAGAACCTAGTCTATAAGCACCACGCCATGAGAATTCGAGAAAATGTCAGCCGGGGCTTCTACTGCAGATTGCTCTATTTATGCTTACACTTATTTATACCTTGAGAACCTAGTCTATGAGCACCACGCCATGAGAATTCGAGAAAATGTCAGCCAGGGCTTCTACTGCAGATTGCTCTATTTATGCTTACACTTATTTATACCTTGAGTACCTGGTCTATGAGCACCACGCCATGAGAATTCGAGAAAATGTCAGCCAGGGCTTCTACTGCAGATTGCTCTATTTATGCTTACACTTATTTATACCTTGAGTACCTAGTCTATGAGCACCACGCCATGAGAATTCGAGAAAATGTCAGCCAGGGCTTCTACGCAGATTGCTCTATTTATGCTTACACTTGCATCACGCGCATGTTGTCATTAATTAATGTTTCATCTCCATTATGACAAATTCGAGAAAATGTCAGCCAGGGCTTCTACTGCAGATTGCTCTATTTATGCTTACACTTGTATCACGCGCATGTTGTCATTAATTCATGTTTCATCTCCATTATGTCAAATTCACCGAACTGTGTTTAAACGCCCATTGAGGAAAGTTGTACTTTTTCAAATATTTTAGCCAACCTTCAGGAGTTAAGTTCTCATATTCAAAACTTCATGATAAACTGTATGCAGCCTCGAGGTCGTCATCCTACACTCAAATATTCAATATGCGATCACCGAGTACGCCATTGAAAACTTTTATCATAATCCTGACAACATTAAAGAACATTTCTTTGACGTGCCATACCTTAAAGCTTGAGCTATTACTTTAATTCGTAATTATACATCTATTCAGATTGACTAACGTTCAGAGCCCCATAAATTGTCTTATTGCTTGTTTCCTTGTAAGTAGAAAGGACATAAGGAAATGCATTAGGCTAAATCGATAATCCAAGATTTACAGCCGTAAAAGAAACTCAAGACTGATAAACAAACTTCTGAGCAAAATTAAGCGGTTTTTCATGTCCAGTATTGATTGGAAAACTGAGAGCAAGAGCAGATAAAGAGCATCCATAAATAAAACACCATTTTCTTTCGATACTCAAATCTTTTAAAATCTGGCTCTATATGAAACGATTGAAGTACACTTTACTTTCCATAGCCTGCAGTTAAAAAGAGCGATCAAATGAAACATCATTTCTAGTTAAGTAGTTTAAAATTGAAATTAATCACATAAAATATCTCAGAAACATTCGACTCTATATAACAAATGTATATGCCATAAATGATGTGTTAACGAGATGTACATTTTTTGTGTGGTAAGTTTTTTCCTTTCTCTTATGCAAACGCTGCAACATTCATTCTGAATAAAGAGAAATTCAGAGGCTATTTCCAGAAAATTCAAATATACATTTTATTTGTAATATAAATATAAAATACACAGTACTTTAATCAAAATCGTTAAAGCCATTTTTGAGAAAATCAAATTTTACATTTTCTATGTAAAGTGTCGCTTGTAGTGGGGGGATTTTCTTGAAAATCTTCATGTCGTATCTTTAGAAGATACTAAACATAAATGTCAAGTTTGGTTCGTTTTTTAGGTATGATGTCCAGAGACACATACACACACTCACATACACACTCACACACACATTCACACACACTCACACACACATTCACACACACTCACACACACTCACACACATTCACACACACATTCACACACACACGCTCCCACACACACTCACACACTGTCACACACACTCACACACACTCACCCACATTCACACACACTCACACTCACCACACTCACACACACTCACTCACACACACACTCTCACACTCACACACTCAGACGCACTCACACACTCTCACACACAGACACAAACAGAGTCACACACACAGTCACACACACTCACACACTGTCACACACACTCACACACACACTCACACACACTCTCACATTCACACACACTCAAACACACAGTCACACACACTCTCACTCACACTCACACACCACTCTCACACACTCTCACACTCTCACACTCACACAGTCACACTCACACTCACACACACACTCTCACACACTCACACACTCACACACACAGTCACACTCTCACACTCACACAGTCACACTCACACTCACACACACACTCTCACACACTCACACACTCACACACAGTCACACTCACTCACACACACACTCACACACACTCTCACACACTCTCACACTCACACTCACACACTCTCACACTCACACACACACTCTCACACACTCTCACACTCACACACACACTCTCACACACCCTCACACTCACACTCACACACACTCTCACACACTCTCACAATCACACACTCACACACTCTCACACTCACACACACTCTCACACACTAACACACTCACATACACAGTCACACACACAGTCAAATACACACTCTCACTCACACACTCACACACACAGTCACACACATACACTCTGACACTCACAGTCACACACAGTCACACACACTCACACACACTCAAACACTCACACACACTCAAACACTCACACACACTGAAACATTCACACACACACTCACACTCATACACTCTCACACTCACACACACTCTCACACACTAACACACTCACATACACAGTCACACACACAGTCAAATACACACTCTCACTCACACACTCACACACACAGTCACACACACAGTCACACACATACACTCTGACACTCACAGTCACACTCAGAGTCACACAGTCACACACACTCACACACACTCACACACACTCACACACACTCACACACATTCACACACACTTACACACACACTCACACACACTCACACACACACTTACACACACTCACACAAACACTCACACACACACTCACACACAGTCATACACACACTCATACACACTCACCCACATTCACACACACTCACACAAACAGTCACACACACTCACACACACTCACACACTCACACTCACACACACAGTCACACACTCACACAGTGGAACACACTCTTACACACACTCATACACACACTCACACACAGTCACACACACTCACACACACTCACACCCTCACACACACTCACACACACACTCACACACACCCACACACTCACACACACACTCACATACTCACACAGTGAAACACACACTTACACATACACTCACACAAACATGTGGAACTTTTTTTACTTTTTTTTTAACTTATGGGATCTGTAAACATTTATTTCCTGTGAAATAATCTCGAAATAGAATTATTGGTTTGAATACTATAAATTCTCTAATCATCATCATGTGCATTTTACATACGGGCTAGAGAAAGAAAAGTCTGATGCGTTAAACTCATTTGCTTATCTGTAGCTGTTCTACAAACTTCTTACAAAAGATTAGCACCATGCTATTCGAGATAAGCATTAGCTGAATGTTCTTATAGTTAGTTCCTTATAAGTATAAGATTATGGGAATACACTAGGATAAAGCGATTCTCAAGTGTTTTAAATTTGTCATTATGCGATTGTCTGTGCAATTCGTATCTTTGCTTGGCCAGGAGTAGAAAAACGGACACTTCCTGTCTGAGAGAAGTATAAGTACTTTACAACTGAAATAAATAACAAGGAATGTCTCGGAAACCAAAACAACAAAATATAAAGGACATAAATTGTGTGTTTTGACGAGATCTACGGTTTTGTGCAGTAAGTGTTTGTTTATATCTTACGGTTTAGCAATTAGGCATAATTTGGCTAAACTCTTTCAAAATAAAAAGGCTATTCCCAGAAAGTGGAGGATAAACGTTTTATTTGGGACGTATATATCTTTAATGTACGGTAATTTAATCAAAATCGTTAGGGCCATTTTTAAGAATATCAAAATTTGCTAAAATTATTCCATAAAATGTGTAGTTTGTGGTGGAGGGATTTTCTTCGTTTTCGGGCATGCTGACCACACACACACAAACACACACACACACATTCATGGATCTTTTTCCAAAAATGTTTTTTTCGGTCTCAGGTGAGCCCAGAACTTATATTTCCGGTGAAACTTAGGCATCAAATTTTTGGGTGGAATACAATTTCTTCTCCATCCACTATCCAAAAATTCGATACCAAGATTTCACAGGAAATAGACGTTTTTGGGTCCCCTGTATCCAATAGCTCCTGTATATTGTATTTTTAGAAAAAGGTCCTTGTGTGTGTACGTGTGTCTGTGAACACAATAACTCAAAAACAAAAGTCGGTAAGTAACAAACTTGGTATTTTAGTTAAGTATCTTCCAAGGATGTAACACGAATATTTTGAGCAAAGTCCACCTACACCATACTATCCTTTACTTGGGAATATATTCGAAAATGTTTATTTTCTCAAAAATTGATCTAAGGATTTTGAATAAAATACCCTATATTAAAGATATTTACAGGACAAACAAAATGTATATCTTGAGTTTTCTGGGAATAGCTTTTGAAGGCCAATCCATTCCGGATGAACTTTGCTTGATGTTGCATAAGCAGTAAGACGTAAGAGACAGACAAAAACTTATTGCACAAAAAAAGGTATATTTCGTTAAGACACAGAACTAATGTCATATACATTTTTTACGTAGAGTAGGCCATTTTTAGATTATCCTTGTTTTTGTTTTCCGTTTTAAAATGCTTAGACTTTTCCCATACTGGAATTTGTCAACTCCTGGCAATGCCAGGAAAACTTTTATCTACATGGCAACTAGATTTTATAGGATTTGACTATCGTTTTAGACTACTGTATTCCATTAGTTCCCTTCCACTTACAATAAAGTAATTCTGCTAATGTTAATATCGATTAGGATGAAGACGTAGATAGAAGCATAAACTTTTAAACAATAATTCGGTACAGAGATATAGAGAAAGTTATGTGAATGGAACATTTCAGGTTTTTAGAAAAAAATCCATGTGTGTGTTTGTGAATAGCATAGCTAGAAAACTAAAATACTGTTAAATACCAAACTTGGTATTAAAGTTTAGTACCTTACAAGGATGCGACACTAATATTTTAAATAAAATATCCCAACCGCAAATTGTCCTTTACATGGAAAATATTCTTAAAGTATTTTTCTTACAAATGGCTCTAACGATTTTGATTAATTCAATATTTTATGGATCTTCATATAGCAAATAAAATGTATATCTTTTATTTTCTGGGAATAGCTTCTAAAAATCTCTTCATTCTGGTTGAACTTTGCTAAATTTTGCATAACCAGTAAACCGTATGCAACAGATAAATACTTACAACATAAGCTGTCCTTAAAACACAAAATTTATATAATAGCATTTTTGTTGTTTATTTGTCAGTTTCGATGATGTTCCTTATTATTATTTTCAATTTTAAACTACGTTACTTTTCTCAAACGGGGTTACCTTTACTTTCATCTCGCCTTTACTTACTACTGGTCTTACAAAGTGAACCGAACTTCAATTGTTCATATAGCGACCAGCTTTTAAAATATGTGATTTTCCCTTCTGTCACATTTCCCTTCTGATTTCAAGGAATCAAGCAGTAAAATAATTTTTACTAATCCTTATCTCGATTAACATGATAAAATAATCTCTTTTGAAAGAATAGTTTGTTTGCCGAACGGATAGAGAAAGCCATGTGAATGGAACACGTCAGATTGTTTACAGCGCATCTTTAGCTACTTGGTCCTACCGGTGGCATCTCCACGTGCAGCATGTTGCCTATCAGCAATAAGTTGTCGCTGGATATTTATTTTCTATAGTATTTGCTTTCTCTAGGCAGTATGTCCAATGTAAGTAGTGGATAGGGAAAGTATTGTATTCCAACCAAAAGTTCGATACCAAGAAATGTATGTTTTAAGGTCCCCTGAGTTCAAAAGATGCATTTTAGTAAAGGTCCGTGTGTCAGTGAACGGCATAGCTCTAAACAGAAAAGTCGGTTGCATACCTTGCTTGGTATTGCAGTGCAATATCTTCAAAGTATGCGACACGAAGATTTTGAAGCAAACCTCCCTTCCCCCAACTACCCCTTTACATAGGACACTTTTCGAAAACTTTTCTCAAAATTGGCTCTAACGATTTTAATTAAAATGCGGTATATTTAAGATATTTACATCACAAACAAAACGAATTTTTTGAAGTGTCTGGGAACGGCTGAATGGCTCTTCATTCCTTTTTATTTTTGTACAATTGTGTGCATAACGGTTTCACTATAAGATATAGACAACAACTTACTGCAAAAAATGTAGACATCGTTAAAGCACATTATTTATGTCATGGACGTTTTTAATGTAAAGTTGAGCTATTAATTGTTATTGGTCCCAGTTTGAAGTAATTAACTTTTCTCAAACGAGAATATGCAAAGCGAACCGAATCGTAATTGTTTCACATAACGACCAGCTTTTAATAGACTTGACTGTAGCTTAAGCATAATGTGTTCCCTCATTTGCCTTCTACTTACAATGAAGCAAGTAATAAGACCAAATCTAGATCAGAATGATGTACATAAAAGAATAATCTTTTGTACGACAATATTGTTTGTGGGACAGCTAGAGAAAGCTATGTGAGTGGAAAAATCCGATATTTTCATTAGATCACGCACACATTCATCATTTTAATTTATGCTTCAAGCAAAACTTTATGGGATCTCCAAGTTCAACAGCAATTTTATGAAAAAATTGTATGTGAGGTGAACAAGAAAGATAATAGACCATATACGAGTACGGGGGTCAGCTGATAAATCCCGGTCCTCTCAATGAAAACAGCGTTTAAAAAACTTTTTTTAAAACTCCCAAGTGTGCAACAGGAAGGTTTTCAAGAAATTTTACATTTTTTACATGAGAAAAATTATATTTATTCAAATACAGCTCTAGAAACTTTGACTGAAATACCATATCTTTAGACATGTTCATATAAAATAAAATTTATATTTTGAATTTTCCTAGATACTGTGTATTTTGCTCTCCATTTTAATTGATATTTTATAATTGGTAAACCGTAAAAGGTTTGCAATACAAAATACAAAATACAAAAAGGACACACTTCTTGTTAAAGCACATGCTTTATTTTGAAATAATTTTTATGGACATAACAATTTCAGGTGAATTCCTTGTATTGATTTAAATTTTAAAATACTTAACTAATTTCAAATGGTTATTCATTTTTCTTTCTCCTAGTCAAGCAAAGAAAATGAAATTTCAAATCCATTACATAGCGATCAGCTCCTAAAATATTTCAATATTGCTTAAGTGTGCTTTATCCCTTACAGCTACAAGGAACTTTTATGTACAAAAGCATGCTTATTTCATTAAAATGAAGTAGTTAGAAGAATAAGGCTTTTTAAGAATATTTTGTTAAAGAATGGATAGAGAAAGACAATTTTTTATGGTAATGCAAAAAGAATGGAGTTTCAAAACCATCACAATGGCAAACTTGGAGTACGTAAACACTGAAATTCACTGCACATTTATATGTAGACGCAAGCAGCACGTGCTCTCTAAACCAGGTTTTGAACAGAAGCGATAAAATATTAAGATAGAAGCGGTAGTCATACTTCTCCCGAAATAAAAAAAAACATACTTGTGATAAACAAAGCAGGAGATAATCGCGGTACGTGATCACGTGCTGACCGCAACAAGAATAGATATTTCTCTAATTTTCTATATGTATTCTTTTAATGTATTACATTTACACTGTGATACATTTTGCTATTATATGGAAGTAGAAACCCAACAGCTGACTGATACAGAGCAATTGTTGCATTTTTATATATATATAAATACGGTACCGGAGTCTGATCGGGACTCCGGCACTGCATACCCTACTTTTATTTACCTTTATTTTCATTTTTACCTTGATTTTCTGTATTAATACTGGATTGCTGTTTTCTTACTTCTACAATGCACATATAAACACAAACATGTAATACCCATGCCCAAGGCGGGACTCGAACCCACGATCCCCAGCGCTACGAAGCACCAAAGCGGGACGCCTTGGCAAACGCGGCCATGGGGACCGGCACATTAGCAGGAACGTTCTTATTACTTAGTTCCTCATATGTAGAAGGGAATATAGTAGACCAAACCGACAGCCAAATGTGCTTGCTAGGGAATTGACATCCATTTCTTTGCGTGGCCAGGATTTGTCAAGTTCCTACATGAGAAAAGTTGAAGTACCTATTTAAAAACTGAAACCTATATCAAGGAATATCTCGAAAACGGCAAAAAAAAAAAAAAAATGTATATGACAACTTGTAGGAGAGCTACATTTTTTTCTTGTCTATCTCTTACAGTTTACCAGTTATGCAAAATTCTGTAAAACTCATTCAGAATAAATAGGTCTTAGAAGGCTATTCCCAGAAAATTCAAGATATACATTATATTTGCCATGTAATTATTTTAAATATTTTAATCAAAATCGTTAGAGCCATTTTTAAGAGAACTACAATTTTCGAAATTTTTACGGAGAAAAAGGTAGTTGGGGTGCGGGAATTCTTTTAGACATACTGAACTTAATACTCACACACTCACGAACATTTTTCTAAAATTTCTCTTTTTGGATTCAAGGGAACACAAAACTTGTATTTCCAGTGAAATTTTGGTATTTTTTGGTGCAGTACAATACCTTCTCTGTACACTATGTACATAGTACGTGTAGAGAAAGCAAAAATAAGAATTGAAAGATTAACTGGTTAGCATGAAGTAGTTGGAATGAAAAGCTAATACAAGAATAATTTGTAAAAGAGTGAGTAGAGAATATAGGTATGTTAGAACAACACTCTATATGTTCTTACATCCACGCTTCTTAGATTGTATGAGTTTGAAGATACTTATAAATCCTTCATGTAAATGTAGATATGAACAGGGCTTATACGTCTGATTAAATCAAGTACACAGTACATAATGCGACGTACGAATAGAGCATTTTTGTGATCGTAGCCGCTCACCAGAAGTCTACAGGTCACCATGAAGGTTCAGTTCCATGACGCATTAAAACAGTGTGTGTATCCTCAGGTACTTCAGTATATTTCACGCTTCATTATGTCCCGTTCAGAAGTACCATTCAATACACATACGGCTGTAGGTGTTTGAAGTTCCTGTAAATTACGTTGTGTTCTCTTGTTCCAAAGGAAAAATTTTGACCAACTATTCACTATTTGTCACGAGATGTCAGAAGGAACGCCATGTTCCTTTGTTATCTGTATGATGTATAGATTTGTTGTCATCGTGAAGCGTGATATATCGCTAACGTATCCTTCCGCCTTGTAGGTTCCGGTGCAGCCAGAGTGGGAAATAATAACCTATTATTCAAATGGATATTGAAAACGAAGTCCTCATAATAAATAACAGAAGGGAGCCTATAAAAAGAGTTATTTAGGAACTTTATTATAGGGAAAATGGCTACAGCGGATCGTTAAATAAACGGAACTGGTGAGAAAATTTGGTTCAAGGAAATTAGCAAAAGTAGTTTTATAAGAGAAGCGGCAGCTCGAGAGCGCGCAACGCCATGACTAAATTACATAAAAAAAGTCAATAATCTCACCTCAACTTTCAGTTCTGTATTCTATTTATTTTATTCTTTATGCAATAATCACAGCAAAATACTAGTAGATATTAGCTCATACTACACAGTACATTTATACGGTAGAAAAAGTATTTGTTTCATTCACATGACATTCTCTATATATTCTATAAATATTCTTATAAAACTTTATTCCGCTTTCTACTCCATGCTTATCAAGATAAACTTTAAAAAATTGGCTTACTGCTTTGTTATTAATAAGTAAATAAGGAAAATATGGTAAACAAATTTAAAGCTTTCAAAAATGGGTTGCTATGTGATTGAAAGTCAATTCTCTTTGCAAGGCCAGGATAAAACAAAAGAAACAGTAATGACACATTACCGTTTGAGAAAAGCTAAGGTATTTTAAAATTGAAACCAAAACAAGAAATATATTAGAAATGGTAACTTCACAAAATTGAATATAAATTGTGTTTTTTAACGGGCTCCAAATTTTCGCTTTGAATATCTGTTACAATTTTCCAATTATGCTAAATTCATGCACAACAAGAAGTCTCAGAAAAACATATACAGTCTGTCATGTAAATTTTTTTAACATACGTTTAAAACGGAACCATTTTTGGAGAACAAACATTTCAAACACTTTTCTATGTAAAAGGGGATGTATTTTTTAAAAAATGTTCCTATCGCATCCTTGTAAGATACCTAAATTAATTGTTTGGTAATTTTGGTGCTTAACAGAACTATGTTAAGCACGGACGCACATGCGGACTTTTTTACCTAGGGATTTTGGATTAAGGGATCCTCAAAACATGTTATTTTTCAGTTAAACCTTTGTTGTAATTTTTTTGAGCGGAATATATAGTACTTTCTCTTTACATACATACATACATACATACATACATACATACATACATACATACATACATACATACATACATACATACATACATACATACATACATACATACATACATACATAAATGCAGTAAATTTCATATAATAATTCGCCTTTTTCACATTTAGTTCCTATTTGCCTAATGATGCTTTGTACGTGGTATATTTTTCTTTAGTCCAATTAGTTCTTCAATACGGTATTTTAGAGTGGGTTAGTTCATTTATCACTAATATTTATATCCCTAATATTCGTTCAAATTCCTAATTAAAATATGCCTGAAAACATCCTTGAGTAATCTTATATTCTGATTTCGATGTTTTCAAGAACGATAGCTTTCTACAATGTTTTATTCAATTTAAAGACACCTACAAAGATTTGCATAGTTATCTCAAAATTGTAAAAATGAACGCGCAGACTTTATATGCTCAACTGAGCCTAAATGTTTAACAACTGCAAACATAAGACCATTCTTGATTGAAGGTTATACAATATGATTGAAGAACTGTATTTAGATTTTCGACAGCCCCTCCCTCTTGGATATTACTCGCCCATACATACAGTAAATCAACGTGATTTTGATGGCAGAATACTTGACTGATTTGTTCGATTTTCAGAACATGTGATTAATGTATTTCGGAAGTGATTATAGATCAACTTCATGGAACAAATCCCTTTACATTCTACGAACTAAAAGACATCTATATTTTCACTCCAAAAGTTCTTGTAGAATAATCTTTTCAACAGAGGCATTGTATAAATGCAGAATGGATAGTACACTTTGATAACCATAAGCGAGCGTAACCCTCTTTTATTGTCTCACATCGTTGGCATTGCCTATAAAAGACACAGTTGGACGGGCTATAGCGTATAGAGATTCGTATAGTATTGCCGTGGAAGCAGGGACTGACAGTCGCATATTCAAGAGTTAGCAAGTGAATAACTTCGGAAACTGATTGCTGAAAGATGTATAGAAACACTGTTATCAAATATTCATGGTAAAATTTCAAGCAAATTTCAAGAGAAAAGCGAACACGAGTTTCAAATAATGTTAAGATGCAAGCACAGGACTGGGTAGCCCTGTTACAAATTGTGATTCAATTGCTATTTATGACATATTTGTATCACAAAATTATTTGAATTAAGCATCAGATGTTCAGGAATTGCAAGACTAAACTAATTAGAAACACTAAAGAATAAATTAATATAGCTTAACAAAAGATAATCATAACTTTTAACTTTCTACCGTTAGATACCGCACTTAGGAAAAAGTAATCTTATACTATGGAATATCTCGTAAACAAATAATTCTACAAAATTGTACGTGAATATTCGTAACCTTAATTTTTAGAGTCAGCATTTATCTATCTCTCTTGATATCCTTGTTATAAATAATTAATCAGGATGAAGGAGACTTTACTGGTATTTGAGAGAATTC
Source organism: Hymenopus coronatus (assembly GCA_030762935.1). NCBI lineage: Eukaryota > Metazoa > Arthropoda > Insecta > Mantodea > Hymenopodidae > Hymenopus > Hymenopus coronatus. The sequence continues at coordinate 9,158,368 of CM060890.1, read as the reverse complement.
TATTCGTATTTATACTTTTTCCTCGTGTCAATATGTAAAATATTGTAACAATATAATCAAAAGTATTGATCTATTTTAAGAATACAAGAAATATTAAACGTTTGGATATTAGGGTAGTTCAGGTTTAGGGGTTTCGTCACTCGTATTCTTAAGATCCTGTCTTTCGCTAAATACCCAGTGTTGTATTTATTTTGCGCTTTGATTGAACCGTTTGAGCAATACATTCTGCTCTTACAATACATTTAAAGAAACCCCTCATAAATTTCCAGAGAAATATTGTGTAGAATTCCCCCAAACCAACATAGTCTCTTACTGTTTAATAACATTTATTTTTCGCTTTCTTGAGTTAGCTCATTATTACCTCAACCTCTATTGGAATTTAAAATATATTTTTCAAAATGCTTATACGTATATTTGTCGTGACTGTGGAAAACATAACATTTTAAAGTGTATTAAGGGATCAAAATGTGCTAAGATCTAATTATAAACAATTATGTTTTAAAAGCTGTAAATACATCCAGGTATCTATGATCCATATAAAAACAGTATTAAAGGTTATGATGATAATAATAGTAATAATAATAATAATAATAATAATAATAATAATACAATATTAAAAGAAAGAAAACTGAGTGGTTCAGGATAAAGCGTATTTTTGTACAGTGATATAATTAAGAGTAAATTGATTCAGCATTTATAGCAGAATTATGAAATCAACAGTGACATAAGAGGTCGTGAGAGCTGGTGCTCAAATCAACAGTGACATAAGAGGTCGTGAGATCTGGTGCTCAAATCAACAGTGACATAAGAGGTCGTGAGATCTGGTGCTCAAATCAACAGTGACATAAGAGGTCGTGAGATCTGGAGCTCAAATCAACAGTGACATAAGAGGTCGTGAGATTGGGTGCTCAAATCAACAGTGACATAAGAGGTCGTGAGAGCTGGTGCTCAAATCAACAGTGACATAAGAGGTCGTGAGAGCTGGTGCTCAAATCAACAGTGACATAAGAGGTCGTGAGAGCTGGTGCTCAAATCAACAGTGACATAAGAGGTCGTGAGAGCTGGTGCTCAAATCAACAGTGACATAAGAGGTCGTGAGATCTGGTGCTCAAATCAACAGTGACATAAGAGGTCGTGAGATCTGGTGCTCAAATCAAGTGACACAAGAGGTCGTGAGATCTGGTGCTCAAATCAACAGTGACATAAGAGGTCGTGAGATCTGGTGCTCAAATCAACAGTGACATAAGAGGTCGTGAGATCTGGTGCTCAAATCAACAGTGACATAAGAGGTCGTGAGATCTGGTGCTCAAAGCAACAGTGACATAAGAGGTCGTGAGATCTGGTGCTCAAAGCAAAAATAGGAAGAAGATTCCCTGAACAGTTTAGGGCGAGTAAAGACAAACAAGAACTAGAGCAAATCCGGAGAACTGAAGAACTATATATAAATATACATACATTCGCTCCATCTTCTCCTAGCGTATCGTTTATTATTGGGTTTACAAATAATTTTTATGAACGTTTATTTTCCGTCTAAGTTTTTTTAAATTATTTAAATATTTTCAAAAATGTCGACTCAAAACGGATACTAACGCAATAGTGTTGCCCAAACCACGCTAAATACTGGTCATAAAATTTTGCCTTATATGGAGCATAAAATGTTTGTAAAGAAATGACAAAATATTTAACTTTGAACTAATACGAATGGATTTCTCGGAAATGCTTATGCCACCACCAATTATCTGAGATAAATGTTGTGTTTTAAATTGTACCTGCGATTCTACTACATTCTCTGTGTATCACGTCTTCGTAAATCCTTAACTTTTTCCTATCATTTATGCAATATAACAAAAATTCCTTCCGAAAGAAGAGAACCTCACAGGCTACTCCAAGGAAACCTACACCTAATATCTTATGTAAATATATTTGATACGAGATATTTTAATCAAAATAGTCAGAGCCATTTTGATAAAATGTTTTTTTTATTTGCTTTTTTGTTTTTTTCCAGGTATGGAGTGGGTGGGAGATTTCATTTTAGGTGCATCTTTGGAAGGCAATGAACCTAAATACCAAGTTTTCTGCTTACCCACATTTCGGTTTTGACTTATATAGTTCACACACACATGCGTATACGCACTTACACACCGTTACGCCTCCTCCAGCGTTACAAGACGTCATATACAATATTTGACTAAACTCTATACTTGCTATCCGCTAACCCAACATTTTATTCACACTTTCCTTATTCAAAACTAATTTCTATGAGACATTACTTTATTTATTTGCTCCAATTACCTCCATTGCTGAATACTTGAGTGTCGGATTCTAAACCGGGAGGACCTAGAACGGAGGATAAGAACTGTTTGGAAAAACTTTAAATACCATATACACAAATAATTCATATCTTGAATATATGGCAAGAATAACATTCATGAAGCAGTTTGGTAAAAATAATTTTGATTTACTTGTTTAGTTAAACATCTGGGACGTTCAATGATTGTTAAGAAGAAGTTCACATTTATAATTCAAGTTCCTTCTAGAAAAGTTTACAATTACAAAAGAAATATTATACTCAAAATGGTACTCCAAACCAGCAAATACCGAAACATTAATACTAGCATGAGAGGTACATTTATCTTCCTTACATGCCGAATTTAACTCTGTTCCAAGAGCCAAACTTCCGTTAAATATCTCTCAATAAGCAACCTGGCAACTTCCAAAACATTATATGCTGATTATTTCAGTTGTTCTATTTAAATGGTTTAAATAGTTTTAATTAGTCCCAACTTTGATATCATTCTTTGAACCAGGAATAAAAATATTTTAACATGCAAAATACGTTTTAGCTACAAAAAACTGTAGGCTCCTTTAACACCTAATAAATAGAGTGCTCGCATTTAACTAGAATAGTATAGAAGTGCACCCATACAAGAGGTGTCTCATAACCATGCTCCTGGGGCGGGGGGGGGGGGGGGGAGGCTCACCAGGAATACTTTCAGTTTCGGCGTAAGACTAGAAACCAAGGAGGATGTTTTTGCGGCTAATGCTGGATTTGACGAAGACTTTTAAAAGCCATCAGCGGAGGAAGACGGCTGTTTTCTAGCCAAAGGCTTAGCGTTGTGAAGCTCAGCGCAGGAATGTCGGCGGGCAAATACATCGCTGATTCTAGTTCAGTTTTAGATTTGGCTCTGCCATTGGTCGATTGACCAACATGGCTGCCCATGCGCAAGCAGACAGAACGAACGAACGGAAGACTATGCTTTTCGCATTGGAAAGAACAATCGATTTTCTCAAAGCCCATTTTTATCTCTTATTTCGATCCAGTTCATTTACACACACCTAACCTAACCTAATGTAGCCTAACCTCGACAAAATCTCGAAACCCGTTGTTCACCTGTCCTGTAGCCATATTGTTTCCGTAACCAATAGGAAAGGCTCAGGAAGCGTTACGACAACTACCGTACACACCTTTTCATATAAATGCTTTTGTGCGTGTGTGTGTTTGTGTTTTTTTTAATGCTCGGTGAAATTTTGGGTGGGGCGCAATGCCCTCTCCAGTTACGTATTTAGGTGATAGAGCAACAAAACAATAAATTGTATTAAGCGGCATAGGCTAAGTTGGTTTGGGCATACTTATAGAGTCTCAGATGAGTGAATAACTAAAACATTTAATTGTTAAATTTAATATAGATATAGAGGAATATAATCTGATTAGTTATACGTGGTAAATAAACAAAATGAAATGAACGTAGTAGAGAACGTTTTTTTTTTTTTTTTTTTACCGTGGAGGGAGGAAATCCATTCCTACATTCAACCCCAAGCCTTTAGTGCAGCGGCTAGGGGGATATGGGGCTCCCCGCAGAGTGCGGCATATCTACTAAAAACCCCTCCTAAACGTAATATGCTGTGTGATCGTTCATTATTCAAGTGTTAGTCGGGTCCCGCATAGCACCCCGGTTAGTAAGTGCGAGCGCGTCATAGTTGCTAACTGGGATTGCCCATGAGACCTGAGCAATATCAGTGGCTTTTTATGCGTTTAATAAAGTGTGGTGTTACAAGCTACATAAGTACTAATTTAGCTCTGTGCTTGTCATATGAACGCTCGTGCAACTTATATTTTAAATTAACATGCTTAATTGTAGTTTGATTTGAGTGGTTTGTTTGCATCCTGTGCTGAATTGTTGCGGGCAGTGTCCCGCTCGTCAGTATTTGCAAAGATGCTCGTCTTATACACTCAGGCTCTTGGTCCTTCGTACAGTCTTTCGGGTGGTCCATGTCATTCCGGTCATCTGTGTGACCGACTCCATATGCAACTGCCCTATGTACGCTGCCATGCCGATCAAGATGGGAGGCCCTTTCTCCCGGGTCGCCTCGGCAATGGGCTTGTCTAAAACGAAAAAGATGATTTAAAAAGATTTATGTTAGGTATTTTAAAGGTGTAGGAAAGTTTTAAGGTATTAGGAGATTGTCAAGGGAAAGTTGTATATCGTCTAGTGTAGTGGCATGTGTCAGTGCTCTGTCAAACAAAGAAAGAGGTCCGTTATGTTTGTTTGAGTGGTGTAGTTTCCTAATGTTGTTATTAGTGGGTTATGATGGGTGTGTAGCTTTTTATTTGTGTCGTAAGCGAGTATCTTAATGAATTGTTCTATTGTATGCATTTTAAGTTCTTCGTGTAGAATGTCGGATGGAGCGTTGTATGGAACGTTAGCTACCATTCGTAATACTTTATATAGATACTAGCTGCCCGCCCCGGCTTCGCACGGGTGGTATACCTATCTTCCGATTACAGTACGACCAGGCAATGAAATAAAATTAAAAAAGTTGACAAAAACTTTATTGAAATGCCTTGTAATGTACAGTTTTCCTTCCGGAGAGAGAAAAATAGTGCCGATAGTTTGCCGACTCTCAAGCACGCAACGTACAACATGGAAAAACACAATTCAAGGTATATTACACTTCTAAAGATTGATCTTGGGATTTATTGTCATTGCGAATGCAAGGCGCGCTTAAATTCAAGGGGAAAGTCGGTTGACATTAGCGGTATTCTCGGAATAAGTTTATCCTCGCCTTTGAATTTTCCTATGTTATAGTAACTTAAATAAAATTTTTCATACTTTTTTTAACAGTGAATTTTGTTCCGCTGCATAATTTCGGCTGATTGATATTGCGTACTATAATTACTACCGAGGCAACCTTGACTTTAAATTGTGTGGTGGGAATCCTGGCAAATCCAATGAATTTATTTAGGTCATTGACGACTTCTTTGGATTGATAATGGAATTAATCGACTTAAATGAATGTATTTGTCCATCAATTTTACCCTGAAGATTTACATTCGACTCATCTACATCTACAAGTTGCTGCTAAAATGGCACGTTCGCTCAACCATGCATAGTTTTTGTAATTTGCACCAATATTTGGAAACACTTTCGATATTAATTCCCTTTGACGTGCAGTGACAAAGATTTGATGGAAACGAAATCAGATCAGTGGAAGTGTCAACAGGAATTTTCCCATTGTCAATGTCTAATAATGCCTTAGCATCTGAAAGGCGCAGTGAAGCATAAATAGTTGGTATTGCGAAAAGGGCGAAGTCAGAGCACCCATAAGCACCCAAGGATGACATATGTAGTTAACAGCGTGGGCAACCAAGATGTCGTTGGCATAATAACAGTAATGACAGCGCATCCATAGTGTGGCGGGTATACGCTGGCATAGATAATGTATTACATTAAGGAGAAAGTCACAAAGTAACATTCCTGCTTCTTCCGAACCTCTTTCTGTCCTTTACTCCTAATGTTTTCCACCTCTTTTTTTAATTTCCTTCTATGCCAAAACAGCAATTTCTAAGGCTAACAATGACGTAACTAAAGAACAAGTAGATCTGGTTGGACAATTGATAAGCTTGTAACTAAGAAATGTTTCCGGGCTGTTTTGCCGTGGTCTGCTGGTGTTAGGAGTACCAGACGTTTCGTCCACAACTACGGTGGACATCTTCAGTAGCGCGGTCGAAGTTTTCTAGGAGAAGGTTTCGCTGCGTCTGAAGCGTTGACTGTCGGGATCGCTACTTTTATACTGGCAAGTGGGGGGCGGGGCTTGGGCTCTCCGGCGAACGTGGCTTCTGATTGGACCGCTTCGTTGCTTCTCGTTTGATGACGTTTCCTTCTTTCAATGACGGGATGCCAATTCCTATTGAGTTTTAGTGCCTCTTCTTTTTTATTAAAATTGTTCGGATGCTTGTAAATCTCTATAGCCTCCCGCTGTAGTCGTGCATGGTAGTGTGTTGTAGATGAGAGGATAGAGGTGTCTTGGAAATTTATAATATGCTCGCCCTCTGCCTCAATAGCGTGCAGGGCGACCGCGGACTTTTCTGTGTGGCCTAGTCGACAGTTTGCTTTGTGTTCCTTGATTCTAGTAGTAACACTGCGTTGTGTGGTTCCGATGTATACCGAGCCGCAGGAACAGGGAATGCGGTACACACCGGCTGATGACAGCGGCTCCCGGGGATCTTTGGATGAGCGTAGTAAATTATTTAATATCCTCGTGGGTTTGAAAACCGTTTTGACATTGTGACGTCGCAATATGTGCTCGATCCGGTCGGTGATATTATTGAAGTATGGCAGAAACACAGTGCCCTTACTTTTTGGTTGGTCTGGCTTTTGAGATGTGGACTGAAACTTGGCAGGACGGAAAGCTCTATTGATTTCTTGGACGGAATAACCATTTGAATGTAATGCCTGTCTTAGGTGCTTGAGTTCCTCTTGTAGCTTTTCCGGTTCACAGATGCGGGTAGCCCGATGTTTAAGTGTCTGGATCATTGCTCGTTTTTGTCTGGGATGATGGTTCGAGTCCTTGTTTAGGTAACGGTCAGTGTGGGTGGGCTTCCGGTATACCGTATGCCCAAGAGACCCGTCGGTATTTCTCTTGACCAAGACGTCCAGGAAAGCTAACTTCTTCATGGAATCGTTTGAGTCTACAGCCTTGAACGCAGCTGCACATAAACCCACGGTCTGGTTCCGCTATGTAGATGACACATTCGTGATTTGGCCCCATGGACTAGAAGCCCCCTCAACAGTATTAATCACCGCATCCAGTTCACCATGGAAAAAGAAAAAGACGGACAGTTAGCTTTCCTGGACGTCTTGGTCAAGAGAAATACCGACGGGTCTCTTGGGTATACGGTATACCGGAAGCCCACCCACACTGACCGTTACCTAAACAAGGACTCGAACCATCATCCCAGACAAAAACGAGCAATGATCCAGACACTTAAACATCGGGCTACCCGCATCTGTGAACCGGAAAAGCTACAAGATGAACTCAAGCACCTAAGACAGGCATTACATTCAAATGGTTATTCCGTCCAAGAAATCAATAGAGCTTTCCGTCCTGCCAAGTTTCAGTCCACATCTCAAAAGCCAGACCAACCAAAAAGTAAGGGCACTGTGTTTCTGCCATACTTCAATAATATCACCGACCGGATCGAGCACATATTGCGACGTCACAATGTCAAAACGGTTTTCAAACCCACGAGGATATTAAATAATTTACTACGCTCATCCAAAGATCCCCGGGAGCCGCTGTCATCAGCCGGTGTGTACCGCATTCCCTGTTCCTGCGGCTCGGTATACATCGGAACCACACAACGCAGTGTTACTACTAGAATCAAGGAACACAAAGCAAACTGTCGACTAGGCCACACAGAAAAGTCCGCGGTCGCCCTGCACGCTATTGAGGCAGAGGGCGAGCATATTATAAATTTCCAAGACACCTCTATCCTCTCATCTACAACACACTACCATGCACGACTACAGCGGGAGGCTATAGAGATTTACAAGCATCCGGACAATTTTAATAAAAAAGAAGAGGCACTAAAACTCAATAGGAATTGGCATCCCGTCATTGAAAGCAGGAAACGTCATCAAACGAGAAGCAACGAAGCGGTCCAATCAGAAGCCACGTTCGCCGGAGAGCCCAAGCCCCGCCCCCCACTTGGCAGTATAAAAGTAGCGATCCCGACAGTCAACGCTTCAGGTTTGGGTTTTTCAGTTTCAGATCGCTCGGAGGAGCGCTGTTCTGGGTACTTCAGTTCCTGCTCTTCAGGCCATCTCTGGCATTCCAGGCACTTTTTAGCGCCACATGCAGAAGCCTGCCTTCCTTGCTACCAACCGCAGACGCCAGCTAAACAACACCAACTAAACACCGAGGACCCTGATTGGCCGGCCACCACTCCAATAAGAGCGGAGTGCACTTCCAGACCATCGGAAGTGCAAAGGCAGCGGGTTGCCGAAACAAGGCCACAGCCACCCAACCTCTTAGGTTCGGGTAAGGCGCGCTAATCAAAGCGTCCGGTCCTCTGTTTCGGCCTGCTTCTTAGCCCCTGCTGCCTGCAGGTGAGGGTAAACCGAGGTGTGTTTTTGTGCACTGCACCCTAGGGTGCAGGGCAAGTATCCCTGTCCTCGTCCTCTTCCACCATGACCAGGAGCAAAACAAAACCATCCAAAGGCAAAGCCCCAAGCGGGCCTGCCTATGATGAAGCAACGGCCGTTGCCAGCACCAGCACTGGTGCAGCCACCCTACCCTCCAGTGGCCCTGCTACTGTAGAGGGCAAAAAGAGATCTAGCCAGGAACGCCAAGGCGGTAAAGGCAAGATTATCTGTTTGGACTCATCCAAGCAAGACACCAACGAGGGCCTCCCGCGCGAACCAGTTTCACGTGCAGGCCAAATTCCGGAGCACGACTCCGACGACGACTGCGCCAGCATGTGCAGTAATATTTCACATCGCAGCGGCAGGACCTCGGTCCTGTCGTACCACTCATCCTCCATGATGGTAGATCATGAGGAGTCCTCTTCCGGCCTCTCCACAGACGGAGAGGACGATTTTCGCGTAGTGGCCTCGAGGAAGGAGAAGAGGCAAACCCGATTGGCTGCAGAGGGCGTGCCCTCTGGCCATTCCCAGGCAACATCCCGCCCCGGAGATTCTGGGCCCGCCCAGAATCCTGGGTCGAGGAGGCACGTTCCACCGATTATCGTGGACGACTTTAAGGGGGTGGTAGGCTTCCTCAAGGAGGTTATGCCATCCCTATCGAGTCAGTGCACGGTTCGGAAGAACAAGCACCGCTACGTCTTCCAGGCGAAGATTATAGAGGATTATAATCTCATCCTGCAAGCCCTCAAGAGGAAAAGTGTTCCCCATTTTACCTTTGGACTGGATAAGTCCCGTGACATCCGCAGGGTCATTCGTGGCCTACCAGTCGACACCTCGGTGGAGGATATCTCGACAGACCTCATCCGCCAGGGCATCACCCCAAGACTGGTGAAGCAGCTCACCAAGTCCGCTCCAGATGGGCAAGGCCCCAAATCTCCCCTCCCCCTCTTCCTCGTAGTAGTGGAGCGGGCCAATGACCCTGAGGCCAAGATAGATGGCGTCACCGCCATCTGTTACCTCAGGGTCAAAATAGAACCATCCAAGGGCTCTGGCGGGCCCCCTCAATGTCACCGGTGCCTGGGGTTTAACCACTCCAGTCACTTTTGCTTCCGTAACCTGCGCTGCTTAAGGTGCGGAGGCGCCCACCCTAAAGAGGTCTGCAAGATACCTCCCACCGCGAAGCCGACTTGCGCAAATTGTGGTGGCGAACATATTGCATCTTATGGTGGCTGTCCTAAGAGGATCGCTGTCATAGCGGCCAGGAGACCGCCGCCAGAACTACAGCAGGTCACAAGAACAGTACCTGTAGCCAACTTGCGACCAGAGGCGCCAACATCTGCACCTGCCCCTCCTGCAAGACAGCCGGCGCAACAAAGGACAGCCACCAATACCACTACGGCGCAAAGGCCTGAGCGTGGCCCTGCGAAGCCACGGGATGGTAATAACACCCAACAACCCCCACGCAACAAAGAAGCTCCAGCCAAACCCAAACAAAAGCCCCCCACCCAAGCTAAGGTGCGCTGGCCGGCCAGGCAGCCTAACTTCTCCCCCAGGGCTGCGCAAGGGAACGGCACTCCCGTACCCGAGCGACAGCAGGGGCAGGAGGCGGCTGGCGGCGTGCCGGCGCCCCGAAGCACTCCTACACCCTCACCCAGAAACATAACCCCCACCACTCCTCCTGTCCTGCAGATGTCGGATGTGATGGCGTGGATACAGCAGCTACTGCTGAACCACGGCCGGAGCATCTGTGATCTGCTGGTCAGATTCCTATATGCCACAGACCCAGCCGCAAAGATGGCTGTCGCCATGGAGGGACTTGCCCTCCTGACCGTGATCGTCCAGACCGCCCAGAATGGCGAGTCGAAATAGGTCTCGTACCTCTTTTCGATTCGCGTTCTGGAACGCGTGTGGCCTGAACGGTCAGGGGAGTGAGCTCCAGCATTTTGCCGGCTCATTTGCCCTAGACCTTGTGCTAGTCAGCGAAACACATCTCCGTCCAGATACCCGTTTCCGACTTCCGGGCTACAACTGCCTCAGAGTGGATCGTGTGGGCCGCCGAGGAGGTGGCACAGCGATCTTCGTGAGAAACAGGGTAGTCCACAAACCCATCCAGCTCCCACCTCTTCAAACCATGGAAGCCACGGCTGTCTGTGTTGACCTAGGCGGTACGGAAGTTTTACTGGTGTCTGTATACCATCCACCCCATAGGCAGTTCGTACTAAACGATTACCTTTCCATCCTAGCCCTTCATCCTAATGTCATCCTGGCCGGGGACTTCAATGCCAAACATCCGCGTTGGCATTGCGGCCCCCGGGCGGACGCCCGAGGCAATGACATCATACGCATGATAGATGCGGACCTTCAACTCAGAGTAGAGGGCCCCTGGCAACCCACACACCATCCACGAGGTCAAGGACGGGCATCCGTTATTGACTTCGCGATCATCAAACAATTCCCTTTTCATACATCTCTCACATCGATCAACGCACTTCATTCCGATCATAATCCCGTGTTAGCTGAGGTTAACACACGGGTTGCCAGTCACGACGTCTCGGTTCAAAACCGCGACGTTGACTTGGAATGCGTCAGGGTTTGCCTCAACGACTCCATCCCGCCGAACCCTAGGATCACAGACATCCCATCCCTAGAGGCTGCGGTCCAATCCTTTACCTCCATCGTGGTGCGAACTGCCCATAACCTAACTGTTCACACCCCAGCTCCTCTACACCCAGATGTCCTACCCCTAGAACTCCATCTGCTTGTACGCCGTTCCTGGGCTGCCCGCAGACTATACCAGCGTCACCGCACGCCACATAACCGAGCACTCCTGAGGCGTTTACGCCGAGAGGTCCGGACCCAACTACGCGAGCACAGGGTGCGAGCGTGGGAGGAGACTATGACCCGCTTGAGGCTCGAGGATGGCGACGTGTGGAGGATTGCCAAAGCTCTCCGGCACCGCGGAGGTCAAATCACCTCCCCAATCCAAGGCACCCAAGGCCTGGCTTATGAACCCCGAGCCAAAGCTGATGTGTTCGCTGACTACCTCGAAAGGTCTATGAGGCCACGAGAAGACCCCCAGGACGAAGACTTCTCGGACCGTGCTCGGCGGGAGGTGCGTCGATACCTTCGGCGCCCCCCCGACGAGGCGGACCGACTTCCCGTCATCCGACCCAGCGAACTCCAGGGCGCACTCCGGCGCCTCAACCCCAAAAAGGCAGCAGGTCCTGACGGACTAACCCCCGCCATGCTCCGATGCCTTCCCATCAAGGCGGTACTCTTTCTAACCAAGGTTTTCAACATGTGCCTCACCTTGTGCCACTTTCCACGCGAGTGGAGGGAGGCCCGGGTGATATGCATCTTGAAGCCGGGGAAAGACCCGTTACACCCATCCAATTACCGATCCATCAGTCTCCTATCAGTTCTCTCGAAGGTTTTCGAGAGGCTAATACTAGCCCGCTTGTCCCCTCTCTTGGGCGACATTCATGCCATTCCAGATCACCAATTTGGTTTTCGTCCTGGGCATTCTACACCCCAGCAACTACTGAGAGTGGTGGAGGCCGCTGCCCTGGGCTTCCAGGACAGAGCCTACACTGCGGCAGTGTCGCTGGACGTGGAGAAAGCCTTCTCTACGACCTGGCACGCGGGTCTGCTCCTCAAATTCATCCGTCTGGAGCTCCCGACACACATCATACACCTACTACACTCATATCTTAAACACAGATTTTTTGTAGTTTCAGTTGCGGGACACAAATCAACACCTAGGCCAGTAAGAGGCGGAGTCCCCGAAGGCTCTGTACTTTCCCCTACGCTCTTTAGCGTCTACATGGCCGACCTACCAACAGTGCAGCAAGTCAACATAGCTCAGTATGCTGATGACGTGCTGTTATACTGTACAAATAAACACCCACGCAGAGCCTTCAACCCTATCCAGAGACACCTCTGCCTCATCCAAGAGTGGTGCGAGCGTTGGCGATTGTCCATAAATCCGGAGAAAAGCCACGCTATTCTTTTCACCAAGCGCCGCTTTCCCGCAAACTTCCCCACATTCACGTACCTCAGACGAAGGATACAATGGACCAACAACATCACCTACTTGGGGGTGAAGCTTGACAGGGGCGTCACTTTTAGGGAGCACGTCCGGGGGCTGTGGTGCCGGGGCAATGGGGCTGCGGCCTCACTGTACCCGATGCTGAGGTCCTCGATGACGGTTCCCCTTAAGTTGCGCCTTTTGAGGGCTCTTATTATCCCCTTATTAATCTACGCCTGTGAGATCTGGGGCATGGCGGCAGACTCCAGTCTGCTGTTGCTTCAGCGGGTACAGAATAGATGTCTCCGGGCTATCTATTCTGTGCCTCGAGGCTTTCCAACGAGACTCCTGCACGAGGCCTCTGGTCTACCATACCTGGAGGACGAGATTAGGCGTCGGGCAACAAAATTCAACGAAGGGTTACCATTCCATCGGAGCGCCCTCGTTAGGTCTCTTGGGGATTACGATCCCACAAACCGCCGCTTCAGGCGATACCGGCTTCCCCGCATGGCTTGCGGGCATCCCCGGTAACGAAGGAGCACCACCAACAGCTGCTACGGCTAAGCTCCTTATTATCCTTCAAGAGTTGCTTGGATTCAAAATTTAACCTCAAGAAACATTTTGATAAAAACACACCAGCGGTGCACAAGGGCCGTTGCACCATCAAGGCAACCGTCGAGGAGCAATATTCGCCTCCTCCTGTCACTCCACAACCCCAATACACACCCGCCATCCTACAAAACCCACAATCCCGTCAGAACGTGGTTAAGTTCTCTCTGAGAACAGGGACACGTCTAACACACCTGGGGCTGCCCTCAGCCTGCCAATCACACTGGACTGGACTGGTCAACGCTTCAGACGCAGCGAAACCTTCTCCTAGAAAACTTCGACCGCGCCACTGAAGATGTCCACCGTAGTTGTGGACGAAACGTCTGGTACTCCTAACACCAGCAGACCACGGCAAAACAGCCCGGAAACATTTCTTAGTTACAATGACTCCGGCCGTGAAAGCCTACGTTCTCTCAATTGATAAGCTTATATTTCATGATAGCTTTGTGTATTAACTTTTTCCATTTAACCCAAAATATATTTCATCAAATATATTCACAGCACCGCAATTGCAATGTGATGGTGACGCGGTTATCTTCATGTTCTTTAGCTAGCTCATGTACCACATAACGTCAAATAAACATCTGCAGTACCAAGTTAAACCTAAAACGGATCCCGTTATTTTCAGATTCCAAGGACTGTTAATGCTTATGTGCATTGTTTATAACTTGTTCATTTTAAAGAATTACATAAAAATATACGTATTTCTTTATTTAAACGATGTGACCAAGGGAACAATAGTTAATACATAAGAAAATATTTGATTTTCACAGTTATCTTGCGTCATGCCATAACCGGGTGCATTCCCTTAGCATTGAAGAAGAAAAATAGAGCAGTAGGTGCTACGGCCATCTGGTGGCAAATAAAAAGTACGTATTTCAGGTGTTCATTGTTAAGAAAGCTTCTTTATTTTAAACGATAGGAGTAAGGAAAGGACAGTTAATACATAAAAATGTATTTGCATTTCACTGCTACGTTGTGTCATCTCGATAAACTCTTGCGTTACCTTAACATTGGATGGGGAGGAAAAATAATACTATGGCCACGGATCCCGTTATTTATACGCCATTTTCAGATTTCAAGAAGGGTTAATGAATATGTGCATTGGTTTTAATTTGTTCATTTCAAAGAATTACAACAAAAATATACTTATTTCTTTATTTAAATATGACAAAGGGAACGACAGTTGATACATAAGCAATATATTTGATTTTTACAGTTATGTTGCGTCATTGTCCCATAACCGGGTTCATTCCCTTAGCATTAAATGGGAAAGAAAAATAGAGCAGTAGGTACTACGGCCATGTGGTGGCAAATAATAAATACGTATTTTAGGTGTTCGGCAGCAAGAAAGTTTTTTTTTTTTTCTTTTCTTTTAAACGATAGGAGTAAGGAAAGGACAGTTAATACATAAAACTGTATTTGAATTTCACTGCTGCGTTGTGTCATCTCGATAAACTGTTGCCTTACCTTAACGTTGGATGGGTAGGAAAAATACTACTGTCGCTATCTATTGGAGAAAAAATAACTACTTACTGTAGGTGTTCATCGTTAGGAAAGCTTCTTTGATTATTTATTTTAAACGATAGGAGTAAGGAAAGGACAGTGAATATATAAAAATGTATTTGAATTTCACTGCTGCATTGCGTCATTATGTAGATAAACTGGTGCGTTTCTTTAACATTGAATTGGGAGGGAAAAATATAGAAGTACTACGACCATTTAGAAACAAATAACCGTGATAATGCTGCCATCTGGAGGCTATTGACCGAAATGCGTTCGCTTGGCACGGTTTTTATTCATATTATGATATTGTAAATACTTTCCCGTACTATTTTTAAACATTTTTTCCAAAACCTTGTCGTGACAATAACGAACATAACAAGAAAAGAATTGTTCAATTTGATGCTGTCGTTCGAAAGTGATATGCATACAAACATTTCAGCTATTCATTTATATATAACATATAGATTAATTGAGTCGTTTAATGTAGTATTTGGCTTCATAGCTCCATACCGGAGCGGCATAAGCTAATATTAGACGTATGAGCGTTTTGTATAAAGTGAGTCCCATTTTGAGGTCTAGATGGGAGCCCATGTTGACGAGTGTGTAGAACCTGCCCAATTGTGCGTTGACCTTTCCACGTGTTTGTAATAGAGAAAGTACCTTTGTATAAATGGCGAAAACTCTCAACCAATGTTTATGCTAAATATCTATTAAGAAGATTTATGTGAGTGAAATTACAGTTATTGGGGAAAAAATCTTATGTGTTCCAATCATATGACTTTCTCTGCATCTCTGCAACAAATTATTGTTAAAAAGTGTATGGTTCTATATATTTACTTCATATTAATCGAGAAAAAATAGCAGAAATAGTCTTATTACTTGCTTCCTTGTAAGAAAAAGCGAAATAAGGGAGGACCATAGGCTAAAGTGATAGACAAAAGCTGGTTGCTATGTGACTGAGGTTCCTTTGTTTGTATGGGCAGGAGTTGACAAATTCCTGTATGAGAAAAGTATAGGATTTTTAAAGATGAAACCAAAGACAAGGAATATCTCAAAAACGACATACTCCATGAAAAAAAAATGTTTATTATATACATTGTGTGCTTTAGGATGCTCTACGTTATTTGTGTGGTAAATTTTTGTCCATCTCTTACTCTTTAGCAGTTATGCAAAATTCCGTAAAGTTCATCCAGAATAAAGTAGTCATCAGAGGCTATCCCCAGAAAATTCAAGATATACATTTTATTTGTCAGGTAAATATCCTTAATATATATTTTATATATATTATAATATATATATATATATATATATATAAAATATATATTTTAATCAAAATCGTTAGAGCCATTTTTAAGAAGATCAAAAACTTCGAAAAAAGTTCCTTGTAAAGGGTTGCTTAGGATGGACGGATTTTTCTCAAAATCTTTGTCACATCCCTTACTAAACTTTAATACCAAGTTTGGGATTTTACCTACTTTTCGCTTTTGAGCTAGCGTATTTACAGACACATGGACACACACACGGACCTTCTTCTGAAGATACTTTTTGGATATATTTCCGGTGAAATCTCGGTATGAAATTTTGGGTGGAATGCAATACCTTCTCTATACACTATGTACATAGTACGTATAGAGAAAGTAAGAATATGTTTTATGTACATATTTTGTAGTAGAAATTGCTATGCATGGTAATAGATAGGGAAATTGCTGTGATTGTTACACTTTTCAGTTGATCTGGAGCAGCCACGGTTTAATTGCGTTTACACCTAGATGCACTCAATATCGGTTGTTTTCTATGAAAGCATGAGCTTATCGGTGCAAAGAAACGATTGCCCCTCTGGTGTTTGGACAAGCTGACCAGATGAAGTGCTGCATAGTCTTTTTATTTTTAGGTAACCTGGTCAACACTGACTCCCTTATTTATGTACCCCATTAATTAATTTCATCGATCCCCCAAAAATTTCCGGTGCTGATTATGTAGCATGAACTGTTTTAAAATAGGTATACGGACATGCACACGCTATTAATTTTATTATACTTGCAAAAAACATGGATGTTCATAATACACTAGTGTTTTCACAGGATGTATATGTGTGTGTGTTTTCCTACAATAGAGAACCCCGTTTAGGGTAGAAATGTGCAATAATTACATTACATAGCAATTTGTGTGTCCTGTTTTGCGATTAGATACAAAGTCCAACTCTAGGATGCAGTTCAAATTACATTTATTGTTTACTTTTGATAATTATAAATACATTTATTTACAATGAGTAACTCTGATATAGAATTTTTAGAGGTATGAATTTTGCATAACTTAGAATTACTTGTCTGTTTTCAAAAGCAATTCCTACCTTTTGCACTTTTAGAATATGCATGTATATTATATTTACATCACTGTATTAATTACTACTAGTTCTTTTTATTCTGTGAAATTCTCCTCAGTATAGAAGGTGTTAGTAATGAGGTATCTTTTTAATTCTGATCTCTAAACCTTATTTGTTTATATGCAATTTTTATGGAAGTGAATTAAATAAAATTACACCATTGTATAAAAACCTTTTTTAAAAAGTCTGCAAATTATTTGTTGGTCTATGTAAGTACTGTCTGTTTCTAGTCTCTTTGGTTTGTATATTTTATATTTTTTAAACTTTTCTGGTTTATTTATTACAAATAACAGTACGGCTAGAATATATTTGCAGGCTATTGGAAAAATTCCAAACACTTTGAATAGTGGTTGCAGTGAGTTGACTGTCTTGCCCCTGCCATTATTCTTATTACTTTTTGGCATAAATATCACTGTAGTATGTACCAAATTTCTCCAAAATAATATCATTCCATAGGTCATTACTGAATTAAAATATGCACAACATTTAAAATGCTCTATTTCTATAGGTATCTTAAATTTCAATGCAAGTAACATGCAAAGTGTGCTTCGGTCCATAAGACATAAAACCCACAAACATTTTGCGATATATCTATAGTTTTGAAAACTGAATATACATAGGTAATTATGTATAGCTATGCTTAACCTTTATGCGTTGGAGGGATTCAAATGAGCAGCTTGATTCTATGACATACTGGAGATAATCTTCCATATTTTCTACGAAATTTATTGTACTTTATAGGTTAAAGTTAAAATAGTTACGTTTTATCTTAACCCACTAAAACTAGACAAACTCTAAAAATTCTTTACTTCAAATATTTCATTCTACAATTGTAACAGCTGTTTAGTACAAAAAGTGTAGTCTCGTCAAACCACCGTACAATTGTAAGCCAATAATATACTGACAATATAAAGGCAATATTGGTTATTTGGTTTTGTAATTTCATTTTAATTAAGCATACAAATCTTAGCACAGAAATATAAACCTTAAAGATTGAAGAGTTAAATATCATATTACATTTGATCAAATACTCTTGTAGCGCAAAATGGATGTTTTTAAATTAAAAAAAAACTAACTTAGCATATTTAGAGCTTTAAAAGGTATTAGCCGTTTATGAACTAAAATTATGAAAATATAAAACATGCACATCCCATAAACCTGATGTGTATTATATTACATGTTGGTGATTAGGTGGATTAGGTATAACATCGATGATATGAGCACCAAAATACATGTTTTGAAACTCCCTGAACTCGTAGAGCTTTTTAGGGAAGCATCCACCCGCGTTTGTCTGTTCGATAAAAAGCAAAGAAACCTAGCTCAAAATAGTAAAAAGAAAAATATAGTGCTCTATCTACATGATCTTCTCTACCTAGTCTCTAACAAAGTACTCCTGCGAAAGCTTGTCCTTCTATCCGGTTTGTGCTAATAAAGACAAATATTGGAAGAAACGGTTTAACTGCTTAGTTTTTTATAACTAGAAGGGAAAACTAGGAAGTATACTGAACTAAATAAATAGTCAAATCTTTTAAAAGCTGGTTGTTATGTGATCTAAATTCTATTCCTTTAGTATGACCAGACTAATACTAAAGAAAAAGGATTAAAAAATTCCCGTTGAGAAAAGTATCAGTATTTTAAAATTGAAACCCATGACAAAAAATGTTGAGGAAATATTGTCTGCACAAAAACAAAATGTATATGACATAAGTTGCAGTTGTTTTAATAGATTTACACTTTTTGTATAGTAGGTTTTTGTCTGTCTTTTAAGGTTTGCCAGTTATGGAACATTTATCCAGAATGAAGAAATCTTTAGAGATTATTTCCAGAAAATTCAAGATATACATTTTATTTGATACTATCAAAAGCGTTAAAATTATTTTTTTTGAAATTTAAATTTTTGAACAATGTTCCATGTAAAATTTAGTGTGGGGTACGGAAAACTTCTTGAAAATGTTCGTGACACATCCTTGGAAAATAGGAAATCTTAGCATCCAATTTGGTACTTGAATTTCTTTTCTTTTACCAGCTATTCTGTCCACAGACAAATAGACACAAACACACATAAACGCAATAGACCAATGTGGAAAAAGTTTCAAAAATGTTTATTTTTTTAAAAATGGCTCTAACGATTTTTATTAAAATCCCGTATATTAAAGCTATTTATATCCGAAATAAAATGTATATCACGAATTTTTTGGGAATAGCCTCTGAAGAGCTCTTTATTCTGGATGAATTTTGCTGAATTTTGCTTAACTGCTAAACCGTAAGAGATAGAAAAAAAACAAAACGTACTGCACAAAAAATGTACCTCATGACAAAACACACGATTTTTGTCCTTTACGTTTTTGTTGTGGAGGTAACCGTTTTAGAGATATTCCTTGTTATTGGTTTCAATTGTGAAGTACTTAAACTTTTCTCACACAGGAATTGTCTGTTTTTCTTTTGTTCTACTCCTGGCCAAGTAAAGAAGCGATTTGCAATGACAATCGCATAACGATAGCTTTTAAAACATTTGACAATCACTTTAGCATAGCGCATTCCCTTATTCCTTTCTACTAACTAAGTAATAACATTCTGCTAACAGTTATCTTGATTAGTATTGTGTACAAAAAAGAATACTCTTTTGTAGAGTTTTGTAGAGCAGCTAGAGAAAGTCATGTGAATGTAACACTTCAATTTTTTTTAATATATTTGTTAATTAAGGGGATCTAAACACACATTTCTGATGAAATCTCGACATTGGCTATTTTGATGGAATACAATACCTTGTTTATGCACTATGTACAGGAATTAAAAACGTTTGCCACAAAACGAGAGGATAGTAACTTGTAAACTAAAGATTGAGGGGGGGGGAACCTAACAGTATTATGTTTTTATGCCCTAGAGAAGGATAGAATGGGATAGTAAGTAGATAATTTTAAGTCGAAATGCAAAAGGAGCTCACCATTGCCCAAATGCAATACTAGGTAATCCACCAATAAAATGTTTTTTTCAAAATTTGGGGAAGAACTAAGCATCAAATATTTATAAGAATTATTGACATATCTCAGTATGAAGATTACAAAACTCTCTTAGAATCCTTTCCTTGCACCGTCCCTTTAAAATAAACTCATTATTTAATATTTTTTATTAAAATATTTAAGGTTCCTTATGGATAAGAAGACCACGTTAACTTCTGAAAAGGATTATATGAGCTGTGTAGCTGTTGTAAACTGTTACTTAATGTGTATGCAAAGGCAATTTAACAACCACAAGTAAAAAATGACAATTTCTCATCCAGTGATCTCCAGATTGCTATATTACGTGGTTGTTTATAGGAAACATGTCCCGGGTTAAAGTTATGTCAACATAACCTTATTTATTCTCACTAAACACGTACATAAAATCTTATAATAAAATGTATTGAAGACAAAACAAAAGAAATGCAAAACTCAATCAACAAATTGTTATTCGAACTATCACAGCTGTCGTTGAGTAAGATACATGTGGCCTTGTCAGCTTTGGTAGACATAATATGGAATTAAATAGCTAATGCTGTAAGATGGGACGGAATTTTTAATTTTAAGCTAGACAATGCTTTTCGCCTTCTATCATCTGTGCCAAATTTGGTCGAAATTGGCGCAACGGTTTGAAAACGTACAACAAAAAATACATACAAACATAGTGCATATGTTCAAGATTAATTATTAAGATATAGAGTTGGACAAGTTAGAACCCACCAGTGGAGGACTGGAGAGAACGACCTTCGGTTTAGGCGGCTTGTTTATCAGCTGGGAGTGTAGGCGGGGCGCATTCATTTCGAGGTTAAAGCAAAAGTTGCTATCACCAGTTCTCAACTGTCGGGTTATAACCTGACATTGCTCCGTTGAGTTCTGCATGAAAGGATATCTGCACTCGTCAAATAGGGGTAGCTGGGCCATTTTGTAACTATATAATATTAAGACATATCAGCAACTGCAACACGTTTATTGTCGTTCAAATTGTAAAAGGAAGTATAATCAGTAACTGCGGTATTTTGGCATGTTGCGTTATGACTATTATCTATCCGTATAGAAAAAATAATAATTTTAATATGATTGACTGAGGAATTGTTATTACACAATGACTAGTAATATTTTAGAAAAACTGACCGATATGATCAACAATTCCTTGTAAGAATTCTTTGCAAACTAAACAATTAAACCACAAAATGTAGATTCCGACTTGTAGGCCTTGGTCCAACAGATGAAAGTTGACCTGACGTTTCGCTCATACTTCCTTGGGCATCTTCAAGGGTAAGTTGACTTCTCACCTATTGGACCACAAACTATAAGACGGAATGTACATTTTATGGTATAAACGCCGGTATAAAAGCCTTAGTAGTTTTATTAAACAATTGAATTCAACTACAAACACAAATAATTTAACACCACTAATAAATCAGTAATAAATTATGGCTTTAACTGTTAAATGTTTGAACACACATGTCAAAAACCTGAATATACTCTGGAGGAAACATGGAAATGAGTTAGACATATTTTGTCGTAAACAGTAATCTTGTAAACAAAATTTTCTGGTGTAATTACAATATTTAAATTAAATATTCGTTATCGATGTGTATTTCTACTTCACTAACACAATTTCCCAAATAAAATTACGTAATCTACTTGTATCAAATACAATTCTATGTTTTGTGCTTGAAATCAGAATGTGTATACGATAACATGGTCTCGTCTATGATTCTATAGAATACCATTGTAATATTTATTATTTTATTTACTGCTCCTGCTAAGAACCAGAAGGTGATAAATAGAAAGAATGTATTTATTTGGTAATCAATGGGAATCGGCAAGCTATAAAATTTACGAAAAAATGATGGGTTTGAAATCGAATGAGTTATTTTAAAACGTATAGCTAAAACAATTTCGTTCTCGATTTCTGTTCTGTTATAGGTCACTTTAACAGGCATTTGACATTTAATAATAATAATAATAATAATAATAATATTTTGTGTTGTAGACTTGATATTTTTCTTATAATGAATACAAAAAAACAACAATATAATACGAGTTCAGAAATGCTGTAGTGAGCTCCGAAGTTTTTCACTGCTTTTTGGTGCAGCTGCGCTGCGAGTGTGCAGCAGATACTCCTTTTATTTGTTTACGGTAATATGAGAATATTGTTTTTCTTTCCTATTCAATTTAGTTTCCGGCGTTGGAATGTTTTTGTCCACATCGATCCTGTAATTCTATTTTCAAAGCACCTACCTAATGCAAATATCGAGCTGCTGCCGAAGCGTAGATTCCGATTCTAATGAACTACGGATAAAAAAAGAGAAGGAGAAAAAACGCTGTTTTTGCTTGCTCTTCTTGATTTTAGTCTACAGCACTGTAATGCTGGACATTAATCCAGTCTACAAGTTTCTATCAGTTGGGGGGGGGGGGCAGAACAGTGCTGACAGCGACAAATCGAAGGCCCCTTCAGCAACCCCGTTCCATCCCCCCATGTCGTTAAACTCAAGCACAGTCCCTACACCTCCGCTCTATTTCTCTCATCGCAAAATGACCTGTGATTAGTCCAGCTAAAATAACACACTAGAGGTGCAGTGGTTATATATGAATGTGACAAATTCCGGTTCCGGTTTTAGAAAAGTAGTAAAAGCAATAAATCCGGTTTTCAGTAAACATGTTGGGGCGATATTTTCGCCACAGCTGTGGGAAGAGTATTTGGGAGCTGTAATGAAATTGTTAGTGATAAGTGAAACTATTTATGTAATGTTTTTAATAGGTTAAAAAATTAAAATAAATTATTTTTTTATAATTTTATACTAAAAAGTTGAGGATAATGTCCCAGATGAGATTATAGAAGCGAAACGTTAGAATCACGCTTTACGATAGCCACCATGTGTGTGTATGTGTGCGAGTGTGTGTATGTGTGTGTGTGTGTGTGTGTGTGTGTGTGTTTTACGTGTGCAGCACTATTCCAACGTGCGTCCAATTAAACTTCTGTTCTTTTACTTTTCTAATGTTTCATTTATATAGCACCGTTTAACATCTAAGATAACATTGGAGGCTTTTGCTTAAGAAACAACTCTTGACCATAAGTTCAATATCGTTGAGATTTTGAACATTTAAATTTCTGCGAACATATACACATTCACTTTCACTTACATACTTCCCGACTCTGTGAGGATTAGTAATAATTCTGGTTAAAGCAAATTACCCTATTCCATTCGGGAGTGAGCCGGAATCTCTGGGTGAAAAGTCATCGCTTCTATTCTTCCATTGTATTATTTCAGCTATTTATTCACAGGGGAAGACAAGCGCCGTAGCCTCGGAAGTTCTGAAACTCCAGTAAAGAATGAAGTAAGTTACTATATATTATCTTTCAGAAGTCATTTCAAACTTTAAACAGTAATAAATATTATAAACTATATAATAGGGGAAAAAAACCAAAAAGATTTACTCGTTGGGCAAGCAATGCTGTTTATAAAATATTAGGAAGATATCCTTCGTTCTCTTGTTCACCATTCTCTTGGAATATTAACAATATCTTTCAGTTACTGTCTCATTGTTGGATGTGTTAAGAAAACTCGTTCTATAAGGTCTGTCGAATTCAGAATTGGAGATCTGAAACTTTACGAACGGAACATAGGTCTACTCTTAAACTGTTAAAGGTTCTAAATGTTTTCAGACCTTGAGAAGACTCCCCTTACTTACACAATAGTATTGAATTAGCTATATTGTATCATTTCGTGACAAAGAAATGATTTTCACTTACAAATTCTTATAATATACTAATATTTTAATCAAAAAACTGTACCCATTTTAACGGAAAACTGAAAAAAAAAAGAAAAAAAAAAGAAAACCAAATCCCATTGTATGCCCAGTAAGTGACTTCTTTTGTTTTTATTTTATCTAAAATATTGTAATATCTATTTAAATTTTGAAATGATATTTGAAAAACCAAATACTTAAGAGAAATAAAGTAACAGGAAACCTGAGATTTTGATGAAAGTACGTAATCCAATGAAACTCATTTACAATGTGTGTTTAATTAGAATTTGCAAATGCTCTCTTCAGCTAGAAGGATATATCCTAACTATTTGGTTTGCTAAAGACTATAAATATGTTTTATTATAACAAACAACAAAATATTAGGAGCATAAATTATAAATTAAAGGAATGACATTTTAATATAATTGCAAAACAACAACTACAAAACAAATATTCACAAAACTAATATCCCCAAAATTAAGTTCCTAAAGTAATGCTAATTGTAAATAAGGGCAATAAAAACTACACAAGCGAAAAATTACAATAGTTTTTCTACATAACATTATTTAAATCAAAACTATATTCTAACTTAAAGCATTACATCAGATCATTCCTCTTAACCATGTAACTACAAACTATGTATATGTAACTATACATAAATTACTATACAAAATTGAATGATAAATGCTGGAGTCGATTCTATATTCGTGGATCAATAGAAACATCTCTAAACGAAATTACTTTTAACTTTTAAAATAAAATCACTTGAGTTTAACTGTATGGAAATACTTGGAATACCAACATTATTGCAGACACTAGGGCTGTGTATTTTTTGTATTTATTAGAGAAATAATATAAAATTAATACTGACAGTTTTTACGAAAAAAACTTGATTGTAAAAGTTGAAAAAGTTTATAATATATACTGCAGTATTGAAATGAATTTTGTCAAAATACTCTACTTCCATTTAAAATATAAAATATATAGAACTAACAGGAGTCAGTCAAAACCATGGAGTAAGATAAGGAGCAGCATTTCCTACAATTTTGTTTGGTATATTTTGAAGAAATACTTATGGAATATGAGAAATCTTGAATGAATTGCAACTTCATATCATACTTTGCTAAAGATCAAAGCTAAATGAATATTTCCATAAACATAAATTACAAAAGATAATATGTGAAGCACAAAATTTGCTGTAAAATCACAAATTTAAATCTCCATATAGGATATCAAAATTAGCGTTTATTATAAGATTAATATGAGTACATATAACACTGTCAGATGAAACTCGAATTAAAAGGTTAACAAGATTCAAATACAAAAGTTCTAATGTTGTATAAAGTCTCTAACGTAAGCTGACTTAAATGTAAATACTCGCGTGACTTTAAATTGTAAATGATTGGAGCAAAACGAGTAGAACTTAAGCATATCGACAGGCCATGTACATATATGGGAATTACAGTTTTCTAGCATAAATAAACATATAAGGCTTAAAATCGAAATACTTATAAGCATTGTGTTAGTGTTTATAAGATCCAAAGGAATAAGTAACTCTCAAGGATAGAAATGTAGCTCAATTTTAACGAAAAATCTGACTTGTTCCATTGAATCTCTAACTGTTCTAAATACAAACTGCTCATTCAAAAGATTACTCTTTTACCTACATCATGCTAATAGAGAAACAAGTAACAGAATTGGTCTTATTACTTGCTTTGTTGTAGGTAGGAGGGAAATAAGGGAAAATATTATGCTAAAAAGATTACTCTTTTACCTACATCATGCTAATAGAGAAACAAGTAACAGAATTGGTCTTATTACTTGCTTTGTTGTAGGTAGGAGGGAAATAAGGGAATATATTATGCTAAAATGATAGTCAAATGTTTCAAAAGCTTGTCGCTATATGAAAAAATTGAGATTGAGTTCTCTTCGCATGGTCCGTCAGAGAAAAGTAAGGCAGTTAACTTTGAAACCAATAACAAGGGATATCCCAAAAATGGTCAGACCTCAAGAAAGTCGTATATACATAAATTATGTGCTTTAACGGGATCTACATTGTTTTGTATTAAGTTTGTGTATATCTCTTATCGTTTATGCACAATTTTAAAAAAGTCGTCCACAATAAAGAGGTTATTCCTAGAAAATTCAAAATATACATTTTAAATTATATAAACATCTTTAATATACAGCATTTTAATCAAAATCGTTACAGTTGTTGAGTCTAAAATTTTTTAAGAACAAATTCTATGTAAAGAGTAGTTTTTGTTTGGGGATTTTTTTTTTTTTTTTTTTGAAAATCCTCATGTCGCATCCTGAGAAGATACCAAACATAAACATAACGTTTGGTTTTATACGGTATTTCCGTTTTTGAGCTATGCTGTCCACAGGCACACTCACGCCAACTTTTTCTAATACTGTTTTTTTTTCTCGGTGAAATCTGGACATTGAATTTTTGGGTGGATTAAAATTTTATGTACATAGGTGCTAGAGAAAGTAAAAACGAAATAAGGAAGTTATATTGTTGCATGGTATGTAATAAATACAATTTATTTGTTGCGATTCGAAGTTTACACATAAGAAAGCTATTGTATAGTTCCTATGATTGGAATAAATTATTATTGCACAAATTGCTTGTAAATTTTCACAAATCTCATACAAGGGGCTGACTTTTACTGAAAGAAGAATATTATAACTTGTTTAAGGATGTATTACGCACTCAAAAAATGGCATAGAGTTCAATGAATGTTAAAAAATAATGCAATTATACTTGATAAAAAATACTTAAATAAAGAACTTATGATTTACATCAAAATAAAAGGATTAAATACAGCTAACAACATTTGATTAAAAACACATGAACTATACCACAATTACTAAACAGAATAGTCTATGATAAACTAAAAATCTAGGCTGTCTTGAGATGCGTTACATTAAGAAACGCAATGATTGGACTGAAGAAAAATAAGAAGAAAAGTTTTGCTTGTTCACTTTGAAAAAAAAATCTGATTTATTACTCTCACATGAGTACAAACAGAAGTTGTTACTAAATATTATTCTTCTTTCTACGCCATGCTAACTGAGATAATCATTAGAAGAATGATCTTATTACTTAGTTCCTTATAAGTAGAAGGGAATTAAAGAAATGCGCTATGCTAAAGCGATAGTCAAATGTTTTAAAAGCTGCCGTTATGCGATTGTCATTGAAGTTGGCTTCTTTACTTGGTTAGGAGTAGTACAAAAAAAAACTTAAAAAAAGACGGACACTTTCTGACTGAGAAAAATATAAGTGTTTTAAAGTTGAAACTTTCACTGTATTTATACTGTCATTGTAGTACCAAGAAATACATTGGAAACAGTCAACTCTACAACAAAAATGCATATGACATAAGTGGTATGTTTTAACGAGATATACATTTCTTGTGTAGTAAGGTTTGTCTATCTATTATGGTTTAACCGCTGTGCAAAATTCTGCAAAAATATACCAGAATAAAGTGTTCATCAGAGGCTATTCTCAGAAAATTCAACATATATGTATAACTTATTTGTGTTGTGAATAGATTTAACATACGGTATTTTAACCAAAATCATTATAGTCATTTTTGAGAAAAACATTTTCCTTGTAAGATAATAAACTTAAATAGCAAGTGTGGTATTTTAAGGGTCCCTTAGTTTTTAAACTTTGCGTCCGCACACACACACACACACACATACACATGCATACACACAGACACATCCACGGAGAAATCTCTTAAAATGTTTTCTTTTTTGGATTCAGGGGGGTGCAAAACATATATTTCTGGCAAAATCTCGGTATCCATTCTATGATCTGTGCAGATCTATTGTAGTTAACATCCTCCTAGAAGAAAGGCTTACAGGCTAGAGAGATGTCCGATCTGGCTGACCTCTAGTGTTCACGGGAAGTATTCTTGAGTATGCACCTCGTCACCTGCCAGTACCGCCATGACTGCCAATCTACAAGCATATCTGAAAGACGAGAAGGAAACGAAATGAAGGAAAAATAATAAAAAGGAAATCGTGGTACACCACACCACTTCAGCATTCGCCTAAGCAATCAGAGGAACGCTACGAAAAAGTCCACGGTGAGAGTGAGCGGTTCCTGGAGATCGAATCAAGGACCTCTTGAATGAGAGTGGCACACTTTACCTCGGTTAGAAAAGTTACGTTTTATTAAAAGAAAGCCAACAGGGATTATAAAAATATTTCAACACTTACAAAGAATTTTGTTAATATCAAAAGAAGTTCATCAAATCTACCTTATGTATGTCTCAGGAGTATTTTTTGCCCCATCATTGTTCCTATATAATAATTTTATTTCGTTTTGTTTTAATTGAAATATGGTCGCAAAAACAAAAAACAAAACAAACACTTGAGTTCTGTGACAAAAGGCATTTTAAAAATCTGATGTGTACCATTCACATGACTTTCTCCATATCCCTGCAACAAATAATTCTTAAAAAGCTTATACTTCTATTAACTTTATGTTAATCAGAAAAAAATAGCATAAATAGTCTAATTACTCGCTTCCTTGTAAGTAGAAGCGAAATAAGAGACAACTGTAGGTTAAAGTGATAGTCGTTGCTATGGCAATGAAGTTTCTTTGTCTATATGAATAGGAGTGGACAAGTTCCTATATGAGTAAAGTATACGTTTTTCATAGCAGAAACCAAAAATAAGGAATGTCACAAAAACGACGAACTCCACCAAAAAATGTATATAACATAAATTGTGTGTTTAAATGTGCTCTATATTTTTTGTGCAGTAAGGTTTTGTCCATCTCTTACGGTTTAGCAGTTATTAAAAATTTAGTAAAATTCTTCCAGAATAAACTACTCTTCAGAAGCTATTCCCAGAAAATTCAAGATATACATTTTATTTGTCAGGTAAATACCTTTAATACAAGAAATTTTAATCAAAATCGTTAGAGCCATTTTTGAGAAAATCAAAATTTTCGAAAAAAGTTCCATGTAAAGGGTAGTTTGGGGTGGGAGGATTTTTCTCAAAATCTTCGTGTCGCATCCCTGGAAGATACTAAACTTAAATACCAAGTTTGGTATTTTACCGACTTTTCGTTTTTGAGTTATCGTGTTCACAGACACACGGACACACGGACACACGGACACACGGACACACACACACACACACACACACACACACACACACACGGACCTTTTTGTGAAAATGCTTTTTCTGGATATTGGGGACCCTAAAACATATATTTTCGGTGAAATCTCGGTATCGAATTTTTTGGTGGAGTGCAATACTTTCTCTATACACTATGTACATAGTGCGTATGGAGAAAGTAAAAAAGGACCTTAAACTAAAACATTCTCATGTGTTAAAGGGTTTTAACGAAGTAAGTGCTGTTTATATTTTGAAATAACAGGATTGCTATTTCAAATGCCTTTGGAATTGGTCTCAACTTGCATTGTTTTTTATTTTCAGCTTTTATCACGGGGTGAAACTCAAGTATAGCTTATATTTTTATTTTCTGCTTTTATCACGGGGGGGGGGGAAACTCAAGTATAGCTTATTTTTTTATTTTCAGCTTTTATCATGGGGTAGAATTCAACTATAATTTATTTCTTTGGGCATATAACTTCTTCTATTTAGCATTAGGTAGGTTAAAATAGCTAAAGAAATGTTTTCTCTCTTGTTCATCTGTATTGTGTAACTGCAGAGGAATGAGGATTGGAAAATAAACACAATAGGTAGGTAATCAAGCAGAAAAATATGCTTTGGTCAAATCCGTTCTTCCATTACCAAGCTTTTTAAAGGAAGACCAAAGACGGAAATGAATTAAATCTATTGATTTCTATTCAAATAACCACATACCGAAACATAAAAACGTTAAGGCTTTTTAGCTTTTGCTGGATATCATTTAATTTGATATTTACTGTATCTTTGAATTGTGTGTGCAAACAGGAAGAGGAGACCGCCTCACATATTCTGTCCATTCCTGGAAAGGAAGAGATGTGCCCTGTTTACAACCAGGCGACTCTTAATATTGGAAACAAGATACTGCAACTTGTCAAAGGAACAGATTTTAGAAAACAATGGGGTAGTACAATAAGCCTCCACAAGACTCCTTCAAACCAACGTTATCTAATCTAATGTACATAGTGTATAAAGAAGTTATTGAATTCCACGCAAAATATTCATATCTAAGTTCCACCGGAAATATATGTTTTGAAGCCCCCTGAGTCCAAAAAATATTTTCAGAAAAAGTTCTGCGTGTGTGTCTGTGTCTATGTCTGTGGACAACATAGCTAAAAAATGAGAAGATCGTCAAAATCCAAACTTGACATTTAAGTTTGGTGCCCTCCAAAGATACGACACGATGATTTTCAAGAGTTTACACAAAACCATGCTTAAGATGGAAACATTTTTAAAAAATAAATTCTGAAAAATTACTCTAATGATTTTGATTAAAATGCCGTACATTAAAGACATTTACATGGAAAACAAAAATTTATTTCAGTTTTCTGGGAATAGCCTGTAAAGTCCACTGGATGAGTTTTCAAAATTGGTACATCGAAAGAGCTAGACAAATGTTATTTCTCAAGAATGTAGATCTTGATAACATAATTTATGTTATATAAATTTTTTCAGGAGTTAACCGTAATCGAGTTACTCTTTGCTATCCTTTTAAATTTTAAAATTTTTCTCAAACGGAAGTCATCTTAAATTTCATCACTCTTTTTGTTTGCAGAGTGAAGATCGAATTTCAATTCTTTCATTTAGTGAACGGCTTTTAGCCTAGTGTATTGCTTTGTTTCGCTAGAAGGAACCAATAGAGTCTTTCATTTAGTGAACGGCTTTTAGCCTAGTGTATTGCTTTGTTTCGCTAGAAGGAACCAATACAGTCTTTCGGCTAATGTTTATCTCAATTACCACAATATAGATAAAGGAATATCCTTTTGTAGCGGTAGTTTGTAGAGAAATGCATGTGAATGGAACACAGGGTGCACAATCAGGTGTACATAAATAACAGGCAACATGTTAAGCAGATACTATTATTAATTTATTTTCTTTGAAGAAGTATTTAATATTATTCACTGTCGTCAATGCATTTGGGTACCTACTTTATACTGTTCCCAGTTTTCCAATATGGTAGTTTCCTCGCTTGCATCGCAATATACTTACTTTTCAGTATGACAGGAATGTAAAATTGAGCAGGATGATTCTGTCAATAAGTCCGTGTGCCGCATTCGGGAGGCTCTTGGATCAAATTCCGACGACCGACAATTTTTCATGTTTTCCCTCAGATAAATACCAGATTGGATTTTTAATTTTAACACAGTAGTAAAAGATCTGATATGTTTCGCTCACATGGCTTTCTCTACATCTCTGAACACATTAAGTAATATACTTGCTTTTCAATCTGATAGGAAGCAGGATGGAAGTCTATGTGCTGAATTCGGGAGATTCTGGTTTAAAATTCCACGTATGGACAACTTTTCATGGTTTCCCTCAGATAAATGCCTGATTGAACAATTGATTCTGACACAATAGTAAAAGATCTGATTTGTTTCACTCACATGATTTTCTCTCCATCTCTGCAACAAATTCAGCAAAATTCATCCACAATGAAGGGGTTTTCAGAGGGTTTTTTTTTCAGAAAATTGAAATATGTATTTTATTTAACATGTAAACATATGTATTATACGATATTTTGATGAAAATTGAAAAAGGAATTTTTGAGAATTTGTTTCAGGTAAACGATAGTTTCGGGTGGGATGATTTTCATGAAGGGTCTTCAACTTCAATACCGAATTTGATGTTTTGGGAATTTTCATTTTTGAGTTATCGTATTTACAGACACGCGGCACACGGACAAACGCATACACACAAACTTTTTCTAAAAAAAATGTATACCTACCGGGTACCCCAAAAATTTCTATTTCCTCTGAAATCTCTTATCGAGTCTTTCTCTACTTTTGTACCATATACTATGTTGAGAAAGTAACAGCAAAAAGAAACAAGCAAACTGTAAAATCAATGATAATTTTAATTGCGCTACTATCTATCCACGATAGTTAGATCAGTTGTACTGGATGGTACACAAGGCACAGAAACGGCAGTCTTGTTCCGTGCACTGCATTCCTTACCGTTTGTAGGGTAGTTTATTACGTCACGTTTTTATTTTATTGGCTGATACTGTCACCTTGCAGGTGAGGGTTCTATATCGAACCAATAGAGCATACCTGTGCTGGGTTTGTCAACTCATTCGCTGATAGGAATAGCCACCTCCCTCAACTGGAAGTGAGATTAGGTAACGTGTACTACAACAGTAAGCTACAACTCCTCCTCCTTCTCCAATTAGAGTGACGGTGGGCCAGCGGATATCAGAAGACACACCCTATAGATTCCCCGCAGACAATCAGAAATTCGATGTCTAATACTGTTTATGCTCTGTGTACCCTAACATCATCTGCTTGTCGCGGAGCAAAGTAATAAGGTGTGGTCTTTCAGGCGGCTATACTTGGCCATCTGACTATGAGCAGCTAGATTGTGACGTCCTCTACTTGTCACTGAGTAAAGTAATAAGGAATGTGGTCTTTCAGGCGGCTATATTTGGCCATCTGACTATGAGCAGCTAGATTGTGACGTCCTCTACTTGTCACTGAGTAAAGTAATAAGGAATGTGGTCTTTCAGGCGGCTATATTTGGCCATCTGACTATGAGCAGCTAGATTGTGACGTCCTCTACTTGTCACTGAGCAAAGTAATAAGGGATGTGGTCTTTCAGGCGGCTATACTTGGCCATTTGACTATGAGCAGCTAGACTGTGACGTCCTCTACTTGTCACTGAGCAAAGTAATAAGGAATGTGGTCTTTCAGGCGGCTATACTTGGCCATCTGACTATGAGCAGCTAGACTGTGACGTCGTCTGCTTGTCACGGAGCAAAGTAATAAGATGTAAAGGAATGTGGTCTTTCAGGCGGCTATACTTGGCCATCTGACTATGAGCAGCTAGACTGTGACGTCATCTACTTGGTACGGAGCAAAGTAACAAGGTGTAACGGGATGTGGTATTTCAGGCGGCCATACTTGGCATCTGACTCTGAGCAGCTAGACTGTGACGTCATCTACTTGGTACGGAGCAAAGTAATAAGGTGTAAAGGAATGTCGTATTTCAGGCGGCTATACTTGGCCATCTGACTATGAGCAGCTAGACTGTGACGTCATCTGCATGGTACAAAGATATGTCCTACTGTCTCTCAGATACCATATAAGAGGCATTTTAACGAAAAGATCCGTCGCGCGCGCTATGACCAAGAAGTTAAATCGACGAATTAAAATGGAGCAAAAACATCTGATGTATTCCATTCACATGACTTTGTCTGTTTTGCAAACAAAGTTTTCTCAGAAAAAACTATTCTTTTATGTGCATCACGAGAAATGGGAATAGAAGAGGAATAGATGAATACACTAAGCTAAAACAAAAATCAAATCTTTGAAAAGCTATCGCTATGCTATTGTCATTGAAATTCGGGGGATAAAAACAAAAGAAACGGATGAACAGTTTCTGTTTGAAAAAGATACCTACTTTAAAACTGAAACTAATAATATGGAATGTCTTGGAAATGGTTAGTTCTACAAAAAATTGTATATGGCATGCATTATATTTAAACGAGATCCAATATTTTGTGTGGTAAGTTCCTGTGTATCTCTTACGATTTACTAGTTATGCAAAAATCATTCTGAATGAAGAGGATTTCAGAGGCTGTTCCCAATAAATTTAGGATACACATTTTTTGTCATATAAATATTTTAGTAAACTGCACTTTAATAGATTCTTAGAGACATTTTTAGAAAATAGAAGATTTGAAAAACGTTCTATGTAAGGTGTAGCTAGATTTCGGGATATTTTCTTGAAAATCTTCATTCACATCCTTGGAATATACTAAACGTATATACCAAGTTTGCTAAACCTACTTATAATGAATTAGTTATTATTGCTAAGTAATTCTAACATGGCAAAATAAAGATCTATAGTTTATTTTAATATACTCTGATACACAAGATACAATTACTAAAATTACCTTTAACCATTAACAATCCGTTATTACGAGGTACGTTCAGAAAGTAAGTTCCGTTTCAATTTATCTCCGCTGCAGCGCTGCGATCGCACATGCGCGGTAGACGCTCTGTATCAAGGAGAAGAAACGTGAGCCATTTTGTGATCGCTGTCAGCCACATTGAAAATCCCGCCGCTCGTGAAATCAGATCTGTGGTTCGTTTTCTGAATGCTAAGAAAGTGAAACCAATTGAAATTTATCGGCAAATTTGCGAAGTTTACGGACAAAATGCGATGAGTGATTCAATGGTGAGAAGATGGGTCCGACAGTTCAATGAAGGACGTAGTGAAGTGCACCATGAAGAAGGAAGTGGGCGACTATCTTTGGTTACAGAAGAACTGGTTCACGCGATTGATGACAAGACCCAGTAAAACCGCAAGTTTACAATTAGTGCTTTCGCTATGGAATTTTCCCAAATCTCGCGATCACTAATTCATGAATTGTTACCGAAAAACTGAAATTTCGTAAACTTTGTTCACGTTGGGTATCAAAGATTCTCACTGAGCAACACAAAACAAAACGGATGGGTAGTGCACTTCAGTTTTTAGCCCGTTATGATGAAGACGGCGAAGAATTTCTCACACGGATAGTCACAAGAGATGACTCTTGGTTTTCTTACGACACCCCTGAAAGTAAGCGGCAATCAATTCATCCCCAGCAAAGGTTAAGCCGAAACAAATCTTGACTCCTCGAAAAATGATGTGCACAGTGTTCTGGGACTGGAAAGGCATCTTACTGATGGATTTCTTACCGCGTGGTCAAAGAATCAAAGCAGATGTTTATTGCGAGACACTTAGGAAATTGCGCCTCGCAGTACAGAATAAGCGCCGAGGATTGCTGTCAAAAGGTGTTGTTTTTCTTCACAACGACGCAAGACTACATACTGCAAATGTGACGAAAAACCTCCTACAGGGATTTGGCTGGGACGTGTTTGACCATCCTCTGTACAGCCCTGACCTCGCTCCTAGCGACTTTCATCTGTTCTTACATCTCAAGTTTTTCCTTGGCGGTCAACACTTCAACAATGACGAAGAGCTGAGAGAAAATGTTTCCAACTTTTTGAAGACACAGGCGGCAAACTTCTATGAAGAAGATATACAAAAAATTGTGCCACGCTATGAGAAATGCCTGCAAAATTTCGGCAGTTATGTCGAGAAGTAGCTTAAGAGTTTTAGAATTTTGTGCAATAAATAATTATTCTGTATCTGTACAAAATTTAATTTTATTACCAAACGGAACTTACTTTCTGGACTACCTCGTATTTCCGTTACAATATTCTTAGTTGATAAATGCGAGTCAGTTGATAAATTCAATGCTATGCAGGTATGTTGTCATGGTAGCTCAGTGGAAGAGCAACCAGCTGGAGACCGGGAGACCCGTGGTTCAAATCCCGCTTATGGATTGAATTTTTCAGTCTGACCCTACCTATCCAACTCCTGTCCTACACAGGGCTAGAGACCGGGAGATCCGTGGTTCAAATCCTGCTTATGGATTGAATTTTTCAGTCTGACCCTACCTATCCAACTCCTGTACTACACAGGGCTTGTGTGAATAAACAATTAATCCAACACCAATTCATGCACTGAGTTTGGTATTTAACGAACTTTTCATTTTTTGAGATATGCTGTCCACAGACAGACACTCATTTACCTTTTTCTAAAAATGTATTTTCAGGGGGACTCAGCGGTCCTCAGAACATGTATTTCCTGTGTAATCTCGGTATCAAAATTTTTGGTGGAATACAATACCTTCTCAATCTGCTATATACATTTCCCTTACCTAATAGGGAAAATAAGAAGGAATGCTAAAATAGCCCAATAGTAAGAGCGATCTAAAGATAAATGAAATCACTGTTATAGAGTCACATGCCATAAATGGTTGTATATAAATATCTGAACATAAATTCCCACAGACACAGGGAGAGAGAGATGGTGGTTTTTTGCAAAAGGAGAATGTTTGTTCAGCAAGAGCGTGCGCTAACATCCAATATCACACAGTAGCTACACGCCGAGTGGGTACTCTCGCTGCAGACATGATAGGCATCGAGCATACTAACAAATGCAGGAAGTGGCTATAATGGCACGTTAAAACAACACATGGGTATTTCTTTTTAATCAAGTTTTTATTACCATATTCTTCCTGTAGCTTTGTACACCAGCTAATTATACCTGTATCTCAAACAAGTGAGCTGAGTGCCGCGTGGGGTAAGCAAATATGGTCCCCTCTGACCCTCGGGATTCTGTTTGAACCCGATGTTTCAAAAAAAAGTAAACCACCGATAACAACGGGAAAAAAATGCAAACATTAATTCAAATCCTCCATCCCTTCGCATGGTAACGTGTTTGTGCTCATTTCGAAATAAGGGAATGAATGGGTAGAATATCGCATCGCAGGCAGGACAAGTAACAAGTATGATGAAGGGAGTTCAGACTAACCAACACTATCGTGCTACAGAAACGGGTTTGAAAATAGCAACAGTTCCCCTCCCTTATATGGGAGTCAACATTTTACTATTAATTACTGACGGAATTACATTAGGACACTTGAGACAAATTGTATTACAAAACAACCAGCCGTTTTTTGTCAATGTTGCTTATATAGGGAAAATTAGCGCCATGTTGAAGTACAACATTGAAAGTAGTAGAAGTATTGCCAATAAAATGTCGACAACAGGTGTGGTTCCTTGGTTCGCTTTTCTCTATCGTCGCTCCACAGCCACTGCCAAACGGTTTCACTCTTCTAAAAAGCATCGGTGGAAATTCTTTGTGGCTTGGGGGGTTCTCAATCCTTCGACTTTGCGGCTTAGGACCTGCCAATGTTGGCAACACAGGGATAATTGAAGAAATGCTCCCTAATGTCTCGGATGGGATGCCTGTGATTTACGTAGTGTATGGTGAACAAAAGTTAAATATGTGTAATAAATGCATTAAATCATGCAATGTGGAAGTTCATTAGTCATATGTATGTACAACCCCATATTTGTTATTAGAGTTCTACCACAGATGCGAGTGTGTTACACATATAGCGATTCCGAGAGAGTCACAAATACGGCAAACTGTCCACAGCAATTGCCACCCCAAAAATGGTGAGATCCACTAAATACTAACTTATATTTATGTTGTCCATTTTAGCACAACAGCATATTGACATCTTAGACAACGATCCAATGCGTTCAGCAAGGTTAAATACATTTATATGATCTATTTCGAACGGTTTATGTGCTCTTCTTTATTATTATATCGAAGAGGGGAAAACTGGACTTAGGCGTGAAGCTTCAGAGAGACAATCTGTGCCCATAATAGACACTATTGTCCAACAAATGTGCGCCGAAAGATATCACTAGTCAATAAATGCTATTACCATAAAAAGGATTATTTTTGGGAAATCCCCCAAAATGCACGTCGCATTCAAAAATAAAAGGTATACAAGGTGATTTCTTTTAGATTGTAAAACGCGATTTTCTAGACTTCAATCGCTATTTCAATCTTTCATAGCAAGGAGTGATTAGGAATTTTGAAAGTGCAACTTCTATCTTCCTTAATCGGACATTCGTGCTGAGTAACCTCTAGAGACACTGAAAATAAATACCGCAATTAAATCTTTACATTTCAATACAGTTTGAATATGCAATATAGCGGGTGTCTCAAAAGAGTCTACGCAGTGAACTCAGACTGTTGTAGCTCGTTACTTTGGTAACGGAACTATGGGATTACTTTATCCTATTTGAGTAATACTGTAAGAACTGTGTGCTTGAAGTCAATATTGTGTGGTTGTGCTTATGGAACGAATTCAAAATGTTAACTATTAAAGAAAAAGGTGTTTTCAGTTGACATATTCTTTAATGGTGATAAGGTTCCAGAAAATGTAAACGTAACATTTCTTGAAAGCTATACACATTCGGTATGACGTCATCGCAACACGTGATAGATTTAATTACTAAATTCTGGGAAACTGGGTCCGATAAGCGGTAGGCCTAAACTTTTATCAGATTGGCTGAAATGTCAGATGTAACGTTAAGAAACCCCATTAAATGAATGCAGAAATCAGCACAGGAAACAACTGTGAGCACAGAGAGGAGATGACATTGCGTCCCTATAAATGTAAAGCACCCCGAAAACAAAAGATCTAAAGGAACAAATCACAAAATATTTACACACGATATGTGAATAGCAGAAACTACACAATGTCCGAAATAAGAATAAAAGTGTCGAACTCTGCTTAAAGAGATAAGGAAAGCTGTGACAGTGGAAAATAAATATTTTCAATTTTGGTTCAGCTCATGTTCATTCCTAACAATAATTTGCTAACTGAAAGGTCATGAGCGAACGTGCGGAGACACGCGTTAATATGGATGGATCAGGTATTTACTAGCACGCCTTGTGGCAGATCATCATATTGAGTGGCAAACTTATATAAGGTAAAAGACACATGCATAGGTGAGGATAGAGAGATTGCGCATACAGGCATTATTTAACAAATAAGAATTTCCCAAAAATGAAACAATGTTAGAAATTGCCATTAGAGAAACAAGTTTCTGGAGATTAGGAGTTCCATTAAATTATGTTTTATTTTAGTTTTTGCGCAGTGAAACATTTCTAATAGAATGTGCTTTAATAAACATTCTTGGTAGCTATTTACGGGATTCTGGTGTATACACGTTTCAAAATTGCATTTCATACTACTAAGTAGTGCAATAATGTTCAGCTTCTCTGAACAAAAGGCGCAGCTAATCTGGCTGCACGCTAAATGCGCATCTATGAAAGTATCTTTACTAGAATACGATTTAATTGGTTACGAAGATGCATTATTGTAGGTGCGCAAATCTTAGATACTTTAAACAATATCTGTGAATGAGTGAATCATTGTTTATTGTTCATTTTTGTGCTTTCGATTTTAAATGTACCACTAAATATAATTTGTAAGATATTATTTTTTTGTTTACATGTGATAAAGGTTAATTAAATTAGCAGTATCATCGCCAAAAAGCATTTAAGTTTAAGACTGAAGGAGTTGGTTATCTGAGACTTTGGGTTTAGGTTATAAAGTGTGTGTTTGGAAGATACAGATCCAATAGTAGAAGGTTACAGACACGAAACGTATATCTACACGTGACTTACGGCTGAAGTGCAACCTGATTACACACTGAACTGCTGCTTCCACTCTCAGCTGCTGCTGTAGCATTGCTGTCCTGTTCGTTTAATTTAAAATAGTCATAGAAAGATAAAGCATACAATGTACGCATTTAATAAGCTCAATTACATTGTAATTTTTCATTTGCAAAAAATAAACGAAACAAGGAGGAAAACCAAAAACATCGCAGTAAATCCCAGAATTGCATGCTACTATAATACAAATAGTAAAACATGTGTTAATCAAAATTATTAAAAGCATTTAAAGTAAATATACAACACACATGTATTGACTAAAAATATATATAAAGTACATTTATGTACTATGTATATAGTACATTTTATGGGAAGGAGAATTTTCCGGAAATGCTACTATTTTTATCTCTTATATGTTAAATTCAAATGTGATATCTGACATTCATTCTAAATCTCGTTTTTAGATGAAGCTGTTTGTACACGTGTACTCTGCGCTAACGCGTATACAGAGCCCACACCAAAGCGTAGATTTCTGAGGAAATCGCAATATCCGATTTTTGGGTCAAAATTAGATTATGTAAGCAAATAACTCACACAACAGTAATGGATGTAAAGTATAAGGTGTGAAAAAGGGGCCATAATGGCAAAAAAATTAAATTAAATAAAACTCTGCAATGCCATACATACCCTGGAATATAATTTCTTAAATCAAGGGCATATATACCAAAGTTTTATCATAAACATTCTTAGAGCAACCATGTTAAACTTAACTAAACACTGTGTATATATATCTTAAATCAAAATATATTTACATAGTATTATCACTTAATTTTTAAATACACAATTCATTAATTTTATATTTTTATTTGTTAAATTGTCTTCTTTATTTTCTTTAAGTTAC
Source organism: Hymenopus coronatus (assembly GCA_030762935.1). Lineage (NCBI taxonomy): Eukaryota > Metazoa > Arthropoda > Insecta > Mantodea > Hymenopodidae > Hymenopus > Hymenopus coronatus. The sequence goes on along the minus strand of CM060890.1, from coordinate 9,118,554 downwards.
ACAGTTTGAAACTTTAAACATCTTAATTAAAAAATTAGCAACTAATTAGCGATTGTAATTTCTTACTATTTATCTTTATCTTTAGATGCGTAAATATTTGCAATATTATTAATTTAATCTTTGATCTATTTCAATTTAATCATTGCTCTCTTTAAATTATGTAATTTATTTCCATCATTTATTTGCTGTTATTAAGTTCTCCTTTTTAATATTTTTTTGATGTTTTTCAAACTTTTTATATTTAAATTAAGATAAAACCATAAAACTACAAAATAATAAGATGATATCATGAACAAGAAAGATTTATTAAATAAAACATTAAAAATACCTCTGATAGAGCTTGTAAAAAAATAAAGTAGAAGTCTAAATGTATGCTTGGAAATGTGAAATCTGTTTTTTTTCCCGGGTATGCAGAGGGAACCGATTTTCAATTGTCACATAGCGGCCAGCTTTTAAAAACTTTACTATCGCTTATTTCCCTTCTGCTTACGTTTGTAAGGATAGTTTATTTACACAACAGTAGAGAAAATCGTATGAATTGGGACAAATTACTTGTTTTGTTTTTATTTTATTTTTATTTTTGTTTTGTTGTTACGCACACCTTATGCGCAGCTCTTTTGTTATCTCCCTGTATAAATAACATGGAAAAGAGACACTATCGTGAAGAGTGCATTATCATACAGTCGAAAGGAAATAACCGCCCGACCGCTGCGTCCCCCATTTCGGGACGTTGATAGGGGTGAGACGTGGTGAGCGCTTCGACCTCCCCGGCCAGTTAATGCGGTCTTCACCACCTGGATCCACTACTTCTGCATCAAGTAGCTTCTCAATTGGCCCCCCAGGGACCTTCCGAGGCTGAGTGCACCCCGGTCCAGGACTCCCAGCCGATACTGGGAATTGCACCCAGGTCTCCCGCTTGCAAGCAGCAACGCTACCACCGCGCTAAGGAGACGACCACCTGTATATGAGAGTTAAACATATTCCAAAAGAGGACATCAGATTATCGTAGAAATATACGGCGGAAGCATGCACTGGAGTTTCAAAGCTTACTGTTGCAATTAGATGTTAATATATGACAGCCAGTTGGTCACTAACTGTCAATAGACTTCAACCAGAATAGGTAGATATAAAAAACATTGGTTCTTTGTTACAAGTGCATGAAAATGGATTAATCCTTGCGTGCTCCAATTTTGCAACACTAATACAATTTTAGATGGAATCTTATACTAAGGATGGTCGGGTATATATACAGATATTTCAATAAATGTTACCTTATTGTGTATCCACTTGGGAGTGCTATTTGTAATTTACTAACTAGTGTGTTTTGCAAGGTGTTAATTGTTCTGCCAAATCAAGAATACCTATCCTGTGACTATCCGATTTGATTCCAGGGTTTCACACCTCTATTGGTGATCTTTTGGTCTAGGTAGTGTGAGTTCATTGGCCTTGCAGAGGACAATCAAATTCCGTTTCGATACTTGCAGTGTGACCTACCCACTCAAGGTTACCCTTCTTCCAAACAGTGAAAACAAAAATAGGAAAATATTCACTATTTCTTGTCTGTGCCATGACTACCTGTACATAAACAACCTAAACCATGCTACTCCTAATAAGTAAAATTATAAGTTCGCAAATGAAGTAAATATCGATGTAATGTTGTTCATTATATAATTTCCAGTATAAGTATTTATACTATATTGTCAGTTTTCTACTGTTTAACAATCATGTATGTTAAACATAAAAGTAGTTTAAGATCCAAAACCTTTGTAATACAACGGTTTAAATATAAATATATATATATATATATATATACATACATACATATTAAATTAATATTAAATGCCGTTAAGACATTAAAAATACGCCTGGAAATATTTATCGTTTTCCTTGACTCCGCCCATGTGTTCCATCTGTTTGCTATGCTCTTAAAAGCGTATTGAAAGGTCAGGCTACCGAAGAGAAGCGGAGACGTATAAGAACTGTGATTCCCAATTGGACAATTCGAGACCTCTCTCACGGGGGTCTTTTCTCTGAGCTACATACTGAAATTCTAACGCCAATGCAATACGCGCACACGGTCAACTAAAGTAATACACTGCTTATACAAAACGTCGACCGGCATTAAAGGATAAGGGCTGAATTGCCCATCGGTTTTGTCTTTTCTTGCTCGCGTGGCGTGTTCTACAAGAAGGCACCAATGAGGATCGTGGTAAGCCGAGTCAAACGTTCACATGTTCAGCAAAATCATAGCGCCTGACCAAAATCCATCTTCAATAGTTTTGTATAATTTGAAAAACAGTAATTAGAATAATGTACATTTTAGTAAAAAGCATTGAGCTGTGAGAGACCACTAGTTAAATAGCTATTTCATAGCCTTTTTAATTATTATGTCTTCAGCTAAATACGATCTTAGGTACTTTTCCGTTTCTGCAATAGGTAGAATTAGGGTTAGGACTCCCACACTGAGTTATAGCACCACTCTAAGGCCATTGTGGCTCTTTGCGACTTACGAGACTCCTAGGAAGGAGGTAATGTGAAGGAAAACGTGAAGAGGGAAAACCCGGATGGCGACGGATAAAATCATTGTCGAGGTACCTAACGTTTCTAGATAAAACGCATTAGCGTCGCTCTGCGAACTGCGACAAGCTTCACACACAGCTAAGGAGAGTGCTGACGGAAGGCACCTGAAGAAAACACCTGACGGAGAGATCCTCGCAACGGCGTCTTTACAGAGCGCAAAGTCACCACCGAACCGCAGCCTATTGAACACGTCGTGTGGTCCTTAAACCCGAAAATAGATAGAAGGAACTAATAGGCAGGAAATAATGGAAAATAAAGTAGTGTTAGAAGATAAGTCGCCGCCAAAATTTGCATAATACACGGGTCAGAGTGGGTGGTCGCCGGGATTTAACCAGCGACCTATGAAATGCGGTGACAGACTAAAATCATCCCACTCGGTGTGCAATAGGTACAAAGTTCGGTTATACAAGGCAGCATTGAGTCTCATTTTTTACTTTCTCTACACGTACTATATACATAGTGTATAGAGAAAGTATTGTATTCCACCCAGAAAATCGATACCGAGATTTCACCGGAAATACATGCTTTGGGTCCCCCTGAATCCAAAAAAAGCATTTTCAGAAAAAGGTCTGTGTGTGTCTGTGTGTGTGTCTGTGTGTGTGTCTGTGTGTGTCTGTGGACAGCATAGTTCAAAAACGAAAAGTCCGTTAAAAACCAAACTTGGTATTTAAGTTTGGTATTTTCCAAAGATATTAAAGATAATTACCTGACAAATAAAATGTATATCTTGAATTTTCTGGGAATAGGCTCTCAAGACTACTTTATTCTGGATGAGTTTTATGGATTTTTGATAACTGCTAAACCGTAAGAGATGGACAAAAACTTATCTATAACACAGAGAATGTAGAGCACATTAAAACACACAATTTATATAATATATATTTTTTTTTCGTCGAGTTGATCGCTTTTTAGATATTCCTTGTTTGTGGTTTCAGCTTTGAAAAAGTTATAATTTTCTCAGACAGGAATGTGTCAATTCCTGTCCATACAAACAAAGGAACTTCAGTCACATAGCAACCAACTTTTGACTATCACTTTAGCCTATAATACTCCCTTATTTCGCTTCTACTTACAAGGAAGCAAGTAATAAGATTTTTTCTGCTAATTTTTTCTCGATTAGCATGAAGTAAATACAAGCATAAGCTTATTAACAATAATTTGTTACAGAGATGTTGAGAAAGTCATGTGAATGGAACGCATCATACTTTTTTTTAATTTCTATAATTAGCTTAAGCTAATGCCTCTGCGAAATTTGACCTACATTTATGACAAATCATGTTTTCCCCATAGCAATATAATGTGAATTCTAAACATTAAAAAAAATGTTTCACCAGGTATTGCCAACATTAAACCTTATTTTTGGCTAAACTTTTCTAATACTTTTTCATGCTCAAATTGTTCCACGTGGTGCAATGTTTTATTGATTTGTTTCAAATATACATGAATGATAAGTAAATTATTTAATTTTGAAAATCAAGAGCTCTCGAGAGTACAAAAATAAAAAAATTTCCTACAATAATTAGGGTTAATACAAAAAATTGTGATATAGCACAATACTCACTGTAAAATTGAATTTATTAAATTAATATTTTTAAGAATAAATCAGGTTTCTAATTTTATTAGTATAATGAATTTGCAGAATAAAATTGTTATTTAAATAACTATATAAGCTAGAATTTTCATTAATGGCAAAAATATCACTATTATGGTGTATAATAAATTATATAAATTTCAGTAAGCTATATTAAATACTGTGGATTTTTTTTTTCAAATTTAACATATGTATCGCCTTAAGAAACATAAGAAATAAAATAAGCTTTAGGTTTTATTTTCATTTTCACTGTTGGAGGATTTACAGCTACTGATACTATCTTTCACGATACCTTACTCTATAAAACTGGTATCTAGTATTTTTTAAGTTTATAATACCACAATTGCGTGGCGTATTCGTGTGGTTTGGGAGACCGTGCATGTGGTCTAAAATACTTGAATTTAAAATAATACTACATATCTAGTTTACATGTTTTCACAGCACTGAAAATACAACACACACGCTCGCGCGCTACAACAACCGAACAACAGACCAATAAAGGAAAGAACACTCTGACATCACACATTGGCTCTCTCAACTATTCATATATACAGATTACTCAAACACTAAATGTCACTATTCAATATATACACACATATCTTAGTAAAGGAGCTTCCATCAAGTATGTGACCAAATAAGTCACTAAAATTATTAAAATACAAATTCGAAATCATAGTATATTAAACAATATTAATACTAATAATGAGAATAATAATAACCAAATACGTATCTTAAACCTATTCGATTGCCACAGTGAATTGTACAATAGCACAACTTGAATAATGAATTGCATTGCATTGGAAAGTTTTAATATTCTAGGTATAAAACACCAGCTTGCATTTTTTTCGTAACATTCCAATTCTGTTTACAAAACTCAGTTTGGTTTAAATGCGAGATGGAATTTCAGGCTATGTAGTTCAAAGAGCAAAAATAATAAATCGCAGGTTTTAGAACGTGAAGGTAATTGACGTAGAGAACAGTTTGGTAAGCGGATAAGGAGATACGTTGGCAGGCAAATGAATTTATAAGACCAATTTCATTCATAACATGCCTCCGTTTACCTTCGGTCACAAGTAAAACATATTTGTTGACCTTTCCTCTCTGCTACACTTCTCTTCCAACGGTGTGCAGTATTTTTCAAGCCGGGATCGTGGAGGTTGGGCTGCAGTTGCTGCCCATGGAATTTATAGGGGAGAGGGTGGAGTGGAGGACTAGAAGCGTGCTTCACCATATTGCAGGTGATTCTTTCTGTAACTCCATGTTTATTATCTTGTCACCGTATCTTCCTACTTTTAGACAGAGTAATTGCAGTCTTACTTGCTTTAACAAATCTAGCATTTAATTGAGTAATTTTAACAATATTATGCATTGTGCTGCTTATACATAGTATTGGCTTGCTTGGGCTGAGAAATTAAACATGTAGTTCAATAACTTTAATGGTTTATTTCTATAGTGAAATTAAATAGAAAATAATGGCCACGCCGTGGCCGATTGGTTAGACCACACAGATCCAAGCGACCGCATGTGAGACTTGTGGTGGACAAAGCGTGCCGCGGCGGGTTTTCTCCGAGTTCTCCAGTTTCCCCGCCGGTACTCCATCTTCATTCCATGTATCACCAGTGTCATTATTTGCGGTGCCACAGCGGGCGTTAAACACTACCAAAAAAATCGAAAATTTCAAAACATGATATACACATACACAGAACTTTTTTAAAAATTCCTTTTTTGGTTTCAGAGGACCTCAAAACCGTGAAAGTTTACATGAAATGTTTGGTGGAATACAATATCTTCTCATATCTACTATACTCAGGGTATGTGTAGAGAAAGAAAAAAATAACTTTCTCGAAATAGATATTAGATGTTAAATCCTGATAATTTAAAGAAACTAACTTCTCAACTTTTTTTATCAGTCTTTAATGTGTCTTGTAAAATAACCCTCCAACAGGTTAGCCCATCCAGATACTTTTTGTACAGCTCATAAGGTTTACTTGAATGTATGAAATCTGATCCATATTGGAATGGACTTAATTATGTTGGTATTGATTAAAAACGTGACCACCTCTTTTTCTTGAGCATTTTTCTAGCCATTAGATTGGATAATTAAACTCATGTGTTATTAATTTGTTATAACATGATTATTATTATATTTATATTATTATTATTATTATTATTAGATTGTATATCTATACCATTTATAAGCTTTGTTATGTGAATTTCTTCTCCAGTTGTTTTATGCAGTGAAGATCATATAATCTATGTGTGGCTATGTTTATATCAGGAGTTAACTTGAATATGATGAAGAAGACTTTGTATTTGTCAACATATTAAGATAACATAAAGATATTATCTTTAAACACTGCAGATGGATAACATTACAACTAATACCTTGTATTTTCATGCTACACTACCGGTTTTTTAATCTCAGTTTTGTTATTCCCGCTAGAAAATGGCAAACACTTTAACCTTCGTCTACTTGGCGATGAAATAGTCCATATACGTAACTGTTATGACACATGCATATAATCCTTCTCCTTTACTTCTATAATACTGTAATTGCTAGCAATTCCTTGTGTACCAATCGTGGCGAAACGCCTTGATAGAGATGTTGTGAGACCAACCGCTACATTTCACAAAGATTATAACATCGTCCATTGGAAAGTTCTTATGTTCCTATTTGTTTTTCAGGTAAGCCACATAAAATACTTTTACCGGCTGGAAGTAGTTAAAATTTGGTTACCTAGAGGTGGGAATCTTACGAAAAGAAAAACACTATTACAACTTGGAGCAGGCATAACTAAATGGAAGGAGCAGAGGGGAAAGCGCATTAACTCCACGTGAAGTATTGCCTACTGCTATGAAAAGTAATGGAATGTTGTCTCCCTTAGCGCGTGTAGTTATTATGTTTATTCTTTAGTAATAAGTTTTACTTTGACGAGCTCATCAAAGTTTGCTGCTAATGTACAGAGCCCTATAATTGAACAAAATCATCATCCATAATATACGGCGATGCTGGGTATTAACAATTTTCATTTTAGAGAAATTCATCTCGCAAATGAACATGGAATCAAACATTGTCATTAATAAATTGAGAAAATTATCCAATTTGGAAAATGAATTAATAGGCACTGATTTAAATAGTTTCCAACCTCTTTCTTTTGAACATTTTATACTTGTACTATCCTGTGGAGCAAATAATTCCATTTTCAGTTCGCCTTTGAAACTGTTATGAAAATGATAATTCCCGCGTTTTGAAGGTGATATTCTATTTTTGTTTGCCTAAAAATAGCACATTCGTTACCTAGCACTGCACGTTATTGGAGTTGAGGTGAAACGAGTTCTGAGGTGCCTGAGCTAGGTGAATGGGACATTTTTTGATCACGGGAGTGTACGTGGTAGCGTCATAACTCGTAACTTGGTTTAGCTAAGAATACTACTGCCGCAATAGGTTTAGCTGGCGAACTCGTAAAGCTGACTCCAACAGAAGGTCTCTGGTTTCTCGACGACAGCCTATCAGCTCTACATTCCTCACAGAAATTATAAATTTAAATTCTAGCCATCGTCTACTCTATGTACAGCTACGATAATTCATCCAGTTATCTTTTGCATTTCACTGCTTATCTGTAGGCATTTATTTCATTTAAATTTATTATTGATGTGTTATACACTTAAAACGAAGTTAAAATATATTATTGCACTCTCGATCGGTAACTACTTTGTATATTGTAACTTTATATAGTATGTGTATTGCATTCAACAATGTAGAACAAAGAATTATTCCCTTTCTATTTCACAAAAATTGCAGAGCAACTAACTACAAAAGATTCGCAAAAATAAAAGTGTCCCTTTACTGTAATGTACAATAGAGTTACAAAGGAATGGAAAGTTATGATTTTCGAGAAATTATAATGTTATAACACATACTTGTCACAACAAATTTCGACGTGGCGAAATGGCGAGGCAGAGACCAAATGAAGGATCAGTGTAGCCTGGAGGAGTTTTGGAACTAGAAGGATATCATCTTACCTGAAATTGTCGTCCTCCGTGGTGTAATGGTTACCATGCTAGCTTCATATGCCCAAGGTCGCGGGTTCAAACCCGGCGGAGGACGATGGATTTTTACCGGTGTAAAAATCCTTAGCACGGCTTCCTTCGTACCGTTGGTCCCGTGTCGTAGATTTACGGCACATATAAAAACCTCAAGCCTGATAGAGAGGCCTCTGAGCAAAATTAAGCGGTATTTCACGCCCAATTTAGAATGGACGCTGAGAACTACAGTAGTTAAAGAGCGTCCATAAATAACACGCCATTTACATTTTTTACCCGAAATTTAACCTGAAGCTGAGAATACAATCGTAAGTAATAGTGCTGCTCATATTGAGTGCCAAATGTAGTGCTTCACGTAAAACAAAGCCCTGAGACTCTATTAGAAGAATTTAACCTGAAGCTGAGAATACAATCGTAAGTAATAGTGCTGCTCATATTGAGTGCCAAACGTAGTGCTTCACGTAAAACAAAGCCCTGAGACTCTATTAGAAAAATTAAACGAAAATGCTCAAATATAATGCTACAAAATAGAATACGAAACACACAAAAAAAAAAAAAAAAAATAGGAACGGACAACGTAACAGTACGCACATGACAACTCAAGTAGAAACAAGGGTGAACTACAAGTAGGTATAATTCGCGTGTTCTACCACAACTTGGCACACATTTACTAAATTCCGTATTTTTATAATTAAATCGCCGATTCTAGTTTATAATCAGTCTTTGAGGTATAAATAACCGAATCTACTTCACTTTTTCTAAAAACAGTCTGTATATATATACAAATAGCAGTAAAATAAAAAATTATCGATTTTAGTCAATACTAAAAACGCAACTTTGCGCACATCATAGTTTTTTGTATGTTTTGTATGAATTATTTAGTTTGAACCAACTAAATCATTTTAAAATGTAAATTGTTAGTAAAGATTGTTAAATTTTTATTTATATCTAATTTGATTAAATTGTTTACAAACAAATCAATCACCAATTAGATTATAGATTTTAGTATAGAATTCCAGGTCTTAAAGTAATAGATTCTTTTAACTACTTTCATTGAAAAAATTCTAGAGCATGATGTTTAAAAGTACTTTTTTAAAATCTATTATTTTTTTTTCCTTTATAAATGGAAGGTTCAAAAAAGTGTAAAAGCTGCGAAGTGGAGAAGCCATTAGATGTTTTTATTCACACAAATCTACAAAGGATAAGCACACAATTTTTTGTAACGAATGGGGAAAAAAATCGTCAAAAAATGTGTATAATGATAAAGTTCTTTGTGAATTTAGGAAATACGTTTCAGCTTGCTATTACAAGAAGCATTTAAAGATAGTATGCCATAGTATCCCATACTAAAGTATTAACCAAAGGTGAAGAACAAAAAATTGTTGAGGTTTCTGAAGGTACAAAATGATGTATAAACTGTCAAGAAATTGAAGATATTGTTTGTTTTTATTTGAATCCTACATCTAAGGACAAACGCTCAAGTGGATGCAAGGTTTGTCTTCAGGACTATTATAAACAAAGATGGTTGCTTAAAAAAAGTCATAGAACGTAATGTTTCAAATTTAAATTCATTTTTTGTATTTTTTAAAATCTAATTTTTTCCCCTATAAACGGACGGCGTCACAGTCACAAACTTCGTGATTACTGCAGATGGATTAATCCGAAGGGATATCATAAATTAAGAAAGGCTGATTTAATTACATTTATTATCAGCCATCATCAGAAAGTGAATAATCTTTGGAAAAGATTACCATTTTATAACACAACAAATGATGATGAAATGTTTAAAAATGACGAAACAAAGGAATTGAAAGGCATATTTCCATTTTCAACCAATGTATTTAGAAACAAAAAAGATGATGCAAAAAAAAAAAAAAAAAAAAAAAGGAATTGAAAGCCATGTTTTCATTTTCAAGCAATGTATTCAGCAACAATTATGATAAACAGAAAGGAATTAAAAGCGATATTTGCATTTTCAAACAATGTATTGGAAAGCAAAAAGATAGAAGAACGATTAATCAATACCTTGTTAACAAAGCATTTTAAAATAAATTACAAACCCTAAATTTTGACGTGCTTGAACCAAATGTTTTCTTGAATGCTTCGAAAGGAAAGATTATTACAACTTTGACAGATCAGTTAAACATATATAAAGGTCTAAAATTTAACCTTCACCTGTTTTGCAAATACAAAATGCAAACAAACGAAAAAGTTGAAGAATTTGCATTTCAGACACAAAAATTTACAATTACCAGAGAAAGCGATGTGGTTAAAAAGTTTAAATATGCCAAAAGAGAAATTTTGACAAAAATGACTAATCATCAATCACGAGGAGCTGGTTGGTCATTGAATAGAATTATTGGTATACAATTATCAATTAACAGATATGTTCCATTAAGAGGATCATCATATGTTGAATTACCAGAAAAAATAATAAATAAGAAAGCTTGTGTCAATATAAAAAATGACGATCAGAAATTTCTTTTATGGGCCACAGCTTCTGGATTAAATGCAGCTCATAGAAATCCAGATCGAACAAGTCATTATAAAGAATTTGTGAAGGAAATTGAAGAAAAATTACCAAATATTTCGTTTCCAGTTGAAATTGATAATATTCTAAAAAATTGAAACTAGAATTGATGTATTTATTAATGTTTACTCATTTGAGGAAAAATATCAAGTTTAACCATTGAAAATTACGATATGTATGAAAAAGAAACACATAAATCTTCTTTATTTTAAAAACGAAATCACTTCACACTATTTTTGAATAAAAAATGTATCTAAACTTGTTTATAGTCAACTTTCAAAGGACACAGACGTAAAAATATTTGTGATATGTGTTTACTTTACTGGATGATCACACAAAAAAGTGCTTAATTAACAAACCAATAAAGAATGAACTACGGATAAAAGGTTCATGTGTAAGATTTAAAAATTATCACCATACACAAAAAGTTACATTTGCTATTTATGCCGATTTTGAAAGTTTGTTGTTAAAATGCACAATTGTAAACCAAATTCAAAATCCTCATACACAATGAAGTATCAAAAACATGAACCAAGTGGTTTCTGTTCTTACATTAAGTACATAAATGACCATTATAAAGATCCTGTTGTTTATCGTGGATCAAATTGTCATAAAAATGTATTGAATGTATGAAAGAAGAAGTTGAAAGGATTGGAAGAATTTATTCCGAAATTAAAGAAATGAAACCATTAGCACCTCAAGAACAATCAAGACATGCAAAATCAAAAGAGTGTGCGTTGTGTAAATCCCAATATTCACAAAAGAATAAAAAGGTTCGTCATCATGATCACTTAACTGGAAAATATATAAATCCACTATGTGATAATTGTAACTTAAAGCTGAAGCATCTCTCGTTTGTCCCAGTTTATCAACATAATTTATCTAGATATGACTCTCATTTGTTTTGTGAAAGAACTCGGTTATGACAAAAAGGAAATACATTTAATACCAAACAATGAAGATAGATGTATTAGTTTTGGAAAGAGTACAGAAAACTTGAAAATGAGATTTATCGACACCTTTAAGTTTATGGCTTCTTCACTGGATAAACTTTCTTCAAATTTAAGAAAAGATCAAATGACAAACATAAGAAAAATTTTCTCCAGAGAACTGTTCAATTTATAGATCAGAAAAGGTGTTTATCCTTATGATTACATGGATTCTTGGAAGAAATTTGATAAAATACAACTTCCTCCAAAAGAGAAATTTTATAACAAACTGAATGACTGTAATATAAGTAAAGAAGATTATGAAGATGCAAAACTAGTTTGGGAAACATTTAAGATGAAAAATCTTGGTGAATATCATGATCTTTATCTCAAAACTGACGTATTCTTACTAGCTGACGTCTTTGGAAATTTTAGAATAACTTGCACAAAAGCGTATGATTTAGATCCATCTTGGTATTTTATAGCTCCCGGTTTATCTTGGGACGCAATGTTAAAAATGACTGAACAACCTCTTCAATTATTACATGATTATGACATGAGTTTAATGGTTGAAAAACGAATAAGTGGAGGAATATTACAATGTTGTAAAAGATCTATGAAGGCAAACAATAAGTATATGAAAGACTATGATGTAAAGAAGATATCAAATTATTTGGCATACCTGGATGCTATAAACCTTTATGGTTGCTCAATGGGTCAATATTTATCATATGCTGACTTTGAATGGGATGAACCGAATAATTTTGATTGTAAAAAGATCAGTGAACAATCAAATACCTCTGAAGTTGGATATATTTGTAATTTGATTTAGAATATCCAAAAGAATTGCATAATTTACATAAAGATTTGCCTTTGGCTCCAGAAAATAAAGTTGTGCCTGGGATTAAAGAAATTATAACAACCTTGAATGACGAACAGAATTATGTTGTTCATTATCGAAATCTTAAGCAATATTTGTCTCTAGGTATGAAATTAACAAAGGTACACAAAGTACTAAAATTCCAAAAATTTGATTGGCTGAAAAAATACATCGATTTGAATACAGAAATAAGAACTAAAGCAACAAATGATTTTGAAAACGATTTTTACAAACTGATGAACAACAGCGTGTTTGGTAAGACTATTAAGAATATTAGAAACAGAGTAGTCATAAAATTAGTTTGACATGGAAATAAATGTGATAAATTGATAGCCAAACCAAACTTCAAAGGAAGAACGATATTTAATGGGCATCTTGCTGCAATTCATATGAACAAAAAAATAATGTTTAATAAACGCATTTGTATTGGAATGAGTATGCTTGGTTTATCCAAGGAATTGATGTATGATTTTCATTCAAATGTAATGAAACCGAAATATGGAGAATGATGATATCAAAATACTGACAGTTATATCTATAACTAAATAACAGAAGGTTTCTATGGAGATATTAAATAAATGATTGATTATTTTAATACTAGCGATTATCCAAAAGATAATATCTACAATGTGCTGCAAATAAACAAAAAGGTTGTGAGAAAAATGAAAGACGAATGTAATGGAAAAATAATGGAAGAATTCTGCGGTTTGAGAGCAAAAATGTATGCTTATAAAGTTGGCGATAAAATAAAAAAGAAGTCTAAAAGTCTTCAGAAATGTGTAGTTAAAAACCAAATAAGTATGGATGATTATAAGAATTGTTTGTTTAACAAGACAGAACAGTGTAGAAAAATGAATCTAATTCGATCATATAAACATGAAATATATACTGTTGAGGTCAATAAAATGGCATTGAGTCCTCACGATAAAAAAAAATACATATGTGAAACCGGAATTGATACATTGCCTTGGGGCCATTATAAAGCAAAGCAATAAAACTGATATTAAATAAATTAAAAAAATCGATTTAAGAGTTTTACATTTAAATGGAAAGCATTGTTGATATACAACACAACAAACTTATATTTAATAGTAAAAATGTATTTGTGTTAATTGATAAAAATAATAAAACTTGGTTTAAAGCTAAAGATATTTGTAATGTGTTGAAATACAAAGATAATATAAATGCTATAAAACAACATATTGATTATGAAGATAAAGCAAAATATGAAAATATAGCTCGACCTGGGGATTCACCACCTCTAAGTTATAATGAACAAAATACTATTTTTATTACAGAATATGGTCTCTGTAATTAAGTTATTGGTTCAAAACTACCAGCTGCTAGGAAATTTAACAAATGGATAACTCATGAAGTACTACCATCAATCAGAAAGAATGGTGAATATAAACTACAAAATAAAATTAATTATTTAGAAAATAAAGTTGAAGGCTTAGAAAATTAAGCTGAAAATATGATAAATAGTAACATAATTATGATCAATGTCGCCAAAAAAATAATTCAAGGGAAAGATGAAATTGTTGAAAAGAAAGGTGAAATTATTGAAAATAAAAATGAAATTATTGAAAATAAAAACGAAATTATTGAAAACCATGCAATTCCACCAACCAAAAATGAAGATAAACATAATGAATTTAATCAAGAAAAATCATATATGGGAATATCCTTATTATGTTATAAGAACTGAAAATGTTTCTGAAAATTCAAGACTAAATGAATTCCAAGAAGATTATCCAGAAATGGAAATAATTTTAAGAATTAGAAACCCAAACTCCATCAATCTCTGTTCCTTGCGATGTGATTAATGCAACTTTTTAAGGCCACCACGTACCAAGCCGCTTATCTGCAAACATTTATTTGAATCAACAATAAATAGAGGAAAAATATTTCCATACTGATATACTGTTGTATAAGGAGTTGCAAAAACATTTATCTCTGTATCACCTTACTGACGATTGAGGTAGCATTTGCACAATGTCTTTATTGACTAAAAAATTGGTTACAAATAACCCTTAATTCATTGCTGTAAATAATTCACTTGAAATTTCGACGCGTAGAGAGTCGACGGCTTGCAGACCACTGCGTGCTAACACATCAATCACTCACGACTCACTACAACTCACCACACACACTGCATCACGATAGACTTTACGCTATAGTCAAATATTTTTGGAGATGATAACTAAGTGATGACTTTGGAATGCTGTTCTCTTTGCATGGTGAAGTTAAAAAATAATAAAGAGTAAACATTTAACAAATATAGGTACTTTAAAATTCAATCAACAATAAGGAATATTTAAAAAATGTATTCATAAATCGTGAGATCTAGATTAGTTGTTGTTTTTTTTTCTAGCTCTTACAGTGTATCACTTAACTACATTCCGAATGAAGGTTCTTCAGAGGTTCTTCCAGGAATATTGTAGATATATATTTCAGTTATTCTAAAAACATCTCAAACCTATGATATTCTAATAAAAGTCGTCATTTCTATTTTCGATACAATCAGAATTTCGAAATTTTTTCGTGTAAAGCTAGTAGATTTTTCCTGAAAGTCTTCCGATAAAGATATGATGTGGCGAACTTTGATACTGAGTATCATATTACCTCGCGCGCGCGCTCATACACACACACATACACACAGGGAACTTATTTTAAAAGTGTGGTTTTTATTCGTTATTTTTTAATTTAGGGAGGCTCAAATTATACTCACAGTGAAATAAGGACCAGTAATTTTTGCTCTCTCTACTTAATACAAACCTATACTATTTGAGAAATTAATAAGTTTCTTCAAAATTCCTTTGCAAAAGTTGTAGAAAACAAAGGTACATTGGATAGAAAAGTTGTAAGTAATACTTTAGAAATGCTGATCTTCCGGTTCTGTGTTTATCTTTGATATTTTAACACTGTAGTTCTTTTTAGTGAAAAAATTCGTGTATTTGCAGAATATGAGGGGGGTTCAATAAGTACCGTGGTTCAAAATATGAGGTGTTGCTAAGGCAAATTGGCCTTACCATGGTGTATTATCATTTGTTATACGTCGCCAAAACAAATTTGGTACTAACTCATTAGTTAGTTTGGTTTTGGGAGGCGTTTCTGTTAGTCTTTCAACGTGTTTTCCTTAACACAGAAAAAGTGCAGCGTTGATTAATGACTTTCTTTTTAATTTTCGATAGGAAAACTGGCGAGAAGGTAAAAGAAACATTGGATGCTGTTTGTGGGGACCTTTTGGCATCTATGACAACAGTTAGATATTGGTTCAATTATTTTAAATCTTGTCGAACATCCCTTTCTTATGGAAGCGTCCAGGACACTCGGAAGATGGGGTTACTCAGGAAACAATTTTAAAAGTATATGATGATTATCACTGATCGTTGAACGAAAGTTGACGAAGCGTGTCGACGGAAACGGCAGTTCATATTTTGCATGATAAGTTAGGATGAAGTTATCGGGTGCCGCGATTGCTCTTTCTCTATACAAGCGAATGCAACTTTCTACTTAGAACCTGGCCTTGGAGCGAAATCCGAAGCACATTTTGTGTCAAGTTTTCACCATCGATGAGACCTGAATGCATCATTATACTCCGGAAAACAATTAAAAGCAATGGGTTGCTTTTTCTGAGAGAAAGAAAATATCATTTCTGGACCAGTACAGTTAGTTATATATTCGACGCCATAAGAAGCTGAAGCACACGGGTATATTTTGGCGAAGAAGAAGTTTCTATTTCACTGCGACAACGCACCAACATGTTCATCCGAAGTTGTCGCCGTCAAACTCTGAATTGCTAAGGCACCACCTATATTCGCTCAATCTAGCTCCCTTCACGTCCTTCTGTTACAAAACATAATCATAATGGTTCATGGGAACAAAATGTAGATGATATGAGATTATCGTCGAGACATAGGCGTATTTGTTTACCTCCCTATTTTTGGAAGGGCTAAAATGACAAAAACGTTGTTAGTGCTAGAACTAGCTAGCTTTCTGATCCGAGGACGTGAGTTCAATCCGGGTCCAGACAGAAAGTTTTAAGCGTGCGTAAAGGCCGCCTCGTGTCAGTAGATTTACCGGCAAATAAAATAATTCTGACACCTCGGCGATGCTGATACGATCCTAGCAATTGACAGCAACGTTAAAAAACAAACTACTTTCCTTTTATATCGTGTCATATCCAACAAAGCCATAATTACAAAATTTGATTCAATTATAAATAAACTATCAACCTGAAATTTTCAAAATGAAATTTTATGAACTTTTCGAATAACTAACGATTGTTATGAATCGAATAGAAATACCTTCGCGAAGAAAACTATATTCTTTGATACTTTAGGCATTTGATGTTCATTTTTCCATATCCAACATATTCTCTTTGTTGATATGAAAATAGTTTATATATAATATATATATGCGTATATATATATTATACGCACACATACACACACTCATATTTCTTTCGTGTTTTTATTTCCTTTAAAGCATTAAGGTTTGATATGTTTCGGGGATTCATTTGCATCTTTGGCACAAAACGTAGCGTAAATATTTTTGAAAGAAATGATGTAATTTCCAGTGATTATAAAGTCATAGAATCATGAAAGGCACAAAATTTATAGCAAAATGAAATAATTTTCATTGAAGTTTATTCGGTAAATGAGGTTTTTATTTCAGAAAATTGACTAACCATAAAATTTCAAACTGTATTCATGGTATTTTATGGATCATTGGACTAACGTCGATCGATCAAAACAACAGGACAAACACATGTGAAACTAGATAAACGATAGGTATGGTGGCGATTCAATTTCCATACGCACTTACTCCTAATGACTCGGATTTAGCTTAATCCCTCAAGGAGAAAAATAAATAAGATACTTATGTGTCCAGAGTTTCCGGTGTAGACCGCGTCTTAAGGCTAAAATCTGCCGACGTTTCGCCCATCTTATGATAAGGCTTCTTCAGGGCTAACTGCGTCTGGTCCGGCTGGCGTACCTTCTTTTATACTGTAGTTGGGACATGCCAAGTACCGCCCTCCTGTGTTGCCATTGGTTATCGTTTGGCCAATGGCTGGGGTCGCTGCTTTCTGTATTCCTATTGGCTCGCTGGCCGCAAGGTGGGATGCTTTTCTTAGCAGAGGTCTCCAGATGGTGTTCAAACTTTTTCCATTGTCTCTGTTAGCTTTATGTTCTTCTTTAATTATTTCTATGCTTTCGCGTATAATGCGAAATGTGTTATTATCCGGATAATATACAGTTCCCTTTATTTCCACATTACTGGATACCACATTACTCTTTGTTGTCAGTGTAGTATTGTTGTCATTAAATAAAAAGGGAGTAGCATTTACTTCTTCCTACCGCCAGCACAGAAAGTTACCTAGCAAATTAAGGATTACACACACAAGGAATACACTTGAACCAAAGCACCACATTTCTCCTATTGAAACTAGGTAAAATATTAGCAGGAGATAGTTATGGCCAATGTCCCAATGAAATGAGTGTGTGTCTCCATCTGAGAGCCGCTTTTATTCTTGTGGGTACAAACAACGGCTTTTCTTTATATCACTCTGTAATTTCACATACTGCAAAACCCAATATTCTGGGATCGAAGGAAACATGAATAAAAATTCTCCCAGGGATACAAACTTGACGTCACCTTCTTCATAATTGACGTCCAGTACATTTAGTAGATGAACTTGTTTTTCAATGTTAAAAATGAATTTATACAGAAGCATTCAATCCTGTCATATACTGCGCAGTCCTGAATAATCCCCATGAGGTGACATGAGTACTAATTTGAAAGCTCTCTTCCAGTTTTGTTTCCTTCTTTCTCTGCAGAAATAAACTACAGAAGCCATTCCCTCCAATACCAGGAAAACAAATAAAACTTTATCGTCGATTAAGACGACTTTGATTAGGGATCAATACAAGTTCTGCTGCAGAAAGTGCAATCAGTGTTTTGTCGGAGTTCAAATTAGATCAGCGGATTGTTGGTGGTTAACAGGCTTAATCGACTTTTCCGGGATCAAAATACCCAAAAGCTAACTGTATATGTGCTAACTTCACTAATTTTTGTTCAATTAATATATATAATAATTAATTCAAGTAATATATATGTACAATAATTACTTACAGATAGTTTCCCTCAATAGTTTATACCTGAGTATAAACCTAAGATTGACACGTATTTTCCGCTCACACCTTATAAAATTATTTTTGAGCAAAAAGTGTAGAAAAGGGCGTATTTTAATGCTAGGTAATCTAAATTTCTTCATAAGTGGCCGTATTTTAAATTTCTATTGGAAAATGTATGCCAATAAAGTAGTCTAAAACAGAGGTACATAGAACGTAAATATATTCTTCCTTTGTTTTTTTATTTTTTATTTCTTCTTTAATGGAAGTAATATCTAATAAACGATTATATCTAAATAACTCTCCCTTATTTCCTGAAGCGCTCTGTCACATGAGGGGAGACTACGCCGCTAATACTTTTTGGGCGATTCATTTTAGCTATTTGGTTCTCGCAATACTGTTCCACTTCTGGCACTTTAAACAAAGAAAAGACCATCGTCTGCTGACTGTGGTCCGTAGTCAGGTAGCGCTGTCAAAAGACACTGTTGCCAAATTCACTTCGTCAATCAGTTAATGCTTTGGATGGGTAGATTCAGACTGACAATTGAATGTCATAGCCGTGATCTGAACCATGGAACTTCATGTCTCTAGTCGGTTGCTGTAAACATTGAGCTACCATGGCAACTTGCCGGCACAGAATTATATTTTTCAACTGACTCGCATGTTTCTGATAAAGCACACAAGGTGTTCTGAAATGGTTTTGAGATGACCTACGCCAATGTAAGTACTTTTAGTCCCGAGCTTCATAGTTTAGTCAAGTATTAAGTCAATTAGTGCTATTTTTTCTCACAATCAAATGTGAGACAGGTGTCGGATAGGTAGAGTTGATGAATGTCCACAGGTTCTTGATTAACGTTTTACAACGGAACAAGGAATCCAAGATTAACAGACTCAATAAAACCCACTTACGACACTTTAAAAACGAAAAGAGCACCGGCTGTTGTCCGTGGTTCCTAAAACCACCGCCAGCACTTTCCGCGTGGCGTTGCTAAAAGACACTCTTGTGTCAGTTGAAAAATGTCCACTGATTCGAGATTAATGTTTTGCAACCCAACAAAAAATCAAATTGATCACAGATTAACTAGTTACTAAGTGATTTTATTTGCTTTCCTGTAACCGAGTATAAATGATACACACTTCAACGATCTTTAACCAAAATACATGCTATAATGTATTAGCAGGATCTTTCTTGTAAAAAACGCCTGCGAATCGTCATGGCACAAGAAATATCGAGCAAAATAATGAATAAAATAACAGCAATTCAGTAATTCTTTTGCAAATAAAAATGACACATTTAATTTACTAAACGTTTGATTATGAAACCAGAGCAACAAATAAAATTAATGTGAATACCGGCTATCATAAATACAGACTTAAACATTCATTTCATTCCTCGTTTTGGAAGATGTTTGCTAATAACCGGATATTAAAATCCACACCTTTTCGAGTTTTCTCTCGTTTCTATGAAGGAAAGTTTTTTTCTCAACCAAAAGGCCCTTCATGCAGAGTTAATAGTTCAACTAGGTAGAGTAACCATTCTGTTTGCATTAATTCTTATGTTATAGAATTCATTAGATAAATGGAGCGTTTGCTTTATGGCCGAGCTTGTTTCGCATATTCAAAAACATTTGTAAAAGCTTAGTAGTTACGCAACCATTCCTCATAAGTAAATATCGCGGGAGTTGTAGGTTAAAGTAGTGCAGGTTAATAATGCGCTGAGCATGCGATCCAGGTCGCACCTTAAAATAAAGGCTATCTATGTGCAAAGAAGACTGGTAATAAAATTTCTATATTCCTATACCTCATTTATTTCTCAAAATAAACAACAGTATTTTAATAATAAAGTGCACCTGGACATATTGGACTAGAAGAATGCACATACAAATAACATTATAATAAGAGGATTATTGTCTTTCCATTAGCTACCAATACACTCAACATTCAATAAGAATTGCAGAAATAAACTATAAGCAATGATATTAAATACAGCCTCGTAGCAACATCTTGGATTGTCTCCGAAACAAAACGATTACTGAGATTTGCCTCTCTGCTGGACACAACTGATTAGCATCAACATCTGGCCCAGATTGCCTACAGTATTGACAAGATGTGATCATGACAGAGCACACCTCCAGCGATATTCTGTCCTTCAAAGGAGATCAAACTCAACCAAGAGACAGAATGTCAGCCTCAGCACGGGCATTGGCTTTTTATTTATTTACTTATTTATTTGCCTATTCCCTGGAAGAATAGTCCTATTTTACAAATAGTGGTTAATAAACAACAGTTTATATTTAAAAATAGTAGTTTATAAATGATAATGTTTGAAATAAGAACTTCCCTGGCGACGTATTAATTCAAAATCTTCTTGGGCTTCTAACCAGGTAAAAACTTTGCTTGATCCAACGTTTCGAAGAAGTGCATCTTCCTTGTTTTCAGGGTAAAGTGATGGATTGAGCTTGCGGAGACTGGTATTTATAAGAGCTGATGTTAGCGTCATTCCAGCTCTTATAAACACCAGTCTCCGCAAGCTCAATCCATCAGTTCACCCTGAAGACGAGGAAGATGCACTTCTTCGAAACGTTGGTGTCAAGCCAAGTTTTTATCTGGCTAGGAGCCCGAGAAGATTTTGAATTAATAATATTTGAGATTAAAAAAAAAAAAAAAAAAAAAAAAAAAAAAAAAAAAAAGAACAGCTAATAGAGATTTTCTTTATATCTTTGTTGCATATAATGTGAAAGATATTTTGAAGAAGTTAAGATTTTGTTCTAAATTAAATCTCTTTATACCATATATTAGACAGTCAAAAAGTAAATGTATGAAATTTGGTGGTAAATTTAGACAGGTACACGATGCATCACTAAATTAGTTATTTTAAAACTTCAAAATACGATTTGAATTTCCTGTAAAATTAATTTCATTTATTCCTCTCAGTCATAAAGTGAATTGTATCAAAGAATATTCATGGTACTTAATCTTAAATTTCTCTTCAATTATTGGAAAAACTCATTCTGCTGCTTCTAATGGTAGCTAGTCACCAAAATTTCTACAATAAAATCACACATATGGGTCACATATAAGAACATAATGATTGAATTAAGACATTAGTTTACATAATTTATGATTATGGAAATGGAGATTCTCATGATTGTTCACATATTAATAGTATAGGCCTGGAATATGCTCATCCATGATTCCAATCCTAAATTTTTCAAATTGGAAATTGAGACAGCAAAGGGTTAAAAGGTATTTATGAGGGAGAAATTATATTAAGAAGGGAAAAATATGCATTGGAAATGACCAGGGAAGAAATGTGAAACACGATTACAAGTGTAAAAGACGCAGTATACCACGGGCTTGTAAGCGACCCAGGTAGAAAAGTACCGAAAAGGGTAGGACAGTGAACCGAAAGAAGTAGAAGTTCCATTGCCCGAGGATTGACATGAAAAAGTGGATGTACCGGATTTCTTGTTGGCCGGGAAGCGATTTCACTTGCTATGGAAGATGCGATCAACTAAGACGTATTATTTGGTTCTGCGGTGGGAACGAACGGCTACGTATGGCTGCGATAAAAATTGTGGTTATTTAATACACCATAACATGGTCACAAGTAATAAAGAATGGTAGCCACGGTAGCGTAAAGAGGGACAACTCAGGAGGAATGCATGTGTGTTCGACGGCAGAAAATATCAAAGAAAATTAATAAGCGAGTTCAGTAGCAATCGTGAATTCAAAGGAAACCACCTGTAACTCAACACCACCCTGAGAAAGATTCCATACTGACATATGCTGAGCACCATTCCATAATCTCCTGAACTATCATGCTGGATTCAAACCCGGAACCGCTAAACCACCTATATAACGAAATTGCAAAATACGTTTCTAATCAAAATTAATTTTATTGGTAACACCTTCCCAGCTCTTACACTATAGGTATTAGAGTGCAGGAAAATGTAGGAAAAGAGGAATTTCGGGTGTGGCATGGTTCTGATTAGTGATATGGAAGCTGAAACTTTGGAGGGAAGGAGTGAGGCAGGGACTATGTCCAATTTGAGGGGAGAAAGAGAATGACCAGCACATAAGCTTTAAATATAAAGGGATGAATGAGTGGAGAATGGAGTTGATTAAACAGAAGTGGTTAGGGGGAGATAAGGAGGTAGGGATTAATTAGATATTCAAAGACAAGGGCAGCTAAGAGGCATAGGGGAAATGTTATGGAAAGTTAAGATAAAATGGACAATGTAAATGGATAAGGTTTAATTAGTAGAGCACATCGTCAACTACTTTTATTCTACAGATAGTACAGTGATTAACTAAAATGGAAGTTGGTAGCATACACAGATGGGCCACGGAGGCTACCACCACTTGTTAGTAAGCAAATTATTGTTATTATATATTATAGCGATACTGTGTGATTTGAGAAACTTGTTGCTCTGTAAGGTTTTTATGTGTGAACGCTTCTAAATACAATGTGTGATAATGTATGCTGCTATGACCATTCCTTTGTATGCTGCTAAGACCATTCCTTTCCTAACACTGAGAAGCAACATAAGAGAGTTTATATTACTGTGTAACAATTAAAGGGATAATTACTAATTTATTAGGTAGCCTTGATCTTGTTTTATGTCAACCACTATGTCTGAGTATAGCTTCACGGGTGGATTATTCTCCTGTAGAAAGTCATAGAGCTAGAAATGAGCGAAATCTCGAGTATTTTAATAAATTTGACCGACTTATCACTCTGAAGCTTACTAAGTTTTCTTCGCCGTGAAATGTTCAAATCTTACATACTATATATGTCATTTATTTTAAGTTCAGATTTTTGTATTACTACTCACGCCAAATTCGTAAATGTTTTTGTTTATTCTGAGATAAACTAGGAGTCAGAATTAGTTAATTTCTGAACTATCCGGCAAGTTTGATCTTTTTTTAGAGTTTTAAAACACTTTATGGGCTTAAAAAGACATATTAATTAATTTTTGTCTCGTCGATATCATTGCTGCTTGTAATATTAGAATCTGGCGTATGGCAGCTAATTTAAATATGGTATTCCTAATCAAAATAAATTTAAAGATTCATTTTTAAATTAAATCAAAGCCAGGCGTAAAGAATATATTTCTTTAAAACTGGGATGTGTTTTTTTCATAAAACTGCCTCTCCTGTTCAGCAAACACACCATTTCTTACAAAAGATAATTATTTCATTTACATCATGCTAATCTAAATAAACATTAGCAGAAATTATCTTATTATTTTCTTCCTTTAAAGCAGATGGAAAACAAGTGAAAATCACTAGGCGAAAGCGATAGACAAAACCTTTAAAAGCTGGTCGGTATGTGAACAATTGAAGTTAGGTTCGCTTTACATTGCAGTACAACATTGAGATGAAAGGACAGGTGGCCTGTTTGAGGAAAGTTACGTAGTTTAAAATTAAAACCAAGAACAAGGAATACCTCGGAAACAACTCTACAACAAAAATGTATAGATATTATATGAATTGTGTGTTTTAACGAGATCTACATTTTTTGTGCGGTAAAATTTTATCCACTTCTTGCGGTTTAACAGTTAAGTAAAATTCAGCCGGAATGAACATCTCATGTTTATTTTCTGTAATATTAGAAAATTGTTATTCATTTTATTTGTGACGTAAATATCTTTCATATGTGGTATTTTAATAAAAAATCACAAAAGCCATTTTCCAAAAAGAATTTTTTAAAAATATTCTCCATTTAAGATTAGTTTGGGGTGGAGAACTTTCTTGAAAGTCTTCGTGTCACTTGGAAGATACTAATCTTAAATACCAAGTTTGGTAATTAATGATATTTTAGTTTTTGAGCTATGCCGTTCACAGACATAGACACACATACTCATATCCTCATGTTTTTTTTGTTTTTTTTGTTCTAAAAATGCTTCTCTTTTCAACTCAGGGAACTTCAAAACATAGAGTTCCGGCGAAATCTTAACAAATAATTTTTGTGTGAAATACAATGCCTTCTCTATACACTATGTATGTACATCATACGTGTAGAGAAATCAATAATAAGATTATATTGTTAACAGGAATTTTAAACTATAAGGCTGCAACATTTTATTTTCAAAACAAGCTCTGCACTTATAACTCAGTTACTTGATCACAACACACGTATATGTATGCATTTTAAATTTTGGAATTTTAAGTATACCAAATAATAATAACATTAATAATAATAACATTAATAATAATAGTAATAATAATAATAATAATAACTCCATAGCACGAAAGCTCACAAGGAACTTGGTCTACCGCCCGGCCGCTGCGTCCCCATCTCAGTCCATGGCAGACGTATAGGAGGTGCATTATTGGAGGGTGAGACGTGGTCAGCGCCTCGAACCTCCCCCGGCCGGTTAATGCGGTCCTCATGACCTGGAGCCGCTACTTCTCCATCAAATAGTTCCTCAAATAGTTCCAGAGACCTCATGAGTCTGAGTGCACCGGACCAAGTCTCCCAGCGGGAGAAAAATCCCCATGCTGGTACCCGGAATCGAACCCAGGTCTCCCACTTGGTAAGTAGCCGCGCTACTACCGTGCTAAGATAACGGCCCGTATACTAAATAAACAGTTTATATTGACAGCTGCGTTATTAATAATTCACCAGCTAATATGCTAAATGAAGAAATCTCGGACGTTTTAATACCAAACTTCATTACTAACGTTGCGTTACCCTTAAGAAATATCTAAAAACGTAATATTTGCATATTTCTTAAATTTATTTACCAGTGATTATGTATAAAATATATAGCTAGTTATGAACAAAATAATATCAGGTGATGCCTGGGATGAGTTTAATATTTTATGGTGATCAGTATATGACGTTTCAAAACTGGTAACGAGGAAATTCACGGGGATACTGAAACGTGCGTGAATCAGACAGGTTGTTAGCATCAGGTGCGTCAGATGTTGATGCTCTTTCTCAGCGGGTGATCAGCAGTGATGCCACAGCTCTCCCCAGTGGCCGTCAAATAGGAACAGGGATGCCACTTGCATTTCCCTACCCCAACTCACACTGATTAGATTTTCATCGTTGCTTGCTTTCTGGCACTCATTATGAATTTCTAAAATTTTACAAAAATAAAATATGGTTAAATGAATTTCTTCAAACCACTCCTCTTTATAAAAATAGAAATTGAAACCTCACAGGCATCTCATGGCTCTCATTTATAAACAATACTTTCACACATATGAAAGATTTGTGCCTACGTTTGTGGGCAGGGTGTTTTTGTAATGTTTTTTTTTTTATTTTTGTTTCATTTTATACATAATAATACATAAGAAACGGTTACATTTGCTTATTTCATGAGTTGATAAGTAAATACTCAAAGCACTGTGCAATTTATACTGATGCCTCAAAAACTACAGATGGATGTGGCTGTGCAATAGTATCTGCTGATAAAGTTTCATCCTTTAAGCTTCCAAAACACTTCTCAACATTTTCCTGTGAACTCTATGCAATTAAATATGCCCTGATACAGATACATAAGTCAGATAAAAACCATTTTATCATCCTTTCTGACTCCATGAGTTCTCTAAAGGCAATATATAACCCCTGGACTACAGAAAAATTGATTCAAGATATACAAATTCTACACCATAGATTGAAAATCCAGGGTAAGGAAATTATTTTCATATGAATACCCTCTCACAGGGGTATAGCTGGTAATGAGGAAGCTGACAAGGAAGCCAAAACAATAGCAAATGATCTAGTTTCACATCCCAAGACCTTGCGGCAGTCATAGTCACCAAATTCAAAGCAGCATGGACACATCCTCCAGCAAACTACAGGAAATAAGGTCAATAAACAACCAGAATGTTCTCTATAACAAATTCCACAGAAAAGAGCAAGTTAAGATACTAAGATTAAGAATAGGCCATACAAAACTAACACATTCCTATTTACTGTCAACAGAAGCAGCACCATATTGTGATTTGTGTATACGTTCTCTTACAGTTAAGCATATTATATTTCAGTGTCCAAAATACAGTCATGTCAGAAAAGAGCACACAGTTTCAAAAAACTTTGCATTAACACTTACAGACACAAAAAGTTTAGTCAATGTATTGATATATCTTAAAGAAATCAATCTATATAACTGTATATAACTCTCAGAATTATAATTACTAACATGTTATACCTAGTTCAACTGTCACTGTTTGTTGTAATATAATTTTAATATTGTTATATTTTTATACCTAAATCATTGTTTTCATATGTCAATAAGCATTAGAGGTATATTTTAATCAATGGGCACATAATGATTTACTTATAATGTTCAAGATCTTCATTGTATAATGGATGTAGAACTGTAAATAAGATTTCTAATGAGGTCGCTATAAGACCTTGTAGTTCTGCGACCTAAAATAAAGAATAATTAAAAAAAAAGGTTACGTTAATCAAAATGTAGTTGAGAATAACTAAGATGGACGTATCGCCTTGTATTTATTTATTTTTAACTGACTCTGTCACAGAGCGGAACCTAGAGTCTCTGTAAATGTCGAAGATCCAACGACAGCGGAGCCTGTTTTTGTAATTCCCAGCGTTCTTTCTGGGTGAAGATCTGGAAGTCTCGTAGCTGTCTGTGCCGCGTCTCCAACTAGCAGAATCCAATAATATGTGGCAAATATGAGCCAGGTCAGGTATCTGACAATTGCCTATTTACCTGTTTGAATTCCAAGTTTAAATAGATTTCATGTTTTTCTTGTGCACCACCACAGATTCTGCCATAAACCCAGTCCCAAATAGCGCGTATGATGGCGCAGTCCACAAGTTTATGGTGCAGTGTCTCCACCTCATTACAACGGGAGCAGAGATTAGAAGTTGATCTGCCATGCCACCACAATTTGTCTGCTCATTGAGAGCAAGATATACAGTAGCCGTCCAGTCTGTGCGGATCTTCCAGATGACTCCACGAACGCCGCGGATCGTTCCGTTGCACCCGGGGTAGAACACGAGTTGAAGCCATTAGGTGTCTATAAAAGTAAGCTGACTGTTTAAAGCGGAACGGTTGAGGATCTATGTGCGGTAGTGTTGCAAGAGTCTGCCACTAGCGTCGAAATGCGCTGAGGCGCTTATCTGAGTGACGTAGATGTGCTGTCCAAAGAGCTTGCTGAAGCGGAAGGCCTTCGCCATCCAAAACAAGTAGTAGCGACTTCCTAAGAAGTGCCAAACATTTTGCATCTACTGCTATCAAGCCACAACCACCTTTAGTAGTGGAAAGACGCAGTTGCTCCCTTGCAATCCGATATGCAGCCCCAGACCACAAAAAATAGTCAACGAGACATTCATTCCTTTGAGAAAACGGTTTATAAATGGGTAACACTTGAACAATGTACCAAATCCTCCTGAGTGCATATGTGTGCACATACCACACACGTTGAAACAGGGTTAGTGTCCGCGTCCGCTGCTCGGCTTAGAGAACCCGCAACTTCGTCAATTTTGCAGTCCAATTGAGTGTCATAGTCTCATGCAAGCAGTGTATAAACACAACACCCAAGATCTTCGTTTGGTTGACACTCCTCATACCTAAAACGTTAAAGGTCTCTTTCCAATGACCAAACTGTAGAACTCCTGATTTGGTAAGATTCATTTTGGCCCCAGAAACGGCGCTACATTCTCGTAGACACCGATGTAAGGTTTGCATATCAGCATTACAGGCCAGAAATACCGTCACATCATCAGCATATGCCGTAAGGTTGAATCGGTGACCATAGAGTTCCAGACCGCCCAAGGATGACTGGAATTGTCGCAGAAGAGGATGAGGCTCAAAGCGAACAGGCCCATTGACAAGGGACAACCCTGTCGGACTGACCGCACTATGCGGAGGCTCGGAGAAAGATGGCCGTTGCAGAATGTCCTGGAAGTCACAGCAGCGTAGAGATTTCTTAAGAAGACAGCAAATCGTCTCGGAATCCCCAAATTTCGCATAATAGTCCAGAGATAACAATGGCTGACATTATCAAAAGCCTTTTCAAAATCGAGATTGACCAAAGCCGCTGGAAGCTTCTCGGTTTCAGCATGAAAAATAATATCTCTCAATAAGCTAACATTCTCTATGATGTTCCTGCCACTCGGCACGGCAGTCGGGACTTTGCAGAGGATTCCCTCTGAGCCGTGAAGATAACACTTTAGTCAACAATTTATAATCACAGTTCAGCAGGGTAATCGGCCGAAACTCGGCAACGGTTCTAGAACATCGATGGTTTGGGAGCAGAATAATTACACCTTCAACAAATTTTTCTGGAATCACCGCAGTTCGGTGTACTTCTTCAAACACCATGGTTAGTTCGGCAGCAATCACATCCCAGAATGTAGAATAGAAAACATAAGGAATACCATCTGGCCCAGGAGCAGTGTTTTGTTTTACGCTTTTTAGACCTGCAGAAAGTTTCTCGGTGATAAGAGGGCACAAAAAAGAAGAGCCGAGTTGCGAAGATATCCGAACAGGCAATGGAGACAAGCCGAGATTACTGTCAACACGTTTGGAAAAGGAGTCCCTAAAATAGTCACGAAAACAATTCAGGATGGCAGAGTAACCTAGGGATAGCAAAAGATGGTTGCTATGTGACTGAAGTTGCTTTGTTTGTATGGACAAGAGTTGACAAATTCCTGTATGAGAAAAGTATTAGTTTTTTAAGGCTGAAAAGAAAGAATAAGGAATATCTAAAAACGATCAACTCCACGAAAAAAATGTATATAACATAAATTGTGTGTTTTAATGTGCTCTACATTTTTGTGTGGCAAGTTTTTGTCTATCTCTTACGGTTTACCAATTACACAAAATTCCGTAAAATTCATCCAGAATAAAGTAGTCTTCAGAGGTTACTCTCAGAAAATTCAAAATATACATATTATTTGTTAAGTATATATCTTTAATATATGATATTTTAATCAAAATCGTTTGAACCATTTTTTAGAAAATAAAAATTTTCGAAAATTTTTACATGTGAAGGGTAGTTGGGGTGGGTGAATTTTCTTGAAAATCTTCGTGTCGCATCCTTGGAAGATGCTGAACTTAAATATTTAACGGTATTTTCGTTTTTGAGCTATGATGTCCACACATACACACATAGAGAGACACACACACGGACATTTTTCTAAAAATTATTTTTTTTGGATTCAGGAGGTCTCAAAACATGTATTTTCGGTGAAATCTCGATATCGAATTTTTGTGACAATGCAATACCTTCTCTATACGTACTATGTACATAATGAATAGAAAAGGTAAAAATGGTCAACTACATGAAAGAAATGTTTCTAACATGAATTGTATTTTAACACGATCCATATTTTTGTGTAGTAAGCCTTTGTCTATGTCTTACGGTTTACCAAATTAAGCAATGTTCATTGAGGATAAAGAGGTCTTCAGAAGCTTTTCCCACAAAATTCAGGATATAAATTTATTTATCATGTAAAACCTTTATGGTATTTTAAGCATAATCGTTATGATTATGTATTTATTATTAGTAAATTAAAATTCCAGATTTTTTTCCATGTAAAGGATGGTTTGGAGTGGGGGGTTTTCCTGGAAATCTTCGTGTCACATCCTTGATAGATACTTCACTTAAATACCAAGTTTTCGTTTTTGATTTGTGTTAACATACATACACACTTCTACTGATTTTTTTTTTTTTTTTTTTTTTTTTTTTTTGTACTGGGAACTCTTAAACGTATATTTCCGGTGAAATCTCGGTATCGAGATAGTACCATGTATTATATAGAGAAAATAAAAATTAACGGAAATGTGGAGTAAACGGTTAGTGTAAACAGAAATTAGACCTAGTTGTAGCAGCACACTTAGGTAAAAGCAAATTCAACCATAAATATATAAAATTTGTTAAAATTATTTATTTCTATTCTGTGATTTTACTGAACCAATTTTAGTCCACATTTATTCTCCCGATGATAAATTTGAAATTTGTGTAAAATTATCAAAGCTTAGGTCGCATTTAATTGTAATTATAAGCATAATATGACTTTGGGACCTTCTGCAAAATTGGAAAAGATCTTTAGTTAAATTGTGAAAATAATCAGTTATTGATTTCTGGACAACTTACTAAACGAAGAGGGAATATTGCATTCTATCATAACAAATTTTCATGGGAAAATGTATCATAATCTTGAGTCTCCATGAATTAAAGAAATCTGAAAGTCCAAAAAGTTTCTGTAGCTGTTCCGCAAACAAACTTTTCTTACAAAGTATTATAATTTTATCTTTGTCATATTAATTAGCAGAAATTATCTTTTAACTTCCTTCTTTACAAGTAGATGGTAAATAGGGAATATATTGAACTAAAGCGCTAGTCACATCTTTTAAAAACTGCCGTACAGGTTCTTTTCGCTTTACATGGAGCCGCTGGAGAAAAGCCAATTAGTATAACTTGAAACATACAACAATGAATTTCTCTAAAATTGTCAACTCTACAAGAAAAGTGTATATGACATAAATTATGTGTCTTAACGTGATCTACTAAATGTTTGGCTATTTCTTAAGGTTTAACCGTTATGCAAAATTCTGCCAAACTTATCCCGTCATTCTCCTGTGTAGTGGTTACCTTGCTTGCCTTTTGTTCCCAAAGTCATTGGAGGGCGATGGATTTTTTTTCTTAACTTGGCTTCCATCGGAAGGAAAATAAAGTCGTTGGTCCTGTGTCGTAGATTTACGGCACATATAAGAACCTTAAGCCTGATAAATTGGCCTTTGAGCAGAATTAAGCGGTATTTCATGCAGAACATAGAATGGGGCTCCAAAAACCGCAGCAGTTAAAGAGCGTCCAAAATAAAACATCATTTCATTTGTTGCAAAACTCATCTTTAATAAAGAGATCTTCAGACACTATTCCCAGAAAACTCAAAATATACATTTTAATTGTTAAGTGAATATCTTAGTATACGGCATTTTAATAAAAATCGTTAGAGCCATTTTTGAGATAATGAACATTTTAGAAAAATATTCCATGTAAAGGGTAGTTGCAGGTGGTGATTTTCATTTTTGAGCTATGTTGCACACAGACATACACACACAGAGACATAAACACGGGTATGTTTCTAAAAAGGTTTCTTTTTTTTATTAAGGGGTCTCAAAACATGTATTTCCGGTGAAATCTCGGTAACGAATTTTTGGATGGAATACAATACATTTTCTATCCACCATGTAAATTATACACACGGGCTAGAGAAAGTAAAAAGTCATTTTAGTAATAGGTTCCCGTATATCTATGGCTGTATAGTTTCAGTCGGTAAAATACCAAACTTTGTATTAAAGTTCAGCTTGTGTCAAAAATTTCAACAAAGTACTCTAACCCAAACTACACTTTACATGAAGAATACGCCTCTCACCTAGACGGCCCGGGTTCGATCACAAACGACCGCATGAGATTTGTGGTGGACAAAGTGGCGCTGGGGCGTGTTTTCTCCGGGTTCTCCGGTTTCCCCCGCCATCACATTCCACTGGTGCTCCATCTTCATTCATGTATCACGAGTGTCACCGCATGCGGTGCCATTAGTAGTTAAAGCGGGCGTTAAACACTACCATGAAGAATACTTCGTTCTTTTTTATTTTCTCTACATTTAGATTAAAATAAGGCACTCTAATACCGGCTTCTACTGATAGAAGTGTAGATATTTGTATAAGTAATTCAGGACAGTGTATTGAACAACATTATATTAGCGTTAGCTTCATTGCGCACTTATGATTTTGATTATGAAGAGTAGTGTTTTTAAGTTGGTTAGTTCTTCCAAATAGGAATGGCACACACAAGCTCTGCTTGTTTATTTTCCCGGACAGCACGGAGTGGAATGAATATCGTAACTGACTTTATGGCCAATAACTCCACACTACTTACCTATACAAGTATGAACACGTGTACGAGAAACGGACAGTGTAAAGCGGAGGCGTTGTTGTCTCGCGGTGTATTTATGGTCATTCATGTCATCATTAGGTACCTACGATTGGCTTGTGGGAAAACTGTTAAACTAAGGGTGAAAGCAACTAACGCTCCGAAGTGAATACATATTGCTCGTAAGATAAATTTATCAAAATATGTGCTTCTATACCCCTACATTCTGTATATTTAATTTTCTGGAAGTAAATTGTGAAGTCTTAATTCTGAATATCACCGATAAACCCCAAAAGTTATTGAAAATGTTAGTTTTGAAGCGGTGTAATACACATTAATATAGCCCAAGGTATCGTACCCCATTGAAATGCATTGAAATAAATTAGTCTGCCCATGGGATGCTGAAATTGTGTTCCGGTATAACTATTGAGTCATAGCTGTTTGTCTCAAATGAGACCATAAATCGTGGTCTCAAAAGAGAAAAGAACTTGATATAAAATAACTTGAAATTACTAATTATGTTGCTTTCGCTAGTATGTACATTTTCATCCCTCTATGTATTACGACAAAGTCTTGAGTGAAGTGTGCACAATTTTGTACCTTTCACATTTTTTTTGTTTTTTGTTTTTTTTTGTTACTCTGACATACAGAAAGCAAATAGTTAGTTTGTTTATTAACTTTGTATGTGAAAAGTATCGAACAATTTTTTCGTAGCAGGGTAATGCGTAGGCTTCTGTAGTTCGTGATGGATTTAATTTTCAATGTTTTTGTTTAAATCAAATTTACTTCCAAAGATTTGATGAAACACATAAAACAGGTTCATAACAAGTTCAGCTAAGAACAATATTACTTACTGAATATGTATTGGACATAATATAACAAGCATAACTATTCATAGTTAAATGTAACTCACAAATGAACAATTCCATTGCATTTCACAAAAGATGTAGATCATTATAAACGACACAATGAAGTAACGTCAATTAGAAGTTCTTGTGGTGTTGGCTATTCTGAGATGTTCGTTGTTGGTTAGAATCTTCAATGACTTTTTGATCGGGATGTCGCTATTTGTTTTCTCTCGTAGTGCATCAAAGTATTTGCATAGCAATCCTTTTAGCATATGTTTTTAGCAACCTTCTAACACCCAGAAAAAGTGTAAATGTTTATTTAACTCAATTAACAATACATTGCTAATATAACACGTGGCTTTAAAATAATTTAAGAAGCATTAAAACAAAATATGTGTGAATGCAGCACATAAGTAGTTTTAATGTAGCTTTAATTTCTACTTTTACTTTCTAATGCCAGCCAGTAGTAAAACGAGGAAATACTGTTTTGTACCATCATACTGAATTCTTGGTAGGTGCTCAACTAAATTGTTATTTATCCCAATTTTCGTTTTTGAGCTAGGTTTTTTGACCAAAACCAGCCAGACAGACAACCTTAGAACGCATGAACGAAACTCTTCTTGTATTTACTATAATAAGTGCTAAATAAGGCAAAGCGTTTTTCTTTAAGAAACGTTAACGAACTATAACCAAGAGCTAACACAGAAAGAAGCAATACAAACATAGGACAAAGTGTGGTAGGGACACCCCTGGGATAGAGGCAATCTGGACAAAGAGATGCACGAGCGATCCCTATCCTTTGGATGACGCTGAAGGCACTAGGAAGTTAAAAAACCTTAACTATTGGAGTAGTGGCACAAAACCAATCATCGGAAGTTATTTACTGAACGGCCACGGTGCTTTTCCACCTAAAAACTTGGGAAGTTGTAGGTAAAAGCAGTTAGTAGAGAGAGCGCTGCAGTTCGCTGTAATTGCTCCCGAGGGAATGGAAGTTGGTATAATAGGCAAGATTCCACTGGGTCAGTTTTATAATGGACCTGGCCATTCGAGAATTTGCATTAATATAAAAAGTAAGGGAAAAAAAAATGTTTGTGGATAGCTGTTTTGATTCTTCACTATGACTGCCGGGCAGGATACTTTTCAAAGCTCTTAATGTACACCGCAGGGATAGCCAGACTCTGTTAGCTTTTGGAAACTTCAGTGCACCATAAGAAAATATTACTCAAAACTTTAAGATGACATATTTATTTAGAATTATCTCCTTCTTGTGTAATGCTTAAGAGATTTAATCATGTATTTCTTTGAATATGTAGAGGGATGTTAGTAATATTGTTACTATTGCTAACAATAATAACAACAATATAACAATAATAATAATAATGATAATGTGTTAGCTTTACATTCAAAAGCACACTCGTTTATTTTATATTTGTAGTGTGTGTTTGAGACCATCAAAGTATAAAAAATCAAATAACCTTTGTTTTCTGGTGTATATTTGTAGTGTGTGTTTGAGACCTATCAAAGTATAAAATATCAAATAACCTTTGTTTTCTGGTGTATATTTGTAGTGTGTGTTTGAGACCTATCAAAGTATAAAATATCAAATAACTTTGTTTTCTGGTGTATATTTTACCGAGCATATTTGTAGTGTGTGTTTGAGACCTATCAAAGTATAAAAAATCAAATAACCTTTGTTTTCTGGTGTATATTTTACCAAGCATATTTTTCGGCTTGTAAATGTGTAATTTTCATTAAACCAAAATGAAATATGAAGCGAAACAAATACACATTTTGATTCATATAACATTTATTTATTTTAAACCTTATTTTTTGTCACTAACTGAATGGTCCTATCGGCGGCAATTTCCCTTGGAAAGCTCTGCCTATTGGTAATGGGGTTAACTCGTTTACTGATGTGGTGTTGTTTCTATTTATCTTTAATTTTAATTATCAGATCAAACACAAATTAACGCTTCCAGCACCTGGAGAGAATGTAAAATTATCTTGGCTAGAGAAAAAATGCTGTCCCATAAGGGAATTGAATCGGTAACCCCCAGAACAGCAGGCAGGTGCTCTACTGACCAAACTATGTTGCCAGTCAAATTAAATCTTGTTACAAAAAGAATTTATCTTAATGGGCCGGTCCCCATGGCCGCGCTCGCTAAGGCGTCCCGCTTTGGTGCTTCGCAGCGCTGGGGATCGTGGGTTCGAGTCCCGCCTTGGGCATGGGTGTTATATGTTTGTGTTTATGTGTGTGTTGTAACAGAAAGAAAACAGTAATCCAGTAATTATTCAGAAAAACAAGGCAAAAAAAAAAGGTAAATATAAGTAGGGTATACAGTCCCGATCAGACTCCGGTACCGTATTTAAAAAAAAAAAAAAAAAAAAAAAAAAAAAGGCCGTTGTGCAATATTTTGACTTTAACAATCATTATTTAAGTTATCGTATCATGACAAATGTATTGAATACAATGTTTATACACAGCACTCTGAGTTAAGTTTATCACTCACAAAAATCAGAATGATATGCTTTGTAAACTTTAGAAACCAGGAGGCAATAAGCTTCTGTCATAAATTTTCTTCAAACACTGAAGCGAAAATGGTGCTATGCTGCGAACTGTCAAATACTCGAACAAGTTTAGTGCTATTTCCACGAGAGCCAATATGAAGCAGAACCTCAGTTTTGGTTCGGTACATTCCTTGTTGGTTTTTGAATGGTTTGGGCTCAAATAAACAGTGGGTATCGTTATATAGCTCAGAAAACAAAGGGATAAATCACATGCCTTTGATGGCTGCCATTTTCATAATCTTCATTTGAGGAACCCTTATTCTCAACTCTCTCGGTGCTCAATGTAAAAGTAAATTTATATTTGCCTGTTAGTCATAGAAATTTATCTGAGAAGAGAGATGGTGATTAGAGGAGAGTGAATTCGAGGATTTACACAAGCTTGATTACTTAGGAGTAAAGCTAAATAACAATGTAAACGGACATAGCAAAGGAAAAATGCGTTAGGTAAGCGGACATTAGTTATTAATAGATTGTAATACTAAATGTGGCATTTATGTTTAGTATCTTACAAGCATGCGACACAAAGATTTCCAAGAAAATTCCCCTATCACAAGCTATCCCCTACATGAAAAAATTTTTTAAAATTTTGTTTTTTCAAAAATGGCTCTTGATTAAATT
Organism: Hymenopus coronatus; assembly: GCA_030762935.1. Taxonomy (NCBI): domain Eukaryota; kingdom Metazoa; phylum Arthropoda; class Insecta; order Mantodea; family Hymenopodidae; genus Hymenopus; species Hymenopus coronatus. The sequence goes on along the minus strand of CM060890.1, from coordinate 9,081,960 downwards.
AATGTATACTAAAGATATTTATATCACAAATAAAATGTATATTTAAAATTTTCCGAGAATATTCTTTGAGGACCTCATTATTCTGAACGAGTTTTGCAGAATTTTGCATAACGGTTAAAATGTAAGATATAGACCTACACTCACTTCACAGAAATGTAATTATCTATAAAACACATAATTTATGTTTTGTATGTTTTTCATATATTGACCGTTTTTCATATATTCCTTATTTATTGGTTCAATTTTAAATCATCTAACTTTTCTGAAAGGGGATCATGCAAAACGAACGGAACCTGAGATAGTACATGTCTTGTCACGGGGCAAGAGTGATTTCAGATGGAAATATAAATTGTAACGAATAATATACATTCTACCAAGAGGGGAAAAATGTAGACATTTAAAATTTAGGTAGCCCAGTCGTCACGGTTAGGAAAGTACCGTTAGGAGTAGAGCATTGAACCGAAGGGGTGAGGATACAATGCCCGAGGTGAACATAACAGGAAAAGAGAAAACAAAAGATACTTTGGGGTACTTGACGTAGAACATCCGCAGAGCAAAGATGTGATATTTGGGGTGCACAGACTACCTTTAGTTATGTGGGAAATAGTTATTTTAATATAGACCAGAGTACGGACGAAATTAATGCATCAAAATTAATAAGCAATAATAGTCGCGGTCGCGTAAAGCATAGTTTAAAGTAGAAAATTTAGAAGGAATGCTTGTGAGTTCGAGGGCGGAAAAAGGCCTAACTAAATGAATAAAGCACTTGTGTCTTACCACACCTGAAAAGAGTTTCCATGCTAGCAAAATCCTGAGATCGGGCACCCATAAACCCACACCACTCCTAATAGCCAAACCTGCACCCGGGATACGAACACGTAACCCCGTTACCGCTCCAAATGGCGCCCATCACATTGGGACTCGAATGATGGCACGAGTGCGATTTGATAAGAGTATCAGCTGAACATGAAAGCAGAACTTTGAGTCACGACCGCAGACGCTGAAACAGAGGACCAGCCACAGCAGAGCAATCGCAGACGACGAGACGCCAAAAACACGAGAAAACGGCAGCAACCACAAAAGTAAGTCGAATAATTTATATACTAAGTAGCAAAGAAGAAGTAAAAAGTGATACGAGAAACCAGTAGTACGTGTGTAAATACTATTAGGAAATAATAAAATTGTACACCGAGATGGATAACTCTGTAGAGGACACTAACCCAAGAGTAGAAAATGTAGAGTCAGACATTAATGTAGAAAATAGACAATATGTAGGCCAGAAACTACTTCCGGGCAAAGTTCCAAGCCGTGAACGAAAAATTAGAGAGATTTTCAGAGTAACAAAAAGAAACAAAGAGGGAACAAAGGGAGAGCTTAGAGCACAGATAGGTAAACGAAACCAGATACTAGATGAGATCAGGGCTGGACAAAATATTTTCAACGAGGAATTCGTGTTAGTAAGAGCTGAGGTACAGGAAGCGCATGATCAAATGTTAACGTAGATAATGTGCAATGTAATAGATTAACGAATGATTGAAGTTTAATTGTGTGAGGATAGAGCAGAAACACAAAGAAATCGAAACGCCGAGCTAGGTGTTATGAAAGAGAGGGAAATAACGGAAGTTACAACACAAAATATATGTAAACAAAGCCAGCTACTTGAACCGCCGGTTTATGAAACTAAATCTATATCACTTACGGCATGCCACATTCCAAACGAAATTAACTGCGCCGTGATTTCTGAAAATCCGAAAGTTTTCAACAAGCAAAATCGCAATAGGCACCGAAATCCTAAAAGAAAACTCTCTAAAAGGGACGGGTCACATGCAAATTACAATGCGGGAAGACGCGAATACCCACCCACGCGTAACAAGCAAGATGCTAATTGGTCACCAGTACCAATGTGAACGCCAGGCGTAGATCACCCAAGTGGCCTGACGGTTCAACCACCACCGGAGTAGGGTGACACAAAACTTTGGGGGAAAGGAAAAGAAAGGTGAAATGTATAAATTTGCATAATATGTAGGAAAGATGACAAAAATCATGAATAGGTATAAGAACGTAGCAATAGGAGCAATGAGGTTGATGACTGTACTGAACTAAAACTGTAAATATATGAGGTGATTAGAATAAGCACCAAGAAACAAACAGCGTGTGCAGTGCATTAGTGAACAATGAATCAGATATAGCTTATATTGATAATAAAAAATAATTATAACAAAGAAAAACATTTTATTTGGAACTTTGGTAAACATGTGATTAAAATAAATTAAAAAAAAGAAGATCAAGAGAAATATAACCCAAGGATAATGTTAATGCAATCGTGTAATAGGTATAATGTATGAGTGTAATTCTGGCAGGAATTCAATGTTTAGTTTTATTGCATGTAATTATTGCGAGAGAGAGAGAAAAAAGTGAAGTGAAAACATGAAGAAAAATATTATACCAATGCTCTTTTTGGAATATTGGCAAAAATATGATTAAACTGAATTAAAGAAAACGGCAAAGAGAAATATAACACAAGGATATGTTAATATTATCGTGTAATATGTATGAATATAATTCTGGCCGGAATGCTATGTGTAGTATGATGTATATGTAACTATTGCTGGAGAGAAAGATGAAGTAATTTTGTATGTAATTCTGAATGTATTCATATAAATCTAAAAAGATATTTGATGTGTAAGGGAATTATGAAAAATGTTGTATTCATGTTAATCTTGTAAGCAATAAGGGGTAAATGTTTATGTATGCGATCAAGTGTAAAATGTAATGTGAGAATTTCAGGATGTAGCGCCTAAGTACACGCACAAGCAGCGCGGATGCATAATGTTCACATCAGATCATGGGGATGTATTATTTTGTAAAACAACTACGCATTTAAGAGTCTGAAGGGACTGACCAAAAGAAAAAAAAAAAAAAAACACCAGCCGCTTTTAATTGGCGTTACTATTTTTATTTATGGGGCAAAAATGTAGATATTTAAAATGGGCAGCGCAGAAAGATTTTAAACACGTCTAAGTAGCCGAGTTGTCACGAGCTGGTAGGAAAGTACCGCTAGGGATAGAAGAGCATTGAACCGAAGGGGTGAGGTTACACTGCCTGAGGTGAACATAACAGGAAAAGAGAAAACAATGCACTCGCTGGTCAAGCCACACTTTGGGTCACTTGGCGTAGAACATCCGCAGAGCAAAGATGTGATATTTGGAGTCCGTGGTGGAGCCGAACAGGCTACCTTTAGCTGTGTGGGAAATAGTTATTTTAAATAGGCTTGAGTACGGACGAAATCACTGCATCAAAAGTAATAAATAATAATAGGTGCGGTCGTGTAAAGCACAGTTTAACAGTAGAACATTTAGAAGGAATGCGTGTGTGTTCGAGGGCAGAAATAGGCCGTACCAAATGAATAAAGCACTTGCACCCCTGAAAAGAGCTTCCATGCTAGCAAAATTCTGTAATCGGGCACCCATAAATCCAAAACATTCCTAATGGCCAAAACCTGCACCCGGGAGACGAGCCCGTAACCCCAAACCTCAATTGTTTCACAGAGCGATGAGGTTTAAAAAGATTTGACTATCGTTTTAGCTTAATATATCGTCTTATTTCCCTTCAACTTACAAGAAAGCAAGCAATAACACCAACTCTTCTAATTTTATCTCCGTTATCATTAAGTAGATAAACGAATGATGTTTTTAACGACCCATCCCACACCTCATTTCTATATAGTAATTAAGACCTAAGAAACAATGAAGTGAGACTGTATTATACTTTGTGATAATTTATTCTCCACAACGAGATCGGAGGTTCTAGTTGTTAAATCTTGATTCACACGCAACGGATATTTAGCATTAGTACTTTCATGTTTACTATAGAACTATATACACCGTTAATGTGAATTGATTGAAATGAAAAATAACTGTTCATGGCTGCTGGAAAGTTTAGTTGTTACCCAAATGACAAATACAGAAGTGTCTTTGCTGATCTTTGTACAACTGCATAATCTTTACAAACAAAACCGCCAGTGGAAATCGTTATGCCAAAAACGACTCAATAGTAAAACATTAACAACATTAAGAGTAAAAATAAGCTAACTAGGAATAGTTTGTATACAGAACAGCTAGAGAAAGTTATGTGAATGGCATACATGATATTGTTGTTAGGAAAAACTAGATAAGTCGGTAATAATGAATGAAATGTGTATTTATTACGTCTAAAGCTTTGGTACTATGGCTCGGGTTTTGTGCAAATTGATAAGTGCCGATAAAACTAAGTACAACACCGCTCAGTTCTTATTGCTAAAGAATTACTTGCATCCCCAATGTAGGTTTTTGCAACGCGGAAACCGCTATGATCACGGAACTCGAGTGTTCCCCAGATTAATGATCCTGCAGTTTTATTCTGAGAAATCGGTTGATAACCGAATTGACACTTAAGTGATTTGCACCCTTAGTTTTCCCTCAAGTGATGCCTCTGAATTGAACCCCAACTGTTAGGGAACCTTGCATCTGAGTACTGATATCTGACTCTGTATTGCCCATTTGACTCCGTCTTTTCTGGTAAACCACAAGGAAATCTTAAATTATTTTGAGATGGCATACCTCAATGCAACTTAAACTGTAATACGTATTTTAAATCCTGGTTTCATAGCTAAACCAATATTAAATCAACAAATTAGATCAATAACTGGCAATTAAATCTGTATAGAATAGATAACTAAACCAAAAAAGCATCATGGTAGCTGAATTGGTTAGAGCAACCAATGGAAACAAGGCGTGTGTAGGAAAAGTTGGAAAGTTAGGTTCAACTGTAAAATTCAGACGGATAAAAAAAAGATTAAAAATAATAGCCGGGATTTTCATTTTCTAGGTACATCTTCTATTACACGGATCTCCCGGTTTCCATTGTTTGCTCTAACCAATTGAGCTACCATGATGATCTTTTAGTTTAGTTATCTATTCTATACAGATTTAATTACCAGTTATGAGATGATAATTAGTTACTGCTGTAGTTGCCTAGTTGATTAAACATAAAGTCCTTTAAAAGATGGCTGCTGTGTGGATAAAATCCGTTTTAAAACTCCTTTGTGAGAAATGTTAATATTTTAAAACTGAAACTAAAGTAAAAAGAATATGTCGGAAATAATTAATTCTACCAAAAAATTTATATGACTAAATTGTGTGTTTTAACGAGATGTACAATTTTTATGTAGTAAGTTTTTTTCTATCCCTTATGGTTTATCAGTTCGGCAAAGTTCAGCGAAATTCAGCTTAAACAGCGACAAAGATCTTTAGAGGCTGTTTCCAGAAAATTCTAGATATACGTTTTATTTTCCATCCAAATATGTTTAACATACGGTAATTTAATTGGAGCCATTTTTGAGAAAACAAATATTTTGGAATTACTTATATATAAAGGATAGTTTAGGTGTTGGGATTTTCCTCAAACTCTTCGTGTCGTATTCCGAAAGATACTAAACTCAAATACCAAATTTGGTATTTAAGATTATTTTCCATGACCAATAAATTGTATACCTTAAATCTGAGCCTTTAAAGTTATCTTCATTCGAAAGGAATTTTTCTATTCTTTTATATGACGGATAAACGTTATGACACATATTATGTTTCTTCAAAATGCAGAATTTATTTCTTATAACATTTTGTAAGTGAATTTAGAAACCTTTTTAATTACTGCGGTCGTATCTAGAACTTTAAGATAATAATATACTAATAATTCTTACACTTTGAACTTTAGGTAGGTATTTCACCTGCATATACATTCCCACAGCGTTTTCCAGACTGTGTAGGGTACAAAATATTTGGCTGTTGACCACTCATCCACGGAAACAGCCAACACAGCCGTGATATCAACAATTTCCAATATGATTTTATTGTTTTGCAATTTTCAACACTTCTTCCTTTAAAATTAAAGTATTCTTCTGTTGAGTTGTTTTCTGCAATGAAAGAGTATAGAAGTTTAGTATGTGGTGGCCGGCTCTTAAATATTTGTCAATAGATTCGGCATGCTTTATTCTGCTTATACCTACCATACAATCTTTCTTCTATTTCTTCAAATAGTTAACCAGATTCCCAAGAATTAGTTAAAAAGCATTTTTAAACATTATTTACTGAAAACATGTACATAGAATTAATTGATAGTGGATACAGAAAATTATGCGAATGAAACAGTTGGTTTTATTTTAATTTTTGCCTTCAGTTTCAAACATTGCTGTATCATTTTCTTTAATAAATAATTTGTCTCTTAAGCTGATGCATCTGTGAAATTTGAAACATCCCAGTGCCTCAGGTGTCCTATTGAAGTTTATACCACTTTCATTAAATCAAAACTGTGCATGCTTATTTAAATGAAATAAAAAATTTGTATGGTTATTTAAATAATAGGTTTTATTGTCTAATTATTGCAGAATAATTCTTAGTGTTCTTACTCTCCAAAACCCTTGATTATTCCAAATTTAATAATTTACTTCTCAGATTTCTGCATTATTGAGCATTTTAATATATTTTTAAAGGCAGCATAAACATTTTAAAACAAATCAATAAAATGGCATCATGTGGAGCATTTTGAGTTTGGAAAATAGTTGGAAATAGGTTTGCAAGAAAACTTCAATGTGCTTGCCCATTCATAGCTGCACTTAACTGATGGATAAAGTGTGACAAGTGGGGGAAAACGATTTATGATTTAGAGTTCATAAAATTCTATTATGAAAAACCTGTAGTTTTGTAGTTTTTCAAAATTGTTGCTCGAATTTCACAAATGCACCACTTAAATTTGTTTTGTAGTTTATGAGAATAACTACATAAACAAAAGAATGTTTAGGCCGCCTTGGAGTATGGGGATAGCGTGTCTGCCTCACGTTCTACAGGTCAAAAGTTCGAATCTCGCTTAGGCTGAGTTACCCGGATAAGTTTCTTCTCAGGGTTTTCCTTTATCCTAAGACGGCAAATGTCGAGTAACTCCAAGCTCCTTGGACCGTTTGAGCATCATTTCACGATTTCATTCCCAACCAGGTTAAAGGTCATTAAGGTAAACATTTGGGCCGGTTTAGCTGGCAGTGTAGCTTGTAGTTGATTAGGCTGCTGTACGTCTCGGGAACTCTCGTCCTGGACCCTCGGTGTAGTATTATGCTGAAGCGTGTTTTATAACTTTAAATTTGCCGCTGGATCTGTAACGTTGGTCACGCTTGCAGTTGGCGAAACTGAAATTTCTGTTTAGCGCCGAACCAATTGTTGAATCTGTTTTAAGCTTCTTCTTCGCGGTGAAGTTGTTTGTATTTTATTTTATAACCCGTTTGCATTACACATCAAGTAATTGCTAGCAATATTGTCGGTGAGTTTAAGAATCTCAAACCCCTTGCTTGGTTAGTAGCATCTTTTAGGAGAGAATGAATTTAAAAGTAATTTGGTATTTGAAACTTTTATTTGTATAGATTGTTGTAACAACGCAGTGTACCAAGACACGCGACTTGAACTGGTTACTTTTACAGAAAACTATGCCAAATATCTGCTTTATGGTAAGTACTTACATAAATTATTGATAATAATTAATACAATACATTATTAATACACAATTACCATAATATTGATTTCGATTTCTGAGATGAACTTTTAGCGTCTGCAGCCACGTCTTCACTATTCAGAGACTGTGTACCGGAACTTTATGAAACTTCTAACATAAAGTTGAAGATCATTGTTTTTAGTATTGTAATATTCACAACACCATGTGGACGACAGGTTTCCTTGTTCGCACTTTACGTGAAATACATATACAATATACATGCTTATATGCTTCTAGTAATTAAAAGTAATACATTTGAATACTTTACATAATAATATTCCTACAAATAATTTACTTTTTAAATTAGTTATTTGTTATGCTTTGCTCTTATCATTTGTTACATGCTTAAACAAATTACAATATCAGGTATCTCGATCTCTTTTGTTCTCCTTCTTCTCCCATATTATAAGTTTATTTAAGTTTTAAATACTTAGTATACCTTCCTAAACACCAATTCTTAGCTATTTTATACATAATAATGTGTTATATTTATTACATAAACTTTTCTATGCTCCTTTCGTTAAACACGACATTTTAAGCAGTTTTAGTGCGTATCGTGAAGCGATGACGTCACGTTGCAATTTCTTCACATACATTTCTTTGGCTTTTAAGTGCCAAACAATAGTATTTTATTATTTTATTAAAACTGTTTTAGGGTAGTTTAGTTTTATGTTTAGTTGCCTAGATTGCTTCAATGCTAAATTATGTGTCACATTGTACATTCGCAGTTGCATATAAATTAACAGAAACCCGATTTCTCTTTGTTTCTGCGATTGCAATGCATAAAACCATATGTTACAGGTCTCCAGAAGTTTCACCGTGTTACGTGTATATCCAATGAGCTGAAGCCCTTACCTAATCTTCTCCAGCGCGTTCCCACTAATGGCGCCAATTACACCCCTCGTGCGGTAGGTAATAGTTAATGCACTCGACCGTGTGCTGCCAAAATAAAGTGTCTTGCGTGGAAACAGTGCTTTCAAAATACAATCAGCTTTAATAACATCATAATACCTCTTTATTATTTTATTGATTTTGTAAATATTAAAATCTTTAAAAATGCAGCATATACATTTTATAGCATATTCATTGTTAGATAAGGAGGAAATTAAATTAGGACGAAAGCAAGACTAAACATAGCGTATAAAAGAATAGCACAACATTTTGTAAAGACCACATAAATGAAATGCCAGCTATACGGATAACAAGTTCAGCCATGAATTATAGTTCAACAGAAAAGAAACACCAGTAAAATAATGGCGAGAGTAATTTGGTGGACGCGGAAAGGAAATAAATGCTACATGTTTATAAGATTATAGTATCACAAATAAGCCTCAGTCGCACTCCCATTAAAAGAAATCTGATATGTTACAGTCACATGACGTTTTTTGGTTTTCTTTGACCTACTTCTAATAAACATAAGCGTTAGCAGAAATAGTCTAACGAGTTCCTTATCAGTAGAACAACTTTAAAAGTTGATCGCCTCGTGAAAAAAGTTAAATTCGTTTCTATTTGCTCGCCAGGAGAAAAACAATATAGACAAGAAATAAATGAGAAAAGTTTAAATATTTTAAAATTGAAACCAATAACAATGCTTAACTCCACAAAATGCGTGCTTTAACGAGATATGCATTTTTTGCCTGTCTCTTACAGTTTACCAGTTACGCAAGGTCGTCCACAATGAAGGCGTCTTCAGTGGTCTCCAAGAACTTCCAAAATATATATTTTAATTGTCATCTAATGTATTGCAGATACGGCATTTTAATCCAAATCTTTAGTCAATACTTAGAAAACAGATTTTCGAGGGTAGTTTACAGTGAGGGAATTTTCGTGTCTCATCCTTGGAAGACACTGCATTTAAATACCAAGTTTGGTATTTAACTGAGTTTTCGTTTTTGAGCTACGTTGTCTATGGACAGGCCTCCACCCCACTCACCCACGTACACACAGATACTGACCCTTTTCTAAAAATCTGATGTGTTCCATTCACATGACTTTCTCTACATCTCTGCAAAAAAATATTGTTAAAAAACTTATGCTTCTATTTACTTCATTTTAATCGAGAAAAAATAACAGAAATAGCCTTATTACTTGCTTCCTTGTTAGTAGAAGGGAAATAAGGGAGTGCTATAGGCTAAACTGGGAATCAAAAGCTGGTTGCTATGTGACTGAAGTTCCTTTATTTGTATGGACTGGAGTTGACAAATTCCTATATGAGGTATAAGTTTTTCATAGCTGAAACCAAAAACAAGGAATATGACAACAACGATCAACTCCACGAAAAAATGTATATATAGCATAAATTGTGTGTTTTAATGCGCTCTACAGTTTTTGTGTGTTAAGGTTTTGCTCATTTCTTACAGTTTAGCAGTTATGCGAAATTCCGTAAAATTCATCCAGAATAAAGTAGTCTTCGGAGCCTATTCCCAGAAAATTCAAGATATACATATTATTGCCAGGTAAATATCTTTTATATTTGACATTTTAATCAAAATCGTTAGAGCCATTTTTGAGAAAATCAACATTTTCGATAAAAAGTTCCTTGTAAAGGGTAGTTGGAGGTGGGGAGACTTTCTTGAAAATATTCCTGTCGCATTCTTGGAAGATATCAACATTAATACCAAGTTTGGTATTTAACGGTCTTTTCGTTTTTTAGCTTTGCTGCCCACAGACACACAACACACACACACACACACGTACACACACGGACCTTTATCCAAAAAATGCTTTTTTTGGATTCAGGAGCACCCAAAACATGTATTTCCGGTGAAATCTCGGTATCGAATTTTTGGATGCAATACAATCCTTCTCTATACACTCTGTACATAGTACGTGTAGAGAAAGTAAAATGCTTTTTTGTTTTAGGGATCCTCAAATATGTGCTTCCGGGGAAATCTCAACATCGAATTTTTGGGTGTAATACAATATCCTTCTGAACCTTGTACAGTGTACATTTGTCCTAGAGAAAGTAATAAATTATCAAGTATGTTACGAAGCACAAAAAATAAAATACTAGGTATGACCTTTTACTGAAAGCTAAATTGCGAAAACCACGTTTAAATTAAAAGAAAATTAATATTAATCCGGAAAGCTCTGTTGAATTATTGAGAACAATTTGAAATTTTGTATACAGCAAATTAATGGTATATAAAGAGGCGTTGAAACTAGTTTGAACTTATGCAACACATCTGCGGAACTACAAAAAGTAGACTAACATAAAGCGTGTGCAAGCATTCCAAAATAAAGCCTCAATAACAATAGTTACATGAGCAATGACGATATACATAGAGATCCCAAAACTGACGTTGTTAGATGAAGAAATGAAAAAGAATATAAATAAACAATATGAGAACATATAAACGTTGAAAAACAAAACGTTTTGAAACAACAGAGATAAAAAGGAAGGTGACTTCCCGCTTGAGAAACGTTTGAAGTAGTGTAAAATAGAAATCAATAAATAAATATATCTTGGAAACGGTTAACTCCACAAAAAAGGGATATAACATAAACTGTATTTTTAATGAGATGTACATTCTTTTCTGTCCCTGTTTTCCTGTTTACGAGTTATACACAAGTCATCCATGACTGAAGAGTCTTTAAAGCATATTCCCAGAAAATTCAAGCTTCACGTTTCGTCTGCCATGAAAACATGTGCCATTTTGATTAAAATCGATAGAGCCATTTTTGAGAAGATCAACATTTTTAAAATTTTCAATGTAAATGGTATTTCAAGTGGGAGATTATCTTGATATTCTTCGTGTCGCTACTGAACTTAAATACCAAGTTGGTATTAAACCGAATTTTAGTTTTTGAGCTATGCTGCTCACATACATTCAAGAGAGACGCACACAGACATTTTTTATCTCTTTTATTCTGGGATATCAAAACATATATTTCCGGTGAAATCTCGGTATCGAATTTTTATGTGGAATACAATACCTTCATCTAATACGTGGATTGTACATACACGCCAGAGAAAGTAAAAGCATAATTTTCTCTACCTGCTATCGCTATTTAATTTCTCTACTACGTATAATAAGTAGCTAAAAATTCCAACAAAAATGAATACTGAGATTTCACTGGAAATGTATGTTTTGAGGCTTTCTGAATAGAAAAATAAGTTGGTGGGTGTATGTCCGTATGAAAAGTGAAAACGCCATTAATTTTCTTAATTGGCTTTCAGATAGCCTTGCGGTTTACAGGAGAAAATACGGGTTAATTGGGGAATTTAATACTATGCTTCCGGGTTGTGAAGGTAAGTGATTGGAGACCGGGAAATCCCTTGTTCATATCCCGTCTTCGGCATTGAATTTTTCAACCTGACTTTTACCTTTCCAAGTTGAGAAATTAATTTTATTGCACGAGATTATTAAACAACCCGTTATAAACCTAAAACGAATAACAAGAGTTGGAATGTGTATTTAAAGTACAAAATCTATCAGCTTGCCACCAAAATTACCACGGAATGATAGGTTGCTGTCTAGTTAAAGTGCACACGGGTCTTTCTGTAGACAAAATGAGTTTGGCTGCACACGTCATCCGGAAGACAAACATTGGTACAGACTCGAAAATAGTATACAAACAAATTTAACAATTTCAACTAAAAGCCATTCGTCTGTAATGTTGCAAATGATATTTGTTAGAAATAATAATATTTGCTATAGCTCTATAGTTAATGTTGGTTTGGCATGCACTTGTTTTGTTTGGTTCGTTTGCATTGCCCGAATTACAAAACACGCATATATGCTTGTGGCTTTCATACAACACTGAAAATAAACGAATTAGAGCCATTAAAGTGCCGCATGTGTCTGGTTTTTCACTACCATTCCATAGGTAGTTACGAATTGATAAGAAATGCAACACCGATTCTAATGGCTGAAGTCTAGAAGCTAATTAATCCTGACAGGGTTTTAAAGTTAGCCAGTATACGCAGTTTTCTTGACTCGACGATAGTATGATCCCTTTAATAATAATAATAATAATAATAATAATAATAATAATAATAATAATAATAATAATAATAATAATAATTTATAATCCATCTTGGCTATAAATACGAGAATACCAATACAACAATGATTCTTGAAATTAATATTTCTATACATTTCGCAATTCAGAATTAATTATGCGAAAACGTAATGTAAGAAGTGTAACCTGGGGCATTCTTCAGATAAATGTTTTGTGAAAGCTTATTAGAAATATTGAATTTAATGTAGTAGATATAATAGTGAATATAAACACTATATAGTATTCAAACATTTTTAGTATATATTTTGATGGAACATTGTAGCTCAAGTGACTAACAGCAACCAAAAATTTTTAAAGTGGATTAAGATGTCTCTGCATGGTTTTGAGTGGCTGTACATTGCTACAGTATATTATAAAACGATGATAAATAATTTTATGAATGGCTGATGACTAATATTCAGGTTAAAGGATCATAAAACATATATTGAAAATAGCTATAAATTAATGGCAGCTTTGCGCTATTTTGTGCCACTAAGCTGTGTTCTGTGTATCCCAAATTACCTGCAACAAATGGAACGTACATTGTAACATCAACATCAAGTCGCCGTCACCGTTAGCAGCAGAAACAACAACAATAACCACAACAGTAACAACGGTGTATTTCCCATTTAGGTCAAAGAAAACAAAGCCAGAATGTTGACTCCGCCACTAAAATGGAATTATTATGTTTATAGAATGTTCTGTGTTTGTTGGAGTTTAATAGTAGTTTGCAGATAAGAGATTGTGTACTAAACATTTAATACAAGATAATTTATGGAAGTTAAATTAGTTTTCTCGGGATGAATCAAATGTGTGATACATTTTGCATTTACAAATATACAGATGAGAAAGATATTATGTATGGTTTTTCAGTGAACTTACAGTGAGCTGTAACTAACAGACAGTGTTAAATGAAATCAATATCCTCAAAATACCTTGTTTTTCCAATTCTTTCGACAACATTTAATTACTAACGCTACCAAATATACTGGATGACCGTAATTAATGCATGACGGGATTTGTAAAACTAGTATAGGACTGGAATCTTATAATATAATCTTCCACATATTTTGTGGAAGATTACATATAAGTGAGTTAATGTTCTTTAAAATAAAGCTTCCTGCATGAATGCTACCAGAACTGTTAAAGTACTCATGCGCACCGCCTGGGTAAAGCTGCTTGGACCGCCCCCACCGTCTTGAAATCATGTCCCTTCAGGTTTATTTTGATTCGAGAGGACAAACAGAAGCGGGAAAGTCATATCTGTACTGTAGGGTGATGGAGCAACATTGCCGCTTTGTGTTTGGTCAATGCCGCCGTTACAATTAGTGCTGCGTGACTGGGCATATAATCATGATCCAGGTTCGGCGATCTCTCTTTGGACGTGGCAGATCTAAAGCCACGTTCATCTCCTCGTACCGACCATTTTGAGTGCTTGAGCCACGCAAAATTACTGTTTTGGACATAATATAATTCTTGTAATTCTCATGAATCATATCAAAAGCTTCTGCAGCAGATTTGTTCACTTTAAAATTTGATGATACAACCCTGCTCAATTGCTCTGTACATCTTTGCTCTCAACGCGAACACTAAATCTTCATTTCAGACGGGATTTGCATGATCAGAAGGTGAGGTCACAATGAAACTGGTTATTCAAGTTTACGTGATTCGATCCCGCTCAAATAGAGTTCACTCCATCTATTAGTATTAACTCCATGGCACGACAGCTCACGGGGAGCCTTGGCCTACCGCCTGGCCGCTGCGTCCCCCATCTCGGTCCACTACAGACGTCATGGATGGGGTGCAGTATTGGAGGGTGAGACGTGGTCAGCGCCTCGAGCCCCTCCCGGCCGGTTAATGCGGTCCTCACGACCTGGAGCCGCTACTTCTCCATCAAGTAGCTTCTCAATTGGCCCCCCAGGGACCTCACGAGGCTGAGTGCACCCCGGTCCAGGTCTCCCAGCGGGGGAAAAATCCCCACGCCGGTACTGGGGATCGAACCCAGGTCTCCCGCTTGGTAGGCAGCTGCGCTACCACCGCGCTAAGGAGACGACCATATCTATTAGTATTGTCCTGGCAAAATTCGTTCTGACAATTTTTGAATTATTCCCGCACAACTTTTTCTCCCTATAGATTGAAAATCGTGCTGTAGACCATAGGCATTTCAATGCTGAAATTAATGCCACATATGAGAGATTTGCACAGAACAGCAGTCTCAATATGTATCCACATACGTGTAATATCCGATGTGAAGAATTTCAATGACATGAGTTTGTTCTCAGAGACTAGCAACAGATATCAGCTTAATCATGCAGAAAATATCCTTAACAAATTCTCTTGTATGCAAAAAAGAAGAAGAAGAAGAAGAAGAAGAACAAGAAGAGGGAAACTACCTAATGGGGTCCTGAGTAAATGAGTTGACTATAGTTTTGTACTATTTTGTGAAATCCAATGGTCTGAAAAACTATCATTTAAAATAACTGAAAGTGTGAAATGTAAATATATTTTACATGTTCAAAAACCTTGTCTCTGTAACAATTGACGCATCAAAAACAACAACTCTAATACTAGGCTAACTAAACATTCAACATTCGATTATTCCGTTCATATTCTATTATCGCAGGAAGAATCTTGGAGTCTCATATTCTGAAATGTATTTAATGACTATCCCTCAAATAGCGAAACGTTGATTACGAAACGAATAAGAAATTCAGGATATTTTTCAACACGAGCAGGTATGTTTGTCCTTTTAAAAATATATTATTTTGCTTAATGTTTTGGTGTAATTCCATTTATAATCATAAAGGCGGAAACAATTATGAGGAAGTTTGTGCTCTGTTATGCTTGGCATGTTGGGTTCACGATTTCTAAATAAATTGACTTCTTTTGGGTCCATGCAAACATATGACCTACCTTTTCCATAGGTAACTTAAAATGCTTCATGTTTCTTTGAACGTCGTCATCCACACTTTCGAGCAGGAGGTTCTAGATGACACATTGTTCTGAACTTTCATTTTCATCGTTGAACTCCACAAGACCCAAGATGCAATAGCAAAACCCGTCCACTTGACTTGGGATTCCAAGTCAAAATTATATATAGCGACTCTATTTTATAATGTATTTAGTCCTTGAAGAAAATCTTTAACATAGTACCTCTGATTGTCTCCCTCACAAACCGGGATGAAACGTCAGGTCGAAAGATTTTTAACAAGTGAAAGTAATTGAACCTCCAGACCTTGCGAAACAGCTAGAACTTTTGGATTATAAAATGTCAAACTTAATTAATTACTATCTATAAGGAATTATCTCATTTTACAACTTGCTCATTTCTGAAACAAAAAATTGTCCCCAAAAAATTGTAGATTTCATTCTTGAGTTTCATAGAACACACTGGAATGATGTCATTCATGACACCCATGGATTGGGAAACGTTAGGATGTGACCCTGTTATTATGAATAAGTATGAGAGTGCTTTTCCGCATGTTGTAACAGAGCAAGCTTTGTCCATTTTGTTTTTAAAACTGTTTCATTATAGCATTCTCTTTAATTTAATCTTTCCTCTCTATACGCCGCTTATTTTTTATTTATTTTTTTTTTTGTAGTTTCGTTCTTTATTAAATTGTTGTCTTTGACTTGGCGAGATTACTGATAGTGACTTATGCATCTCGCTGATTTATATATTTTCTTAATTTAGGTTAAATTCAGTTTTATAATTATATTTGAATTTTCCAAAATAATATATATATATATATATATATGTGTGTATATTATATATATACACACACGCATATATACACCATTGCCAATGGCAGCGGAGATAAAAGTTTTCTAGTCCACGAAGATATGTATGGAATTTAATTCAAAATTGAAAATAGACATGACAGTTTTCAAATTTGGGCCTAAACTAGGTACATATTGGATGCTAGTGTCAGATTTGCGAGCCACGAAAATCAGTCTAGCGAGTTTCATAAAGAAAAGAAGTTAATTTACCAACCCCTTAAAATTACTAAAGAACTGTATACCAACTTTACTACATTGAAGGGTAGGGCATTATAATAGGAGCCAGAGGGATCATCCTGCGGAAAATGGTAAACTTTTTGAACTTCAGAATAAAAACGCCATTTGTCAAAAAAAAAAGTCTCCAGGCACTGAAAGGATTGTGAGAAATAGTTAAAAGATTAATTTACATATATTCTTCTTATTAACACAAACATATGCGTAACTTTTCTTTTTCAAAAGTCAATTTTTAGTATTCATCCTCTTTTTGTTATTTTACCATTTAAATATTTGTTATTTTGCTACGTAACTGCATGTTATTTTACTGTTATTTTGTTTCCATTTCTTGTATGCATCTTATGTAATGTTATTGATATTTAATTATTGTTAATTGATATTGTTTGTCTGCGGGCAACTTCTGTATCTAGGAGAAGAATTACAATAAAAAACGGTTAAATAAATATTTCTTTGTTTGCGTGATGTCATATGATGAGTGAAAATTCAAAGAGCATGGCGAAGAGGAAGGCAGCTCTACCTTATTTTCAAGAAATTCTTAATTCGAATCTCGGCTAGGGTGACTTTCTATTTTCCTGAGAAGTCCAATGTCGGGTAACTTTAATTTTTATGGATCTCGTACTTATTTGAGCATCATTTCAACCATTTAAAGTGTTGCATCTGTGAATTTGTACCACTAATTATGAAAAATTGATATAAAATCTTTGATAATAAAATTATATAAATTCCAAACTTTAAGAAATGATATCGTTTTTCACACTTGGCGCACTTTAACCACCAATAACTCTAGGTATAAATGACCATGCGCATTTTTATTAATAGACCGTTCAAACTTTGAACCTAACTTCCAGAGGAGCTTTTTTTCAATACGTTTCCTTAATCAAAATGCTCCATATAATTAATATAACTGCTTACTATTTCCTCTTTTTTGCCTCTCAAAGGTATGTCAAAGGAAACGACCATATAGTTTTTCGAAATAATGCTACAACAATGAAAAATTAATTTAGTGAGTACGAAACGTATTTTTTGTACAATAAGTAGGGTTGATATAAAGTATAATATTATAGTCTTGAATTTTTTTATGAGAATAGGTTTTAAAATTAATCACGTAGCTCATTTCTCATTTGCATTACAAAAATGAAATTAGACAGTAACAATTTATTATTGAAATTACCATGCAAGAATGTTAGCACATGACAGAAATATCACATTATTCCTTATAGTAACGGTATTAATTTCAATAACTTTCTGTGGATTTTCCAAATTTATCGTCCGATGTGAACTATGGTTTTAAGTTTAAGGTTTTGAGAATCGCTCCCGCCTACTGTATTCTCCTGTACGTAGAAAATGTAGTGGAATAGTAAACCTTTGAGTGCATAACTTGCAGAACACGCAGATGAGAAGAAAATTGCAATTTTCAATTGGAACGTAAGGTATATGATATTTGTTACCACACATGAGCATGTTATAGACTTTCTTTACATCCTCACACCCTTATCCTAAGTGTAATGGTTACCGCATGCCCAAGGCGGGACTCGAACCCAAGATGTCCTTGGTATAATAGTTACCGCATGCCCAAGGCGGGACTCGAAACCACGATCCCCTGCCCACGATGTCCTTGGTGTAATGGTTACCGCATGCCCAAGGCGGGACTCGAACCCACGATCCCCTGCCCACGACGTCTTCGTATAATGGTTACCGCATGCCCAAGGTGGGACTCGAACCCACGATCGCCTGCCCACGATGTCCTTGGTGTAATGTTTACCGCATGCCCAAGGCGGGACTCGAACCCACGATCCCCTGCCCACGATGTCCTCGTATAAGGGTTACCGCATGCCCAAGGCGGGACTCGAACCCACGATGTCCTTGGTGTAATGGTTATCGCATGCCCAAGGCGGGACTCGAACCCACGATGTCCTTGGTATAATGGTTACCGCATGCCCAAGGCGGGACTCGAACCCACGATCCCCTACCCACGATGTCCTTGGTGTAATGGTTACCGCATGCCCAAGGCGGGACTCGAACCCACGATCCCCTGCCCACGACGTCCTCGTATAATGGTTACCGCATGCCCAAGGTGGGACTCGAACCCACGATCCCCTACCCACGATGTCCTTGGTGTAATGGTTACCACATGCCCAAGGCGGGACTCGAACCCACGATCCCCTGCCCACGATGTCCTTGGTGTAATGGTTACCGCATGCCCAAAGTCGCGGCTTGAAACCAGATGGAGGACGATGGATTTTTTTCAGGCATAAAAATCTTTAGTATGGCTTCCTTCGGAAGGGATGTAAAGCCGTTGGTCCCGCGTTGTAGATTTACGGCACATAAAAGAACCTTAAGGCTGATAAAGAGACCTCTGAGGAAAATTAAGTTCTCTTTCACGCCCAATATGTAATGGAACGCTGAGAGCCACAGTAGTTAAAAAAGTCCAAAAATAACACGCCATTTACATTTAAGTCTATTAACAACCGGTAGAGCATAAAGGAAAAAGAAAGTCCTACTATACAAAAATGGAGATCTCATTAAAACATATATGTAAGTTAGTCACATTTTACATTCTCTAGCACGTATGTGTACTCATAGATATTCAAATACGACTGGAAATATTTGTCGTAACACAGGATCTTTTCGGTGTCTCCGCCCATGTCTTTCATCTGTTTTCTATGCTCTTAAAAGAGTATTGGTCAGCTAATGTTACCGAAGGGATGATACTGCGCATGAAACGTAACCTGTGAACAAATGAAGTTCTGAGTTGTGAACTCGTGCTCCCTAAACTTTCTGGTTGGACAATAATGCATCCCTCTCACCGGGTGTTACAAATTTGATTAATGTTTTCTGTGCTCTCAAACAAGTTCTAATCTAAAGGTAATGCGCACACATGGTGAACTAACTTAACACACTATACAAGTTCTGTATGAACGGGATTGGTGGATGAAGGGGTGGATTGGTGGATGAAGGGGTGAATTGGCCAATCGGTATTGCTTTTCTTACTCGCATGGTGTGTTCTACCAGAATGACACTAATGAAAATCGTCAGAAGACACGAGTCACCACAAATTTTCACATTTTCAGCAAAATCACAGCGCCAGGCGTTGCTTTTAACGTCTTTGGATTTTCAAATGTACATTAATAGATAAAGAAGGTATTGTGAGTTCCGCCCAAAAATTCGACATCGTATTGCATCTGTATTACATGTTTTGAGATTCCCTAAATCCAGAAAAAGATATTTTTTAAGTTTAATATCTTACCAGGATGTTACACGAAGATTTTCAAGCAAATATCCCACTTTCAACTACCCCTTTACATGAAACATTTTTCGATAACTTTGATTTTTTTCAAAAATGGCTCAATTAATTTTGAAAATGCAGTGAATGTAAAATATTTTCATTACCAACTAAATGTAGGTATATCTTGAATGTTCTTGGAATAGCCTCTGAATATCTCTTCATTCTGAATGGCATTTGTATAATGTTATGGGATTTGCATTTTTACTTTCTGTAGCACATATGTATATACGTTTTACATAGTAGCTAGATAGCGTATTGTAGTCTATCCAAAAATTCCATGTCGAAATTTTACCGGAGATTATCTTTCGAGGTCCTTTGTTCCCAAAACAGCAATTTAAGAAAAAGGCCCATATGAATGTGATGTGTGCGTGCGCGTGCACGCGCGCGTGTGTGTATGTGTGTGTCAGTGGACATATAGATCAAACATGAAAATAATTTTAAATACCAATGATTAGTATCGTCCAAGAGTGTGACACGAAAATTTTCAAGAAAACACCACACCACAAAGTGCCCTTTACAGGGAAACAATTCTGAAAATTTTGTTTTTTTGAAAAATTGCTTTAATAATTTTGATTAAAATACCGTATATCGACGTGGTTCTGGCAGAAATAACTGAGCCCAAATGTGGCTGTTTTGAGATCATTGCACCATCTTAACAAGAAATGAATTCTCTATGAACTAGCAAAAGTCATGGAGCGATATCTCTTTCTTTTTTTATTTTTTTTTTTTTTATTTTCATTAAGTCCAAACTTTACATTACTTAGGCAGGCAGATGGACTTAGTTACTTCTGCTTGCGTAAGTCATAAGTATATAACACACCCGTTGTCAAGCAGAATTCTCTGACAAAAGTGATAATGGTACGGTCGTTGTGAAGCTTAAAGACAAAGTCAGACTGAAGCAAGTTGCACTCTCAGCAAGCTTAAAGACAAAGGCAGACTGCAGCAAGTTGCACTCTCAGCAAGCTTTTATTTCAATCTGGGAGTGTTGTTTCTCGGAACGGAACTGAGACTGTATGTGCTGTGTAAGAAATATAAATAGACCCAAGGCTAACTAATGTTACATCTAAACATAATACAAATGAGTCTTCCAGCATATTGGTAAGTTGCAAAATTGAAAACAAATCCAGTAGAACGGTGAACAATTACTTCTTATATAAACTGAGTAATTCGGTGAATTTTCCAGGCAACTCAAAGAATGCATCAGTACGAGTACCTACATCTGTTGAAGCTGACACAAACGATGAAGGGGGAAGCTATTTTACTTTAAAGAATGCTGTGGTCATCAACACGGAGAGCACAAAATCAAAATTTTGTTAGTTCATAACTGCATCCCCTTTAATGGTCATATCGGGGCTTTGGCTGCAACATTGCTGTTTTCTTCTTATTCTTCTAATTATTATTATTATTATTATTATTATTATTATTATTATTATTATTATTATTATT
The DNA here is from genome assembly GCA_030762935.1 of Hymenopus coronatus. NCBI lineage: Eukaryota > Metazoa > Arthropoda > Insecta > Mantodea > Hymenopodidae > Hymenopus > Hymenopus coronatus. The sequence goes on along the minus strand of CM060890.1, from coordinate 9,060,638 downwards.
ATTATTATTGTTGTTGTTGTTGTTGTTTCAAATTTAGAACTAAGTGCTGTAGAGTTTTTTAGGGCCTTAACCTATTTTCACGGAATTTCACTCTCATGTCTATTCTTCCAGACCTTATGGAGGGAAGGTAATCTAGAGAAAGCTTCCCACCCGCAGCCGGGAATCAAGCCCGGGACCTCTGGGTGATGTCAGCTCGCTGACTACTCTACCACAGAGGCAGTCCTAAGGCAATATTCTATGGTGGAGCAGCGCCTCCCTGAGCCATTGCATTCATGTTAGCTTATAAATGCAGAGGCGAAATGTTCGATTGCTTTCTCCAGCTGCAGTTTTGTGTAACTATTATTGGCTATTATTTGTCCTCAATATAGTTTGTAAAGCATGAAGACAAACATTAATTAAATACAATAATTTAAGAAGTAACTTAACAAGAACACTAGAAATTCTATCATAAAGTATAAATCTCCAGATCAATATATAGAAATTATCAACATAAACATGTAGGCTATATGTGAAACATTATTTTTAGGTATTGAAGAAAAGAAGCAGATACAATAAACCTAATCCATCAACTTGGAACCGCAACATAATAAAAGAAACTGCGAAACCCCGGACAGACATATATTTCAGGATGTGGGGAACATAAAATAAAAATACCTAAGGAAGTTAGTTGCAACTGTCAATTTAAATGATATATAATTTTTGCTAAAAGAGGAAAGACAAACATCTATATTGGGTTATACGTGATTATATTAGGCAAAAGAGTTATATATTTAAACGGGGTAAAATATGTTACCGCAGCGCCGAATATCTAGAAAAGGTGGAAAAGAAAAATTGTATCAAAAAATTATTTTATTATAAAAAATGGAGCACAAAGAAAAGTATGCAGAATGCTTTTCCTAAGTACAATTTTTATCAGTAATGGACCATTTAACAAAGCTTATGAGAAAATAAATTCATCCGGTACTCTCTCATCTAGTGATCTAGAGGAAAACACGACACCAGAAAAAAAATCCTTTCAACGAGATTGAGAAAATAAAGCAGCATATTGAGAAATGTCATATACCACGGAGGTCATTGTATTATAAAATATTCACAAAAGAGTTTTGATAGAGAGCTGCAATATCTGAGATGCTCTCTCTCTCTCTCTCTCTCTCTCTCTCTCTCTCTCTCTCTATGAACAAGAGTGTAAAGAACTGAATCAGAAAACAGCAAGTCTGACAACTCACAAATGATTTTTTTGCCAGCATTATAACTTCTTTTTAAGTCCAAAAAATGCCCATTTTGCATCAGATTTGAAGCTATTCAAGGGGAAGAAAATAAAGAACTGGAGCCCAAGTAAATGGAACAAGAAGCCAACCAGACCAAAGCAAGTGACAGAGAAGAGACGTTTGTGACAGCAATTTTCGACCTACAGGGTGTGTTACAAGTCACAAGTTGCCCCGATGTACCTACAACTTAATAGAGTATGAGGGAGCTCCATCAAATGGTGCACCCTGTTACACCTGCCATGAACTGCAGTACACAAGTTGCCCCGATGTACCTACAACTTAATAGAGTATGAGGGAGCTTCATCAAATGGTGCACCCTGTTACACCTGCCATGAACTGCAGTACACAAGTTGCCCCGATGTACCTACAACTTAATAGAGTATGAGGGAGCTTCATCAAATAGTGCATCCTGTTACACCTGCCATGAACTGCAGTACACAAGTTGGGACCTGTCTTTGCCTCTTTCTTAGCTGTCTGCCACACAAAGATTTTCAAGAAAATCCCTTACCCCCAACTACCCTTTACATGGAACATTTTTCGAAAATTTTGATTTTCTCAAAAATGGCACTAACGATTTTGATTAAAATGTCAAATATTAAAGATATTTGCTCGACAATTAAAATGCATATGTTGAATTTTCTGGGAATAGCCTCTGAAGACTACTTTACTCTGGATGAATTTTACGAAATGTTGCATAACTGCTAAATCGTAAGAGATGGACAAGAATTTAGCACACAAAAAATGTAGAGCACATTAAAACATACAATTTATGTCACGTACATTTTTTTTTTCGTGCAGTTGATCGTTTTTTAGATATTACTTGTTTTTGGTTTCATCTTTGAAAAGCTTATACTTTTCTATACGGAATTTGTCAACTCCTGTCCATCCAAAGTAACTTCAGTCACATAGCAACCAGCTTTTGACTGTTACTTTAACGTATGGTACTCTCTTATTTGCCTTCTACTTGCAAGAAAGCAAGTAATAAGACCATTTGTGCTAATTTTTCTAAATTAGCAAGAAGTAAATAGAAGAGTAAGCTTTTCAACTATAATTTGTAGTAGAGATATAGCGAAAACCATGTGAATGGAACACATCAGAGTTTTTCTGATACTTGTGGTGGTTTAAAATCGAAACCCTTTTGTTATAGGTTGTTCAGACCCTAACATTAATTTAATTGAACAAAGGTTCCGGTGTCTTTTTATGATGGAATGTGGCAGTAGGTCATGTCATTTGTTTTCACTATGCAGGACTGTCTTTTGATCTGCTCGTTCCGCAAGAAAAAGGAAGAATGCTGCACCTATAATTTGAAAGCGATGACTTTATTGGTAATTGGAGAGTAAACTGTTTGAAAATAAAATGCTACAGATATGAGTATGAGAGCTTTGGATTTCTGAAATACCTATTTGTTTTTCCTTACCTGAATGAGGAGTATTATACTTTATTTTTTGTCATGTTATTATAAACTATATTATCTTTTTAATTTTTTAAAACTAATCAAAATAGAGTTTTCAATTTGAGAAGTTAATCTTAGGTTATGTCCAGTTTCAATTGTGGTTACAAATCCTTTATTATTGGTTTCAATTTTAAATTATGAATTACCTAACTTTTCCCAAACAGTAAGTCAGCTTTCGCTTCATCTTGTTTTACTGCTGGCCATGCAAAGCAAACCGAACCTCACTTGTTTTACGCAGCGACCAGCTTTTAAATAGGTTTGACCATAGCTTTAGCGCAGTGTGCTCTCTTATTTTTCTTCTGCGAGTAATAAGACCAGTTCTGCTGATTTCTAACTGTATTAACATGGTGTAGAACAGTAAGAATAGCTTGTATATCGCTCAGCTAAAGAAAGCCATGTGAATGGAACATTCCAGTTTTTTTTTTGTGGACTTAACCATTTCCAGCTTATTCCTTGTTATTTGTATCATTTTATATTACTTAATGTTTATATGCATAAGTTGAATCTCTTTTATTTTACTCTCGGGGATGGTAAAGAGAACCGAGTTTCTATTGTGTTACGCAGAGATCACTTTCAAAAGATTAGACTATCGCTTTAGCCTAGTGCACTACCTTATTTCCCTTCTTATAAGGAAGCAAGTAATAAGAGATTTCGCTAATGTTTATCTCGATTAACTAATGTAAATAGAAGAATAAACTTTTGTGAGTAAAGCATGTCTTAGGAACAGCTAGAGAAAGTCAATGAATGGAGCATATTAGATGTTTACTTTCTCTAGCCCCATGTACATAGTTGATAGACAAGGTATTATATTGCATCCAAAAATTCTACATCGAGATTTCACGGAAATGTATGTTTTGAGACCCCTTATCCCAAATATCTTTAATATACGATATTTTAATCAAAATTATTAGAGCCACTTTTAAAAAAATCTAAATTTTCGCAATTTTTTCCATCTAAAGAGTAGTTTGGAGTGGGGGGATTTACTTGAAAATCTTCCCTTCGCATCCTTGGAAGATACTGAACTTAAATATCAAGTTTGGTGTTTAACGGTCTTTTCGTTTTTGAACTATGCTGCCCACAGACACACAAATACTCACATACACACAGACAAACACACACACACGGACATTTTTCAAAAAATGTTTTTTTTTGGATTCAGGGAGTCTCAAAACATGTATTTCCTGTGAAATTTCAGTATCGAATTTTTTGGTACAATACAATACCTTCTCTACACACTATGTAATTAGTTCCTATAGAGAAAGTAAAAATTGGTTAAATACCAAACTTAGTATTTAAGTTCAGTATCTGTCAAGGTTGAGACATGAACATCTTCAAGAAAATTCCCCACCCTTTATATGGAACATTTTTTTAAATCTTTTATTTTCTCAAAATTGGCTAAAACGGTTTTGATTTAAATGTCATATGTTTAGAATATTTTTATGAGAATTGAAATTATATATTGAATTTTCTGGGAATAGTCTTTGATGACCTCTTTGTTCTGGAAGACTTTTATATAAACATTGTATAACTGGTGAACCGTAAAGATCGACAAAAACTTACTCTACAGAAATGTAAACATACAACTATGTCATTATGAAACATTTTTATATGATATACATTTTTTAAAATATTCCGAGTTTTTGGTATCAGTTTAAGGCACTTCTACTTTTCTCAAACAGAAAGTCATTCCTAGCAATCGAAGAGAACCGAGTTTCAATTGTTTCACATAGTAACGCGCTTTTAAAAGATTTGATCAATACTTTTGCCCGTGCATTCTCTCACTTCCCTCATGCTTTCAAAGCAGCAAGTAATAAGACCAATTCTTCTAAAGTTTATCTTGACGAGCATGATGTAGTTAACAGAATAATCTTTCGAAACAAAGGTTTGAGTCATGTGAATAGAACACATCAGATTTTCTTTAAAAGGAATAATATCCAACATGAAAATACATGCAGTTTTATAAACAAATAGGGCAAAAGTTGATGTGGAACCAATTAAACAATAGAGCAGCGTCTGGCGTAACCATTTGAATTGGCGTGAGAGGGTCAAAATATGGAGGAGCACCATGATAGTTCAAATTGACGTAAAATCTCCCATCGACATTGAGTGCTGTTTAGAAGTTAGTAATGCATGGAGAAAAAATGAAGAAGTCTTCCTCTATCCGCGCAAGGCAACATAAGCTTTGGAATCTGCTTTACGCAGTTTGTTATCTGACTCTATGTGAGTGATTTCATTACATATGAAGCTGCTTATTCTTGTAACTTCTTTATTCCTTCACCTTGAATGGGGCTTTACATCTACAGTATTTTTGTTCAAGTAATGGATAGTCACAGTGCCATGTAAGATTGAAATCATGCCAACTTTACTTTCGGAAGAGATACTACAAGCACACACATATGTAAATTGCTTTAACTGACACAATTCTAAATTTTCTACCATTTTAATTTCAAAGCTATTTATTCGAAAATTAAAACGCTTAGTATGAGTATATAAATTGTTGGCTGGGCAAAATCTCTACCGCTGATATTTTCTCAGTAATATAATTGAATACATTAAATTAGTGAAAAATTACAAATTATGTACATGTAAGGATTTGATTGAAATTACTCTAATTATTATAGAAATAAAAGTTTGTTTCATGTATTTGTTGGTACTATAAGTTTACCTATTTTACGATATTAAGGAGCTTTTTGAACCAATCTATAAAGCAATTATAAAATAGTTCTTGAGTATTGACATGGCAGATGGCCTAAATTACGTATGCGAATTTTTATGTAAATCAGAGCAAAACTGAAGTGTAAGGAATAACTTTTATGCGCAAAAAAGATAAACAGAAAAAACAAATAGGGCAGGAGAATTTGGGTTAAAATACAATGCATGCGTGATTTAAATATTTTGCTGGGAAAACTGTGGCCTAAAATGATTATCAGGTATAGCTAATATAATATGAAATGTCCTTAAACTGAGTTTTGATTTGCTAGATTGTGACAATAATAGTAATGCTTCTTTTTCTCTTAACTGTCCACTGTTATTTTTCAATAACTAAATTTATATTTTAAATACATAACAAAAATCTTACTGTAACTATCCAAGAACAGGAAAACCACTTACGGCCATAGGTCTATGTGATCGTAGCATATCGTCAAATGTATGCTGAAGATCTTTGGAAACAAAAGTGCGTCTACTGTTACCACCAACTAAAAATAAAAAAAGTTGTCAATTTCACTTACGAACTTGTTCCCACTTCCCTAAATGTATCCGAAAATGGTGACATTGTTGTTCATCGCATAAGACCAAAGAGTTCTTTGGCATGAATTTGCTGCATTTCTTTAATTTAAAAAGCTGAGTGTTTCGTTTACATGACTTTTCTAGCTAGTCCACAAACAAGCTTTCCTAACAAAATATTATTCTTCTATTTACGTCATACTAATCGATACAAACATTAGCTTTTTCTAAGAAGAACGAAAATAAGGAAATAAACTAGGCTAAAGCGATAGTCAAGCGATTTACAAGTAATCGGTCTGTAAAAAAAATTGAAATACTGTTCTGTTTTGCATTCCCAAAAGTAAAACAATATAAATGAAACGAAAATTGACTTCCCGTGCGAGGAAAGCTTAAGTGGTTTAAAATGTAAAGCAATAACAAGGAGTATCTCGGAAACGGTTAACTCTAAAAAAAATTATCACATAGATTATGTGTTTTAATGAGATTTAAATGTTTTGTATAGTAAGCTTTTGTCAATCGCTTATAATTTACAGAACTCATCCACAATGAAGAGGTCTTCAGAGGCTATTCTTGGAACATTTAAGATATACATTTCGTTTGTCATGAAAATATCTTAACAATGACCTTTTAACAAAAGTATTAGAGCGATTTTTGATAAAATAAAACATTATACGGAAAAGATGTTCTTTATAAAAGGTAGTTGACTATAGCAGGAGTTTCTTAAAAATCTTCGTGTCTCAGCCTTGGAAAAAACTACCAAGTTTGGTATTTTTGTTTTTGAGCTAGGATGCCCACAGACACGCACACACTCATACACACACGGACATTTTTCTAAAAATGCTATTTTGATTTCAATTGCCCTCAAAATATGTATTTACATTGATATCTCGTTATAACATTTTTGGGTTTAATACAATACTTTCTCTGTTTGTTATGTACATTTTGCATTTATGTTTCAGAAAGTAAAAATAGGTAAGGTAAGGTGATAATATCGTTATCACCTCAGCGCACTGTGAATGGTAATAATAAAATCCCTTTTATCTTATTAAATATGTAATGGTACTTACTAAATTAATTTTTAGAGCATTATTTGCAACGTATTAAAGGTTGGCAGTATATTTAATCTTACAGGAATTAAATCATACATCCTGGACATTAAATGGAATCTCTTTTAAAAATTAAATTCTCTCTCCCTCTTTCTCTGTCTCTCTATCTATCTCTATGCGACTCTGTTTCTCTCACGCTAAATCTGCCTCAGTAGTACTAGAGAGAATTTCATCTCGGGCAGGGCAAATGGAAGAAGGGGATAGCTTGCTTTGTCAAACAGTAGTTATTTTGCGCAGAATTAATAATTGTGATGCTAGTAAAATATTGCACGGAAGTAGTCCGCAAAACCTGTCATTCGTTGAGAGCAAAATACTCGTTATCATGAAAGGAGGCAAAAATGAATCCAGGCGACTTGGAAACAATAAGAAGCAACATTTCATTTGTTGCATGCTTCCTACAGGAACTTAATTAAATCTGTATGAAAATTAAATACGATGTTTTTAAAATATAAACTTTCTAAAGACAGCTATAGTTAAAGTCGATACGAACAGTTCATACGTTTATGCTGAAAATGGAACAAGAAGTTTATGCAATTGAATAATATAAATTAGACAGGTAAACAAATGTTGTTTCCTGCTGCATTTGGCTGATCTAGTGGTAGGCTGAGATATTTCTCTCAGGTATGCATGTATGCTGCGAGAATGAACAACGTCAGTTAATTTTATGATAATGGGTATGTAATTGAGGTTAATAGCTGACGTTAGCTTTAAGATGAATAATAAACCTTTTAAAATATAAACACGAGGAATTATAAGACTGGCGTAATAAATTTGTTATTTTATAGCTTTAAGAATATTTCGTTTTAGCCTAATTTATTTCCACTATAAAGTAAAGAGTTTAAATGATTGGCCCTCGCTAAACTGTTTTGCCTGTAATCTCTTTGCAATCACCGCTAAATGGTGATGAGCTATTGCGGTGTTAGCAAGGATCATGAAGCGCGAGTATATGTCACTTGAAGCGCAACATCCGCCAAAATAACTAACTTTTGAAATACATGCTCTTATATTAACCAAAGTCCCTCTACCTAGTTTCAGTGTTGTACATTCTATTAGCATTTCAGATACACTTCGACCGCTCGAATACAGGTATTATTTCACTTTCCTAATTCTTAGACTTATTTGAAAGATGTGTCTCTTAGGTTTGTGAATACACTGACTTTTCAAGTATTGGGCCTTGAGCTTAATGAATTTGCTGCTTCCTGAGATATTCGGAACGTAATTACTTTTCCCTCTAATTGTTTCCTCCTACTCACTTATTAATGATTTCTTGATAAGCATTACAATTATAATAGGTTTCGTTTTACATTATTCGTTGATTTGAGTATATGAAATCGTTTATAGAAATTGCTTTGTCTATTTTTTTATTATTTATTTATAAAATAATTATTAATTCAACACAATCATAATTCCGTATCACCAGCAAAACTTTTAGATGTGTACGCTACCGTGGAATAAATATTTGTGTCCTAGCTTCTGCATGCGTTCTATAAAACGCACCAAACACTGCAAGTACGGAAGTTCATGATTTATGTTCTGACAAAGTATAGTGTTCAAAGTTCATGTTTGAATACATGACAAACCTGGGCCTAAAGACTCTCAAAGTAGTCCCCTGCTACTGTCACCACACGCTGCCGACAATGCGGGAGGCGCTTTCGAATGAGATCAAAGTCACAAGGCGAAATGTTGGGAGAGTGCGGTGGGTGCTCCAATTCTTTCCATCCCCAACGTCTCAGTAGCTGCCCTACACACTCTACTTTATGTGGTTTTGCATTGTCGTGCAGGAGTCACTGTCCACAAGATCCGGACGTTTCCCCCGAACGCCACGTCGTACCTGTTGCACCAGGAAGTCCCTGTAGTACTCTGCGGTCACTGTTCTTCCATGTGGAGCACAGTGACCAACAATGACATCCCTGACGTCATATGCGATGATCACCATCAATTTAACTGGGGAAGGATTTTGACGGAACTTCTACCTCATTACGCAACATTCTGTAGACGGTGCGTTTGTCGATGTCATTTGCCCTCTCTAACTCCAGTAGCGTCCATCGTCTGTCTTCATCTAGGAGCTGCCCGATGACGGCAAGTGCCACGTCGGTCCGCACACTGACAGGTCGTCCCGTACGTTGCTCATCACTGGTTGACGTATGTCCTTGCTGAAACTTTCCTTCCCACCACGCTACTGCACGGTATGCTAGGGCATTATTTCCAATGTCTTCCACGAATTCACTGTGACATTCCATCGCATTTCTCCCTCGGAGAACGGCTATTTTAATGTAAGCGCGCTGCTAAACAGGGGTTACTTCCATCTCGCACGACACTCACCAACTGACTGACTTCACAGCCCTCGCTGCGCTACTATCAGCTATCAGAGAGAGTTAGTTATCTGTTGTCCTGCATATACACCATGCCTGCAGAACTTTCACACGACACATATACGTTTGTGACCCGTCCACATATCTACAAGAAAAAACAGTTACATGAATTTTGCCCCAACCCTCATGTATGTTTGTGTGCGTGTGTGTGTGTGTGTATATATATATATATATATTGTTAAAGCATCGTAAGCATGTAGATTTCAAATCAATTATTGGGGCATTTTGATAAAATTAAAAATAAAAAATCATTTTCCAGTTAATTAAATTAAAGGGTAGTGTAAGATGACGCAGTTTCTTTGGAAATGTTCGTGTCACATCTTGGAAAGTTACTGTACTTAAAGACAAGTTACGTTTTTATTCAATTGTTCGTCTGCCATTTTATTTTTCATACACAGATATACACACACGCAGATTAATCTTATTCCAATTTATTATTATTATTATTATTATTATTATTATTATTATTATTATTATTATTGTTTTCTGTTATTAATTCTTATATCTTTTAAGAAAAATGTAATGTGCTATTTGAGAAACCAAGCTACCTATGAACTCTTCGACTTCTTCAAATTTTTATTTTTTTTTTTTTTTGCTCTTCCTGCTCTTTCTTGTAATCAACGTGAAATTATGTGGAAATGAAAAAAAAAAAAAAAAACAGCTACCATTGGTATCCAATTGGAAGGGCAAAATAAATGGATGTTTTATGTTCTTCATCAGTTATGAGCGGAGTTCTTTATATTTTGCTATTACATACAATTCAAGACTTTGGGTACTCAAACCTTAAAGAAATCACATGTGCAGCCAAGCAAGCTTATCCTGGCGCTATTCTTCATCGGAAATTAATTAATTCCTTTCCATTGTCTCCATGACTGCCAATTACGCTCTCGGCCATCTGCTTCAAAACTTCGCCTAGTTTTCACCAACATGAAATTTTTTCCCATTCCGAATTCATTCACCATGACGACCACAGGAGCTCTCTCAAGATGATTCATTAATGATATGCTTTGCTGAACTTTAATTCTTTAAGACACGAGATATTAAATCATTTCCCTTTAGGGATCGACCGAAATAAATTGTAAGATATGGCGTGTTCGTTAAACACGTGAGTGTTTTTAATATGCTGCAAATATTGAAGATAGTCGCCCGCCGTGGTGTAATGGTTACCATGCTAACTTCATATACACAAAGTCGCGGGTTCAAACCCGGCACGTAAAAGAACCTCAAACTTGATAGAGAGGCCTCTGAGCAAAATTAAATGGTCTTACACACCCAATTTAGAATGGGACGCTGAGAACCACTGTAGTTAAAGAGCGTCCATAAATAACATACCATTTACATTTACATTTATCTTGAAATTTACATATCGCCACGCATATAGCGTGCATTCTTTCATTTATTTAAACAACATTTTACTTCTACTGTAAAAAAAACAAGAGTAGAAGAGGCATATCTCTTTATTGTAATTTCGACTGGAATCACGGCACCCAGAACAGATTACTTTCTTTTCGCTGCAGGAATTGAAGATGCAAACATAAAAACCCTCAATAGCTTAACATTTCTGATTACTGCTGCCATCTCTTGTTCGAGACAAATACTAATAGTTTATGAATGGTCTAACACTAAAAGCTTGATTATAACTAAATGTAAGATTTATTTCTTGCGATCATGTGCCATTATAGCGTAAGTATGAAAATCTTTGGCGCATAACTCTGCCAACAATATCTACTTAAACTGCTCGGTTGCTTGCCTCCAATTTTTACTTTCTCTAGCACGTACCTACATATAATCTACATAGTAGGTAGAAAAGGTAATGGAGTTCTAACAAAAAATCTATGCCGAGATTTTACCAAAAAGCATGTTTTTAGGACCCCTGACATGTTTTAGAAAGAAGTGTGTGTGTGTGGTGGGAACAGCATAACTCAAAAACGAAAAATTGCTTAAATACTAAACTGGGCACTTGCCAAGTTTGTGACACGAAGACTTTTGGGAAATTTCCCCCACCGCGAACCATCCTTTGTTGTAACATTTTTCGAAATTTTAGATTTTTTAAAAATGACTAGCGATTTTGATTGTAATGCCATATATAATGATAGTTATATAGAAAATAAGATGTGTATATATCTGCTTCATTTCTTGGGAAGAGACCATGAATTAATATAGGTAAACCATATGAGATATACACATTCTTGCTACACAGAAATTAAAGATCTTCGAAAATACACAATTTATATATCATATAATTTGTTTGAATTAAGCTTTGCGTGCTATTGGTTTCAATTTCAAAAAAACTTGCCTCATCCTTTGAGAAATCTAACCGAACCTCAATGTCAATCGCATAGCGACAGCTTTTAAAATGTTTCACTGTCGCTTTAGCTTCGTGTATTTTCTTATATATAATCAGATCATTTCTGGTAATATTGTTCTTAATTGGCATGCAGTGGATAAAAGAATATTGTAAGAATAGTTTGTTTGCAAAAAAGGTAAAAAAAAGTCATATTAATGTAACACATCACATTTTTCAATAATATCGTATTATCGAAGTCTTCCATTCTTTTCTGGTGGAGGTAATGACGAAAAAGAATCTTTTGACTGATTTTTTATTTTGAATTCTGTATGATAAATACTCATAACCAAAAATATAACTTAAACCTCTTCAGCAAACAAAAAAATCATTATTCCCTTGCTTTTTCAAGAACCGTTTTTATAATTTATAGTAAGCATTAATGTAATGAATCTAAATTTAATTTGCAAAGTTGTTTTTGTTAATAGTGATAGAAATATTTAGCCTAGATATGTTCTATACAGAACAGACCATATTAATTTCATTAGAATACTTTATTTTATAAATACTATAATAATAAATGAAAATACTTTGGAACTTGAGGTAGTCTTTACACCAAACTCTAATAAAATATAACGCAATGTAGACCAATATATTTTTGTTTGTGTTTCTATAAAACTTTATTTTGCTCAGTTTTAAAGAAGTGATATTTAGAAAATGTTTACACGCGTGAATTCAATTTGGTGTCTTTCATTATCTTTATAATCCTAAACGCAGCAAAAACTAAACGAATATTCCATAAAACACATAAGATATTATTTCAAGGTCCAGTGGAAATGCCGGATACAATAGTATAATTTGAAGAGGAAGCCTGGTTTCTGCGTTTAACTTTCTCTACCACACACCTGTGATAGATAGAGGAGGTATTGTATTCCACTGCAATTTCTACATCTGGATTTCAACGTAAAGTCGATGCTTAGTTAAAAGTGTAATTTGCATGTACGTACGAGTCTACACTTCTATATAGAGGTGTGAAACAATTTTACCATTTTGATAATCATATAATAATAATAATAATGTTCACATCGATTTAGATCTTTAAGCATTACCAAGTTAATAATATCCACTCCTCAAGGTAGAAAAGTAGAATTGTATTCAAACGACACAAACTGGTAGCAGCTGCTTTAAGGTAGTGTTGTTTAGTAACATTTACTTTGACTTATAACAGAATTTACCCCCGTTTCGAAATTGTTCTAAATCGGTATGCATATCTCTTAGAATTTCAAAATATTTTCTGCTTATTTGGCTTTTGGCTGAATAACCTTTTTTGCCTTTGATTTTCCCTTCTCTTTATAGTAAAACGTCACCAGTAAATTTGGAGCTTGCGCGTAAGAAAACATTTTGTTCTATGAGCAACTTATGTGGCACCAACATTTCTCATAGAGATCAGAATAAAATAATGGTTTTTTTTTCTTTTAAATGTTCAATATGCGTGAGTATAAACTCCATATTTTAGAAACCAGATGTGCCCAATCATGTCTTTCCCTACCATTATTATAAAATATTGTTCTTCTTTCTGCTTCATGCTAATTAAGATGAGTAAGTAACTTACATCCTGTTAGAAGAAGGAAAATAGGTATAAAGGCTAGTCGCAATGAAATTCGGGTCTCTTGTCATGGCAAGGAATAAAATAAAAGAAATATGAAACGTATGAAAACTACCTGTTTGAGAAAAACAGGTATAAGTATTTTAAAATTGGACTATATTTTTAACACTATTGTGAGATACAAATGTGTGTAATATTTTATGGTTCACCAGGTATGCAAGAGACATTCAGAATGAAGGGAAGTTTAGAGAATATTTCCAAAAAAGTCAGGACATTCGTTTGATTTGATATATAAATATGTTTAATACCTATACAGTGTTTTAATCAAAAACGTTAGAACAATTTTTGAGGAAAATCAAAAATTTGGAAACTTTTCACGTAAAGTACAGTTTATGGTGTGGAATTTTCCAGAAAACCTTCGTTTCGCACCCTTCGAAAATTCTGAACCAAAGCCAATTTTTCGCTTTTCACACTTACTAACACACAGGCGGACTTTATTTTCTAAAAATGCTTTTTTGAATACAGGAGGCCGTAAAACGCGGATTTCCAGTGGAATTAATTGATTAGAGTACAATACTTTCTTTTCTTATGTACGCTACTTGCGCAGTAGAGGAAGCAAAAACGAAAGGTCAGAGAAATACTAGAATAGTTACTTGTGTGCAGCATCGAACAAAGACTCGCTGACTAAACATTTCAGGACAATTCCTCCCTAAGCTAAACAATTCTTTACATTTAAAACCGCTTTGTTATTTTCTGTAGTACTATATTTGCGAACGTACCCGCGATTTCATAGCTCTGCACTAGCATATTGTATGAATACGTGAAAATAGTTTCGCGAGATAGACTTCACTGCCACTGCAATTTTCTAGGACACGGAAATATACTGGCGTTCTAGAGGAAGAGGCTCGCCGTCAAGTCTGATAACTAATTCCATAGTTAGGGTGGCTTAAAGCATAATAAAATAAGGTTTGGATACTAGACATTGCTCTATTTTTACAGAAGGTATGAAATATTTGTTTTTGAGAGTGTATAGAAAAATGGCGTCAGTATAGTGAGTGTGCAAGCAATGTAAATTTCTGGGATTTTTCAAAATTGAAAAGGCAATCCTTCGTCAATGTTTACAAAATAATTATCATTACCGTGATGAACAAAATTTGTGGAGAGATATGAATGACCGAAAATATAAAATTCTCACACGCGCACGCACACATACACAGAAACACACACATGTATACACTATACAAATACACAAACTATTATATAGAAATGCACATCATAAATGTATAAAATTCCAAAATGTCAGAAGTATTAACTGCTTAAATGTAATTATATCTAAGCTAGTCAACTTACGTTATAGAGAACCTGATTACTTATACTGAAGAAACCATAGTCACGTTTTTAATTTAAAGTTACTCTTGTGAACATGACCTACCTGATTTCGATTGAACGACGGTATGGCAGTATATTTCCGTGGTCTTGCCACGCCCCTGGAATCTAACTATTTTCATATATTTAAGAGCGAGGCTCCTTGCTAACATCTTTGGAAACGTTCTCAAATGTATTGTCAATTGCTGCCCCCATTAAGGCATTTAGTTAATAGTCCTACCAGGTGGTCCATATGCAGATAACTATTAATGGGTTATAAAAAATTGCAGTACTCCACGGGGTGAACCCAGGCATACGCCGGTCAGTGGCGTTGTAAGCGAGAGCCTCTTTCATTCTTCCGCTCTTGAATATCAGCGTAAATGGCGAGAGTCAGTTCCAAGGCTTACAAGAGACCGTGATGCTAACACGCGGAGAAAGCAAAACCTTTATGTTTTAGGGAATAAAGTCACCTTTTAAATAAATTCAAAAGTAATTAAAAATTCTATTTCAACTACCATAGTTAATACTCTTTGCTATTTAACAATAGAGACTGTGCCCATTTTATTGTTAAATCAAGACATTCAGTGCGCGTAATAAAAATCATGCATAAGAGCACGTAATGTTTTAATTATTATTATTATTATTATTATTATTATTATTATTATTATTATTATTATTATTATTATTATTATTATCGTTATTATTAATTTGCTTGGCGAAATAACATATAAAAATTGGATTAATTGTTTTTTACACACAAGCCGTGTGTAGGACAGGAGTTGGCTAGGTAAAGTCAGACTGAAAAATTCAATGCCATAGCCGGGATTTGAATCACGGATCTCCCGATCTCTAGCCGGTTGCTCTGCCACTAAGCTACTGCTACTGAGCCACTGAGTCACTTGAGAAATTCAATGCTATGTCAGCATGTTGACATGGTAGCTCAGTGGCAGAGCAACCGACTAGAGATAGGGAGATCCGTGGTTCAAATCCCTGCTATGGCATAGCATTTTTCAGTCTGGCTCTACCTATCCAAATCATTAAATATTCATAACGAAGAACATGCAATTGTGAGAGTACGAAGTACAGTGAAATTTTACCTGGCTTCGTTTTTGCATGTTTTCTTTGCAACGTTTTCATGTTTTATCTTACATATTTTCATCACATTGCCTTCATTTACAGATCTTTTAATTAGACTATTTTTGTTCAACTATTTTACTGTTGCCCGGAGATAATGTGTTCTTTTTAAGAGTACCAAAAATATTTTTTCCTCCCCATTTCTTGAAATATTTTGAGAACAGTACTGTGCAAGATACTAGTGACTGCATGAACTCTTTTCTGCACTTCTAGAATTTCTTTGAAATACTCAAGCAAGTATCGATTCTAATACTTGATAGATTTTCCATGTATCCACACCATAGCAATTTCCTCAGTTGTTTTACTTTAATATATATTGTTGTAACCTTGTAAACTTTAAGGAGACATAATCACAACGTTATTAGCAAATGTATAAGCACAGTAATGGAATCGCGAAAAGGCCATCAAGTTAAGGGACTTAAACTAAATGTATAAATACTTTTACACTCAACTATACTAACGGATATGAGGTTTACATCACATCAAGTACAAGAGCCATAAATTCGCTGAATACACAAGAGAGAGAAGAGTAAAGGTAAAGTTTCCACAACAGTGAGGGGCAACTTAAGCACTGTGGCCTATGACTATTTTATGATCACTAACACCTCCCAGAAACAAGAGATGAAGTGAGTGAACCACAGGTGGCAACAGGTCGGCGGCAGACAAACCACGCGGAAGTCCCTTACTATCTGAAAGCTCATCTCGATGCCAACATGCAGCACCAACAACAGGGATCTAAATGTCATCATAGTCTAGGTTTCACCACTACAGCAACAACCTCAAAATAAGTGAATAAATTAAGTAAAATTAAGTTATTTTAGAATAAATTAATTAAGTTATTTGTACTGTATTAGTTTAATTATTGTGTAGAAAATTTAAAAAGATGTTCTAACTGAAGAAAGTAATTGTATTAATTGTATCAAGTGAATCAGACCATATTAAAATGAATTATATTCCGAATTATACTGAGCGCATGCACTTATATCCTATCCGTCAACCTTGCCACACAATATAGGCCCTGAAGCATATCAGAAAGAAGATAGGCAAATCACATGAAGAGAAATATTGGAAAGGAAATCGTGGAGAGAAAGCACCTTAGTATTCACCTAAGTGACAAGGAGGAATGAGGGACCCTAAGCCAAAGTCTGCGATCGACGGGGATCTACCAAGTATAAGTGACGCACGTTACCGCAGCGCCACCTTGCTCGGTAAGAGAAGGGTAAGGCTTGACTCGGTGTTTCCGGTTCAAGGCCATTGTTCAGAACAAGTGCGTAAGCTATTTGTGTATTAGAGGTATGAGTGCGCAGATTACGCATGTTGGGAGATCCAAATATGACGAATAATAAAGTCCAATAACAATTCTTTAAAGATAATGGAGATAATTGAACATTAGTGAACATATATTCTGCACAGTCTGGCAACAGAGTACGATTTAAGAGCAGAATGTTTTGTTTTGGCTTGCGGCCAGGCCAACGTATTGTTTTGATTTGTACTTGAAATCCGGTTCGCCACTTGTCTGTGCGCTTATTATCAGTCACTGCCACTTAATGAGGAGTGAGGTGGTTTCCTTTCAAACTAACCAATCGTATTCACAACTACGCCATGATCACAACTTGGCGTAGTTGCCAAGCGATAACCCCGACTTTATTCCAGGAGTCCAATTCTTTAGTGTCTTTTTGTGGCAAGCGATTCATTTTAGCAAGAAATGATCAAAATACAAATAACTCCTCTTTTGTGGCTCTGCCTTGCTATTCTAATTGAAGAGGTAAACGATAAAATGTGGTGATATATATAGGTAATTTCAAAACAACACCAAACGCAATTAGCTTACACTTTAACTTGTCCGAAACTTGATATCACAGCTTTCAAACTCTTCTATTTACAGTTTTATGAGTGTCCCACACATTTGGGATTAGGTAACGAAGGAACATGGTAGCAAAGATTAGGTTGTCATGTGCCACACCCACATGTTACGTTTTCCATTACTAAGGTGACCTGTCCCGCGCCGACGTGTCCATCAAACCACACTTACACCACGCGCCTGAGACCTGCGCTACCAACCGGCATCTCTCTTGGAATGGGTCAGGCAGGTGCCATCTGCTGTTGAAGTCTGAGCTCTCATACCCCTAACACTTTCTAAAAATGCCTGCATGCGATAGCCGTTCTAAGTGTAACAGCTAAACACTTATCCCCTCCTAAAGGACAAATGAATAATATCTGCTATTTTCCATATTAACATCTCTCGAGGTGAGTCGAACTACATATGGTACCAGCTGGGTTTTGTAAGGGAAGATATTCTTGCGTTATTCCTTTCTCCTACTAGAAAATAGAAAACTAGAATGACAAAATGTTAAAAAAAAAAAAAAAAAACTCAAAAAAACAAACAAAAGGAAAACAAGTGAGTGATGGTATCCCAGTGGCACCGTAGGCCACGTAGATTTGCTTTGCCTTATGCTCAAGTTTTATCCGCGCGTGAACATCGCTTTACCGGAATGTGAGATCCAGTCACATCTCCCGAGGAAACGGACTTCTTCAATCTGTAGATGTACGCTCAGGTGCTCTTGAAAACTCTGGAGTCTTGCGATCATGTTACAGTCTGAATTTGCGCATTTGCGCCTGCTCCCCTTTAAGAGAGAGAGAGAGAGAGAGAGAGAGAGAGAGAGAGAGAGAGAGAGAGAGATCGTTATCGCTAACAGTACATGCCTTGTGAGAGGTTATAGTACAGCAACCACGTGAGGGAGGTGTTCTACATTAAACGCGCATTACCTGAGTAAAGCATCCATTTAAAGTTCAATAACTATAGTTTGCAAAAAAGTAGCCTATTGAATATTGCGTGCACTGTGTTAATTTCTTGCATTTTACTTTGTGTATTTACTACATAGTATATAAGCAGAAAAGATATTGTATCCAATTAAAAATTCGATACCAGAATTTTGCCGAAAAAACATATTTTAAGGTCCTCAATAATAAAACCAAAACATTTTATAAAAATGTCCGTGAGTGTGGGTTTGTGTTCTTGAGTTCGTATGTGTGTCTTTGAATAACTCAACTGAAACACAAAAAGTCCGTTAAATACCAAACTTCACATTTAAGTTTAATATCTTCAAAGAATGTGACACAAGGCTTTTCATAAAAATCTCCCACCCCAAACTACCCTTTATATGGAACATTTTTCGAAAGTTTTTATTTTCTAAAAATGGCACTAACACTTTTGATTTAAATGCCGAAAATAAAAGATGTTTAAGTAACGAATAAAATGTATGTCCTGAATCTCTTGGGAGTAGCTCCAGAGCCCTCTTCATTTTGAGTGATTTTTGCGCAACTGGTAAACCGTAAGAGATAGACAAAACCTCTCTGCACAAAAATGTACATTTCCTTAATGTCGTGTCATTTAATTTTTTTTAACTAATCGTTTCAGAGATATTCCCTGCTGCTTTTTTGTTTGTTTGTTTTAAAATACTTCAACCTTTCTTAAACGCGAAGCTTTCATCTATATCATAAAATATTTCTTTGTTTTCTCCTGGCGATGGAATGAGAATAAAATACCAATGATAAACGCATAGCAATAGCTTTTAAAAGATTTGACCATCGATTTAGCCTAGTGTGTTTCGCTTCTAATTATAAGAAACTAAGCCCTTTATCTTGATGTACACAAAATAATACAAGTTTGCAGAACAGATTGAGAAGGTCATATGAATGGAACATCATTTTTACTTTCTCTACACGAACTATGTAGATAGTGTATAAACAAGGTATAATATTGTACCCAAACATCCGAAACCGAGATTTCAGGGAAATATATGTTTTGAGACACCCTGCATAAAAAAAACATTTTTAGAAAAATGTCCGCGTGTGCGTGTGTGTCTGTCTATCTGCCTGTCAGCGTGTGAGTGTCTGTCTGTGTGTACCTGTGGTCAGCATAAATCAAAAACGAAAAGTCCGTTAAATGCCCAACTTGGTATTTTATTTTAGTATCTTCCAAGTAAGCCACGCGTAGATTTTCAAGAAAATTCTTCCACCCCAACTACCCTTTACTTGGAAAAAATTTCGAACATTTCCATTTTCTCAAAAATGGCTGCAACAATTTTGATTAAAATATCGTAGATGAAAGATATTTACATGACAAATAAAATGTATATCTTGAATTTTCTGGTAATATTCTGAAGACATCCTTATTCTGGATGAATTTTGCGGAATTTTACATAACTGGTAAATCATAAGAATAGACAAAAGCTTGCTAAACAAAAAATGTAGAGCTCGTTAAATCACACAATTTATTTTTACTTTCTCTGCACGTATTATGTGATAGTGTATAGAGAAGGTATTGTATTCCACCCAAATTTCGATATCGAGATTTCACCGGAAATACATGTTTTGGGTCTCCCTGAATCCAATAAAATTATTTTTGGAAAAAGGTCCGTGTGTTTGCGTGTGTGTGTCTGTGTGTCTGTGGACAGCATAGCTCAAAAACGAAAAGACCGTTAAATACCAAACTTGGTATTTAAGTAAGGATGCGATACGAAGATTTTCAAGAAAATCTCCCCACCCCAACTACCCTTTACATGGAAGCTTTTTCGAAAAGTTTGATTTTCTCAAAAATAGCTCTAACGATTTTGATTAAAATATCGTATATTAAAGATATTTACCTGAGTATTAATATGTATATCTTAAATTTTCTGGAAGACTACTTTATTCTGGATCAATTTTACAACATTTTGCACAACTGCTAAACTGTAAGAAATGGACAGAAACTTACCACAGCAATACTGTAGAGCACATTAAAACACACAATTTATGTTATATGATTTTTTTTCGAGGAGTTGATGGTTTTTGAGATATTCCTTGTTTTTCGTTTTAGCTTTGATAAACTTGTACTTTTCTCATACAGGAATTTGTCAACTCGTGTGCATACATTCAAAGAACTTCAGTTACCTAGTAACCAGCTTTTGACTACACTTTAACCTATGATATTCCCTTATTTCGCTTCTACTTACAAGGAAGCAAGTAATAAGACCATTTCTGCTAATTTTTTCTCGATTAGCATGAAGTAAATAGAAGAATAAGTTTGAGCAATATTTGTTACAGAGATATTTTAATAAAAATACACATGAGATGTTTTATTAAAAATACAATCGCTGAGCTAATTCATTTCATGTATACTTTTTTCATATTTCTATTTGCAAATAGAATGTTACAGTCTGAGTCATGCTATTATTCGAGGTGGATATTTATGTGCTAGAGAAGGTACTGTCTAAGATGCGTTTCTAAGAAGACAAGATGGCGTGCAATAGAAACTACACTTACTACACAATATTAATTTAATTGCTTTTTCAAACAAGCCGAGTGCAGGACGGGAGTTGGATATGTAGAGTCAGACTGCAAAATTCAATATCATAGCCGGGATTTGAACGACGGATCTCCCGGTCTCTAGCCGGTGCTCTACCACTGAGCTAACATGACAAAATGTCGGCACAGCATGTTTACCGAGAAACATGCGAATCAGTTGGGTTGCTATGCCGGAATTTTGCCATGGTAGCTCAGTGGTAGAGCAACCGGCTATATACCGGGAGATGTGTGGTTCAAATCCCGGCCGATTATGGAATTGAATTTTTCAGTCTGTCTCTACATATCCAACATACTACATAACACTTTAAATTTACTAATGCGACATCCTATTACTCATATCTTGTTATGCATTTACTCGCAAGAAGCATTCAAATCATACAATTTCTATTTATTTTATTTTTTAACGTAATATTTCTATTTCTTACAGGTGAGGTGCATTTTTTCTGTACCTGGAAGAAATTGAATTTACTTTTATTCATGTCTACTCATTTTTACTTTCTCTAGCCCCATTTGTACAATGTACATAGGGATAGAGAAGGTATTGTAATGCACCCAAAAAGTCAATACGGAGATTTCACCGGAAATATATGTTTTGGGGTCCCCTGAGTCCGAAAAAGCATTTTTAAAAGATGGTCCGTGTGTGTCGTGTACAGCATAGCCCCAAAACGAAAATACCCTTAAATACCAAACTTGGTATTTAGGTTTAGGATGCGACATGAGGATTTTAAAAAAAAAATCCCCCTAACCACAAACTACCCTTTACATGGAAAAAAATTCGAAAGTTTTGATTTTCTTAAAAATGGCTCTAACAATTTTGTTTAAAATCCCGTGTATTAAAGCTATTTATGTCCGAAATAAAATGTATATCTTGAATATTTAGGGAAAAGCCTCTGAAGACCTTTATTCGGATGAATTTTGCCGACTTTTGCTTAACTGCTAAACCGTAAGAGATAGAAAAAATTCACTAAACAAAAAATGTACATCACGACAAAGCACACAATTTATGTCTTTTACGTTTTTGTTGTGGAGGTAACCGTTTCCGAGATATTCCTTGTTATTGATTTCAATTGTGAAGTACTTTAACTTTTCTCAGACAGGAAGTGTCTGCTTTTCTTTTGTTCTACTCCTGGCCAAGCAAAGAAGTGATTTGCAATGACAATCGCATAACGTTAGCCTTTAAAACATTTGACAATCACTTTGGCATAAAGCATTCCTATAGTTGCCTTCTACTTATAAGGAACTAAGTAATAAGAACATTCTGCTAATGTTTATCTCGATTAGCTTTGTGTAGAAAGAAGAAGAATCTTTTGTATGAGGTTTGTAGAGCAGCTAGAGAAAGTCATGTGAATGTAGCACATCAGATGTTTCATTAAGGGCTATTTCGTAGAATTGCACAATAATGCTAACAGCTTAAAGAGACAAGTGCTTTACCACTTCACTGCGAAAATCCTATTGTTCTCGTGAAGGTGCTTATATACAGCGTGCTTCCAAAAATTGAGTCAAGCTCTCTGGAATTTTGGTTTTCACGTCCCCATTACCTTTTTATGCCTGTCCTTAGCTTATCTGAACTTTTCATTTATATACCTGTTGACAGACATACCCTATGCTTATGTGTTGTTGTTTTTTTACTTTCTCTACATTACTATGTTCATAGTGTATAGAGAAGGTATTGCACTCCACCCAAAAATTCGATACCGAGATTTCACCCGAAATATATGTTTTAGGGTTCACTGTATCCAAAAAAAGTATTTACAGAAAAAGGTTCATGTGTGTGTGTGTGTGTCCGTGTGTCCGTGTGTCCGTGTGTCAGTGTGTCCGTGTGTCGTGTGTCTGTGAACACGATAACTCAAAAATGAAAGGTCGGTAAAATACCAAACTTGGTATATATTCCAGAGATGCGACCCGAAGATTTTGAGATAAATCTCCCCACCCCAAACTTTACATGGAACTTTTTTCGAAAATTTTGATTTTCTTAAACATGGCTGTAACGGTTTTGATTGAAATATCGTATACTAAAAACCTGACAAATAAAATGTATATCTTAAATTTTGTGGGATTAGCCTCTGAAGACTACTTTATTCTGGATGAATTTTACGGAATTTTACATAACTGCTAAACCGTAGGAGATGGACAAAAACTTACCACACAGAAAATGTACAGCACGTTAAAACACACAATTTAAGTTATATACATTTGTTTCGTGGAGTTGATCGCTTTTTAGATATATCTTGTTTTTGATTTGAGCTTTGAAAATGTTATACTTTTCTTATACAGGAATTTATCAACTCTTGTCTATACAAGCAAACGAACTTCAGTCGCATAGCAACCAGCTTTTGATGTCACTTTAATCAATGGTACTCCCTTATTTCGCTTCTACTTACAAGGAAACACGTAATAAGACAATTTCTGCTAATTTTTCTGAATTAGCATGAAGTACATAGAAGCATAAGCTTTTTAACAATAATTTGTTGCAGAGATTTAGAGAAAGTCATGTGAATGTAATTTTATATCCTTGTGATTATTAATAAATGTGCTCCTCTTAATCAACAAGAAATTTCAGAAAGTATTATGTTTATTTAAAAGAAATATATTTATTGTTTTTATATGTTTAAAAGTAGAGTCATTGGCTGCATTCACTGAAATCCTTATTTATAACTGAGATGCGGGTAATAAATGTTCACTGCTCTTGGTATGGAATTACAGCATTTAGAAGTATAGGAGATGTTTGAAATTGGAATACTTACTGCTGTAACACCCTTATATTCGGTCTGCAAATTTTTACTCCACTTCAACACATTTAAACAGTTTTATTTAGACATATTTAGTCACCCTCAGTGGTGTAGAGGCTACCATATCCCAGTGGAGGATGATGGATTTTTTCGGGCGTAAAAATTCTTGGCTTCCTTCGGAAAGGAGGTAAAGCCGTTTGTCCCCTGTCGTAGATTTACGGCACGTCAAAAAATCTCAATTCTGATAAAGAGGCATATGAGCAAAATTAAGCGGTCTTTCACGCGCTATATAGAATGTGCCACTCAGAATCACGGCATTAAAGAGCGTCCATAAATAAAACTCCATTTCCTTTTCGACATGTCACAGAGCAGACTTTCTGCAAAGTGTTTAACTCGGGCTAAGTGATCAAGAGACTAGTTTTTGCGTGTTTCTGATTTTTACAGAATGAAGAATCCGTTTCCAAAAAATTCAAAGTACACATTTTATTTTTCATGTAAATATCTTTCATTTTCATTTTAATCAAAATTAATAAAACTACATTAATAGATTTAAACATTTGCAATACTCATCCATTTAAGGGTAGGTTGAGGTGGCAACAATGACTCATAAATTTAATCATCTCCATTTGAAGATCCGAGTTGGAATTGAATTGAGCATTTCCATTTTACCTCCCTGAAAGATACTGAATTAAATGACCAGTTTTGGTACTTAACCGATTTTGCGTGTTTGAGTCATACTGTTGACACCAACATATACCCGGACATTTTCTAAAAATGCTCTTTATCTGGATTTTCGGACCTTCGAAAAATATATTTCTGGTGTAATGTAACACTTATTTTACTTAGGTTATATTTATAAGTATTAGAGAGTCATATCTGGTTACTTAAGCTGGTTTATTTATCCTTATCTACATAGGTTAGAGTACCGCATAGCTCCCTGTTTGTTTGTGCTTCCTATTCCAGCGATTATTATCTGTGTTTTCTCAACAGTTTCTCTCTCTCTCTCTCTCTCTCTCTCTCTCTCTATCTATCTCTCTCACTCTCTTTTCTTGTCCAATTTTTGTTTGCCTTTCTCAAATATTGCTCTATTTCTTCAATTCTTCTCCTTCCGTTGACATTAAACCTTTTCATTGTTATCCCATTATAGTGTGCCAGGATGTATTCCCACATTTCTTTCCTCCAATTTCTGACCTCTTTTAGATTCTGCCAAACCGCGCATAAAATACAACGTTCTAGTTCCTTTCCGCCTCATCCCTTTCAAAGGCATTCATCCTGTTCTCATCCATGCTAATTCTTCCCTCTCTTCCCTCATATATGCATAGCCCTCTCTTGATCCTTATTTCTTTCTCTTACGGTATAAATCAAGCCATTTTTTACTTTATAGGTAAATCTAAATGTCCCGTTTATCTCTACCTTCTACCCATTTTCTTCATTCCGTAATGAAACCTTTTTCATTTTCCAAACCCTTCCTCTAGGTATATGCCTCCCAACACTATTTTCCAATCCCTTTCTCTAGGTATATGTCTCCCATCACTATTTTCCAGCCCCTTCCTCTAGGTATATGTCTCCCATCACAATTTTCCAATCCCTTCCTCTAGGTATATGTCTCCCATTACTATTTTCCAGCCCCTTCCTCTGGGACATATCTCTCATCGCTATTTTGCAATCCCTTTCTCTAGGTATATGTCTCCCATCACTATTTTCCAATCCCTTCCTCTAGGTGTATGTCTCTCATCACTATTTTCCAATCCCTTTCTCTAGGTATATGTCTCCCATCACTATTTTCCAGTCCTTTCCGCTAGGTATATATCTCCCATCACTATTTTGCAATCCCTTTCTCTAGGTATATAGCTCCCATCACTATTTTCCAGATTCCTCCTCTAGGTATATGTCTCCCATCACTATTTTGCAATCCCTTTCTCTAGTTATATGTCTCCCATCACTATTTTCCAATCCCTTTCTCTAGGTATATGTCGCCCATCACTATTTTCCAATCCCTTTCTCTAGGTATATGTCGCCCATCACTATTTTCCAATCCCTTTCTCTAGGTATATGTCTCCCATCACTATTTTCGTCAAGATTTCCCTAACTGCCCCACCGCTCTTCTTTTTCTTAATTATCTGGAATTGTTCCACATTTAGCAGATAATCTCTGTATTGAACTTTTATTTTTGAATGTAATACCTTCTTTACTACTGTGTATATTCGCGAGCCTTCCCCCACAAAAATGTTCCGCTATAATGAGCTCTCAGTTAAGTTGGTATTAAGATACTAACGAAGTTGTTTGGCACTCCCTTTATTTTGCGATGGCGGCCGTGTGGTTACACCTCTCGCCCGTATGTGGTACTTGTGGTGGGCGAGTTTTCTCCGCGTCCTCCGGTTTCCCTGCTACTCATTCCACCAGGTGCTCTAACATCACCTGTCCTATCATCCATTTTATTGCATTTCATATCATCCATTTCCTCACGCTACGGGCCAACCACACTTCTAGGCTCTCCATTCAGTGATTTCGTGCCGTTGGCTCTCCGCGAGGCATCCGCTTAAAAGTCCTAGTGGGTGTCAGTCCCTAATACGGGGAGGGTAAGTCGACTACAACGAAAGTGCAAGATTGTTTTTTATTTGGTAAATAAAAGGTAATCACATTAGGTTTATTAATTGTTGTTCCGTTACAAGGGAAGTTAGAGTCAGCATGAAAAAAAAATGCTATCTAAGATGCGTTACTGGAACGTTTTGAGTAACATGGAAAGTTTTTGATATACGAACACGGAAGGCGGAGCAGTCACGGGAAAAAATGGATGCGTTTTATTCTGCTCTACTTTTCCATAATTACTTCGGATTTAAGATTATCCCAAATATGTTTTATTATTAGCGTTTTGCATGAAAATACAAAGATTTTACGTGGCTCATATTGCAAACCACTTTTCAATTTTATTTCTAATACAAAACTTGTGGTATTTCTGCCTCCAAGGCCTTCCTTAGGCCATGTTTTTTGTTCCTTTAAACTTAATAAAGGCGAACCTCTAAACATAATGTTTCTCTTACATTCCGACCCTTTCCTTTTTATTTGATCCGGATTGTTATTGTTTAAGATATGCAGAATTTTTACCCACATCCAAAGGCAGGCGGACAAATCTAGTCAGTATCTTTCAGTTCCTAAGGTAAAATGTTAATGTTTCCCAACCCTTCTCCGCTCAATTTAACTCAATTTGTTTAGTTCAATCATAGATCTGATAGGTACGTTGGAATATTAATGAGGGGATTCTACCAATATTAAATAAAGAACAACGTATAGGGAACCAAAAATATTGCCATGTTCTTTGCTCTCGACTGTAGATTGTTCGTGGTAGAGAATTAAAAACTATGAGACATGCTTGTACATATTGAGCAAAGGGAAACTGGGGTGTTATTTCCATGCAAATATTCTGCACTAATTAACAGTGTTTATGAGCACAAGGAAACGGAGGATAGCAGGTGGGTTTTGAAATCCGTTTTATGCAGATTCCAATTTTCTCTACTCGGTGTATTGCCTTGATAATAATTAGCATCCAGGGCGGTTTTAAGTAATAGAATGCGGTCTTCATTTCGGGAAGAAAGAGGAAGAAACTGCTTTACATTCAAAGGAAAGCGAAGCTATACAGCTTATTTGTGCTCCCTAGATTTAAACTAAATAACTTTAAAAACCAACAGATCCAAATATTAATCAAAACAACAAATATTTAAATATCTTTTGCACCACACACTTGTTAATGAAAATCGTCTGTATTTTCTCAATGTTAACTGAAAGTATACACTGTAAAATGTGTGAACTAATATACACAATGCAAACTACTACTGAGTTAAAACATGCTATTGACACATAAGTACACTTTCTCGCATAAAAAATTGTCCATTTCCCTAGATCGCAATAAAGTTTCTCTCTGCCTAACGTTTCCACCTTTAGGAATACAAACACAACCGATGAACGCTGTGAAATAGTAGGATAGATCGCATGAAAGACTTTCGGTTTGACTGTACACAAGGAAAGGCTAAATCTGCAACATAATTCGGTGTTCTAGAGGAACGGGTGTGCGTCGTCAAACTGGACAAGTCACCAAACACGCCCAAAAGTAATAAATATGTATTTATCTTATATTAATTTTGAGTAACAGGCCTACCAACAAATTATAGTTCACATCACTTCTTTTTACTCTCCCTTGTTAATCAATGCCTAGAACATTGTGATAAACATGAAAACACAAGTGAATATTGTTGTCCATATTGTGTAAGGCCCCAAATGCTGATATGATCATTAATTGCTAATGCCCTATGTATTTTGAAATATTACATGAATTTTCAGTTTGGATATTTTCCAATGATATTCAATTTGAAACTAAGCGTTACGCTCAGATGCTTTCAGCCTGTAATTTACGGTTCCAGAAGCTCCTGACAACTTTTTGCGTTGAGGCTGCGGTTTGGATGTTAATAGTCTTCTCTCACGTTTGCGATTATGTTGCGTTAAGTTACCCCTACGCCAATTCAGTTTGTGTTCAAAATTCTAACCATTTTCTTATTTGTTCTTTCTCGATGGTCTTGGATTTATAATTGCTGAGCTGAAGGTTCAAGTTGAATCAGCAATCACCGTTAGTACTCGCAGGTGGTCTGTGAGACCAGGGATAATACTTTCACAATAATGTCAACAGTATTTAACAATTCCTTCCAAGAAGCTATGTTCTCAGGGTCTTTAAGTGAGCAGTCATTTGGTATGAAGTACCTGGTATTTCAACAATAGCACTTCCGGTTAGCTAACGACAAAGAGTTTTAGGATTTCACAGAGCAGCCGCGCGCACTGGTATCTGTTTATTGCTAGATCTGCTTAGTTATTTTTGTACAGGCAAGTATGTATTATTGCCTTTGTTTAGTGCTATCACTGATTTTTCACTTTTTCTTTTTTAGTAGGTAACCCATTTTAATATTTTACAAGTATTGTATCTGCATCATGGCGTATTCTTAGGAGGCATAAGAGGAGAGAATTGGGAGCCGAATGAGGAAGTAATGATTCTAAGTACAGCTAATGATTCTTGGGACAGCCTTCTTTTTTTTCTATACACGTGCTATGTATTTAGTGTATAGAGAAGGTATTGTATTTCACCCAAAAATTCGATACCGGGATTTCACCGGAAATATATTTTTTGAGCCATACTGAATCAAAAAAAAATTAGAAAAATGTCCGTGTGTGTCTGTCTGTCAGTGGGTGTGTGTGTGTGTGTGTGTGTGTGTCTGTGGGTACCATAGGTCAAACACAAAAATTCCGTTAAATACCAACTTTTTCCAATAGTTCTGGGTGATGAAATTTCCTTGAAAATCTTCGTGTTGCATCCATGGAAGATACTGAAGTACAATTTTCTCAAAAATGTCTCTAACGACTTTAATTCAAATATCGTGTATTATAAATATTTATCTGACAAATAAAATGAATATATTGAATTTTCTGAAAAAAGTCTCTGGAGACATCTTTATTCTGGATGAATTTTTCGGTATTTTGCTCAACGCAAGAGATATACAAAACCTTAATTAACAAAAAATGTAGAGCTCGTTAAAGCACACAGTTAATATTACATACACTTTTACGTGAAGTTGGCCATTTTTTAGATATTCCTGGTTATTGGTTTCAGTTTTAAAATTACTTACACTTTTTCTCACGGAAATTTGTTAACTACTGGCCATACAAAGAAAGGAATTCGAATTTCATAGCAACCAACTTTTAAAATTATTTGACTACCGCTTTAGTCTAAGGTATTTCCTTATTCCATTTGACTTACTAGGAAGCAAGTAATAAGTCTATATCTGCTAAATACAAGAATAATATTTGTTACAGAGATTTAGAGAAAATCATGTGAATGTAACACAACATTTTTTTTTCTTTCTTATCTCTGGAAGATAATCTTAACATAAGGCAATGTCAAAATCTTTGGTAAAATAAATAACTGAGATAATTAGAGAGCTTTGTAGTTTGAAAAGTTCTGAATTTGAATCAACAGTGGGCTCACGAGGATGCTATGTAGACTGCAAAAGCAAAAACAGGAAGAAAAAAAGTCTGTAAAAATGCAAGAAATATATTTTTCTTTAAAATTTGGTTACTGTATGCCAAAGAATGTGTATAATATCCCATGGAATATCTGCATTACTTTTATTCCAGTTAATTGCTATGCTTTCATTTTGAGACACGTTTTGTTCAAAATATAACACGTTCATTATAAATAAATATAGTACAGTGATTGGTAATGGTACTACTTTATTTAATATCGCTTCCTTTCATGATGTTCCACAATGACTTTTTCAAAAGCGATGGAAACTGCAAGGATCTTTGAGACCAGCTGTGTTTGATGATGACTGATTCAGGCGTATGTATTCCCGGCTTAAGTTTTAAATACGTGTAAAAGATTTCTGAGCTGATTCATCGGGCTCATGTATATGTAGTAATTTTAATCCATTTCTAATTTATTTTGGAACAGAATTTTTACTGTACCTACATAGAAATTAAAAAAAAAAAAAACTAAAACTATATTATATTTAATCTACAAAAAGTAAAATATAATACAATAAACAATAATTTACAAATCAATACATAAAACTCTTAATTTATACCATTGAATAAAATATTTAAATATATAACATGTTAAGAAAAAAGCTGCAGGAAAGGAATCTGTAAACTCGAAAATTTATGTTTATTATTTATCATACTTTGGATATGGAGAATCGCTTTTTTATAGCAAATTGTGGTTACAGCTTTTGGGCAATCGATATGTAATCAAAATTTAATTGTTTTCCGTTCCTTCCAGCTCTACGGTCATATAAATAAACCATTTGTTTTCTAATATACTATTTTAGAAAACTAAGTATTTGCTTAAAAACCATTTTCACACTTTCAAGTGTTAAACGCGCATCAGTTTTGTTTAAATTCAAATAACATTTCCCAGAATATACAGAAAAATACATTGTAATATTACGGGCTAGAGAATTATCTTAGCTTCAATAATTTCATAAAATACGTTTATATTAGAATGATTAATTAGAGATTAAATTTAAAAAGGGATCACAATTCAGTAAATGTTTTGAGTAGTTCAAAACTGCAGTTTTCAAATGTCGAGGCGTGTGGAACATTTTGATCATACAGTATATTTACGTAGGGAAGTTATCTAATAACTCATGAAAGAATTGTAATTAAGAATTTATCGAAATTCAATGAAATTTGGTATTAATATTAAAATAACAGCAATACAAACACAGCAACATTTTCAAATAAAGTCTATACTTAAATGTAAAGGTTTACAATTTCACTCCTAATATCCATTTGGTTAAAAAAAGTAAAGTAGTTAGTACAAATATGGTGTAGTTCTCTCCCGTTATAAGAACCCAGAGAAAATAAATTTGGCATAAGAGTATAGGATGCATAATTGCAAATACAGTCAAAAAAATTAATCCAAATTCATGTTAAGGTTAATACAAAGTGTCACAGTAAAGACGGTGTCGATGTCAAAGATAAGAGAGAGGAAATCCTGTCATAAACACGTGTAGGTATCTAGATTAGTCATAGTGATTCTATGGCCTCAATTAAATTCAAAAAATGCTCTTGTTCAAAATTGTTATTCATGAAAATGGGGAAACAACTGATGCAGAATCAGTTGTTGAGAATTAATATACTAGAACTATAATACTATTTCATGGGCATAATGCTTTATTATTTCATATTCATGTTAATGACATCAAGATATTCTAAAAAACTATATTAGGGTGGATCTCTGTAAACCGGAACTATGTAACAGAAGCAAACTTGGAATTTAATACCTGTTGAAGATAAGTGGCTGTTTAATGCCTAAGTAATACATTTGTGAAATTTGAACAAAGTTGTGAAGAAAATGTTTTCATCATAAAATAATTACAATTATAAGTTTTAATAACATATAGTTGTTTAATTTGGCACATTTAAACTGCCAATTAACTACATCTGTAATAGAACACATATATGCTTATTAATAGGCACACCCAATTAGAAACATAGCTTTCTCGCAAATATTATTTCAATATACTCAGTCTTTTACGAATTTATTTCTCAATGTTTGTACTCCCTCTCAAAAGAACATTAAACAAAACAACTATATCTTTTTAGAATTAATGCTCAAATTTTGATACATAAACCACTCATTTTTGAAAAAAACTAAGAGGTTTTGAGAATAGTGTTATTATTTTTCTACGAAAGTAAACTTTAGGGGTTAATATAAAACTCTGATACAATAAGTCTATTCATATACTCATTTACTACAAAACTTGGAATTTAATGTGATTATTTTTAAAAAATCGAATGTGTTCCATTCACATGACTTTCTCTAGCTGTTCCACAAACAAGCTTTTCTTATAAAATATTATTTTATTCACATCATGGTAATCAAGATAGACACCATAAAAATTGATCTTATTACTTATTTTTTTTTGTAAGTAGAAGGGAAATGAAGGAATTCACGGGTAAAGCGATAATCTATGTGACACAATTGCAATTCGGTTCATTGCCTGCTAGGAGCAACCAAAATAGAGACGAAAAGAGAGAGGAAAGTTTAATTACCTTACAATAACTCCATAATGGTTAACTGTACAAAGGAATTATGAAACATAAATTGTGTGCTTTAACCAGATCTACATTTTTGTATATTAATTTTTGTAATTCTCGTATAAGTTATTGAAAAGTTACAAAAGTCAACCAGGGAGAAGAGATCTTCAGAGGTTATTTCCAGAGAATTTAATGCACATTTCTGACGTCATAAAAATACGAGTATCTTAAACATGGCATTTTAATAAAAATCATTAGTCATTTTTGAGAAAATCAAATGTTTCGAAAAAGGCTCCATTGTAACTGTAGTTGTGGTGGTGATTTACTTCAAAATGTTTATGTTGCATCCTTGGAAGACACTGAACTTAAATCCAAGTTTGGTAGTTAACCTACTTTTCCTTTTTGAGCTATTCTACCCACACGTGTTTCTAAACACAGACATGTTACTAAAATGCATTTTTATTCATGGGGTCTCAAAAGACATTTTCGGTAAAATTCCGACATCGAAAATTTGAATGGAATACAATATCTTCTCTATCTACTACGTACTTTGTATATATGTGCTAGAGAAGGCAAAAATGCATCGCGTGGGCAATCTTTATTACAAAAATAGATTATTTAGACAGTACAAATTATTATTTAAATAACGAAGCATCTAAAATGTTGAAATACGCCAAAAATATTGCTGTTATAATGGGAAATATTTGGTATAAATTTGAACAAAATATCTTACATGCTGTAAGTGTTCCTAGTTCAAATCTTATTGGCATGATTTGTGTGGAGTACTTAATATAATTTAGAGTTTAATAATGATTTAAGTTGATACATTATTTTAAGCAATGTCTAATGATTGCAAAACGCAACACAGAAATGTTGATACGATGTAAGAATGAAACATTTTCCTAACATTGCCGCAATGTATTTCAGTGAGACAGACAAATAATATTATTAAATATGTGATTGTCAAGTGATATGATTTTACCTTAGTATAAACCAGCTAGCTATAAGAATGGTCTTCCTTATTAATTAGATTTAGAGTAAGTAAATGAAAACAAGATCATTCGTTAGTTATTTCTGTTAATCTGAATAAGGCCCTGGCTAAAAGATTCTTAATTACAAAGATAACGCAGAATATTGATTTTATATGAAGAAATATGTGAATACACTGGTAGATTATTTTTTACAGTACTTTGGTGCAAGTCAATGAATTTAAACAACATATTAATATGTAGTTGTATGTTTGGTAAACAGCACAGATGATACTTTACGCTATGCCAGTCTAAATTAGGCGTTTGTGCTGCAGCAAACAGGCTTCCTAAATTCTCTGCATTGGGTAAGCACGCGACAGCAGTTAGAGACGGGTTTCTGACACTTGTGGCTATATTTCCTAGTTCATTTATAATGTCGGAAATAGAAAGCAATCTAACGCGCAAGACATCGACTGAGAGGAACATTTATTATCTATAGAAGGTGACCTTTATTGTTTCAGTTATTTTGTAAGTCAGCAGTTTGTCTAGTGTGACCTCATTTACTTACAAAGGCTTGATCATATTCACTGTTATAAATGTGAAACTTGTTTTCGATTTGTTTTAAAACCGTGTAATTATCCAGAAGTCTGTTCGTATCCAATGACATGTGAAATTTTCCCTTTCAAGTTGTGTTGAATACCGCCTAATTACCAAAAAGCCAGTTGATATTAATTGCTATAAATGTGAAAGTTTTTAGTTAAAATCAATTTTCAAATTAATAATATTTTAACGCGTTTACAATACCAAATTTAGATGATTGTTTTACTATGTTAATACGATAATTGTCATTAATTTTGTATGTTTATATTACGATTACCAAACCTGAAAAATATGTATATGCCCACATCAGAAATATCAATGTTAACCTAAGAGACGTTATATTAGATCAACTATTTTACTAATCATGAACCTACAATAATTACATTGACATATTTAAAACGCAAAAGTTGCATACCGCCACTACACTGAACGAGTTGAAGGCCGGCCATAGCACTGATACAGTACTCGAAGAGCAATCGGTTGTGTCGGCTGATCTGTAACAATCATTGTGAGAGTCAAGAAAATAGGAAAAGGAGTGTGCAGGAGAGGATTGCTCCCACACTATACCAGGGGAGAGTTTATTTTGGAATGTACGCAACCAGCTAGGTGAAATATGTGACTTACGCCTTTCTTGAATGCCTTCTAGTGGTTGATTTGCGCAACACTTTATAGAGGAAGAATATATTACTTAGTGCATATTTAGGGACAGAATGCAATCGCTATGTATGTCAATGTCAAAAAACATCGTACCCTGACAGTGGTAACTGCAGTAGCACATTTAGCCGACTTTAAAAATAGGCCCCTGAAAGAACAACCCATAACATGCATCGGTTGACCAAACTATTTAAAAACCAAACGGCAGATATGCGCAGTGGGACTAATTCGACTTATGCCGTCAGCCAGTAATTGTTAGTTCTACAGGCTTGTCAAAAACGGCTAAGTATAAGGCGGACAATTTCACTTATGTCACAAACTATGGCATATTTCAGCTGATACAGCACCTGTAATGGCTGATGTAGTTTATTTAAGTTAAAACAACCAAGATTCGAGATCAGGTCTGAGTTCGCTGTGCTACACACTTCTTTTGGAATTAAATCCGTCTTATTAAAAGTTCATTAAAAAGTGCTATTACATTCTGTTATATCTCTTTGGGTTCATAATTTGATATTATGGTACAAATAACATTTAGATAACATTAAAAATGTGTACAAAATAGAAAAATCTTCATGTTTTCCACTGGCAAGTGGATAATTTATAAGTACTTCTTAGTTGGTGTTTTATTGTGTGGTATGTTTGACCCATTCAACCAACTTTAAAACAAAGTGTCTTTAGGTATTTGCGCGTGCGTCTATACTTGGCGTCAATAAACTCTGCATTATCTGCTCAGTATGTGAAACATTTCTATGAGACACGGCTGCTGTCATAACGTGTACAAATGACGAGTATGTTGACATGCTGTTATTCTATGGAGAAACAAGGTATAATGCAGTTGTAACAAAGCATCTGTATGAAGAACTGTTTCCAGCAGGAGAGCACATATTGCACACATTTTGCGAAGGGTTGAAAGACGCCTTCATGAAACAGAATCAATTGGAAGAGCACCACCTGCTCGCGGTGCTCCAGTAACTCTGGAGACAATGAAGAAGCTGTACGAAACGCAATAGAAACAATTCACATACCAGTTTCAGGGCTACAGCTCAAGATCTGTACATCAGTGAGTCCTCAGTGATGCGCATATTGCACCGCAATAAATATCATCTGCTACTGCACTAGAATCCCCTCGTACGCGACTTTCAATTGCGAGTGATGTACGCACAGTTGCTACAGCAGCGAGGGCAAATGGTTGCAGAGCTTTTAGAAAGTGTTTCTCTTCAGTGTTGAAGCCACATTCAACAATAACGGAACTATTAACCCCCTATTATGTACTACAGGAGTATAGGTAATCCTGGATGAGAGAAGCTACGTTGCAGGTTTAGTGGAGTATCAATGTCTGATGCGGAATATTAGGCGACCAGATAATTAGACCGCTCTTTTTTGAAGGCAACCTTATGGGACCACGGTACCCTGCATTTCTGAAAGAAAGAGTTGCCATTGCTACTGGAAGATGTGCCACTAGTGAAAAGAACAGGAATATGGTTCCAGCAGAATGGACCTCCATCACACTGATCACTGATTGTGGCGAATCACTTACATAGTACATATCCGCAAAAAATGGAATGGCCGAGGGGGACCAATCGTATGGCCCCTAGATCACCTGATCAATTCCCACTGGATTACTTTCTGTGGGGTTATTTAAAGGAACGGGTCTACGATCAAAAACCGCAAAGCCCAAATCATCTACGGGGACTCATAAATGAAGAATGCAAGCAAATTACAGCGTGCATGTTAGAGCATGCAAGGTCTCTCTGGCTACGTACCCATTGTGCATTGATGAAGGGGGTCGTCATTTTGAACATTTATTTCCTTGATGAAATCCACGCTGTTTGACAATTTAGTATTCTGTTTATCCGTGAACCTAAGACATTTACACCGCCTGCGTTGCCATAGGTAGTTAAAGCGGACGTTAAACACTACCAAAAAAAAAATTAGACATTTACTACTCCTTTGTCAGTAGAAGAAGTGAAACATAAAGTTTAAACATAAAGCAAAACCTGTTACATTTAATAGCGACAACATGCGCCAGGAATGACACGGTTTACTACACTAGATATATTATAAAGGTAAATGATACAAAATTATCTGATTGTAATTCTTGTGTTTTTGGTCACAGAAGAGCCAAAATCAACATTAAATAAATTAGTATACTTAAATACGGAAAATAGACAAAAAGAGAAAGGATAAATAAATTGGTGTATGTGTTAGACTCGAACCTCGCCTTTGTTTTACCACACGCACGACCAGAACCCACGTAATCGATCCTGCTCTTCAGGAAAACATTCCTCTACCACCTTGCCTGGCACTATGTCAATGAATAGCTGCCTTTTTAAGCCTTTCCAGCTCTTGGCTTCTCATTGAGGTCTTTAATCACTAATGATGGTTGCTACAGAAGGGCATAGCTACAGTAACAGCTTGTTTGCTACAAACGTCAGTGTTTTTTCATCAGAGAATAATAGATATGAATAACAAGGGGCCACTGACTCACCTGGTATGTAAGAAATTCAACTTGGTATTTCATACCAGTAATTTTGAGGTATTTCACAGAGTGAAAATTCCTAATGCTGACACTTATTTTTACCTATTTTTTGAAAACCATAAATGGAAGATTAATCTTTACCTTATGGTCACACTATAGAAGAATTTTAACATGACTCAATGCCAAATTTGCAAAATTAATTTTCAAGACAGTTCAGCTCATTAACGGATGAGCGTGCATTTAGAATCATTTGGATGAATAAAGTAAATAATCATGCATCTCCTTGGAGAAGAGTGCAGGCTCAAAGTATGTTGTTTCTTATAAAACAAAGCCGAAATGTGAGTGAATAGAATATCTGTAAAGAAAAGAAAATATACTTTTCTAATGTTCTTACAGTAGCTGTGGCTATTACAAAACATGTAGGAACTAGAAGTTAAATTCAGAACGTACTTCTTCTTAATAAACATGAAAGAGCTAAACAAGTGATAATGAAATATGAAGAAATCCGTTCGGGCTTGAAATATACTATTAACTATTAGCTTGAAAGAAACCAATAGGTGGAAAAATAAAAAAGGAGAAATTTATATGTACATGAAAAGTGAAAAATGATGATACTAAAAATACACGTGGCAGAAGGTGGGGCTTCATAACAGGCAGAAGCATTGAAGGAGTATGTGAAGTTAGGTTGTTAGGGTTAACGTCATTATTTAATGGCCCACGTGGGATGACACCTGAATATAAAGTAGTCTCTCTTATTACCGTCGACATCATTAGATTTTTTAGCTCCATTTTAGGGCACCCATAACCCCTTAATGGGACGTCAAATTCAGTTTTCTGGAACAACGAGCTAGCATTCTTTGCCATACATACACAGATATCACGCTATTATTTTTAAGCTGTGATAAAACCGCAGAGACACGCCCTATTCTAATGACATACATAAACAGGGTATGTGGGGGAATAAAGCCAGAATAAAGGAGGCGCCTGTTAAATGGTTGATGGTTCGCCCCTTATAGGCACTTCTCCCGTCTACTAAAGTGAATCCTTTTTCTATCCCTGGAGTCCTTGGGGGTCCGCCTAGTTATCTACAGTGTACACAGTGTTAGAGTCGTTTGGCTGCTATAGCATCTGAAAACACTGGAGGAAAGCGGCACTTACCGAGTCTTGTTTTTTATAAACTGTCTTTATCATGGGCCTGACACTCCACCGGTTGGCTGGGATCTGATTTCCCAGGAGTAACAAGCACACTTCCGGTGTTCATCTGGAGTGAATGCCTCAGAGGAGAAATGAGAGCCGGAGTTCCTGCTATGTCCAAGTCTTTTATCAGGGATTAATTTAGAATATCGGAGGAAAATTCACAAGGGCTTCCATTCTAGGTGTTTTAGTCTTAATTAAAGGTATCAGGAGTAAAATATATTTTCTTGTTAATCAGATGCAAGGGAAGAGAGGGGCTCGGAAGACATTGATCGTATTACTTCCTTGTATGTAAGTAGAACGAAAATAAGGCAATTCACTGTGGTAAAGCGTCAGTCTAATCCTTTAAGAGCTGGTTGCTATGATGCTTTTGAAATTCGGTGTAAAAAATAAGATAAAATTTTAGGAGGACTTTCCATTTTACAACAGTATAAGTAATGGAAAATAGAAACCAATAAAAAGGGTATCTCGGAAATTATTAACTCCACAAAAAATTGTCTTTTAACAGGTGTAGGCTTAATTAATTAGGCCTAAATTAATCTAACTAAATGCTTTGCCAAATCTAATATATAATAAAAATATTTTAGGGTACCTGATGTGGTAGTTTTGAGTAAATCACACATCATTTAGTAAGAGTAATATTGCATCAGTTTCAGCAATTGAGATTAGTGACCAGATGTCGAAATGCTGACATAGCTTTACCCTCCTAAAGCAATACTGGCATTAGCATGGATTTTACTAGACAATCTTCAGTAACTAGGTCAGGAGAGCCTTGTTCCTCTGAGCTGCTAAGTTGGGAGACGTAAAGCCCAACGTACTGACCGATGACATATTTTTATTTTAAAGTGTACAGGTTGATGCAGAATGGAGTTTGGGTTGCCCTTGGGTTTTTTCATCCCTTAACTATACATCATCTTCTTAACAGGAAAATCCTTGTAATTTCTCGCACCCTTCGTATTTATGGTTCCTGGTCTTTCTAATCAAAATTACACTCTCCTGCACCTTAAACCCTGAGGTGAACCCCTTTCCCCTCGCATGCGGGACAGCTCTATCTCTGTAGCTACCACTCCCTAGTATGTGCAGTGTAGGGGTGAAACCTACCTCACACTGGGTATCATACAAATTTTAATTAATATACCAATTTCTATTAAACATTCAAATACCCATTTCACCTTTTTCTATTTGCAACAATGATTATTCTCAACAAATCATAAACACATTGGAACATTATATTTTAAGATCTACATTTTTGTCCAGTAAGATGTTATCTATCTCCTAAGTTTTACTGCGTAGAAAAATTCATTTCGGTTCAAGAGCAGTTTAGAGACTATTCCAAAAGAATAAGATACACTTCATTGGTAATCAAACTGTCTGAGATATGTGGTATTTTAATGAAAGTCATGAAATCGCGGACTCTTATAAAAATGTTTCTTTTTATTCAAAACTTAATATATATTTTTCAATTGAAATTTTGACATCGCATTTTTTGAGTAGAATACAATTTCCCTAATTTGAATTATTTATTCCCTTACTGCTTGTCACTTCTTATTGAAGCAGTTGCTTAATTCAGTTACGGATATATCTGACTGCCTCTGGTAAGCGCTCTGGTTTCTAAACCCAGAGGTACCGGATTCGATTCCCTGTTAGGATGACATTGTTTCTTTAACAAAAATCATTCCACAACCCCAAAAGGATGAACTGGGAGTGGATGCGTGTGTTTTTAATTGTATGACCTGAAAAAATTCAACGTTAAGAAATCCTGTAGATCAGCGAGCAAAAAACCAACAGTTGTTTCCCAAGTCAAAGCCCTCGATATAATCATAGACTTAAAATGAGGCTGTATAAATGAAACAGGAGAAAATTATAACTGTTCCTCTTACAAATGAGAAATGTTAGAAGAAACAGCATTCCACTTGCTTTTCTCGTGTGATCGTTAACATATTAGACGACACTTTTTACTAGAACCTTTACCGTTGTAAAAGCATTTATTCACGAGTGTTATATAAAAAAAAATGTATGACACTTCTGCTTTTATAACCTTTGTTTCTAGTGTTGATTCATCAATGTAATCATTTGTACTAGGTATAATATTTGGTAAAATATTACACTAACTTACTATTTGGGGAAAAGATTTCAAATAATATTTGAGAATAATAATATCTAATAATAATAACAAAAATTATCATATCTAATAATAACAACAATAATAACAATAATAATAGTACTACTACTAATAATAATAATAATAATAACAATAATAATAATGATGATAGTAATAAGAATTATAACAACCCTAGCAACAACTATAACGGCTATAACAACTATAACAAGTATAACAACATCCACAACAACAATAATTATAATAATAATAATAATAATAATAATCATCATCATAATAATACGGTTTACTGGTTCATTCTTGCACACACACATACACACATTCCTCATAGATAAAGAAAGAAGTAGACACTGCTCTGAAGTAATTTTCTGTCATAAGTATTTGTCCAAAATACTAGCAACAAGCAAGCGCTTAAATTCCCAACTGCTAAATAAACTGAGACATTTATTTCGGTAAGAGGTCTTATTATTTTATTTCGGTCAAATGAATCTTGTAGAAATCGCAATAGCAATAGGTAGCTTTCTTTAAGAAGACACCTCACAATTAATGTTGTAGGAAAAAGGTTGCTTCCACCCTGATAGTTTAAAAAATAGTTTTAAAAGCTATTTTATAATACTCATAACGACATGTATGAGTGTGGAAACGAAAATTAAATTTTACCACCTAACAAACAAAAATCTACATGTAATATTACGTTCCATATAGTTAGAAATATTTAAGTTATGGAATTCTTGATCATTCGGCAGTCCGCTTTGTTCTAGAAGAAAAAAAAAAGGATCTTTTAAACAAGAATACGCTAGATACTGGTACGACAAGTAGGCAATTGTTGCCTGTCTACGAAGGGCAGACAAATCCTGAGCTAGCGTGCTTCTGATGCTCCAAATATTAGATAAGCATTAGATAAAATGCGATGCATTGTACATCAAGGCCGACAGACAGTTCTGCTGATTTTTCACGGGCTCTCCTGAAGTCAACTAGAACGGGTGTGCAAAGTTTACTGTGGGCGAAAATGTATTGCTACACTAACAATCGTGTTGTTTGAAGAAATAGAGAATTAGAGGTGAGATACCCTTTGTAAGTACCTACCAATAGAATTAGAGGTGAGATACCCTTTGTAAGTACCTACCAATAGAATTAGAGGTGAGATACCCTTTGTAAGTACCTACCAATAGAATTAGATGTGAGATACCCTTTGTAAGTACCTACCAATAGAATTAGAGGTGAGATACCCTTTGTAAGTACCTACCAATAGAATTAGAGGTGAGATACCCTTTGTAAGTACCTACCAATACACATTTTTAGGTCCTAATAATCACTGCATTACATTGTGAAGTAATATTGCAACTGCCTTTAAAAATGTCTTCCCACTAAAGGCTAGTTTCATTACAAAATTATTACGTCATGTATTTTTACTTTCTAAGATTGATAAACGAGCTCTACTCCGACGACGAGTTCTTGTGCCATATTGAAACTAAAATTATAAAATTGTCTGTGGAAAGTGATATTC
Source organism: Hymenopus coronatus (assembly GCA_030762935.1). NCBI lineage: Eukaryota > Metazoa > Arthropoda > Insecta > Mantodea > Hymenopodidae > Hymenopus > Hymenopus coronatus. The sequence continues at coordinate 9,018,649 of CM060890.1, read as the reverse complement.
AAAGTGTTGCCAGAAGCTTGTTTAGCTTAGTTGCACAATTCCTTGCACAAGTACAGTGTCGAGAGAAGCTTCTCTTGCTTGAACAGAGTGAAGTCGTACTTAAGTAGCACAATGGATCAGGATAGGGCTCAGCTGTTGCATGGCGTCTATTGAACCCGAACTTCTTCATTCATTGGAAAAACACGAGACGTGGCGCGATGATGTCATCAAACGATATACCAGCGGGAAGGATCAACACATTCATCTAGGAGCTCTACAAGTAAAGCCAATCAAAACGTTTCTGCTAGATCTGTAATTTGCGTATTTCGGGTATTTGCATACCCTGAACATATCATTGCGAGCCACCACTGACTTCAGTAAAGTAATTTACTTATAGTACAAATAGCACTACAATTGGTGCAGAATAATAAAGATAAAATAGTAAAAGAGTATTTTCGGCTATTTTCACGATCGGTGTCGTCGTATTTAAAAGTGTATGGTTCTGCATTTGAGGATGTAACTGCCCAGCGTACTCTGAGATTTCTGATAATTTGTTTGCTATTTAAATGGCTGAACACAAAAACTCGAACCTATTTCCGGAGAAAAGTATTTACCAGAGGAATTCCCTGTAATAACTACAAAGTATCTGATTTTCGAAGTGTGTGTTGTTTTCTGCTGTGTATAAAGCCAGGGTTATTGAACCCATTGTAGCAGCTATATCAAGTCTCTGTTGCTTGGAGCGTTGGGCGCCGCATGTTTTTGTCTCTCCTTTTACAACAAACTGTGTTTTGCGTTCGGATTCTAGACACCACCGCACATTGTGGCAGAAGCCCCCATTAAAGGCTTCATATGCAATTAATTTAAGATGTTGAGTGTGTCCATTACCAGTGAACATTGCCTCGTTATGATGTGGCCAAGCAATTTCATTAGGTGTGGTGACGTAGATTCTATGCCATATAACTGCGGCACGCTTTCCCATTAAAACTATACCCTTATCATCTTACTCAGTCTTATAAGGGATAATAATAATAACAATAACAGTAACAAATAACAACATTAATAATAAGTAGAAGAAGAATTAAATGTATTCAATTTAAACTTATAGGAGTCTGAGATTTTTACTTTGCATAGCTTTGCTTCCGAAACGGCAGATATCGTTTTAGCCACGGAAATGCATTTCAATGTCAGTATTTATACCACAGTATTAAAAGTATTTAAGACAAGTATTTATTATAGTTTAGGGAATGACATCTTTAAGAATAAGATATCGAAAACTAGCGACAGTTATAATAACGGGCTTATATACATTATAACTTTAGATCTGAAATGTGAAAAACTAAAGTAGTGTTTTTTTCCTAATAAAACTAAATATGGTTTAAAACTTAATATATATAATATCCCACTTGGTGCTCCTTTAACTAACAATTAACTGATACTGTAAATGAACAAGGGCATCCATATATTAGACATATCCCGCTTTATACTTTATTTTCTGGCAACCCTTTTTGAAATTTCCTTCTCAAAATTGGGCCAGAAGACGCAATTACTTACTCTGTTGCCTTTACGAGTGCATACAACGCAAGTAAATAATGTATTATATTTCACCCAAAGATTACATGTCGACATTTCAAGTGAAATATATGTTTTGAGGTCCGTGTGGTTGTGTGCATGTGTCTGTGACCACCACAACTCCAAAAAGAGAAATTCTTAATTAACACACTTGGAATTTAAGTTAGCATCTGTAAAAGAGGTGCCATTAAGATTTTCAAGAATATTCCCTAACTCCAAGCTATTCTTTACGTGTACAGTGTTTTTCAAAACTTTCGATATTCTCAAAAATATCACTAACGATTTTCATTAAAATACTGTGTGTTTAAAATATTTTCATCACAAATAAAGTTTATATCTTGAATTTTCTGAGAGTAACCTCTGAAGCCCTCTTCATTCTGGATAACTTTTTCAAAACTGGCAAACTATAAGAGACAAACAAAATCTTAGTACTCTAAAATGTAGATGTCGTTAGAACACAGAATCCATGTCCTATAAATTTTATTGTATTTAATAAATTGTGATATATACCTTGTTATTGATTTTAAAACACAATATCTTTTATATTACAGTATATTGCAAAAGAGGGAAAGTCATGTGAATGTATCTTATTCACTAATTTGTTTTAAACCTTTCGTACTATACTCAAAGTGCATATAAAGAAATTGATCGTATATTTTTCTAAAATAAGACTCCAATTATGAAATTCAGAAAAGTTAAGAGTTTTGGAAAGCACGAAAGAAGTGATTTTCATACTATCATTAGGATGAATGTAAAAATAGAACATAACATTTCTATTTGCAGACTTATTTACTATAGCATTTGAGCTTTTTAAGATATATCTCACATGGAATGGAAGCCGAGCCGTCTAGTTAAAGGTTATTAGCATATAATTTGCAGTTTACTACCAGGCATTAACATACAACACAGAATTTACAAATTTGTTTAGTTTCGGATACTACTAATTAAATATTCCCTAAAAGTGTGTGCGCGCGCGGGTGATTTGTGATCAAGTAAAATAAATATTCACACTGATAAGGTTTTGAGCAGAAATTAGGTCAATTTCTTAGCAATAAACAGTTTTGTTGTTCTTTATATTTGGTTCTACGATTTATTTATTTTAAAATTGAAATTATTTGTCATAAAAAAATGTACAGTATATAACTTTAGGAGTAACCAGTGAATAGATTTGTGTAACAATAACACTCTCGTTATTCGCAATTCACATTGTATCCAATTTGCTGTTCAACATCTCTCTGACCTGCTCTTTATCCGCTAATCTCCACAAGAGTATTACTTTTATTAAATGGAATATATGAACAAATAAGTAAAAAGTATTAAAATGATATAGTCTCTAAGGGGTTATAGTGGTCATGTATAGGAGTTGTTGGAAAAGGAAGACAACCCGAAAACATAAATAGCTGAAATACAGATCCATTAAATCATGTTGATTTCTACTATATCTAAATGGTATGGTACAAGGAATCACGTACATCCAAGCAATGGAATTTCTGACCTGGATTTGCTGTTTAATTGAAATCAAGAAAAAGTGATGCGAAATGAGATATGTAAGGTAGAGAACGATAAGTTAATAGATTAATTCCAAAATCAGTAGCTACAAACGTTTTATTGGAAATAGCGTTTAAGGCTCGCTTTACTACAAATGGCACCGCAGGCGAAAACACTGATGGAATGAAGATGGTGCACCGCGGAAAATCGGAGAAGCCGGAGAAATATCGCCCCTCCACCACTTTTTTTTAATACAGTTCCGGATGCTTTTCAGGGCTCCGGCGCACCATAGCGAGACACTTGAGCGAGCACGGCCATGGGGACCGGCACTTTGAGCATCATAAATCCTACAGGCCTTAGCAGAGGTGAATGGTCTAACCATCAGGCCACGGCTCGGGCATTATTGGGAACTGTAGACATACTCATCATACTGCGCGGTCGCTGTATAGAAGGAATTGTCAAATATTTCCGATACCCCTACCAACATCACAACACTAAAAAATGTTCATATGAACGTGAATATGAAAATAATGTATTACTGACAAGACAAAACTGAAGGTTACAGTAATAGCTCGAAGTGAAGTCTTCCTGTTTAGATGCCCGCCCAAAGCCAAAGTTCCATGACATCGCGTACTCTGTTGCGCAAATCTCTGGATTTCTTTCGTATTTGGTCAAATTCAGTTTGGAAACGCTCTCTTGGAGTACCAATATCCAGTACAGGAGCCACCGGGACTATAAAGCTTCCTCTACAAAGAAATTCATTGAATTGAATCGGAAGATCAAAGTCATGCTCACCAATACATCCATGCGAAGTTCTGTTAAGAAATGATGTGAAATTACTTGCCGCATTATTATGCAAATACCACATTCTTAAATGACGTCCAAAGAAACAACATCTATTAATTAACGATGAAATGCATTTTTGAGAAACTGTAAATACGAGAAGAAAAAAAAAGGACTAATAAAGTGTTCAAGTTCACCTTTAAGGGTACCTCATGCGAATTTTAATAGGTCCAGCTCATAGCCTCATTAGTGAAGAAGGTACATGCTAAAAATTCTTTGAAATAGCACAATTCTGTAATATGCGATAGCAGAAAGTTCTTCTTGATTCAAAGTCCGTCATAATTAATTCTTGACTCAATGAGAGTGATACGGTTGCAGAAGATTTTCAAGTAAAGTCTCCAAGTAGTAAAATCAGCAAACCTTCCCTTACATTAATGCATTGTGTTATGTGTGCACATTACGAAAAACTCGCAGCTCACGATCAAAGCTTCGTGCCCTCTGTTGGCCTCCCAACACCCGGTACACTCCTCTTAAGTCAGTCATATTCTCTCGAGGTTGCTGAATTTGTGAGAATGTTCATAAACTAGGATACCTTTCAGTATAAAGCTCACGAGCTCGTGATGATTTTCAACTGAGAGGTCATACTTGTAATGCATGTCCGTCTTTATTCACGGAATACGTTTTCCTTATTTTAGGTGCTCAAGATAACACAAATAAAATCGTTCAACTTTTTCATTCAAATATTTAGTATTGTATCAACAAAGGGGCATATGTCCAAATTACCTAACAACCAATTATCGGTCCATATTCTTATGAACTTTTATTTTACTGATTTGAAAATGGGAGGGGACTCAAACTACAGATACACCCTATACAGCGAAGTTGCTATCGCGCATATGCATGCTCCACGCACTGTCTATTACGCTAGGGGTATTTCGTTCCAAATCTTCCGCGTTGCTTACCACGAGTGGTAGCATCCTGTTAGTTATGAGTACCAACTTTGTTATATGACCTATGTTGATGCCCTCCTGGCATTCTGTTTCGTCTCGAAGTTGTAATTCAGGAACATTAGTCACTAGCGAGATCTTAATTTTAAATATTTAGTAACGGTATAACAGAGGATGTTTAAACACCCACTTGCAATGAAACAAGTTTTACACCGGAAATTGTCATATTATTTTCGGAGGCTGATCTGCAATTAACATAAAAATGCGTGTGTCTCGGCCTTCTCTCCCATAGGATTTCTAGTCTTCGTAAAAAACTATGAAGTTTTAAGTTGTAACAGCTGACTTATAAAAATATCTTTCATTTTTCCCCAATGGTGGGTGATTTCAAGAGAAGAAGAAAAAACTGGAGAAAAATAATGATCGTTTATTATTAAAAATATATATTTATGGAATTAAATAACCTTAGTGAATCATTTTAATCTATAAACACGTGTTTTCTTGTCAAAGTTCGCTTCATGGAAGAGAATGCTTTTGAATGTTTTTGTTTTGATCTATTTTCACTAAACATTTCCAACTTAATCTCTTTCATCGATGACAATGACTTTTTTTTGGAGCGCGTTCGAATGATGGACCAGTTTCGTCATTTTTCCGCACGTTAGAACATGATATTTTCGCTTCTTAGATTTAGGGTTTAGAGATACCATTGTCTTAAACTTATTAACCTTACATGCAACGGTTTCTCTATTTGAAGATGGAATAACACGAAGCTTGTTCTGAAATGTTCTACGTACCTTTCTACATGACCTGTCATACATGAATCGTAGATACAAACTGTTGCCCAAATAATTGTTCAGAAATTTTCCACATACATTTCTACATGAGCTGTTATACGTATGAATCGTAGATACAAATTGTTGCTTAAATAAGAAATCGTGGCTATTGGTGATCCAATCAAATTCTCCTTCATAAAATCCTTTCATTCTTATGAACTGATAACAATTTTAATCATCCCACACGTCAAATTTCACCTTTGAGATGCAGAATGCACATATCCTTTATAGCGGGAATAGAAGGTACTAATTGGCACAATATGAGTATAAAACAGCTAATAGGCTTAGCCACTTACCACTAGTGCCCAGCAGAAAATAATCTGACGTGTTACATTCACACGACTTTCTCTACATCCCTGTAACAAATTATGGTTGAAAAGCTTATTCTTCTATCTGCTTCAAGGTACTTGAGCTAAACATTGCCCAATTACTTGGTTCCTTGTAATTTGTACGGAGAAACTCTAATGTGCTCCATTCTCATGATGTCCGTTAACTGTTCGGTAAACAAACTTTTATTTCAAACATTAATCTGTTATCTATATCATGCTAATCAAGATAAATATGAGCAGATTTAGTGGTATTACTAGCTTCTTGTAAGTAGAAAGGAAATAAGAAAATGAGGGTAAAGCGATAGCCTCCTGCTTTAAAAACCGGTCACTATATGGACCATTTGAAATTCCAATCACTTTGTTTGCCAGAAGTAAGTAAACGAGAAATGAGAAAAAAGATTTCCTCCCGTTTGAGAAAAGTTGAATTAGCTTAAATTGAAATCAATTATCCAGTATATCTTGAAAATGGTTAACTCTACAAAAATGTATATGACATTAATGCTGTGTTTTAATGATGTAGACATTTTTTGTTTAGTAAGTATTTGTATATCTGTTGCCAGTTATATAAACGTTATCCAGATTGAAGAGGTCTTCAGAGGTTATTCCCAGAAAATTCAAGATATACATTTCGTTTGTCATAAGCATATGTTATACATATGGTATTTTAATCTAAATCGAAAATTTTGATTTTTGAGAAAATAAAAATTTTTGAAAAATGTTGCTTGTAAAGAGTAGTTCGGAGTGGGGTGGATTTATTTTAAAAACTTCGTGTCTTATCCACGGAAGATACCAAACTTAAATACCAAGTTTGGTATTTAACGGTCATTTCGTTATTGAGCCTTGCTACTCACAGATATACACACGGGCCTTTTTCTAAAAATGCTTTTAATTAGGATTCAGGGAACTCAAAACATGTATTTTGGAGACATCTCGGTATCGATTTTTTGTAAACATTACAATATGTTCTCTATACACTATGTACATAGTATGGGTAGAGAAAGTAATAACGAATTCGCTGTAGTGAAAGCGAACTACGTATAATTATATACCCACCATAAAGCGAACGCATTATGCAATGGGACAGAGAATGCTTTCAGGTAAGAAAATTACACTTTTACTTTCTCTTCCACGTGTCTCGCATGCAGAAGAGGTATTGTATTCCATCCAAAAATTTTACACTGAGATTTCCCCCAAAAATATCTTTTGAGGTCTTCGAACAAAAAAGTGGCAAGACAACGGTTCGTGTGTTTGCATGTATTGAATAATCGGATAGCCGCCATGAGCACAAAACTTACATGTATATGAAGGTGGGACTGTGCGTGCGCGTGCTTCTAGAATATCGCCATCAACACGGGGTTTTCCCTTTCAATAGTGGTGGCAGAATGACTATGTTTGCATGTATTGAATAATCAAACATCCTTGGGATAGCCGCCATGAGCACAAAACTTACATGTATATGAAGGTGGGACTGTGCGTGCGCGTGCTTCTAGAATATCGCCATCAACACGGGGTTTTCCCTTTCAATAGTGGTGGCAGAATGACTATGTTTTGTGGTTTACGTAGTAATTCTACAACAATAACTATATAACAATATAACAGTACAAATTGAGACATTAATTCTTTGCCGTCCTACTTAACAAAAGCAATTACCTTGTTATCAAGTACTTTTAGACAATCTACAATGCCTTAATTAACTTGATTACATGTCTTATAGAAGCAACATGCAGTATTACTTGTCATTTATCTCTTAACTTGCAATGTTAGTTATGCTAATTTGTGCTAAGTGAAAACAGAGAATTACGCAATAGTGTATCACAGTATATACCTTCAGAACTTTCAGAATTTTTTTATGTTGCTTGCACACATCTGAGATATAAATGTGAACTCGGGAAGAGTCCCAAATATTCAGTAAAGAGGGTATATTTCTTTGTATTAGTTTATATTTTTTCGCCAAGTGTCAGCCAATAAGCGTCGAATAAGACATTTTCTTCAGATGTGTGTTTAGGCTGCAACAAACTGAGAACACAATTCCATCTGCTCTTCATAGGCGAAATCCGCGCCACTCGTCGTAATGAAGCTGCGTCAAAAACATTAAGTGTGTGATATGTATTTTTGGTAAGAGCGAGTGAAATGTAACAATGTAAAACAGCATATTCTTTAGGTATTCTGACTTGTCTAATAAGGTTTCTCGGAGTTTCAATGTGCTAATATTCAACGGTGTACACTGTTTTTTCGAGCCGATTTCACTATGAGTAATTGGTGTTCAACGTTAGTAAATAGTTACCAGAGTGAACAAGGATCCTCTTTTCCTTTATTTTTTGCCTATCCGGTAGTACTATATGTGTACTTTTCCTATCACCACCTCTAGATTAAGTGCTCTATCGAATGCTGACTTCTCATCCGAAAGATCCCTGTTTCAATTTCCGGCAAGGGCGGAGAATTTTTCTTTAACCAGAATTGTTTCTTAACCCGCAGTGTCTGGAAGTATGTATGTGAGAGTGAATGTGTGTATGTGTGTGTGTTTGTTTGAGAAAAGAAAGCGATTTAAGCCCAACGTAGAAAACCTACAGAAAACGAGGCAAAGAAACATCATCTACGCGTCTACTTAAAACATATCCTGCATCAAGTATGGTGAACTCAGCTAATTATCTATATACTATGTGTTGTCACTCTGCAGACGCGAACCATGCAGTGAAGCTGAGAGTGCCCGACTAAGGAAAAATACACAAAGTTGCACTTGTTATGTATTTAGAGAGAGTAACGACGACAAACGTTTAAATTTCTTTGTAATACTATTCAATTTACTTACTCTATGTCTTAATTTTAAGCTCTATGTAAGCGATTATTGTCATATCGGGGGCTTTGACTTGCGAAACTGTAGGTTCAGAACATTATGTTAAACTTTATATTACTAAACACACGCACATTCACTCTCACATTCATACTTCCAGACTCTATGGGGGATAGGGAATAATTCTGGTTAAGAAAAATTGCCCGCCCAGCCGGGAATCGAACCCGTGACCTCCGGGTGAGAAGTCAGCTCGCTGACCACTCGACCACGGAGGTATTTGCGCATGTTGTATTCATTTTCCTGTAAGTTGACATTTGTTACAAACAGGAGTAATAGCAATACCGTAAACTGCCTTTTGCATCCATTTAGCTTATAGTGAGTTTGATCAATAAGATCTACCTTATATTAAGAATCTATATACATTAAGATCATTATGAAAAAAAATTCTCACTCTCGTATACAGTTCGTTATAATATTAAGTTTGGGAAGTCAAATTGAAAAATCTGATGTGTTCCATTTACATGACTTTCTCTACATCTCTGCAACAAATTACTGTTAAAAACTTATGCTTCTATTTACTTTATGGAGAAAAAGTAGCAGAAATAGTCTTATTACTTACTGTAAGTAGAAGCGAAATAATACCTTAGGTTAAAGCTATAATCAAAAGCTTTGTGCTATGAAACTGAAGCTCCTTTGTTTCTCTTGGACAGGAGCTGACAAATTCCTGTATGAGAAAAGCGTGAGATTTTTAAAGGTGAAGCCAAAAACAGGGAATATCTAAGAAACGATCAACTGCACGAAAAACATGTATATACATAAATTGTGTGTTCTGACATGCTCTACATTTTTTGATAGGTAAAGTTTTGTCCATCTCTTACGGTTTAACAATAATGCCAAATTCCGTAATGTTCATCCAGAATAAATTAGTCTTCAGAGGCTATTGCTAGAAAAGTCAAGATATACAATTTACTTGTCAGATCTTTAATATACGATATTTTAATCAAAAGCATTAGAGAAATTTTTTAGAAAATCAAAATTTTCGAAAAAAGTTCCACGTAAAAAGTAGTTTGGGGTGGGGGATTTTTCTCAAAATCTTCGTGTCGCATTCCAGGAAGATACTGAACTTAAATACCAAGTTTGATATATTACCCATTTTTCATTTTTGAGTTATCGTGTTCACAAAAATGAAAATGGCGTGTTATTTATGGACGCCCTTTAACTGTTATGGTTCTCAGCGTCCCATTCTAAACTGGGCGTAAAAGGCCGCCTAATTTTTCTCAAAGGCCTTTCTATCAGGCTTGAGGTTCTTTTACGTGTCGTAAATCTACGGCTTTACTTCCGTTCCGAAGGAAAACGGAAAAAAAATCCATTGTCCTGCACCTGGGTTTGAACCCGCGACCTTGGTATTAGAAATTAGCATGGTAATCGTGTTCACAGACACACGGACACACGGACCTTTTTCTGAAAATGCTTTTTTTTATACAGGGGAATCTAAAACATATATTTCCGGTGAAATCCTGGTATCGAATTTTTGGGTGGAGTGCAATACCGTCTATACACACTATGTACATATTACGTATAGAGAAAGTAAAAATACATTTCATATTACTGGTATCTTCAACCATATAAATTTCAAGTATATAAAATATAACACATTGTTGCATATCTTGTTTAGGAAATGACATAAAATTGATGTAGAACAAATACAATTTATTTCTTATGAAGCGATAATGAAAGTTATAAGGCATTTTCAAATGCCATTGCTAATTTCTATATATTAATATGCGTAGTTCATTTGTGGATGATGGAGGTTAAATAAAATACTATTGTTTACTCATTCAAGTTCCAACACGGCATATCGACGTATATTTGAATCACCTTTACAGTGGTTTCTGGATCCCAAATTTTTAGTTTGCGGGTTCCCCACGAATGATCAATTCATCGTCCATAGATGGCACTATGAAATCACGACTTCCGTGGGTGAAATAATATTATAAAGTTGTACTAAATCAATTTCTAATGTATGCAAATTATTACTGGCGCTACCTGTATGTGGTCTCTTCATAATGCAGTCACATTTTAGTGTGTGGGTAGTAGCATGTTTGCTTTGCATTCAAGAGGTGTAGAGTTAGTTGCCCGGATAAGGTTATTCTCGAGGATTTCCCTGTTCCTGAAAAGACGAATGTCGAATAACTTAGTCCCCGCATTCATATGAGCATCATTTCAATATTTTCATTTATCGTCCGATATAAACTACCAGATTAAAGAACATTATACTACAAAAAGGTAAAAACCTAATGCATTCCATTCACACCTTTTCTCTACCTATTCTGCAAACAAACTATTCTTACGCAGTAACATTTTTTGGTAAACTTCATACTAATTAAGATAAACATTAGGAGAAATGGCGTATTACTTAGTTCCTTGTAAGTAGAAAGGAAATAGTGAAAGCACAAGGTTAAAGTGATACTCAAATCATTTACAAGCTGCCGCTGTATAAGAAATTGAAAGGCAATTCTCTTTGGATGTCCAGGAGCAAAACTAAAGAGAAAGGAATGACTACTTCCCAATTAAGAAACGTAAAGGTATTCTAAAATGAAAAGCAACGACAAGAAATATCTCGCAATATTTGTTTTCACATACAAAAATGCATCTCATATAAATTGTATGTTTTAAAGAGGTGTACTTTTTAGTGTAGTAAGATTTAGTCTACTTTTAAAAAGGAAGATATACATTTTATTTGTGAAGTAAATATTTTTCATATATGAATATATATTAATCATATGTTTTAATCAAAATCGTTTGGTCCATTTTTGAAAACATTTAAAATCTCTAAAAATAGTCCATATAAATGCTAGTTTGGTGTGGGGTGATATTTCTAGAGTTCTTCGTGTAGTATACTTGGAGAATACTAAAATTAAATACCAAGTTTGACACTAAACTGAATTTCGGTTTTAGTTATCTGTTTTCACATAAAAGTAAACAGTGTGTGGGTGTGTGTCTGTGTGTGTGCGTGCGTGTGTGTGTGTTCGCACATACCCACACTCACACACTTTTTACTTTCTCTATACATACTATGTACATAGTGTATAGAAAAGGTACCCAAAAATTCCATACCGAGATTTCACCGGAAATACATGTTTTTGGGTCCCCCTGAAACAAAAAAAAAACATTTTTAGAAAAATAGGCGTTTGTGTGTCTGTCTGTGTGTATGTGTGTGTGTGTGTGTGTGTGTGTGTGTGTCTCTGGGCAGCATAGCTCAAAAACGAAAAGACCGTTGAATTTCAAACTTGGCATTTAAGTTCGGTGTCTTCCAAGGATGCGATACGAAGATTTTCAAGAAAATCCCCATTCCCAACTACAATTTATATGGAAAATTTTTCGAAAATGTCGATTTTCTTATAAATGGCTCTAACAATTTTTATTAAAATGTCGTATATTAAAGATATTTACCTGACAAATAAAATGTATATCTTGAATTTTCTGGGAATAGTCGCTGAAGAATACTTTATTCTGGATGAATTTTATGGAGTTTTGTGTAACCGCTAAAACGTAAGAGATAGGCAAAAACTTACGACACAGAAAATGTAGAACACATTAAAACACACAATTTATATAATATACATTTTTTCCTGGAATTTATCGTTTTTAGATATTCCTTGTTTTTGGTTTATACTTTTCTTATATAGTAAGCTGTCAACTCGTGTCCATACAAACAAAATAACTTCAGTCACATAGCAACCAGCTTTTGACTATCACTTTAACCTATAGTACTCCCTTATTTCGCATCTACTTTCAAGGAGGCAAGTAATAAGACTATTTCTGTTAATTTTTTTCTCAATGAGCATGAAGTAAATAGAAGCATTAGCTTTTAACAATAATTTGTTGCAGAGATGTAGTGAAAGTCATGTGAATGGAACACATCAGACTTTTTGAGTTCAGACCTCCTCAAAACAATTTACGGCGAAAGCTCGGTATAGAAATGTTGTGTGGAATACAATAGATTTTCTAGGTACTGTGTACACTGTACATAGGTAGAAAAAACAAAAATTAATAAGGAGAATTAAGCAAAAAATCCTATTATACGATAAGCTAAACTACAACGATTTGAACTAAAAGGGAACGAGGATACATATTCTCTTACAAGCATAGTTATGTGAAAAAACTCTGCAATAACACATGGCATGTGAATTGAGACAAGAACTTGAATTCAGCGAAGGATATTGCTGCAATGAATAAACAAAAAGGTGAGGTACAACTACTGCTACTCAATGATATACGTTTCAAACCATGTTATACATTAAAACGTCTCTGACGGTTGCCGTCTCATATATAAATGATCGCTGGAACGAAGAGATTGTGACTGTAATAAACAGTTTGCTGTCAAGGACAATAACTTGCGGTATATGAATCTTCATCAGCACTGCTGCCTGCAGTTTATATATATATATATATATATATATATATATATATATATATATAAATTTATATATAAATACAAATTTATAAACAAATAAAGGAATGCTTATCATACATTTTTTCATTAGAAGTTCTTTCTTGGAATCAACATTTTAATTGTAAGTTAAAACATTTCCAAAGCATTTCTTTCAATTTTACAGTGAAATATTTCTACACAGGTCTTTAACAGCCTGCTACAAAGAAAACGAACCACCTATTTGAAATATTCCGTTCTTATAGTCCATAGTATTTATTTATAGTTGGTAAGCGAAGGAAGTACTGCTTTCCACACAAAAATCCCATATTTTGATTTCATGGTATTAACCTCAGTATTCTCCAAAGATGCGACCGATAGTTTAGAAAATTCCCCCAATACATTCAAGGTGATAGAAGCTAATCTACGAGTATTTTGACATAAGAAGCCATAATACATTTACAGGTATAATACATTTTTGCGTCATCTCCAAAATCCCAGGTGTCTGTTGCACAGTGACAATAATAACAGTTAAGACCCTAACAAGCAGTTTCTTTAATGGGGTTTCATACATCAACGCTTGCTTGCGCCCCCATAAGAAATAGACCATTGGAAGGAGGTCCGGCAATTGCTCAGCTCCAAGAATTTCCCTTCCAATCGAAAGAGTTCGGGAGAGTGGGTGATCGAAGTGGGCAGTAACCGTGTTGTGTTGGAGACTCGTGCTCTCGCGGACAAGTTTTAGGGTGCCCAAGATCTCTGGCAACACATCGGGTAGAAACACGTGATGGACTGACCATTCGATAAGATCCTGTGAGGCAATCCTGCACAACAGATGTTAATACCAGTTGGTGGCCAGACACGTGGATGGCTTATGGATTTATACCACACCAGATATGATTAAAGCGATACAGTTAGTGCACTATCAGAGTTGAAATCGGTATTGCCGGTGATCAATACAAATGTAAAACGTTTGGTACTATTATAAAGCACCGAATAATCCAATGACAGAATCGAACTCTGGGTTGAAAATAATCCAGTTCCAAGCTAGCACTCGTAAGCTATGATTGATGTGCAATTGCTGCAGCTTTAGCTGTTTCCACAGAGACGTTATGCAGGTCAACGGGTGCTTAATGCCGCGTGATCTAACAATACCTCCTCACTTTCTATTGTCCGAATGGTTCTTTAATTTGTCTCTAGCAGAACCATGTGACTGGAATGCACCAGTCTCTGGTTGGTTCCCATCTACGGCAATACATTTCTTACAATTCAAATGACGCTTCTTGGGCGCTATATTCTGCTGCACCATATATTTACTACATGTCAACCAATGTATATGATGTATAATGCTCCATTTTCGACAGTCCATCATGAAATGTTCAAAACAAATAACAAACGAAAGCAGCGGATAGATTTTACCCCAAAAAATAAAGCAAACTAAAGCACCAGGCTCTATGTTATGAAAATTAAAGCAGCTTACGGAACGTGCCTCACATTCACTTTGAGGATGCGCGGCGTCCAAAATATTCATTTACAACTATTGGTACCATATGTCAAAATGCCAAAAATTATCTGCGTATATATAATTATGTAGAGATAACCTGTCAATTTCTGCTTATTTGGATCGAACTTTCTATGATTGAATATATAATTTAAATTAAAAGAGATAAACAAACCTAATATAACAAATATGAGTTGTTTAAAACACATAATTTATTTACAATAGCCTTTCCGGGGTGTCAGTAAATTTTGAGATATCCATTGAATGCTTCAATATTTTGTTCGTTTTTAAAGTACTATAGCTACTCTCATTTTTCTTATGGTTCATGGGATTTTCAGGCCAGGTTATAGGAACGGCTTTTAGACATATAACTTTCCATTCGGTCTCTTCTAACCTCCTAAACCAGAAAGACATAATCAATTTATTTCTGTAATGGTATTCTGGATTAACAATAATTCAGATAGAAAACAAAGTGTTATATTCATTTGACTTTCTCTACCCATTGTTGACATATATTATTATTTTTACAGACTATACTTATAAATATGTTTCTAAAATTTCCATTGTCATTTCCTGGTACGTTGTATCTTTATATGGACTCCAGAATTAGCCTAGACTGCGTAGCGTAGTATACATGGAATATCTCGGAAATGGTTGCAACATATTGGACATAAATTATATGTTTTGAGGAGATTTCCTTTTTCTGGTATTAAGATTTGTCTATGTCTTACGGTATACCAATTATGCAAAGTAATCCAAACTGAACAGAAACTCAGAGGATATTTCCAGAAAATTCAACGCATTGCTGAAAATAATATAATAAACTAATAGTATTTAGTAAATATCGTTAGAGCCATTTTTAAAAAAAATTAAATTATTGAAAAATCTTCCAAATAAAGAACAATTCGAGTTTCAGTTCCTTGAAAATCTTCGTCTCCTATACTTAGAAGAAGCAGCATTTACATATCAAGTTTAGTATTTAACGGAATTTTCCTTTTTAAGTTATGCTGTTCTCCCGCGTCTCTCTTTCCCTTTCTCTCTTTCTCTCTCTCTCTCTTTATCTTTCTCTTTCTATCTCTCTCTCTCTCACACACACATACATACACTTTTTCTAAAAATCAACTTAAAACATGAAAAACTTAAAACACATATATCCGATGAAATTTCTGTATAATTTTTTTGGGTGAAACACAATACCTTCTCTACCTACTAAGTAAATGATAATCTCATGGTAAAGAAAGTAATAAATAATGTATTTAAAATATAAGTTTATTCTTATTTAACGTCCTTAAATCTGGTGATATCGGAAGATGAATAAAATCAGTCAAATGATGCACAAATGAGCCGAACATCCATGGAGTTTAATGTCACTTGATGTTCGCTTATGAGGGTAAGCGATAATCCAGATAAAACTTTATCCAGGTAGTTCACCTTAACCAAGAATTGAACTAGGGATCTCTTGAATGTATGGTGGACTGCCACACTACAGAGGCGAGTAATATAAATATTATGCCTAAAAATAATATATAAAATTATTCAAAATTTCAATTCTGTAAGCTCTATAAAACATTTAAAACTATATTTATATCTGGAAATTATTTTTTCTAAGTTTACTGAAACCAAGTAGGAATATTGATGTTTCACAAACCTTCATCTTGTAGGCTTTTATTGTAGATATCGCACTTTTAGTGGGAGTTTGCTACGAATCCGTTTACTATAGTTCAGGTTGTAAGAATAGTTCGTTTGTGGATCAGACAGAGAAAGCCAACAGATGCAACACATCAGATTATTTAGTTTAACGTCCTTTAACCTCGTAGGTCATATCGGACGATGAATGCTGCTCATATGAGCCCGGGGTTCCATAGAGCTCAGCGTTACTCGACATTCGTTATCTCAGGTTAAGGACCTCATCAGGGTAACTTTTCTTAACCAAGATTCGAACTTGGAACTTTTCGAATGTCTGGTAGACACACAATTCCCACACTAGAGAGGCGGGCTTTACTGGTATTTTCCTTGTTGAACCGTAGGGATTGTTAACGTTAGTTTTCTCAATAATATAATCTAAAGCACACATACACAAAAGCATTCCCTCATTCGTATTTGCAGACTCTGTGCGGAGGTTAAAGGGAAATTCCCCGCCTTAGCCAGGAATGGAACCTGAGTCCTCTGGTTGGGAAGCCAGAACGCTGACTACTTCATCGCAGAGCATAACAACCTACCTTCTTCTATCATTCTGATAGAGAAAGTAATAATGTATTTAAAATATAACTTTACTGTTGTTTAGTAGGTGACGTTGGATAAGGAATAAAATCGGTGAAAAGTTGCTGAAATGAGCCTGAAGTCTCTGGAAATTCATGTTTCTCGATATTTGCTTGTGCGGATAAGGATAGTTACCCGGATAAAACCTTCTCATCCTCATAGAGGTTCGAACTCGGGATATCTGAATGTGAGACAGACAAGTGGCAGGCAATATAATTATTATACTTCAAAGATGATATACATACATAATTAAATTCGTGTAATTCCAATTAATTATGCTGTATAAAACATATAAAGCAGCATTCACTTTTAGTAATTACTTTTTCCCTTGAGTAAACTAAGTTTTTAATAAACTAACCAAGCATTGATGTTTCATAATCCTTCGCCATGTAAAATGTTATTGTAACTACCTACTTCCACAAAAATAAACTTTTCTTTTCATTATCCGTTTAAGCCCTTTAGCGTTGTTTTGGTTGGAACACTGGGCTGACAGTTGCAGGGTTTTATCTCTTTACACTGTATATTGGATTTGTGTTAGAACCACTGTGCTGCTCTTACAGTGATTGTTCTGTTAGAATTGCGTGACTCAGAAAGGTATAGACTTGATATCTTTCCGGGACTGTGCCATCAGATTATTACCTCCTTGTTTTACAGTGCAATTTAGGCAACCTGCAGTGCTCGGTTACCCTCGGATTTGTCGATATCCCTTATCGCTAACAAGATTGCAACTGCTCCCTGCTGGTTAGCAACGATATTTATACAGTACTGAACTTATTTACATCGTGCTTATATCTTAACAAATTTATCCAAATAGAGTATGCGATTTTTCTTTAATTAAAATGCCATTCAGCTAGAAAATGAAATATTCGTAGAGCTCTCTCTTTCACGTCCGCTTAAGTCACCGACTCACCTTAATGCTAACGATATATCCTACTTCTCCCAAGCTAATTGTGCTCATGTTTTGTCTAATATCCGTAGTTGAATAGCATTATTTAAGGATATTCAACCGTGAAAAAAGCGAAAAATTGACAAAATGCATCGTCATTGATTTTAACGTCATTAAATACTATAAATCCTTATAGTAAGTTATATAAGACAATTATAATTATACGATGTTTTAATTCTTTCCTATATAGAGCCCACTTTATAACTTTTATGGTCATATCCGGTGCTTTGATTTGAGAGACCACCGTTTCTTACTTTTTCTACACGTACTAGCAATAGTAGGCAGAGAACGTATTGTATTGCACCCAAAATTTCGATGTCGAGATTTCACCGATAATGTAGGTCCAAAATTTAGAAAAAGTTCCGTTGTTGTGTGCGTGCATGTGTGTGTATTTTGACAGCAGAGCCTCTGAAGACCTCTACATATCGGATGAGTTTTCCATAGCTGGTAAACCGTAAAACAAATAAAAGGAGTGGTTAGATCACTAAATCTCACCCAGGTGGGCGGGTTCGATCCCAAGTGACCGCATCTGAGGTTTGGGATGGACAAATCAGCGCAGCGGCCGGTTCTTCTCTGAGTTCTCCGGTTTCCACCGCCACTGGGGCTCCATCTTCATTCCACGAATCATCAGTGTTATCGCCTGCAGTGCCTTATGTAGTAAAAGCGGATGTTAAATACTATAAAACTAACTCCCATTTGTGGTTATATTCTCCTTTTCAAATAGCTCCACATGATATATTTTTGGGTATAAATAAATTAAATGTTGTAATATCCTTTTAGATAATACGATAAAAAGATGTATTTGTTTTAATATGTTTAGTAATCAATTTATTAAACAACAATACTCACAATACAGCAAAAATTTAAGTTTCTTATTTAACATTTAATCTCTGATAAACTAGTGCAGTAATTACAATTTTATTCTTAAAAGTTTAACACACCATGAAGACTTAAATTCTAAAATATACATTGAAACATAACTAGATAGAGTGTAGAAATGTAACAGTTAATTTTAGAATAATTAACGGTACTAATATCTGTATAAATCATTTAAAATAGTTATGCATTACAGACTATTTATGCATTAAACTCTGATTAATGCAATAAAATTTCAAATGAACTTACCTGAAAATGTGGATTTTTTTAATTTCATACATGGCAACTCTTGATATGGTTATGTTAATTAGAGTGAGTTTAGTATACATAAAATAATAATGGAAGCCTTGTGCTTTTGAAAAAACCACTATCGTTAACAATGTTATAGTTTGTTGTTGCTATGATGCACAGACTAGCTCCTAATCTCTATGCTTTTATCACCTTTTCCTTTCTTGTGAAACAGTATTTCTATATTTAAATATTCAAATGAAATGCTCTACGCTTTATGGGTTATAAAGGGATATGCACAAAATTCTTACGAACTTTTATTTTCCCAACTGTTCAATTTAATCTAAGGAAAACTTTGCAGAAATAGCTACACTGCTCATTTGGGTAAGGTAAAGGTAACAAATGTGACCTAATATTTAAGAACTGATCGCTATACACCTACTAGTCTTAAATTGTTGTATTGTTCCCATGCAATCACGAAAAACAACTGAAAATTAACAGCACTTGTAGAGAATGACAAAATATTGCTGAATTGGAACCTTAATAACGGATTCCTGGTAATACAACAAAAACCTATTTGGAATAAATTCAATCTTAAAAATATATACGTTTTAAAGCAATCGTTTTCATCTATTTCATAATGCTTACCAGTTATACAGGGTGATCAACATAGAATGAATGCATGATGCATGGATCCACAGTGGTTGTGCAGTGCACAAAATAATAAACAATATAATAACAAAAAATGCAATAAAAAGGACTAATGCATTCAAATTTACCACCTTTGCATGCGAGGTGGTAAAGAGCCCCAGTAAATGTTTTACCCTCCATTTCTGCGTACCCTTACATCATAAAAAGTATCGCAAATGGAACACATTCTCATATCATTCTCATAAGTAATGTTTATCATCCGTCATACTCCTAGTATAACCCACGAAAATCCTTGTCTACCGTTTTGATGTAGTGCCCGATTTCAGCTCAGACTGTACTTCCGATGATAACTTCTCCGTGCAATGCACAACTATTTGTTATCTGTCAATATCACAGTGGCGGTTCTTAATCTTTTGCCAAACGCTCCGTCTGATTCCCTTCCCCGCCAACCAAATGTATCTCATCCCAATGATTACAAAACGTTTCCTTTATGCTGATGCTCACGTCGAATTAGCTTCCATGCGCAGATGTTCAAAGTAGCAGACAGCCCTAATTTGAGATTGGTTTCCGTGAACAATTCCTTTTAAAATTTCTATTCCTTTAAAAAATCGCCTCCTCACTGTTCCGATTTATTTTTTGTTCCCATTCTCATATTTCTTCTCTATATGTCATCGTGGATGTAACTATCATTGCGTATACAGTTTCCAGTAAGATCACGGATATATCTAGAATTCTGCTACGTATGTAAAGAGCTTCCGCTACTTTCACCCTTGCCTTGTGTTTCGTGATATCAGAATGTTGTTGTCCATTTTCGTTCATCGTAAATATGGGTCCTAAGTGCACAAAGGATTTAACATTGACCTGCATATGTCCAGGTCTATCCTGCTATAAACATAACCATTTTTGAAAGTCATTGTATTAGTCTTATTCATATTAACTGAAAGTAGGCATTTCTTTAGATTAAGCTTTATTTTCATACAGAATGATAAAACATTACAAATTTACACAACTTCAACTTCAATATAAAGACTTACTTTTTCTATCATCAATGCCGTTACTTAGTTTCGACCATTCAAATTTTAATTAAGTGATGACGATTTTTTTCCACCAATCCCCGCAATAACGCAGTCCAGTGGCAGAATCGAAGAAAATGAACAAATTCCATTAACTTCAACTTCGTAATATCACGATTCGCCTCCAATATCCAATAAAAGAGGGCAAAAATGAGTCAATAACAGCAATCCCGTAGTGCAACTGATTTTCTGGGAGCTTGTGGCAAACATAATTATAATAGGCGATATATTTGTCCTATTTTCCCCATCACTTCCATTCGGTGTGCCACCTAGCGCCACATCCGGTCCACATTCTTGCAATACAAAAAAGGGAGTTGTAGAGTGGTTTCGTGCAAAATCCACAACCTCCATCCCATGTCGCCACTGTTTCTCACCTGTTGGAATGATATCATTAAGAGAAACATATACTACAGCTTTCCAGTCAGTAGGTACGTAGTGGGTCCTGAATAAGGACCATGTAGTCTTCCATCCAGTTCCGGGTACTCCAGCTCTACGGAAGGGGAACTAATATATTGTTTTAAGAAGAGCTTGTACAGATACCGATTAACACACGCTTGATTGACAAGAAGAGCGTCTGGTTCTAAAGAGTGTAATGTTGTAAGAATGTATCGAAATTCACTCAGTGGTAAGTTGGTAGCAACGATAACTGGATTCCAAACAGTGCCTTGCTTAAAAAATATACTAAAGGCCGCTGAAACCACTAATACTGTACACTTCGGTTCAACAGCTGCTGAACCCAATCCTGCTTTTATATGGCAGTCGCAGCTGACCCCGAGCCACACGATAGATGAATCCCTGCTATAAAAAATAACCAATCAGTTTTTCAAATTGCTGAGCGTGGCGTTTGGTTATCGGAACCACTCGAGCAACATACCAGAATTTACTGAGAGCACAGACATACACATAGCACACTCTATGAATTAAATTTAACCATATTATACGCTGTTCACTTAATTTATGGCGCAGTTCATTAAGTTTGTCGGTCCAATATGGTTTTCCCTGAGGTTAAGATAAAATATAACTCTTAGAACCTTCGTATGGGGTGCGATTGGCATACGTCCAGGAGAAAGTGACTTTTACCATTGGCCTAACAACATTAGTTTCGATTTCTGCATGTTTCATTTAGCACCACTCTCCAGAAAATAAGCAGTTAGAGTATGGTTTAAACATATGCTCTGACCACCCCTTTATCTCCTTGAAGTATCATACAATTTAGCTAGGCTTTCAGAGCATAAATAAACTGATTACTGGACAATACGGACAAACCCACCGAGACTGGACATCCTTGGCACACCGACCTCTCAATTTTCGCAGGAGAAGATAGAAAACCATTATTCAGTTTCCGTGATTTCCCTCCATTATAAAGGTATTGAACCATGAGCTGAAACACCTCAGGCAAACCAATAGTATCAAGTGTATTTCATATGTAACTATGCTGGACGTTATCAAAAGTTTTTGAAAGCCTAGGTTAACTAAAGCAGCAGTTTCTTTGCTTGTTGAAAGTAGTATATCACATCTCTGAGATCTACCATGGAATGTGTGATAGAGCGGCTAGACACAGCTGCTGTTTGTAAGCTGTGCAACACTTCAGCGAGAACTGCTTTGAGCCGGTTGACTAGTAACTTCGCTAATATTTTATAATCTGCGTTTAATAACGTGATAGGACGATAGTCTGTCGTATATTTTGGAGAGGATGATTTTGGAAGCAGCGCAACAACTCTTCCCATGAAGTGTTTGGGACAAGATGTAACCGATAGGATATCATTTAACACTGCAGTGAAGGCTGGTCCAATTGAGTCTCCAATGTTGTGTGTAGAATAGCATCTAAACCAAGTGCAGAATATTTCCGCGCATCTGAAGTATCTCACCCTGCTAATGTCCGAGGTGTGTGACCACCTGTGTTTGTGATCAGCTCTCGCGCAAAGGAGAGTTGGAAATGTTCCTCAAATACCGTATCCCTGTTAGCTATTGGTCGTCAGAAACAATTTGCTGAATGTAGGATTTACTTGCTAGGTCCGTTTCTTAGTCATATGGAAAAATGAAAGACGCTCGTCGTCTAGGACTTGTTGAATGTGTTCACTAATTGGTGTGCCTTCCAACCACTTTTCCTGCAGTCTCTGAATCTGATGTTAAACAAGTCTGAGCTCCCGTGTCACGTCCTCTCCGCTCTTGCAAAGTCCACATTTCATTGGTCGCTTTCCGGTTCCTTGCTCTCTCCATAACCGCCTGCCTGTAAAATGTTCTAATTTGCCGGTTTCGCCACATTGATCCTAAAGTGACACTTTCGAACTGATGCCTCAAAAGATGGTCTAAGACTATCTCGCTTTTGAGTGAATGATTCTACAGACTGTGGTTGTTTTATTACTGTTGGGTATTTTCCAATAACCTCTTTCTTAGGGGAGAGAGACATTTTATTTTGATTCAGAAAGAGAATTACAGCATGGTGATCACTATATGCAATAGGGTTTACTGTGATCTCATGAATTGATCTAGCTTAGACTAGCCACAACAGGAAGCGTATTGATGTTCTCATGTGTCTGTCAGTTGCAACTGTCGGACAATTTGAGTAAGTGTAGGGATAATGTGTGGATAACCCTTTTGATTCTTTGCTGTAAAATCCTCACCTAAGATGAACGGTTGTGCACGACGCATATGGGTTTGCAAGGCATTCCTGAAAAAAAGTTCACGTTCCCGCCGGCGCATAAATATTAATGAAAACTGTATCTCCACACAATACTGGTAAAACGCGTCCAGAAGGATGCAATAAGAATTCTGTTCGTTTCAAACCATTAGAAGAAACAATAGCAGTACACCTACCACCTTCACCATGATTGATCATATAAGCATAACGAGATAAAATATCGAGATGTAAGGTATTTACTTCGTGTAAAAAAACTAAATCAGTATTATATGCATGCAGAAATTCATTCAATAAGCGTTCAGACGACGCTGACCTAATGCCATTTACATTATTTTTAGAGTGATTGCCATAGCTGTAATGACAGCTGAGAGCTAGGGAGGTGAAGAAAGTTTAGTTCTGCTATGAGGGAGACTACGAACACTTTAAAGAGTGTTCTTTATGTTTATTCGTTGTTGCGCAGCTTGTTTGCGTCTATTGGCTTTAAGGGCAGATTCTGCTGGCGGTTTATCTTCTAGGTTATCAGCATCATCAACAGCACACAATGTAGTGTCTTGGGCTTCCATTTCCCTTTCTGATTACAAATTGCTATTATATGGTTGTGAGTCACGTCGTTTAGTATCTTGAGAGTTCAAACCCTTTGCAGCTCCGGTTACATCATTTCCGGCCTTCCCAGGAAACGCTGGTAACATTTTAGTTTTTTTATGCTGATGCAACATCCGAATTTTTACTGTCAGAGAGAACTGGATCAAGCGACTCGGGTGCTGCACTCAGTTCAGTTACTGCCTCCATTACTACAGCAGCTGTTTTCAACTGGCGCATTCAGAGCTGCCAACTGATGCACCACTGGTACTAGGGTTTGATAATAACATGCTATTATCATGTTTAACTGCATCATGGACTTGATTGGCTGCGAACTTTACATCCCCAATACTGCGAGGCACAATATCGCTGAAAGTCAACACAGTCGTCTTTAAGATGTTCAGTACTCTTACATATGAAACATTGTGCTGGTTGTCCTTCATAAGCGACCAAAACTTGTGCACCTGTGATGCGTATGTTAGCTGGTATCTGTTTGCGTAGTTGCATATGTGCTACCCGTATGCCTGTATCAACGGGAAATAGGAATCGCCGAAACCAGAATTCATCTGAAACGCAGTGCCATACAGCGACAAAGCATCTTTAAGTATCTCATGGGTGACTTTAAGAAGAACATCTCATACCCGTACTAGAGTATGAATCTCATCAGTAAGTCCTGGTGTTCAGTTCCATCTGAGAGGGTACACATGAAATCGTCATGATGCACCTGTAATAACCGTTCATAAATCTCCTTATTACACACTTTAATATAAACTGTTTTCTCTACCTACAAGCTGAATTGCAAGTACTGCTTCTACGCTTTACCCGTAATTCTTCAGCTATCCATACAGATACGTCAAAGGGATCGGGTCTTGTATAATTCCGTGGAAACTTGATTGCAATTGTATTCACTCAAATTACTTCTATCAAGTTTTATATTTCTGATTTACTTGTATACTAACACAAAACTCTTAACAACTGTTAAACGCTACTTAAGAGTTTATGCGAGACCTCTTTTCCCCCCGTCGAAGAAAAAATTTCTTTTATTCATCGCAACAATACTTAAGTTTGTCCAGTCCTTGTTGCAGTCCTTAATATTCATAGAATACTATAATAAAAGTGCGTATTAACGCTCTGGGATCTGCAAATATCCTTCTACTGGTTCTTCAATACTCTCTGCTAGCATTGCGTCAGTAGTATTATCCACAAAGACATTATTGCAGCCCTGCCTCAAGCCTCTATAGCTTACGCAGCCCTCTGTGATACTTAACACAGAATTCAACATCTTCATAGATTGCTTGAAATACTTTAATCATTTTATCTGATAGTCGCTTTCTGCGTAGTTTGTCATAGTGTATTTCGATTAATAGAGACAAATGCCTTCTGAAAGTCTACAAAAGCACAATGAAGCTTTCGTTGCTTAATTAACATTTCTTTTGCCCTTACAGTGTCCAAAATAAAAGCGGCGTCTATGTTATTGTGTCATCCTGGCCAAAATGTTATTCCCAATCCTTTATTTTGCTGTAGTGGTCAGGACAGAGCAGAATAATTTTTCAGTTCATAACCAGTCAGCATGCTTGCTATGTGCACCGCTCGGGTGACAGCATGTCCGAAGAAAATAGTCTACGGTTTCTTGCGTAAGTAATGTTTAACAAAGAAATAAAAATAAACACTTAAAAAAATAAAAGTACTCAAGTAAATGCAGCCAGAGATATTGTAAATGTTTCCCTTCGTTTTTCAAGCATTTCTGATACCTGTTTAGTAAATTGACGACAGCACGCTGAATTTCCCTTGGACAAATGACGGAAATTTCTGGAAAGTTCAGATAATTGTTATTTTTAATTCTTTTAAAGTTTTGTGAATTTCTCTTTTAATCCAATAGATATAAATTGCAGGAAGTTAAATCGAAGTAACACATTGCCTATTCTCAGATACTGTACGGGCTTTGAATCATAAATGGATACTTTTGGGGGAACAGAATAAAGGAACCCACCTCTCTTGTGTGGGAGTACTGTGACTGCCTCACACTCAAGATATTTTGTATTCGAATCTCGGTTAGAGTGAGTTACCCGGATAATGGTTTTAACGGATTTTCCCATATTATGAAAATATGAATGTCGCATAACTCCATTTGAGCATCATTCATTCATCGCCCAATGTGAGTAGCAGGTTAAAGAACGCCAAATTAATAAACTTAAAAAAAAATATTTTAATGATAGTCTATCGAGCCATTTCACATAGCATGATGCATTCTATTAAATCCTTTAAGAGGCACATGCCACGTTAGCAAGAGCTCAGCTCACACTGAAACCCCGTGCTTTACCGCCGACCAGCTAATGCCCTGACACCTGTTGTGATAATCACCCAATACAAGATTAAACCAATTTCTTTGGGGTGAACTTGTCTTAACTTGGAAAGAAATTACAGTACGTTCAAAATTTACATTTATTTTTGCTTGTTAAGCTATTTAATATAAAAGGTTCTATGTTGTTGAGCGCTCTTCAAAACTTCGTGTCACATTTTCGGAAGATACAGAAATAAAACAAATTTTGGTATTGTGATAATACTTTTTGGTTACATGACGGCTCTCAGGTACGCGACGGTGGAGTTGCAATTGGATGCATAAACAAGATAGAAGAACGGCGAGATGTAATACGAGCTTTCGGGAACACGGATCTCGATGTTTTCCCAAGCTTCGGCTTCGGTTTCCAGTGTCGCTGGTTTCCAGAAGGTTCGTAACGTCATTGCTTCGCTATAAAAAAGAGGAAGATTTGTTGTGACTTGTACTGAGTCACGAGTGGCTGGAGTGTTAGCGCGCAATAGAGTACAAGCCATGGATGACGTGCAGTCATAAACTGTCAACAGTCTAGCGACAAGTAAATTATTTTCAGCAGTGCATCAGAGATTGTATTTATAACCAATTGTGGGCCAATAAAGATGTTTGACAGTTGTTGTTGTCAAAAAACACAATTATCGTTTTTAGTTATGCTTTACTTACATTTCCACTCACATCCACACACTGATATTAATATGTACGTAAATGAATTTTTGGATTCACAGAATTTAAATACTTTATTTTTGGTATCCAGTTCTTTAGATGAAATTTAATACCTTCTATGGTTATGCGTAATCAGTAGAGAAAGTATTATAATTTAATCATCCTCAACTTAAAACACACGGAATAGCCACAATAATTCAAGGTACCCACCCCATACTTAATATAAGATATTATTTACTTTTTTGGATTTATTCGTTTTTAAGATGTGCTGTCAAAGAATTTTTCTTTTCATTTTGTTTCTTTTATCTTTAGTATGACTATGGTCTATCGAGTTTAGTGCAATTTAGGCTCAACCATAGGCTACGTAGGTGGTGACCTTCTCCGCCAGAATAACGTCGCTGCGACTTGGGACAGAGCAGCAACAGCAACACTCCAGAAGCAAAATTTTGGGGTGTTTTCGATAAAATTTGTGTATTTAGGTGAAAAAGTAATAACTTACTGTTCCTAAACTTATAAGGTCATATCGCCACATTTTGGAAATTTGTTACACTTGAGAAGGCAAATCAGCTGAGTTGTTTGTTGTATTTCTATGCAGATTGCGTCCTCGCTTTTCTTTTATCTTGATTTGTTACTTCAGTATTTATTTATTTCTAAATGAATTTTTAGTAACTTAGGGTTTATTATAGCAACTTATATTCAGGCTTTACAGAGTAAATTCTACCGAACTGAAAATCAGCAGCGTTACACTGTAATTTGACTCGCTAGCAAAACATTACTTCTGCAACGAGAGTTTCAATGATATCGTGATTTGTGATTTTCGCACTTTATGATGGTGCAGCGACGGTGTTCAAAATCTTTGCGTGATGGTCTTCAATGATGCTGAAATGAAATACCAATTTGGGATTTATACATACACCTACGGGAATAATGATTTTAAAAATGCATTTTTTATGATTCAAGAAATCTCAAAACGCATATTACTGAATGAAACTCCAACAAATTTATATAGTCATTTTTACTTTCTCTAAACGTACTATGTACATATTGTATAGATAAGGTATTGTATTTCACCTGAAAATACGGTAGCGATATTTCATCGGCAATACATGTTTCGAGAATCCAAGAATCCAAACAAAGCAATTTTAGAAAAAGGTCTCTGTATATTCCTGTCTGGTTATGTGTGTGCGTGCATGTGTGTCTGTGTCCATGGATGGTATAGCTTATAAATGAGAAGTGCGTTAAACATTAAAGTTTGTATATAAGTTTAGTTCTCCCAAGGATGTGACGCGAAGATTTTCAACAAAATTCACACACACCTTTGCGTATAAAAGTGGAACTTTTTTCAAACTGTTTCATTTCTTAAAATGGTTGAAGAGTTTGATTAAAAGACCGTATATTAAAGATATTTACGTGATAAAGATTCTGGGAATAGCCTCTAAAGGTGTCGTTATTGTGGATGAAGTTTGCTGAATTTTGCCTAAATAGGGAACCGTAAGAGATAGACAAAAGCTAACTACACAAAAATGTAGATCTCATTAAAACACAATTTATGTCGTATACGTTTCTTTGTTTGTTTTTTGTTTGTAGAGTTGACCGTTTCTGAGATACTTCATTTTATTGGTTTCAGCTTTTAAATGCTTACACTGTTCTCATAAGAAATTTGTTAACTTCTGGCTCTACGAACAAATGAATTTCAATCACATAGCAACCAGTTTTTAAAAGATTGACCATCGCTTTAACCTATGATACTCCATTATATCCCTTCTACTTACAAACTAATAAGTACGTTTCTGATAATTTTATATCGATTAGGATGAAGCAGATAGAAGAATAAGCTTTTTAACAATAATTTGTAACAGAGATGTAGTGAAAGTCGTATGAATGAAATGTATCAGTTTTTTAATTTATGGATAATTTTAAATAAATGAACATTCCAAGAAAAGTTGCCAAATATAAAGCTTTATTTCTTTTCGGTGCATGTTTTTGTATTCTAAAGATGTTAGATTATACTAGTATTAAAAGTAAAACTGCATTTTAGATTGATTAAAACATGTATTATTTGTACGCACTTTTTAATTAACCCTCAAAGATGTATTCATCTAAGTATTTCGTACTGTATCCTTATTACTGAATTAGCTACTTCGGACTGTTTTCAATCAATATTCTCTCTATTTATAAACTTGTTATTGAGCTAATCCCAAATACTTATAGAAATTGTTTATGTAGTCCTGTTAAATCCAGGATATTTACAGTGCTCATAAAATACCGTTTTTTTGTGTTTATAATAGACGGAAAATGGAAAACTTCATCCTTTAGAAAAACTGGGACATATTACTTGTTTACAGAGATTCTGCAAACATTCAGTTTCAAAAGCAAAGGGAAAACAAGACTTGAAACTTTTGTGCTCTTTTATACGTTTGTTTACTTCAAGGAAAATAAAACCTCTTGCGTCTGTACAACCTTTTCCAGACATTACACATTGTAAGTTTTATCAGTAAACATTGTATTCTCTAAGAAAACTGAAGTTTCCAGGAAGTAACACAAGACGCTCTTTTGTTTCAGGTAAGAAGAGATAACGGCACCCAAGTTGGCTTATTCCATTTAGGTACGTATATTTTTATTTGCTTGCGGGAAATACTTGTATGGATTTCTGCTGGTGAAATTACTTCAATAGGAAGATGTTCCTTACGAAAGCCGTATGCTCACTTCAATACGTATTGTCCATTATCTCCCCATCTCTCAGAAGTTTTAGTTCATTTCTGATTTGAAACTTGGTAGTATTTAAGAATTGTAACCTTGCTGTTAATTCCCAAAAGTGGATCTGTAAAGCTCCTTTTTTAAAACAATGAGCGAAATGGTTACCTCAAAATATTGATGATATTGAATATACTAAGCAAACAATTTTTACCTTCTCTAGTACGTGCATAAAGAATATATTACAATCCACTAAAGTATTCGATACTGAGATTTCTCTGTAAATACACGTTTTAGGGTTAACTGAATATAAATATCTAGAAAAAGTTCCGTGTGTGTGAGTCAGTGAGTTTTTGATTAACATAACTCTAAAACGGAAAGCCGGTTAAATATCAAACTTGGTATTTTTTTAAATTCGATATTCTGAAAAATAGCTGTAGCGATTTTGATTAAAGTATTAAAATTGGCATTTTGATTAAAATATTTATATATTTAAATGGAAAATTAAATAATTTTTGTGGGAATTGCCCCTGCAGTCGTTTTCCATTCTGGATGACTCTTGCAAACAGTAAGAGATAGACCTAAACTTACGACACAAAAATGTCGATCTTCTTAAAATGCACAATTATAAATTTTTTTGAAGAACTGACCATTTCAGAGATATTGCCTGTTATTGATTTTAATTTTAAGGTGCTTAAACGTTTTTCAAATGGTAAGTCCTCATCCTTTGACTGCTGGTCAAGGAAACAATTGCAATCACATAGCGACAGCTTTTAAAAGGATTGTGTTGCCCTTACTCTTCAGATTATAAGGAAGTTAGTAATATGACCATTTCTGTGAATGTTTATCTTGAATAGAATTGTGTAGATAAATGATCTTTTGTAAGATTTTTTTTTTATTACAGAGCAGATGGACAAAGTGATGTGAATGGGAGACGTAATATTTTATATGTTAATACAAATAATTAAGAATAAGCGCTATTAAAATTTGAGGGGAAAAGTTAATTTTTCGTAAATTTTCAAATATGAGAGTATCTATTAAGAAATCAGAGGTGGAAAGTTGTATAGATATTGCAATTTGAAGAGAATATTTTGATTTTTAATGAAACGCATCACTAATTGGATTTAAATGTTTGAGCGTGCCACCCACCGATATGAGGGTCGAATATCAGCCCTTGCCCCTCGTTTTCTTTTTAATGAAACGCATCACTATTTGGATTTAAATGTTTGAGCGTGCCACCGATATGAGGGTCGAATATCAGCCCTTGCCCCTCGTTTTCTTTTTAATGAAACGCATCACTATTTGGATTTAAATGTTTGAGCGTGCCACCCACCGATATGAGGGTCGAATATCAGCCCTTGCCCCTCGTTTTCTTTTTAATGAAACGCATCACTATTTGGATTTAAATGTTTGAGCGTGCCACCCACCGATATGAGGGTCGAATATCAGCCCTTGCCCCTCGTTTTCTTTTTAATGAAACGCATCACTATTTGGATTTAAATGTTTGAGCGTGCCACCCACCGATATGAGGGTCGAACATCAGCCCTTGCCCCTCGTTTTCTTTTTAATGAAACGCATCACTATTTGGATTTAAATGTTTGAGCGTGCCACCCACCGATATGAGGGTCGAACATCAGCCCTTGCCCCTCGTTTTTTTTTTTAATGAAACGCATCACTATTTGGATTTAAATGTTTGAGCGTGCCACCGATATGAGGGTCGAACATCAGCCCTTGCCCCTCGTTTTCTTTTCAATGAAACGCATCACTATTTGGATTTAAATGTTTGAGCGTGCCACCGATATGAGGGTCGAACATCAGCCCTTGCCCCTCGTTTTCTTTTCAATGAAACGCATCACTATTTGGATTTAAATGTTTGAGCGTGCCACCGATATGAGGGTCGAACATCAGCCCTTGCCCCTCGTTTTCTTTTTAATGAAACGCATCACTATTTGGATTTAAATGTTTGAGCGTGCCACCCACCGATATGAGGGTCGAATATCAGCCCTTGCCCCTCGTTTTCTTTTTAATGAAACGCATCACTATTTGGATTTAAATGTTTGAGCGTGCCACCCACCGATATGAGGGTCGAATATCAGCCCTTGCCCCTCGTTTTCTTTTTAATGAAACGCATCACTATTTGGATTTAAATGTTTGAGCGTGCCACCGATATGAGGGTCGAACATCAGCCCTTGCCCCTCGTTTTCTTTTTAATGAAACGCATCACTATTTGGATTTAAATGTTTGAGCGTGCCACCCACCGATATGAGGGTCGAATATCAGCCCTTGCCCCTCGTTTTCTTTTTAATGAAACGCATCACTATTTGGATTTAAATGTTTGAGCGTGCCACCCACCGATATGAGGGTCGAATATCAGCCCTTGCCCCTCGTTTTCTTTTTAATGAAACGCATCACTATTTGGATTTAAATGTTTGAGCGTGCCACCGATATGAGGGTCGAACATCAGCCCTTGCCCCTCGTTTTCTTTTTAATGAAACCATCACTATTTGGATTTAAATGTTTGAGCGTGCCACCCACCGATATGAGGGTCGAATATCAGCCCTTGCCCCTCGTTTTCTTTTAAATGAAACGCATCACTATTT
Organism: Hymenopus coronatus; assembly: GCA_030762935.1. Lineage (NCBI taxonomy): Eukaryota > Metazoa > Arthropoda > Insecta > Mantodea > Hymenopodidae > Hymenopus > Hymenopus coronatus. The sequence continues at coordinate 8,986,461 of CM060890.1, read as the reverse complement.
GGATTTAAATGTTTGAGCGTGCCACCCACCGATATGAGGGTCGAACATCAGCCCTTGCCCCTCGTTTTCTTTTTAATCCCTGTTTATATGGAGGGTAATACTAGTAGCTCTCTGAATGTTATTGCCCTGAAAATATATTCCAAAAACGTTGCTTAATACATTGCTGTGTGTAAAAACATGTATTTCTAAAATGTATGCACTCTGTAATAAATAGATACTGATTGGTTTATAACTTATTTATTATTGATAGAAAATACTATCTCAAGTTTTAATAAATAAAGAAGGTAACAATTCACCTCATTTTCGTATTGTAAATATTTATATAAATATATGTATTAGGACTGTAGGTTGTAAATTTAGATGTTAGAATATTTTATGTACAATAAAACAAGATTATATCCCTTTTGGAATTTAAGTATGCTAAGTATTTCATCACACAATTCATACATACATAAGTTGCATACTTGCGAAGCTAATGATTTAGATTTTCGAAAGCTGTAAGTCCTTTCTCTCAAACAGTTTTATATGGAATTATGAAAACTTCCTCAAATTTTCAAAAATATAGAATGATGTAATTAGGTATGGGTTTATTTCTCTTAAACAAACATGTCGCACTCCATCCACGTGGCTTCCTCTTCCTCTTCTTCTTCATGTTCTCTTTGTGTGGTGAGAGATTGTTTTAGTGAGATCTCCATTTTTGTGTGGCAAGCTTTGCACATCTCTTATTTACCAGTTACACAATGGACATTCATAATGAGATGGTCTTCATAAACCATTTAAGAAAATTCAAGATCAGTATTTCATTTGTCGCGAAAATATCTAAAATATGTGACATTTTAACCAAATCCCATATAATTATTTTTGAGAAAATAGCACACTTGAAAAATCTACCGTGTAAAGGGCAGTATGGGTTGGGGAAGAGGAAGGATTATCCTTAAATTCTTCGTATACCATCCTTGTAACACATTAAACACAAATATCAAGTTTGGTGTTTAACAGAATTTTCGTTTCTTTAGTTATGCTGTACACACACACACACACACACACACACATACACACTCAAATACACATACACACACATGCACACAGGGACTTTATTCTAATACCCTTCTTTCATTCAGAAGCCCCCCAAACATGTATTTTTAATATAATCTTGGTATCAAATTTTTTGGTGGAATACAATAAGCTATCAGTGCGTACATATTAATTGGTAACGAAATTAAAAAGTTAAGCATATATTTGTATTTCATGGTATACAGAAAATAATAATAATTAATTATTATTATTATTATTATTATTATTATTGTATTTAAATTTGCGTCTCTAAACTTCGCTAAAATGTACTCCCTTATTTCCCTTCTACTTACAATGAAGATAGTAATAAGGACATTTCTACTAATGTTTGTCTCGAATAACATGAAATAGAAGGAAGAATAACTTTTAAAAATAAATGTACAGAAAATCGTGTGAATAGAACACATCAGATTTTTAAAATAGTTATCCCTTTCTTTATTAAGGTACATTTACACGTTAAAGAATTGTGCTTTTTAAACGCTTCTCAATATTTTGATATTGGTTGAGACATGGAAATATGTTCAAAGGCTTAAAACGTTCAAAGTATCTCTTGGCCTCACGGAAGCAAACGAAGTCCCCTGAACCTGGTTCACAGTGCAAAGCCTTTTTCTGAAAGTCAAGTTGTTCAAATCAGTTAAGCTGGTTTATTGTGTTATAGTATACACTTACAATCTGCAATTAATTAAAAGAGTCATTTCTTGCTCAAATATTAAACAAAGCCTTCTGATTTCAATCTCTTGATGCCTTTCGAAACTGTTTACAATGTGTTTCATATAGAATGGATCAGTGCCAACTGAGTTTGAAGCTCAGTATGCTACGCGGGATGTAGGTTTGTGTCCAGGTGCTGATCCTTATTTTTTTTCTTTCATTTTAGCACTTTAAGTCGATGTAGATCATGTTCTATTAATCAGCATTCACTCTATGATATATTAAAGCTTTATCTTCTGTTCTTGAAAATTATAAAATAAACAAAAACACAGCATTGTTTATACATGTAAAAATAGTAATAATATAAAAAAATCTAGTATAGTGTGTGCACTCCATTATTTGCTATCACTGCCCTCAATCTTCCACAAATGGAATCCCCAGCGTCAGTGCAGCCATAGCGTATGGTTGCGGGTGAGTAAAATTAAAAGTAAAATTAAAAGACTTACTTACCGCTCCATTTTCAACCATGACACAACATAAAAACCAATTAAACTAGTTTGGGAAACTAAACTTTGGATAAAACCTTTTCCACCGCTCCGGGATCATCGGCTAGGACCTCCGAAAGCCTGGCCGGCAGTCACAGAGTTGCTCGCAGTGGTGATAGACGAGCACACACTACAAACTCATGTCGGATTGAAAACAGTTAGCCACAGAGCGGAGAGACAGGTGGAGGTTCCTTCTTAAATAAGTGGCTATGACTAAAACAGTAGTAGCCAATGCGCAATCGAGCTAAAATAACCTCCTCACGACAAGATAGACATGCTGAAGTCACCCAGTGTGTAGGGAACTCCTTCGTCTCCCTAAGCTTGTTACCTGTCCATGCCAGCACGAAATTACTGCTCTTCGTACATCAAGTCTAAAATCTTCGGCTGTTGCAAAGTTATTGGTAACACTGGGCGTAGCTGATACCCTCTGCCGCTAAATTCGGCAGTGCATTCCCCGGCAAGTCAATGTGTCCAGAAACCCAGTCACGCTGCATATTTACACCCGAAGCATGCAAAATGTAGAGGATGTCCTGAATAGAGAATGGTGATTGTACACCTCACGAAGGCTCTGAAGTGCACTAAGGGAAGCACTCAGAATAAGTCAGTCACCCAAGTTTCAACGATGAATATGCAGATGGGCTCGGTAAAGAGCATACAATTCTGCAGGATAAACTGGTGTGCTACTCGGCAGTATATAAATACGGACACTGTATTTTGATAACATTGTAAAAAAAACAGGAACGGATTCTAGATATAGGCGTAGAAGGTGCTTCCTCTACGTGGGAGGAAGCACGTAACGAAGATGGGAGGAGGCATCCTCTCCCCCTTTGGAAACATGCGAGGTATTTCAAGATCGTGCGTTCAAAGCAGCTCCCGAAAGCAAAACGCTACTGGCATTGGATTACGTAAGAGGTTTCTTTAGCGACTGTCCAATGCAGTATCTAAAAGGGAGTAAATAATGGATACGCAGGCATGCACTTGAGACTACAGCCATAGTTAGATAGAAGCACATCCCCAGACATCGCAGAGGGGGTTCGGCGTAGAGGCTCACAATTGGGCTAGTCGGAAAAGCTTTAACGGCCACACGGATGCCCTGATTATGGACAGCGTCGAGCCTTCTTAGTACAGATGGACATATTGAAGAATAAACAATGCACCCCTAGCCTAATTTTGATCGGATCAGTGCACGATAAAGACCCAACAACACTGTCCGATCAGCTTCCCAAGGTGTGCCACCTAGTATCCACAAAGTATTCAGCGAACAGTTGCATCGATCATTCAGATGTGCTATATGTGCCGACCAGCAAAGTTTTCGATCGAATACCAACCCCAGGAATCTCAGCTCACCTGTAGGTGTGGCCCAAGTTGAAGAGTAGGTGCCATTCGCCACCTACGGCACCAGAAGTTAATGTAGACTGTCTCCTCAGTTGAGAAACGAAAGCCTTTTTCGAGCTCCAATCATAGAGATTGTCCAAACATTGCTGAAGACGGCGTTCCAAAAACGGCGAACGCTAAGAATTGCAAAAGATGACAAAGTCGTCCACGAATAAACAGGACGATACATTGCGATATGGAATTGATTGCAATAGCAAAAGCGTCACGCTGAGTACCGAGCGGCACTCCGTTCTATTGAATAAAATGGATATAAAAAACCGAGCCGAACCTTACTCAGAAAACTAGGTCCCTCATAAATCCCCGAATGAACAACGTTAGGCGTCTACGTATATTCCAGTTGGGGAGGCAACGTATAATATCTGCCCGCCAACACATAAGTCTTCTCAAGGTCAGAACATATCCCAACTGTCTGACAATTCTGAAGAAAGCCGTTCATGATCTGCATCGATAGAGACACAAGGTTGCCAACCGCTGAACGACCCCTTCGAAAACCACATTGAATCTTGGTCAAAAGATTGTGGGATTCCAGCCACCATACCAACCCTTCACTGATCATGGATTCCATTTCCCGGCTCGGTACCACTTTAGCTGCAACTGAGCTATAGGTACCCGAGCACGGGACAGAAGCGGGCTTCAGGGAAGAACACCTTCTCCCTCACCCGTATTTCCCGGATCGCTCTCCCCTCTGTGAATTGGGGACATTGCGGGAACTAGCTGGATGTTCTCCGTTGCAATTTACACAAGATGGAGTGGTAGTACGACTTCCATCGTGCGATGCGGCTTCTCAGGTAGAACTGCCAGTACAAAAGTCACTAGTGTGCCCAAACCGCTGGCACATGAAACATCTGAGTGGGTTGGGTATATAGGGGCTAACCTCGATGGCTTCATACCCTGCCTTAATCCTCTGGGGAATATTTACCCGGTCGAAGCAAGGAACGGGGTACGGGTTGGTATAAACTCACCATTCACTTTCCGCTGAACGGTATAAATAGAAGTAGCACCTTCTTGAAGTTCTTCGTTGGACAAACCGTCCAAAGCTTGGTAACGCAAGCGGAGTTCGAGGTCTTATGTTTCTCAATTTTGGATCGGATAACTACCTAACATATTGACTTTCAGTAATTTTGCTACCTGGTAGGCTGAAAGTGCCTCAACCAGGAGTGCGTCATTGCGTGCTCAAATAGAAAGATTTCACGGGACCAGCAATGTTATCCAACCCCTTTCTCTGTTCTAGTTAGTACCAAGTAGCGAGGACCACTAGACTCGACCACTTATTTTCCATCAACAGTGTTAGGGTGTTTGGTTTTTGCCATAAACAATATAAATTCAATATCCAGGGTTCCCACCCACCACGGAGCCCAACAAGGTGGAATGTAAAAGTGCCGTTTATGTACTTGTGTGGCGGTTTCGTGATGCAGACTCCTTGAATGATAGACGAAGAAATGGAAGACCAAATGCAGTCACATAAGATTTTGTTCATAATATTGAGCAGCGAATGGTTACATCGATACGAAAATCGGTAAGACACTTGGCGCAATAAAGTGGATGATCAATTGCATCCTTCCATAAAGCACTTAAGCTAGCCAAGCTGCACCCGTATCATGTTAAAGTCGTCTAGGAGCTAATGTCGTCATTAATGCCAATGCTTCCCTACAGGCAACATTGTAGCCATTCTCAGTAAGATGTCTTTTGGATGAAACATGGTTCCATTACATTAGCTCCCAGAACAACAGGTTTTAGGCAATTGAAAGCCCTCATGCCTTCATCAAGTGTCGCTCCATTCACAACTTTCGTGTTTGGGAAGAAGAATTGTTGAGCAGTTTATCTTTGAGGAAACAGACAATTGTGTTGGCTATGGGGATATTATGTATTCTCTATGTTGGAAGACAAGGAACTTATCAACGAGACAGTTGGCATTAAAAAGATGCTGCCACTTGTCATACAGCAAAGAAATCCATTGAAGAAAATTCTCGGAAATAAAATATTTCCACAAATTTGTGGTCTACATAATCCCCGAACTGACCATTCGAAGTTACTTTCTGCGGGCTTATTTAAGAAAAAAGTTAAATGTGTCAACCCACATTCCGAGCAATAAATCAAAGAAGCAATTTCTAATTATATTGCCGAAATAACATAAGCAACGTTTAAAAGTGTCGCGGAACGAGCGCCAAACTGTGGAATTGTGATTAAAAGAAAATGGTGCTTGTTTTCGGAAATTGATGTAAAACATTAATATGGAAAGTGTTGCGGAACATGTAGCCATATGTTTGGAAGAAAACTGAGTCCTTTTTGAGCAGTTATTGAAAACTGGAACGTCGCAAAACTAATTCTCGCATAATGGTTTACAAACATGAGTGTACTTATTGTTCTCAGAGAAAGAGAACATCTTAAAAATGGGGTTTCATAATTAAAAGGGTATGTGTAATAAATACGCAAATTTATTCATTTGTATTTGCAATAAAATTTGAGAAAAAAAAAAAAAAAACTAATAGACTCTGACTGCAGGTACTTTACGAACTCCCTCCTATATTTATTGCCTACTTGCTTGTAGACACTGGGGAATAAGGTATGTATTTCACTAAAGTGATAGAAAAATCAGATCTGGCCGCTATGTGATGCTTGGCATTCCTGTCGTTCTCCGCAGTCTAAGGGTCGCATCCGGTACCCAAGATCACGGGTTCAAACCTGACGGAGGCGATGGCTTTCTAGGCGTAAAAATCATAGCATGAAGGAAGGAATGTAAATCGTTGATCCTGTGTTGTAGATTTATGGCACGTAAAGAAACATCAAGCCTGGTAAAGAGGCCACAGAATAAATGTTAATGGTCTTACACGCCCATTACTGTATGGGACTCAGAGAACCATAGCAATATGACCACATACCTTTACACATACTCATAATGGACGTTATCAAAACAGTTTCATTTGTACGCGATGCACCTGTCCCAGTGTTTTTGCTAGTTTATAATTATTTTGAGCAGTGGTAAAAGTAATTGGAGCTGAGATCTCTTTGTGGTTTACCAAAAAAAAAAAAAATACGAAGTGTTTGTGGAATTTCATGCCGTGTTGGCATGTTTCCGTGGTAGTTCACTGGTTAGAGTCAGCGGATTATAACGGGAGATCTATGGTTCAAATATCGGCGTGTAACTGAATTTTTCAGTTTGATTCTACCTATCAAACTCTCGTCCTACATAGGTTTGTGTGGAAAAAACAATTAATTAATCATAGTGTTTAATGTACAGCAGCAAATAAGGTATGGAAATATACTGGAAATTAATAGGGATCTTGTATTTTATGCGCCAAATTTTGGTAGTAATGTCTTAACTCCAATATTTAAAACCATTCATGAAATTATTTGGTGTAACAGGATTTTCTAAATGCAGGTAAAGAAATAAGTTTTTGAGAAATAGAAATAATGGCAATTGAAAAATAATATGTAGTGCATTTACATGTTCACTTTCTCTACTTAACTGTGACATCTTCTACAAATTATGTTTACTCAAACTTATTGTTCTGTCTCTTTTTGTTAAAAATATAATCTATAACTTTGATTACAGTTTTACGCATTTAATATGTTGTTCCTTCTTGGGTGCGTACCATAAGAGCGGAAAGTAATTCACGACTCAGAGGAGTAAACCTGCAATATGCATTACGCGCAGCATTCAGGGCAAGTGCCATTACGATTAAAGGTGCTGGAAATGAACAGTTGGATCCAACTACTGCTTTATCCCAGTGACGTATTGGTTACCACGCTCCATCTCTAGCTCTTTTCCGAATTTGGTGGCTGAGAACGCTCATGTACTCTCACATCAGTCGAATTGGAACAGCCTCCACTATAAGAATAAGAGCGTTATAGTAGGCTAAAGTGATTACATTTTTGTAAAGAAAAAACGGATCGCAGAGTGATAATTGCGAAATGTGACTGCAAGATAAAACGCACGCGCATGCTATACACAGCGATGTTGTTCTAAAAATACGGTTTTATTACACGAAGCATAAACGTATGTATTTTTGTTGCGACCTTAATATCAACTTTATGGTGGAACGTAGTACTCACATAGGAAAGTAACTAGAAACTAATAGAAAAAAAAAAGAAATATCGAATATGGGACATTTCACAGGCTATTCCCATTAAATTTAAGATATATGTTTTAAGTTTTAATGCAGGATATATATATATATATATATATATATATATACACACACTTTTTTGAGTTCGACGTCCTTTAATCTGGTAGGTCACATCGGAGAATGAAATCGATGTAATTGTGCTCAAATGAGCCCGAGGTCCTGGAACCTAAAATAACCCGACATTTGTCTGCGCAGGATAAGGAAAAACCGGATGAGAACCTTATTCCTATAACACACCCTAACCGAAATTCAAACTCGGGATCTCTTGAATATAAGCATTTTAGAGAAAATAATAGCTAGTCAAATTTACCCATGTAAAGGTTAGTTTATGCTGATTGACGTTTTTTGATAGAGTGGGATTTGAGTCATAGATCTGGTTCCGTAAATTTACTGTTGGGTCATTAAATGCTGTGCTGACATGTTGACATGGTAACTTAGTGGTTAGAGCAGCCAGTTAAAGACCCGGAGATCGGTGGTTTAAACCCAGGTTAAGGAATTGAATATTTCGTTGCCACCCCACCTATTCAACTTGTGTCCTACACACGGCTTGTGTGAAGAATCGGTTAAGATATTGTTTTGTTGAAAATGTTCTCAGGAATATGCTGAACTTAGTTAGCAATTTTGGTATTTAATTGGCTTTTTGTAGGTATTGACAGACTCACAATATGCACAAAACACACACTGAAAATGCGTATTTTATTTGCATGGAACCTAAAAGCATGTATTTTTGGTGAAACCTCTGTATCAAATTTATGGTGAAATGCAATACTCACATACGAAAGTAACTGGGCAATTAATAGGCGTTTAGAAAAGGTACTTCTAATCTCCAAAAATCTGTTTCACCAAAAATTTGATAACAAAATTTGAATCAAGCAGCCCTGCTATGAAGCAATATGGTTTCGCCTAGAAGCATTACGTAATCCTTTCCTTTCGGACTATTTAAGTGCACGCGAAGCTTACCTATAATTATTCTTAACACGCTTATTGTACCGGACCAACACCAGCTGTCATTTCATATATCTTTAACAGGCATCTAAAGTGGATAAACATAAAAATGTCCCTCATTAGCTACAAGTGAGCTTTACCAAGTTTGTGTGTCCTAAAAATGCTTTCTCTCTATGCATAGAATTTTTTCGTAGTTTTCATGCAAAAGGGTGCCTGTAACATATAGAACTAATCCTTTTATATTCCGTAATTTCCAGCAAACAAAAGAGAGTCGATGGATACAAATGTTGCCAACAAACAAGGTTCCAGTAAACATTAACGGCAGATCCAATTTGCACTTTTGTGTTTTCTCTCCCTCTTGTCCTTTCACTCTCGCTCTCTCACTCTCTCTCTCCTCGAAACAATGCAATGAATGGAACAGGAAACAAAAAAAGTATATAGCAACCGATGTGTGAGTGTTAATCCAAAGGGAATATTCGAGAGATCCCAGGATTCAATCAAACTCGAGTAGCGTATTGCATCGGTTTTCCTAAATGCTCACGTATTCCTAAGCTTGAAACAAAGGGATGGCATATGCACTAGCAGAAATTACCTCCCTGAGGGACACGAAATTCCCAAGGGGTTTTCCAGGTCAAAACGAAATGCTCACTGAAACATGGGTGAAATTATCAATTATTCAGTCTGCGTTTAATCCTATGAAAACATTTAAAATTGATTTGTACTTAAACTTTCGTATATAGCTACAATTTTTTTTTATCAAGATTAAAGTAAGGTATTAAGATTAAGGCTCTGAGGACTCTACTTCTCATTTTTGCTGTATTTAGTGCAAAAATACTTAGTAAAATACATGAAAATGCAGCAGATCTCTAAACATAGGTTCTAATTCCCTAGTAATATGATTTGCTACAGTAATATTTTGAACTCTGCACCATAGTCAACAACGAGTTTGTTGTGTGCATAATATATTTATATTGACTTTACATAGTATTCTTTAAAAAGGAACACCAGTTCTGTATGAGTAGTTCTCAGGAACTAGTTTCGAAATTAGTTATTAGGACAGACTGATCCAAATCGACTCGTGCTCTCTTCTCCATAGAATTGTCCTCTAGGACTTACCAGTCAATGCTGTTGAGGAGCAGATGGGCTATAATCATATAGGGTATCCAGGAATGTCGGATCAGCCCAATCCCTGATGTGAACGTAAGGAAGTAGATGATATGAAATGTAAGTGAAATAGATAATAAGAATGGGAATGATGGAGCAATTGATGCAATGAATGGCGGATAAAACTTGTGAACCCGGAGAAAACCCTACCAGACGCCGCTTGGTCCATCTCAAACCCCACATGCGAGCCCCTGGAATTGAATCCGGGCCACCGGACTGCCTAACCACTTGGCCAGGGCACCCTTACCAGAGTACTCATACATATTCAATTACATAGCTCGGAACCCGGCTGGAGGGGGCGCGTGTAAATATACTACTGGCTGAAGGTCGTAGTACAATGATTATGCTTTATTTTAACACATAATAGAACCTAGGTTCCCTCAATGCTGAGATTATTGCATATTGCAGACAACCCCTGTGTAAACAGAAACTCGCTGCTCTTCTGGTTTATTTGGAGCTATAACAGTAATACTTTCCCTAAAATTAGCACATTTATTATTTCCTTTTTTGACACTAACGCTTACTAAGACAGTGAAATAAATGTCACTTTTCTCGTATAAGTATAACATTCAACTTAAACTAAGTATCAATTACTCTGTCTACATAAAACTGTGTTTGCAATTTTGAAAAATTAGTATTGTGTAATCATAGTAGCCAGCAGTTAAGTAACGAGGTATTTTATTTCTATAAATAGGCCTAATAGATATTTTACATTTACTTGTTAGCCTTGTATGCATCTGAATCGAGATAAAATCGAAATGTATTAAAACTCATCGAAATATCTTGTCTGCGCCCTCTAAGGTTCAAAATATCACATTAACAAAACATTGTTAAAATGTTAATATTGACGAATTGGAATGTTGCACCAATATTCTGATATTGTACACATCCTCCTCCGACACTGTCCGTTAATTTTTATGGTTCTAAATACTCTTCTGCAAAACCTTATTTCACGACCTGTTTCATCTTAATATATATATTCAGGATCTACTGTATACAAAATAACAATTTCAGAAAAAGATCTATGTTTGTGAGTGACCAGAAGAACTCAAGAACTGAAAGTTGGTTAAATGCCAAACATAAATTTAAGTTCAAGGATGAGACAGGAAGATTTTCAAGAAAAATCTCTCCAACTCAAACTTACCTTCACATGAACAAATGTTTTAAATGCTCAATTTTCTAAAAAACTGACTTAGTATTTTAATTAAACTATCGTATAATAAAACGTTTACATGAAAAATACGACGTACATCTTAGATTTTCTATGAATATTCTCTTCATTCTTAATGAAATCTGCATAACTAATAAACCGTAACAGACAAGAACTTACTCCACAAAAAAACGTAAATCTTGTTAAGCGCACAACGTATGTAATATACATATTTTTCCAAGATGTTCCTTTTTATGCTTTCAATTTTAAAATACGTGTACTTTTCTCAAGCAGGAATGATTCATCCGATTCCCTTGGGCAATTCTCCTAGCCACGCAAAGAAAACCGAATTTCAAATTCAATCGCACTGCAACAGTTTTGAAAGATCTGACTACCTCTTTATCCTAGTTTATTGCGTTATCTCCCCTAAGTAGTAAGACCACTTCTGATATGAAGTAAGCACAAAAATATTTTTTATAAGAATAATCTAATTGCAATTTCATACAAGCCGTTTGAAGGGCAGGGTTTGGATAAGTAGAGTCAGACTGAAAAATTCAATGCCATAGCCGGTCTCTAGTTGGTTGCTCTTACCACTGAGCTATCATGGCAACATATGACGCATGACATTAATCGCAGGGACTTTGTCATCCTTGATGGTGCAGCGAGAGGCAGTATTATCCCATCAATGCCGAACATCACAATGAACAACACTTTCACACAGCATTGTGTAGCGTGCACTTTCATTGGACGAGGAGAACCTTGATTGATTCATTGAGACGCTGTTTATTGCTCTACGATCCTACAACACCTTCGTCCAGTGCTCAGGAGAAAGCTCCGACATCTCATGGAACAGCACCCATCATTCTGCATGACAATGCGAGATTCTGGATCATCCATCGTGCTCACCCGACAAGAGTCCGTGTGGTTACGATCTCTTTGCCAAAGTGAAACAACCACTAGGAGGGATCTGGTACAACACCAGAGAAGCTATAGGCTATCAATACGCGACAACAGCAGAAGTACACACGCAAGATGGTATACGACTTCTTCTGAACATTTGAAATAACGGGGGCGGTAATATTGAAGGTGTGTAACTTACAAGTGTCTATCAAAACAAGCCAATTCAAAGAAGAAATAATAGTTCACGTTGATTTTTATCCAGCCTTTGTATGTTTATTTCTTAACTAGAAGAATGATTAGTATATAGAATCATATTTACAATAATTTAAGCCGGAACTTTGTTCGTTAGCTTCTTATTGCAATTTACTGTGCTGAATATATAATTAAATACATTTCTCATAAATGATCAATATATATATATATATATCAATCATTTGATTTCTTTAGATCCTTTCATGAAATATGTACAGCATTAGAGCTGATTTCATAGCTCAATCAGTTGAGCACATGCCTGCTATGCGAGGGGTTCCGAGTTCGATTCTCGGCTCTAGCCGAAGCTATTCCTTATAGTCCCCAGAGTCTGGAAGTATGAATAAGTGTGTGTGTGTGTGTGTGTTATCTAATGAAAATACATAGGTATCATGTGTTCCATTCACATGCCTTTCTCTAGCTCTCCGTAAACAAGTCTTTTCTTCTAAATATTAATCTTTTATCTACATCATGCTAATGAAGATAAACTTAGTCTTATTACTTGCTGCCTTGTGACTAGAAGAGAAACAATGAAATGCACAGGCTAAAGCGATTGTCAAGTAAACACACGAGAAACGAGAAGAAAGACGTTCTCGCGTTTGAGAAAAGTTTGGATGACTTAAAATTGAAACCAATAATCCGGAATATCTCGAAAATGGTTAACTATACAGAAAAGTATGCAGAACATAAATTATGTGTTTTAACGAAATCTACATGTTTTTGTTCTTGCAGTAGGTTTCTTACGTTTGCTAGTTATACAAAAGTGAATTAGAATGAAGGGGTCTTCAGAGGCTATTCTCAGAAAATTCAAGGTATACATTTTGTTTGTCTAAAAATATCTTAAACATCATATGACATCATATATGGAGCCATTTTTGAGAACATCAAAAGTTTAGAAAAATGTTCCAAATAAGTAAAGGGTGGTTGGGGGGTGGGGTAACATGCTGAAAATCTTCGTACCGCATCTTTATACTGAACTTAATTGCTAAGTTGGTAATTAACGGTATTTTCGTTTTTGAGCTAAGCCGCACACAGACACACACACGCATACACACACTTACACAGATGTATACACACAGACAGGCACACTCATGGACATATTTCTAAAAATGTTTGTTTTTTTGGATTCAGGTCTCAAAACGGTATTTCGGGTGAAATGTCTGTATCTAATTTTGGGTGGAATACAATACCTTCTTTCTCCATTATGTACACTGTACATACGGGGCTAGAGAAAGCAATAAACCCAAATTACCACAGTACTCCGATTACAAAGTACACGAGTCAACAGACAATATGTCATCGTTGTGACCGTATAATTAATGGCGCGAAAAATTGTTCTGTCTTCTACTTGAAGAGTATATGATGTACGCCCTAATCATTACAGTCATTTAAGTTAGCTCTGAAGACCTTAGCAAATACTACAAATGAATTTGCTCACTAATTCTCCTATACAGAAGAATCATAATATGAACACATCAAAAGTCAAAATATTTCATTATTCACCTTGAATTTCTACACTGTTGCAAACGTCGCTATAGTCTTCGTTCCACGACTGAGGTCTTGAGTGTGTAATATTCCTTGACAGGGGATCCAATTGGAGCGGTCCCCACACCTTTGATTCCCTACTGATAGTGTTGTCAACCAGATCCCACAGATTCCTATCCTTGCTGAAGGGTGTAAATGTCGGGGATAGCTAATAACACAATAGCTATAGTCTTCGTTCCACGACTGAGGTCTTGAGTGTGTAATATTCCTTTACAGGGGATCCAATTGGAGCGGTCCCCACACCTTTGATTCCCTACTGATAGTGTTGTCAACCAGCTCCCACAGATTCCTATCCTTGCTGAAGGGTGTAAATGTCGGGGATAGCTAATAATACAATAGCTATTGCTAATATTAATACAATTATTGCAATTAAAAAAAATGGTGAGGAAAAAGGTGAAAATAAAATCCACATCCAAAAGGAATTTTTTCCCCAGCCTTCAATGATATTAAGCACGAATATAACCGTTTTGTATTGAAAATATTATTAGACTGCAATTGTAATGCAGATTTAAATTAAATTTCTTATTTATAACTTTCAAGCTTATTAGTTTATTTGTCTTAGTCATAATACAGTAAAATTAATGTATTAATAAAATTAAGGTCACTTACTTTGTTTTATACTCTTGCCACTGAAATTGCATTAATACATATCTGGTGCATTCAAACAATGACAGTTTCCTTCTAAATAAGCCTTCACTATTAAATATTAGTCATTCTTGCTCATTATAATTAAATCATATCAATAAGAATTTGGATATCGATCATTGATTTGTAAATTTAATATCATCTGGTAAAGATAGTCTATTATATAAATACAAAGATTTATACGATTAATATGTTTATTTTGTTCATAATTATGGTCATTTTTAATCGCTATTTAAATAGTTGCAGTTTATACATGAAGATGTGTATATATACACATTCATTGCGTCACTTGTAATTATATTTTAAGTAGGACATGGGAAACAGAATATTAAACTGTCTTAGCTGATTACACGTTCTTCCGTGTTTCTCGCTGCCTTGCTTCGTTGATAGCTTCTGTTTACTATGGTGTGATGTTTTTTTTCTTTTCGCGGCCGGGTTATTGCTCCTCTCGAAGAGGTTGGATTTCGGTAGAACCCACGAATAAATCTCTGGATGAGTGTTTTGCTTTTACCTAGCAAACGTTTATTGCAGCGGAAACGTTGGCTTCTCTGGTCGGCATGTATTTACTTAGTTTGTCGTTAAACTAAGCCACTTCAAACTTGACAGTCATTTAGTTTTTAAGTTGTCACACTTGCTTTCTTTTAACGCCTTTTAGCTTTACGTAAATTGAATGAAAATTGTTCCTATTATCCTATCGTTGTTACATCTAGAGCTCGGTCCGGGGTCACAAAATTGTCGGTGCACACAGAGTATGACTATGAGGTGATGGTCTCTACAGCTCATTTTGAAACGAGGTGCGCTATCTAATATTGCTCATTGCCTCGGCCTCGTTCAGCTCCTTCTAGTACATATCCAAGTGAACTCTGAAGGAGAGCGCAGATTGTATCTTGTATTAATTTTTAGTAAGTAAGATTGATTTATGTCCACTGTATTTTCAAAGCTCTGAACATTATTATCCTGAATTTTTTTTTGTATATAGCTTTATAAGAGTACAGGGCTTTTTCTTTCTTTTTTATTAATCATTGTATTACTTTATGAATTAGAATTATTCGTACATGTCAATACATGTAATGAACAGACTATACCTCTACGTATGCATGTTTACGCCGCAAACTCATTCTCTACATGCACTTCGAAACCTAAAACCGAGGTCTCTCTCTCTCTCTCTCTCTCTCCTCCTGTCTTGTATAATAACTCCATGGCACGACAGCACACGGGGACCCTTGGCCTACCGCCCGGCCGCTGCGTCCACCATCTAGGTCCACTACAGATGTCATGGATGGGGTGCAGTATTGGAGGGTAAGACGTGGTCAGCGCCTCGAGCCCCTCCCGGCCGGTTATTACGGTCCTCATGACCTGTCTCCATCAAGTAGCTCCTCAATTGACCTTACGAGGCTGAGTGCACCCCGGTCCAGGTCTCCCAGCCGGGGGAAAAATCCCCACGCCGGAACTGGGGATCGAACCCAGGTCTCCTGCTTGGTAAGCAGCTGCGCTACCACCGCGCTAAGTTCCTGCCTCATGTATATGTATATATAAATAGAATTCTTTGGAGATGAGGTGGTATTTTGCTGTCTATAACTTTTCATTTTCAAAGTTTTCTCATTTACTTACATAAGCAAAGTGCATAGGCCACGCTTTACATTGAGCAATTTGTCAAGAACAAAGTCTTATACTTTCTTTGAAGCTATTAGCTTGTACACGTTATTGTATTTAAAATGTTTTCAGTTTGATCCTTGTGTTTAAGGGTGGATTTTAATATGTTTCGGTTAGAGTATTTTGAGAAGTAGGAGATAATGGCGATATATATATTTGCGCCTGTGGCTACCACAAAGATTCGATGTAACTTTCCCGGGCAAGGGATCTTTGCCCTTTCAACTATCTGTGGGCAAAATTGATTATTTTGGGAGAGTAAGCATTTGTTTCTTTTTACTTAATCATCCTCTCACAAACCGATCCATCATCCCTTTCACAAACCTATTCTATTGATGATGTAATCAAATTTCCCTTTGTAAATTTCTCTGATTTCTCAATTAATAATATACTATAGCGACCCTAGTGCTCAACTCATTACCGGAATCGCTCATTTCCTTATTAGACCTGAGAAATAATAATGATATGTATAATGCGCGGATGTTTCAATACCAAACACAGTCGATATCAGCATGCAACGCAACGGTAGATGTTGCTGTTATCCAGAAGGGGAAAAGTCAATAATTATGACCTACATATCAGCAGTGGAGTAAAACATATTCTTCACTTGAAACGAACATTTTTATTTGTGTTTGCACAGCATAGGGTATAAAAGTGAGTTCTTCTTTAAAAGTACGTATAATAGCGGCTTGTAATTGTTTTCTGTCGCAGATTTGAGGTTTACTTGTAATAAATAAACAGGAACAGAAAAAATATAAAGATGTGCAGAGTCAAACATTCCTGCTCTAGGGCATACATTTTCCTTTTCTTTGTTGTTTGTAGGATCTGTATTACTATTTGTTTTCTGCGCAGAATGTGCATTTAACAAAGAACGATCAAATAATAAATAATCATCTTCAGTGAATATTTAGTAATCACCCTGTAACAATGACAGCAACATCTATGGTAACCATAAGCAAAGCAAGTAATGGAAGAAGAAGAAGAAGTTAATCCTTTGAATAGAATTACAAGGTAATACTGTTAAAATATGGATTTGCATTAATAAGACGACCAAAAATAAAAGTGTTTTAATCAATATTAGCAAAATAGTACAATATTACGAAAAAATGGCTTAATATGGAAAGAATACAAGAAAAACAAACACTCTAAGATTTGTCATCTTTCCTAATGAACAAAGAAACAAAATTAATTTTTACGAAAAAAAAAAACTAAAACATAATAAGTAAGGCATGTTGAAAAACTTGTGGTTTCTTTGTTACAAACTTAGAAACAATTTGCATAAAAGACAGAATTTAACATGTAACATATTGAAATATCTGGATAAAAAAAAAAAATACACAGAGAATCGTAGGGAACTTTACTCCTATTTGTGAATTAATTGTTTCCTCTACACCTGTGTACAGTAGAAGTTGAAGAGTTGAAGTCAGACTGAAAAATTCAACGCCATAACCGGAATTTGAACCAAGAAATCCGCATGGCATTGACTTCTTCATTATTACTCTACATCTCTGCTATAACATATTCATGATTATTTTGAAAACCATGAAAATACAAAGAAAATAGCAAGCCTCTTGAAAAGTGAAAAACAAAAGGTTATTGCATATATTTGAAATAACCAGAAAGTAAAATACCTCTTTAAATAGATTACTACAACTTAAGTAAGGAATACCTCTTGCGCGCTGTCGTCTTTGTCTGCCAGAGATTGGTTAGCCGACTAGCACATGGCAGTAAAGTGTAAGCAGTGTTAGGGAACTGTTCTCATTGTTGCGCCGGCAGTCGTTCTTTGTCTACCAGAGATTGGTTAGCCGACTAGCACATAACAGTAAAGTGTAAGCAGTGTTAGGGAACTGTTCTCATTGTTGCGCCGGCAGTCGTTCTTTGTCTGCCAGAGATTGGTTAGCCGACTAGCACATAACAGTAAAGTGTAAGCAGTGTTAGGGAACTTTTCTCATTGTTGCGCCGGCAGTCGTTCTTTGTCTGCCAGAGATTGGTTAGCCGACTAGCACATAACAGTAAAGTGTAAGCAGTGTTAGGGAACTTTTCTCATTGTTGCGCCGGCAATCGTTCTTTGTCTGCCAGAGATTGGTTAGCCGACTAGCACATAACAGTAAAGTGTAAGCAGTGTTAGGGAACTTTTCTCATTGTTGCGCCGGCAATCGTTCTTTGTCTGCCAGAGATTGGTTAGCCGACTAGCACATAACAGTAAAGTGTAAGCAGTGTTAGGGAGCTTTTCTCATTGTTGCGCCGGCAATCGTTCTTTGTCTGCCAGAGATTGGTTAGCCGACTAGCACATGACAGTAAAGTGTAAGCAGTGTTAGGGAACTTTTCTCATTGTTGCGCCGGCAATCGTTCTTTGTCTGCCAGAGATTGGTTAGCCGACTAGCACATGACAGTAAAGTGTAAGCAGTGTTAGGGAGCTTTTCTCATTGTTGCGCCGGCAATCGTTCTTTGTCTGCCAGAGATTGGTTAGCCGACTAGCACATGACAGTAAAGTGTAAGCAGTGTTAGGGAACTTTTCTCATTGTTGCGCCGGCAATCGTTCTTTCAGAGCGGTATGGTGACTATATTGAAAAGGTTACATAATAGGAACGCTTCACTACTGATAAAGGTGGAACAAGAAAAGTATATTTCCAGATAGTTGGTAATCCTGGAGTCCAATTGTCGGTGTCAGTAGTATCCGAGGCAACTCTCACAAGACTTTCGCCCTCACACAAGGCACCAAATATTCTTGTTCTCTGGCATTTCATTCAACAGCACACATTCTGAACATTGACTTGTAAGCACAAAATTAATTTTCCCCTGCATTAAACTACTATTACATTCTGCGCGCACTTTTGTGAAATGACGGCGTGGATTTAGGAGGTATGAAACAAGTGACGCTAACAGCTTATATAATGTTTTTCTTTGAATATTGCGCCATCACGTCATTGGCTTATTTTAAGTTGGTAAGTGGGAAGATCAGAGAAAACAGCATGTGGCACCATTGTTACATAACCACGGGATAGAGAATTACAATGACAACTACCATGATTCTAAATATATAGGAGTTACCCTGGGAAAGTGTACATGTAGCATGTAGCCTATAAGTCAAATAAAAAGGATTCAAAGTAGGGACAGAAGCCCCTTTAACAAAGCACCATAGCCTTGCAAACGACTCTTCAGGCAAAAGACTTTGGTTCCCTTTTCTAAGCTAAAATGTACAAGTTTTCCCTCCAACATCTCGTAAAAAGTATGAAATTTAACTTAAATACATATCTTATATTTAACTGAAATTATTCATATACATAGAAAAATAATTATTTCCTCATTCCCTAAATAATGACGTATAGTAAACAACTGAAGGAGTATATTTAACATACATATATTGTAGTGAAAGTTCTGATTTTACAAACTTAGTATACTCTGCAGCATATACAAATAGCTTATCTTCCTTCGGAAGGGAAGTAAAGCCGTTGGTCCCGTGTCATAGATTTACGGCACGTAAAAGAACCTCAAGCCTGATAGAGAGGCCTCTCGGCAAAATTGGGCGGTTAGAGAGCGTCCATAAATAAAACGGCATTTCGCAGCATATACAACATATGCAGTATTTAAAATAATAAATTAAACATTACTAGAAGACTATTTTAGAGGTAAAATGCCTTCAGAAGTAAAATTCGTGATCCATAAGCGTAATTGTTCTCTTGTACACATAATAGAGAAAAATAAGACACTTTTACGTGTCAAATTAAATTTAGAGAAGACTGTTCAAGGAGGGTAACAATTAAAAGTTACAGGCTAAACATCAACATGTCTTGATATTATATTTTGAAGTTATAATACAACTATAAAGCTAACTTCATTTTTAAATCCGAATAAAGACAAATATAAAGCTAAAAATAAATGAAACTAAGGTACCTTAGTCACATTGAATTCACATAAAACCATAAAATATGGTCAAAGTTATTATCATTTTGTAAGCAGTATCATTTTCGCACAATTATGTTTATAGAAATTAGAGTACAGAAAATGTTGAGTGAGGTGCATTACATTCAGAACATGGAAAAATTTCTGAGGAGCCACAATGATTAATTTATAAAGTGTTGTTGATCCTAACTTGGATTCTGGGTGATTAAAATACTATAAAAATGCTATAAAAATGAAGTCCTTAAGTTTATTAAATGATGTACATAACTAGGAAAAATTCTTAAAAATGAAGTACATACGTTTATTTCAGGCCAGTCCAGTCAAAGTCATTCTCTCTCTCTCTCTCTCTCTCTCTCTCTCTCTCTCTCTCTCTCTCTCTTGTAGCAGCCATTGTACTTGACAGCATAGTTGCTTGCTTTAAAGACGTGACACTCCTCCACGTGTGAAGCAAGCTACATAAGAGAGATGGGATGATTGTGCTTGCTCCCCCTCATTCTCCTACTGCCAAGCGGAGAGGGATGGCGGTTACAAAGCGGGCAAATTGACATTGGAAATTGACATTGCTGGACTGACGAAAAAAAAAGTCTATACTTTCGTTCTCAATAAATGTAAGAGGACAATATGCGCAACATTATAATTATGTTAAAGGATGGCAAATGGGATTAAGTTATGAACTCAATGAAAGACAGGCTTATTGTAGAGATGCAAATTCGGCCAGAACAGATGGAAGTTCTCACACCTAATATGACGAAAGAAGACGAACAGAAAATAAAGCTTAAGGAAATAAAGCAAATTGAATACTACGCCAAAAGACGTAGGTTGTTGTGTTACAGAATGTGTCGATACTCAGGGAGCACTGTCCTCTTATAAGCAGCTAACCATCGGTTGCATATACTTTTGAGTGGAGCCCGATTTTTACGGTTGCAGATGCCACATCGAGAAGCAGATTACAGAGAGAAAATTCATACTGGACAGCTGCTCTTATATAAGATAGGTCATAAAGTTTTAAGCCCACCTATAATCCATTTTGAAAATTTAATAATATAAAACTTTTAAACATTAATTTTAATAATAAATTATTATATAATTTAATTGTTAATATATAAAATTTCCAAACATTTAATGCTATTAAATATATTAAATTCTAAACCGAGAACCTGCTTCTACTTGCCGCATATGCGACCTTACAGAGCTAGCCACAACCTGTCGTCGCTATGTATGACATAAAAACAGGCGCGACGTCCCCAGTGGCGTACCAGACGCCCTAGGTTCTGCACAGCAAGGAACCTTTCATTTCTTTTATATATAACGTAGAGTCAGACTGAAAAATGCAATGCCAAAGCCAGAATTTGAACCAGAGATTTTCCGGTTTCTAGTTGGTCGTTCGCACCACTGAGCTACCATGGGAGAATGCCACCAGGAAATTAAATTCCTCAACTCACTCGCGTGTTTCCTGGTTAGCCACAAAATGATCGCAAATTATTTTTAGATGACAGACTCCAATGGCAACTTTTAATGTCTGAAGTACTTTGCGTCCCAGGCTTCATAGTATAACCACAAGTCTCCGCTGGGGTATGTCATTTCAAAATAATTTGAGATCAATTTGTGGATACATACATCAGTTGAGTAATTTAATGCCGATCCTGTATGTTGCCATGGTAGCTCAGTAATTAGAGTGGCCGACTATACACCGGGAGATCCGTGGTTCAAATTCTGACTATGTCCTTGAATTTTTCAGTCTGGTTTTACCTATCCAACTCCTGTCCTGCACACGGCTTGTGTGAAAAAAACAATTAAACGTCTGTTTATGTATTTCAAATACTATAGCTTTGATTGCATTTAATTATATTGTTTTCTCATTGTCATTTTATATCGGACGCACTATTACTGTTTTAATGTATTGCAATCTTTTTGCACTTTAAGATAATCGCGATATTACTTTATAGTTGAAACGACAACCACAAATTTAAGAAAATGCCATGTACCATTTATATTTTTAGTTTCTTTCGATTTTATTTCGATTTCCGCAATGTCTACAATAGTTTCTCTTTTGCATGAAATCATAATTTCTGTTACTACAGGATTAATTTGGAGTTTCCGTATGAGATCTCTGTGCCCACTTGACTACTGGGAATTGTGCATTAGTGTATTCATTAGTGCACCTTCACAGCGCTACGTATTGTACAACGTCTTCTGAGAAGATAGACCACACTACCCTTCTTCTGAAGAGAAAAGAGAATATATTTTTGACCTATTGTTTCCACGCTCTCTTGTTAGTCACGACTGCTAATGATGGTTTTACGGAAATTGCGCTTGATATTTAAGAAGAATATATGTATTCTTGAGTTAGATACAACTCTAATTAATATTGAAGGCACGTTCCTGATCGGAAGAATGCTACCTATTACTTTACCGCATGTACCTACAGAAGCAGCCGTCAGAGTTACGACCAAAATACTTTTAGAAATAAACAGAGGAGCTCCCTTGGTGAGTGTAGCAGTGTTATCATCGGGGTTAGAAGCTGCTATGACCACAGTGATTCAATATTGTTGTTCTGTATTTACTCTCGCTAGAGATTCATAACTGATGTTACAAAATTGGTATAAGTTATTTTAACGACCCCTGAAAATTAACAACATAACCCCACCATTGATTGCTTCTCTACTTTTTTCTCCTCTTCGTCTTCGAATATCACATATTATTTTCGTATGTTGGCTAGTGTGTTTGATAGTTAAAACTCAGTAAACCTACATTAATAAAACGTGTCCTTCAGCGAACAACACACAATCAGTTGTTTCTCAAGTTAACTCTCCTAATATGACATAATACGTTATAAGAAGCAGTATAAATTAAACAATAAACAAAAGGTAAACTATTTTATACAGAGAGTTAGGAATTTAGATACAAATATTTTGATAATTTAATGTGATATATGTAATATGTAAATATATTGATATTTAATGTATATCCACTTCGATAGTTAGTTGTTTTTTCTTTTTGCCTTATAGCATTTTCCCCACAAACCTATCACATAATTGATTACCAGTTGCATTTTGTATGATCTTAACTGCGAAAAATACAACGCTTGCCAGTATAGATTATCCGCTTTGCTTCCACCTCAATACGTGGTGGTGTAACGTCATTGGCCTTGCATTCAAACTCAGATGTAATACAAGATTTGTTATAGAGAGACCAGCGGTCTCAAGGAGCATGAACACGTATGTCAGTGTGCACCTACTTGGAGGTAAAATGAAATAAAATGGCGTTTTATTTATGGACGCTCTTTAACTGCTGTGGTTCTCAGCGTCCCATTCTATATTGGGTGTGAAAGATTGCTTAATTTTGCTGAGGGGCCTCTCTATCAGGCTTGATGTTCTTTTCCGTGCCCTAAATCTACGACACGGGACCCACGGCTTTACTTCTCTTCCGAGGGAAGCCATGCTAAGGATTTTTACGCCCAAAAAAAAAAAAAAAAACCAGCGTCCTCCGACGGGTTTGAACCCATGACCTTGAGTATACGAAGTTAGCATGGTAACCATTACGCCACGGAGGACGACTACATGGAGGTACTAACCAACATATCATTAATAAACATAATTATAATTCAGAATATTAATCAAATATTCATGCAATATTCATGACATTGTTCTTAATTATCAATATTACGCCTAATAACTTGTATTAAAGGAAATGAAAACATAGTGTTGCTGCTTTTAGCATTTGTCGCTGGTAAAATTGAGTCGTAATTCCGCACAGTTTTATATGATAGTTCGTGTACAGCTGATCAATAATGATTTATTTGACGTATTACCAATTCTGTATATAATTTCAAAAGAATAAAAATAAAATAAAACAGATTATTCTTGTATATAGCTCTCTTTAATCTCATTTTCATAATCTACTTTCACATTTCGCTTTATACCGAAGGACGACTTTTGAGATACTGTAGGTTCTGTAGCTTTCTCTGCCAGTTTGTCATCTTCCATTTTCCTCCTATGTCTATATTCTGCGTATGTACTCTGAGAGTAGCTCAAGTCATATCTCACAAGATTCTGTTCTTTTGACATCTTCTGTCTGTTCCCATCCCGTGCTCTTATTTTCTCATACACCTCCACATCCGACAGCTACTTCAGCCCAAGTAAAATTATTTTGTGTTTCTTTACTCGTATATGCTTCATTTAAATACTAAAGGGCTATATGTAATATACATTTTTATTTCAGCAGCTGAACAACACATATTTCGAAACTCCATTTAGTATTTTCGTCTAATACTTTCATTAATTTTGGAACAGCACTATTTTACCAACTGGTAATTAGTAATGGAATATTTTGTGAAGGTATTCATCTTTTTCAAGCATCTCTTTTCAGCATAAGATCTATTAAGCGGATAACTTTGAGAAAAATCGATATAATTGCATAGTTATTAAGTAATTTTTATCCATTTAATATAAATACAGAGAATGAAGAAGTAATAATCAGAAAACGTGTAATGTAAAGCAAACTTAGTTTTCCTTAAAATTACATTGTATATGTTTATTGTGATATAGCTATAGGAATGGTTCTGAGCTAAAATGGCGGGAGATTATACCTGGTGTGTAGAGTGCTCTAGCTATAATCCTCCGCCTCAGCCAGTATCTGGAGACCTATGGCTGAGTATGCGCGAGTACGCTGACTCAGGTAAATCGAGTATTTTTTTATTTAGTGCTTAACCAAGTTTTCTTTTGTGGCACTGCAGGCGAAGAATCGAATTGAACAGCATGCTGTAGAACACCCAACACCATATAATATCTCTAACTTGCTATGCCGCAGGTTAAATCAAGTAAAGACTAAGGGTTAAGGAGTCTAATGAATTGCCACTACGTTTGCTATTCTATACAACTCGCTACATGTAAAGCGAGTTTTACTGTACTGTAAATGACTGCGTTCCTGGTAGACACCGGAGAAAGATAGAAACCCCGACCTGTGTCACCTTCGTAAAATTCTCGATGTGTGCTGAAACTGAACAACTTCAGTATTTGTAAAATGTGTTCTATCTTCTCCTATATTAGTCGCTATGATTCCGGAACAGATTAGTCATGTAGTTGGACCAACAATCGTCACTAAGACTTATTTGTATGTTACCGAGCGAGGTGACGCCGCAATTCGCTTGGCTGGCCTTCTTGACTCATGGGTTTTTTCGGGGGTTTCTTGTGCTGCTGCGAAATTTCATTACCCCACCGCTTCCTTTATGCCGCTTCATTTTTATTTCATTCATCCTCCACCCCGTTGGTCTCGTTGAGTTTGGAAGTGTCTGAAAAGTGTTTGGTGGGGCGCGATAAGGAGAAAAGATGTTCACCAACCTCAATTTTGACTAAAGTATATGTTCAGCTCCTTGAAGGGCCTTGACCCTGTATATGTTCAGCTCCTTGAATGGCCTTCATCTGTATGTTCAGCTCCTTGGAGAGCCTAGACCTGTATATTTTCAGCTCATTGAAGGGCCTTGATCCTGTATATGTTCAGCTCCTGTATATGTTCAGTTCCTTGGAGGGCCTTGACCCTGTATATGTTCAGCTCCTTGGAGGGCCTAGACCCTGTATATGTTCAGCTCCTTGGAGGGCCTTAACCCTGTATATGTTCAGCTCCTTGGAGGGCCTAGACCCTGTATATGTTCAGCTCCTTGGAGGGCCTTGACCCCGTATATGTTCAGCTCCTTGGAGGGCCTTGACCCCTGTATATGTTCAGCTCCTTGGAGGGCCTAGACCCTGTATATGTTCAGCTCCTTGGAGGGTCTGGACCCTGTATACGTTCAGCTCCTTGGAAGGCTTTGAACCTGTATATGTTCAACTCCTTGGAGGGCATAGTCCCTGTATACGTTCAGCTCGTTGGAGGGCCTTGACCCTGTATATAGATGGGTTCACACTATACCTGTGCAGCTGTCGTATAGATTAAATCTGATAACTGTAGAGAAGCCGCAATTGATGTGCTGTTGCTCTTGACTCCGGCCACCTAGTGTCTTCTTTCACCTAATCCCTCCCTCCTAAAGGCTTTGCGAATACAAAACGGTGCTGAGTCAGCTACTTAGTGAATCCTATTTGGTGTTTCCTAATTTTCTATATATTCAAGTCAAATAATATGTATATCTTGAATTTTCTGGTAACATGCTCCAAAGTCCTCTTAATTCGGTGACATCCGCAAGTGAAACCGTAAAATTTAGAAAACTGTTACTTCACAAAAATGCAGATCAAGTTAAGGCACATAGTTAACTTAGATTATTTTTAGTTGTTTAAATAACCGTTTAGGAGATATTGGTTGTTATTGATTTAAATTTCCTAAATGTACACATTTTTCAAATGCTAAGTCGCCAGTCCTTTTTTTATATTCAATTTGAATGTCGTTTTATGCTAGTGTATTCCCTTATTTCCTTTATATCTATTAATCTATCATGTCTCACTGGATCAAATATTTTGCAAGAATTATATTCAATACTAATAATAATGTAAATTTTATAGATAGCAATTTATCACATTTCGCACCCCAGTTTCAAATGCACATCATAAGTGCTGTACTATTCTTTGAGCTTAGTAATTCTCCATGCATATAGTAGAGGCTGTCGGTGGTAAAAGTGCAGATATTTGTACTGCCATTGAGCTTAGTAATTCTCCATGCATATAGTAGAGGCTGTGGGTGGTAAAAGTGCAGATATTTGTACTGCCATTGAGCTTAGTAATTCTCCATGCATATAGTAGAGGCTGTCGGTGGTAAAAGTGCAGATATTTGTACTGCCATTGAGCACAGAGTAGATCAACATTACACCAATATTTGATTCATTTTTGAACTAATAATGTTATGTATTAAAGGTGGTATGTTTTCGGATTCTTAGTACTTCCAAGTAGGCTTTGCGTACGTGTTTATTTGCCGCAAGAGTGCGAGGCCGAAGTGTACATGTCTTCTGGTAAGGAATATTGCATCGAAACTTTAGTATCAATACTTGCTGAAAGGCGATGACCTCACACTATCTGACCTAAACTATGTAAACATATCTAGTAAATTACTATGTGTTTTGTTTGTGAAAAAACTGTCAGTTGAAAGAAAAAAACAACTAAAACAATTAACATCTTGAGGTATACACTTATTAAGTACCAAGGTGTAACATTCTGTATGTACACTGCATATATTCTGATATAAATCTCGAAATGTGAAATGAGTTACTTTTAAAATTTACTACAGCAGCATTATACGAAAAAAGTTTTAGCGATGTTGCCAAGAGTATGAACCCATTAGGCTGCAAGGGGCCTCTTGAATGAAGCACTTTGTAACAACTTTGCTTCGATGAGAGACAGAACTCAAGCTGATATCACAGATTCTTTGCTTGCACAAACCTCGGATGTTAGTTTATAGGACGAGAATGGCATTTTGCTACAAGAAGGATATCTATGTTTATTATTCAAGAGCAATAAGGCTTCCATTCATGTAAAGGTAACTGTTCTCACCGACAAAGTTATGTTTTTTTCGGTTCTAGACACAGTATTTTACAAAACATGCGATTTTGACCTTAAACAACGTCTGAGTGATTTTCTTTTCATAATTGATTAGCCTCCTTTTAAATTTTTTTAAACTTTTTTTATTTTTTAAGTTGAAGGCTACCTTAAAGAAAACTCTTATTGGTGGTTGTGACAGAGCAGAAATATTGAAAATTTCAGAGAGATTTATAGAATGTAATACCCAAGGGGACAATTGTCCATTCACTTTCAAAAATGCCATAAAATTATTTCCGAGAATAATAGCTGGCCCAGCTTCTCCCCTTTGAAGTGTGCAGATATCCCTTCGTACGTACAAGGAGTTTCAGAACTCAACACTCATTTCAAATCAACATTGGTCAGTGGGGAACTGGCATGAGCGACCTTCGTTTTACCCCTCTTGCTTATCAGCGAAGACCATGAGTGAGTCGCGCTTATTTAGAGGGGAAAACGAAGGTTCCTCATGCCAGTTCCGATGGACGGATGGATGGATGGATGGACAGGCGGTCTGACGGGTGAGTGGGTGGATGGATGGGCTGGAGGGCTATTTTGTGAGGTGGGGTTGTTTGGTTGGGTGGATGAATGGATTGCAACTAATGGAAAGTATAAATGAACTTTAAATACGTAATACACACAAATTGTGCTTAGTATCAAAACGTTTGTTATTGAAATTTCGATTGAAAAAACAAAAGTCATGCCGTGTCTTCTTAGCTTCCGGAGAAGGCCGCGTTATCATGCATGGGATTGCCGACGTTTCGCTCATCTTGCGGTGAGCTTCTTCTGGGCTCTTGACTCTTGTCGGAGAATGCTGTCGGTCATACAATCGCTGGAACTTCCTGTGTTGACGTTCTGCAGTTATTTTGTGGACGTGATCTGCGGTGGTGGCTGAAATGCGGTCAAGCGTTTCCCAGTCTGGAGGCTGTAGATCCATTGGTAACTTTGTGTGAGGTTTGTACAAGACAGTTTCGTCATTGAGAAGGGCTTTCCTGGTGCAGGAAATCCTCTCTCGTAGTAGCTTGAAAGATGGTGCGTGTAGGATTTTCTTGGGCGTCACAGAGTGTACATGATGAGTGACTGTGAGGAAGTTTGCAATAGTCTGATGATCCCTGCAGCGTTTCAAAAACGCTAGTTGGCAGAGAAGCATGTTTTTCTTCTGGCGCAGTTTTGTGAACCACTGACTTTCTTTGTAAGTAAGCTTCCCGTAGAGGTTTGTTAAACGGATGTGTATCTTGATGTGTCTTCTTAGCTTCCGGGGAAGGCCGCGTTATCTTGTAGGGGATTGCCGACGTTTCGCTCATCTTGCCGTGAGCTTCTTCTGGCCAAAATAATTATATAAAATAAAAAATTGGACAAGTGTCAGTATTGAATCTCCTAGAGTCGAAATAACATATGGTTCTAAGATAAGCACTGCAAACGTTTAATAGTTCAATCACATAGAGACACCAATAGATAAAACTAGAAATCACTCAATAATAAGCTGTATCAAGTATTCGCCATCTCCACTTTAGGGATTTGAAACATGGAGAAATGTTGCACAGCACATCTAGACTGCAGACATACGAAATGAAATTCCTGAGTCTCATAGCCTGATACACAAGACAGCATATACAATATAATTAGTTAATACAAGAATTAAATAAAGAATTAAATGAAATGATAAAAGAACAGAGAAACAATTGGGAATAACACTTGAAAAGCATGGCAGAAAACAGAATACCCCAACCAGCATAGAATTACAGACACAAAGGACCGAAATCCAGAATGGTCAAAAAGGACGAAGACAGTAAGGTTTGGGAGGTGAAAGAAACAAAAAGCCTAGCCTGTGAAAGAGAAGAAGAACAAAACATAAACTGTTGTTCTTTTATTTATTTTCTTGCTTATTTTAACTCATTCACTCATTGACTCACTGAATAGTAGATACTACAATTCGCCTATTTACTTACTGGTCCTAATTTAAATAGCAACAGGAGGTCTTATTGAAATTCTCTTCTTTATTTATACACAATATTGAACATTATTTATCAATTTATCAATTTTGGAAGATTTCATTTTACTTTTCAAAATTAGTAAGTCTTAAAACAACAATCTGATGTGTTCCATTCACGTGACTTTCTCTAGCTGTTCCACAAACAAGCGTTTCTTATAAAACGTTCTTTTATGAATACCATGCCAGTCGAGATACAAATAAGCACATATTACTAGTTTATTTGTAAGTAGAAAGTAAAAAGGTTAAAGCACTAGTAAAGTCTTTTAAAAGCGATATGTTTGCTAACCAGAAAAATTACAATAACTGTAATCTGAGTATAAGCTTGTGTACAATATTAACAGTTTTGAAAATTCGGTAATTCTCATCCTATTGGAAACTTGTACACAACTGAATTTGATGTGAATACCATTGTTATAAGCTGTTGTAGGAGAACGTAACAAAGATGACATCATGTCCGAGAGCCCGGAGATCTTCAAGAATATTACTCAGCTTATTGCCCATGAAACAATTGATATCAATCAACAGTTAGAATGCATCCATTTATACTAAAATATAGAACTCGTTAAAACAAAAGTTAGTTTATTTATTTTTTGTAGAGTTAACCGTTTGCGAGATATTCTGTGTTAGTCAGCTTTGTTTTGTTCTCTTTTATTTACTCAGAGTAAACAAAGGGGCCGCACCGTGGCCGAGTGGTTAGACCCTGGAAACTCTAAACATTGGTGTTTTACAGAGTTATCGTGTTCATGAACACATGGACACACACACGGACCTTTTTCTGAAAATACTTTTTTTGAATACAGGTACCCTAAAACATATATTTCCGGTGAAATCTCGGTATCGAATTCACGTATGCTATCTAAGTGGAAGCCACGCTATGGAGATGCGGTAGCAGTCAGCATTGTAGAAGCACTTTCCCTCGTCTCAGAGTTGCTTTTGTCCTTCTCTGTTTTCAGACAATTGTAATACTGCCAGGGTTAAGACCGGATGCGTTATTAAAAATATCCACTGTTTCCGGCGACCGGTAGAAAGGAGCAGGTTCACCTCCAGGGGTCAAGAGCCATCTGTGGTAATTGTGCCATGTCCTTTGTTATTTCCATGTGGTCGGTTCTCTTAAGCTGACTTTCTATGTCCCTTCGCTTTTCTCTTTTGAACTGCTTCTAAAGGGAAAGCGAGAGACGGCGTGTAGGAAGCGAGCGCCTAAAGCTGGCATGAATGCAGAGAAACATCAAGACCGGCTCTTACAGATGATTAAGGAATTTGCAAAGGTCCGCTTTTAAAAAATTAGAGATGTAAAACGTCAGCCCCGTTTTTTCTCCTCGCTTACCTTTTATATTGAACACAATAGTCAAATAAGTCCCAGAGCTTAGTCCAACGTTATTTTGTCAAGGGAATAACACACACGCATGCAAAGAATAAAATTGCGAGTTCAAATAATGTTTCTAACTGAAAAGGAATTAATCCCTCCAGGACGTTAGATTAATAGCTCAGCTCTTTATGTGATATAACACATAAAAGAATTTGGAATAGTGTATCAACGAATGCAAGCTTGTAGCAGCCATAAGCTTGAGTGACATAAAATTCTTATCAATGTTATTTATACCAGTGTAATAAACTGTAATCTCTTTATCTAAGTTTAAATCACGTAGACATCAAGCGAAAACATAGTCTTTTCTTTGAGGTTTTAAAAATAAGCCTTAGTTTTGTTTTACAAAACTTATTTTTTTATTTTTAAACTACTAAAGCATTTAATGATAATAATATTTTTATATCAACAATAATTATAGTAGCTATTGCTATTGAAAATACCTACCTATCGAACTTATTATTAATTCATTTTTAACAATTTCATACTTTATAAACTCTGCCATGTAATTATATAAATAAGCACGTTGAATGTTGATTTTGTCCGTTATTCCAAAAGAATATTACAACCTTTTATGGTTGCATATGCTATTGTGATTCTGTAAATCGCATTGGCAAAAGAAGTTGCACGCAAATCCAGTTCCCCTGGCACTCAGTAATGTATGTTGCTCGTGGCTTATACTCTGCAAAACAAAACGTATGTCCTAATGGATGTGTACAAATGAAAGCTTGTGACGCCACCGGGTATAATGTCTCGTCCGCAGTGGAACAAACCCTCTCTGACAGTAATTGGGCAGTTCGCCGTCGACTGGAAACAAGAGCCAGCAAATACGTTGTAATGGAACAGCCATACCTCACGTCTGAGGCAAAGCGTAACTTCATCATGTCATCCCATCTAATGTGGCACCGTGATGCTGGTGTTATGACTAGTGAAGAGCCTGTATTCCAAGTCCTTATCTTGGTATTGCTACCTATTCTTCGTCCAACTTTACGCTTAGTTCATAAGCAGGAGGTGTTTATTTCAAAGTTTATAGTCTCTACACAGTGTATAGAGAACGTATTGAATTGCACCCTAAAGCTACATACCGAGATTTCAACGAAAATATATCTTCTGAGGTCCCCTGAGTCAAAAAAAAAAAAAAAATACTACATGTACTATGTATATAGTATTGCACCCAAAAATTCTATACCGTGATTTCACCCCTTGGGTCCGCAATTTTAGAAAAATGTTCGTATTTGTGTCTATGGGCAGCATAGCATTAAAACAAATAGTCAGTTAAATACCAAACTTGGATGTGACACGCAGATTTTGAATAAAATACCCCCACACACAACTACCCTTTAACATAGAAAAAATTTAAAAAATTTTGGTTTTCCCAAAATAGTTCTAACGATTCTTATTAAAATATCTTATATTTAAGATATTTACATGACAAATAAAATATATTGAATATTCTGGGAAGAACCTCTATATATCTGTTTATTCTCGATGAATTTTTCGAATTTTGCGTAACTGGTAAACCGTAAGAGATAGAAAAAAGCATAACTCGTTAAAATATTCAATTTATGTCATATACAATTTTTCCGTGGAATTGACCGTTTTCGAGAACATTCCTTGTTTTTTGTTTTAGTTTTAAAACACGAAACTTTTCTCATACTTGAACTTGTCAGCTCATGCCAACGCAAAGAACTGGATTTCAATCCCCATAGCAACCATTTTATTGTCGGTTTAGCCTGGTGTTATTTCGTTACTATTTATAAGAAACTAAGTAATAATGATTATTTCGATTAGCATGATAGAAGATTAAGCTTATTAATAATAATTTGTAATAGATATTTAGAGAAAGTCATGTGAATCGAACATATCAGATGTTTATAAAAATGTCCGTGGTATGTGTGTATATGTGCGCGCGCGTGAACAGCATATATCAAAAACTAAAGGACCGTTAAATACCAAACTTGGCATTTAAGTTTTGTATCCTTCAAGGATACGACACAAAGATTTTCCAGAAAATCGCCGAACACCGAACTACTCTTTACATGGAAACATTTTGGAATTGTTTTATTTTCTTAATAATGGCTCTGAACTTTTTGATTAAATTGCTGTATATTAAGGCTATTTACACGACAAATAACATGTATATCTTAAATATTCTGAGAGTAGCTTCTGAACACCTGTTCGTTCCGGATAAATGTTTCTGAATTTTGCATAATTGTTAAACCATACCAGATATTCCAAAATGTACCATGCAGAAAATGTAGATCTCGTTAAAATACACAATTCATAACATACATTTTTGTTGTAGACTTGACCGTTTACGAGATATTCCTTCTAATTTATTTCAATTTTAAATTAGGTATGTTCTCAGATGAGGTCAGCTTTTGTTTCATCAATATTTTGTTTTCATGGAAATGCAAAGTGGACCGAACTTAAATTGTTAACATACGACCGACTTTCAAAATATTTTACTGTCGTTTTAGCCTAATGTATTCCTCTATTTCGTTCTACTTACAAGGAAGCAAGTAAGAAGACCATTTTTTAATGTTTATCTCGATTAGTATGACATAGATTTATGAATAATCTTTTGTAACAATAACTTGTTGGCAGAACAATTAGAAAAGTCATGAGAATGAAGTAAATTAGATGTTTTAAGTGTAAGTTCTTAAGCAGGATACCTGCGCTGAAGACATTTTCAGGCAAGGAGGGCTTTAAACCTGTTGAAGTACTAATACGGCAACATCATTAGCTATAAAATATAGCCAAATAACTTGCTTCGCACTATCACACCCAAAAATATGAAGTAAAATCTAATAAGCAATCAAACATTACAATATTTTTTGCATAACCATATAAATTCCATTCATTTCACACGTTAATATTTGCATTTACATATGCAAACGGCGGTCGTAGCACACCTAGCCTCTGTTAGCAATTAATTTTGTTACACCAGCGACTATTATAAACCTTCAGTACCTATCGACCAAGAGAAAGAGTTTCGAGGAAGTGGTTTAGTTAGAACACGTATGTATAATGTTAATTACGAATTGTTTTTTCACACAATTCGTGTTTAGGACACAGGTTGAATTGGCAGTCATAATGAAAAAATTAATACCATAACCGGAATTTGAATCAGGATCTCCTGGCCATGGCAATGAATTTTACAGTCTTAACTCTCGCTATCCAGCCTGAGTTCTATACGCGGCTTGTGTGAAAAATAATTAATTAACATTAATTGACCTAATAGTTAGCTAAACTATGAAGCTCAGAACATAAAAATATTTACGGCATTGTAAGTCGCCATTGGGTTATATCATTTCAAAGTAATTTAAGATCATCTTGCGGTTTCCAGGAAACTTGCGACACAGTTGGGGAATTTGATGCTGTGCTGGCATAGTGGTTAAGACAACAGGCTAGAGACCGAGATATCCTGGTTCAAATACATATAGATCGTTAGTAAGCGAAGGTTCTCGTTTGAACGTTCTATTTGATAGCCAAAACCAGTCTTACATATCCTTGGAAAAGCTTCGCGGATTGAAATATAGGTTCACCTACTAAAGTGGCATCATACGTTATGTTAAGACACACTTCAAAATGAACACACACTTGGTAATGAACATACAACACTGCTTTCCTATCTGAAAGTGCAATCTATAAATGCCATTTTCATGACAATATAATGTTTCTTATAGCCACGAGTTAACTAACGAATTTAGAGCTTGGAATTCACACAGTTGAGAGTTACTTCATAGTTACCTTTTTACGCTATGTCGAGAAAAGATTTCAAAATAGTAATTATAAAGACACTCATTTTAATTCAACTCAAAGCTAGGTACTGCACATTTCAAGGTTTGCATCATGGAGATACAAAACAAAGATTTAGGACTTTTATTAAGATACTTTAAATGAACTTAAGCAATGCATTTACTTTAATGTATTACGTTCTCTACAAAGTAACCTCAGCTCGAAGAAGCATCGCAACGCTTTTTGAGCTATCCAGAATAATAAGATAGCTAGTTTACATACTTTGGCACCTATTTACAGCAGGTAGAGCAATTCCATCATAAACTTTACTAGCCTGTGTTTGTGTCTCTGAGAATCCGTCTACGAAGTATAAGTTAAAGTGGAAATATTATATGTTTTGGTTAATTAGCTTCCACACTTTCTGATGATTGGCAAATTATCCAACTGAAACTTCTTTTTAAATCGAAAAATGTCGATAGTGTTGATTTTTCAAAAATAGCTCCTACACTTTAATTGAAATACCAAATACAGCATATATTGCATGAAATCTCGAGTGTATAACATATATTGCATTTTCAGTGAATGGGTCTTCTCAGTGACTGAATAATTTTATGTAAATAAGAACTAATTATAATGAATACACAAATGCAGGAAATTGGTTATTCATTAAAGTATGCAATTTCTGGCAATCGTTTGTAGAATTAGTTTTCGAAACATTTGTTTCATGCAGGAACTGAATTTTTTTCCATTAAAGGACGTGATTAAGTATTGTCATTTTATTTCACACTTTCTCTTTCTTTCTTTGTTTCTTTTTTTATTTCCTTCTTTCTTCTTTATTTACATCGTTAGAATCTATCATAAATAAGTATGCGATTTCACCTTTTATATGTTTGCTTTCTCTACTGTGTATAATAAGCATGAAAAATATTATAATCCACCCAAAATAAGATTACATTTTTCACCAAAGATTTATGTTTTGAGAACCACTAAATCTCAAATCTATTTTAGAGCAAACATCTGTGAATATTTTTGAAAATCATAACTGAAAATTGAGAAGTTAAGTTTGAGTTTAATTTCAGCAACTTCTAAAGACGTGGCACTCCCCACACAAACTTATTTTTACATGGAACATTTTTCGGTTTTTTTTTATTTTCTGAAGTATAGGGTTAATGCTTTTGATTAAAATACTATTCTTTAAATTTTTTTAATGAAATATCAAATACATATCTTGAGTTTTTAGGGTCTACTTTATTGGGAAGGCATTTTGGATTATGTCATATATTGGTAAACATTAAGCCCTAGATTAAAAGTACTGCAGAAATTTAATGTTGTTTAGAAGAAGAATTTGTTTATACGATTTTAAGCATATTTAAGAATTAAAAACTTAGAAGAGCATTTCCGTTTTGTGCAAATATAGCAACCTTAAAATTCAATTAATCTTAGCAATTGAAAACTTATTTTATGTTAATGATTTGTTCTCGGACATCAGCCAGCTAAACGTTGGATTAATTTCCAAGCTGGCTGACGTCCCGAGAACAAACCATTATAAGCAGCGCTGCAACGTTTCAAGTCCTTGATGTGGCTAATATACATTATGTTTGTCTAACTGAAAAGAAAAGAAGAATTTGTTACGATCAGATTTATGCTAACCATTAAGAGTGAATCAAAGGACTTGCGGTTAGAAGTTCCAGTGTAAATCAGAAACCGAAAGGAATTCGGACGAGAGTACTTTCTCCCTGAGTAACCTTTAATAACTGTCTTTTATATTAAAATTTGTATTAATACTTTTTAGTAGTATGTTGAACTTCGGTTTCTAGATGAGCAGAGTGTAAAAAAGGAAACCCTAATTACGTAATTATAGCACTTCTGACGTAAAAATACATATTTTTATGTTTTAGTACAATAATATTTGAAATTGAAAAAATATGATCCAAAGTTTAATTGTAGCTAAAACACATTAATAAGATTTCATACTGCATAATTCGCGTTGTACAAAATTCAGAATTTGGTTATCGCACCACACAGGCCATTGCAGGCCCATTTATACCGATATTCACTTAGTTTTGAAAGAAAAATAAAGTTTGTACGCTTCCAGCTAAAACCCTAATTAATCCGCTCTGAAACTTATCGTATGACTGGGAATACAAAGACAGAAAATTTAAAATGCAGTACACACCTAATGTTCAAACTGAAACAAAGTTAGGATCCTAATAGTGCTTATGGGCAGTTATTTGCTATAACAGCGGTTCTCTAACAGTTTGCAAATACTGTAATGCTATGCAGGCTCTTTCAGCGAAATAATTGAAAGCAAGCAAGCAGACTAGTGGTTGGTTGTTTGAAACCTCATTTCATCCACAAAGGCGTCTTATATAGACCCGTTAGATTCACCCGCAATACTGTAGTGAAGGAGAAGTTTCCTGCCTGATAGGGGAATACTCAAGTGTTAGTCGAAACATAAATGTAATATTGGTTAGCAGCTGGTATTTGGCCTATCAAGCTTTTATCTTAATAGAAATGTGGAATTGAAAACTTATGCGTTAACCAAAAGTTGTGTGTGCCACTTAGTGTGAGCTATAAACTCAACATTTCTATATTCAAACAAGGTGTAACGTTCTAGTGATAAGTTAGTAGTCCAGACAAATTATATGAGTTATATTCTCGTTAATTTCAAAGATCACGAATTACTTAATGTTGAAGAGTTTTTTATTGTTCACTAATAATAAGAAATTCAAAATTGCTCATGCTATTTAAAATGTATATAATCCATCCGCTTAATAGAATCACAAAAAAATCTGATGTGATCCATCAAACTAAAAACAAGGGATATCTCAGAAATAATCAACTCACGAAGAAAATTATATAATATAAATTGTGTGTTTTAATGTGCTCTACATTTTTTGCTTGGTAAGTTTATGTCCATCTTCTACGGTTTAGCAGTCATGCAATATTCCGTAAAATTCATCCAGAATAGAATAGTCTTCAGAGGCTATTCCCAGAAAATTCAATATATACATTTTATTTCGCACGTAAATATTTTAAATATAAGAGCATTTAATAAAAATCGTTAGAGCAATTTTTAAGAAAATCAAAATTTCGAAATTTTTTCTATATATAGGGTAGTTTGGGGTGGAGGGATTTCCTTGAAAATGTTCGTGTCGCATCCTTGGAAGAAACCAGACTTAAACACCAAGTTTTCGAGCTATGCTGCCCACAGATACATACACACACATACACAGAGACAGATAGATACACACGGACATTTTTCTAAAAATGCTTTCTCTGGATTTCGGTGAAATCTCGGTATGGAAATTTTGAGTGCAATACAATACAATACCTTCTCTATACACTATGTACATCGCAGAGAAAGTAAAAAGGAAACAAGTTGGAAAACAACAGAAATGTAGGAATACATATAAAAAAGAACGAAAGATGTTAAAAACAAAAAACTAGCAGAACGAGGCCAGGCAGTGCGCATTTTCGACACGAGCTGTGCAGACCACGCCTACTCCATTACGTCATTGCTATTCGTCGCCGCTCTTGAGCTCATAATGCCACACTTTAAGATTGCTTTACAGACTATATTATATACTTTTTATGATTTCCACTTTCATATTCTTACCAAAAGACTTTTTATACAGTTTTAATTCTATTTTAGGTATGGTATTTATTTGCAGGTCAGTGTTTGTTTATGTGTTTCTGTACATACTTGAGACCCTAAATACACAAATGACAATATCTGTTCTATAAGTTCATTTTCTGTCCCTGTTTGTAGCTTTCTTTGATCTCCTACATTGCCATTAACTTTTTTCCGCAGGTTTTTATATTAATGCACTTAAGTTTAAATTATTTTCCTGCTGTATTTAATTGTGTTGTTATTCGTATTTATCTGCTTCTAATTAGCTTCCTGATTTTATGTTGAACCAGTCAACTTTTGTCAGGGTGCTCCATTCATATGCCTTTCTCTACCCCTTCCACAAAATTATACTTACAAATATTATTTTATATTATACTGTATATTAACATAATTAGCCTTAATAAATGCTTGCTTGTAAGGGAAAGAGAAATAAGTAGGTTCACTTGGCCAAAGTGATAGTGAAATATTTTAAAAACTGTTTGCTTTTTGAAACAATTTAAATTAATTTCTCTTTATTTTCCAAAAATAAAACAAAAGAAACATGAAAGGAAAATGTCTTCCTGTGTGAAAAATATTAAGTAGTTATATAAAAGTGAAACCAATAAGAAAGAATGTTTAGAAAACTGTTAACTCTATGAAAATGTATATGACAAATACATGTGTGCTTTAATGAAGTCTACATTTCCGTGTAGCAAGTTTCTGTCTCTCTCCCACGGTTTACCGCTTGTACAAAACTCATCTAAAATGAAGAGGTCTTCAGACGCTATTTTAGGAAAATTGAAGGTATATGTTTAATTTGTCATAAAAATATCTTAAACATGTGCTGTTTGAACGAACATCGTTAGAGTCACTTTTTAGAAAATGGAAAATTTGAACATTTTTAAATGTAAAGGGTAGTTTGGGATGGGGCGATTTTCTTTAAAATCTTCCTGGGGCTTTCTTGGAAGATGTCTTAACAATTTTGGTCTTCAACCGATTTTCATATTTACGTTTTCGTGTTTACACGGGACACACACTCTCACACAGAGACGGCAGAGACGGACCTTTATCTAAAAGTAACTTTTGAACTCGGGGGACCAAAAAATATATTTCCGGGAAATCTAGATATGGAAATTTTAGTTGGAATACAATATCTTCTCCACATACTATGCACATAGTACGTGTAGAGAAAGGAAAAATAAACCTTCGCCATTTCCTATATTTAGCAAAGTATATGGATTCCTTTTTTTTTTTTTTTTTATATATATATATTTCGTGTCTTCCAAGGCAAGTATTGTTCCAAGGGAAAAACTGTCTAGTTATTTTAATAGGTTAGAAGGAAGTAATACAACTATACTATTATGTAACAAGGTGTTCATAATATTGAGCTTTGATTTATGGAAAATTAGCAATGCCTTAACGTAGACATAACTTTTATGTTAAAATTATGTGGAACGCTCGAAATTCTCACTTCACTGATCAATCAAATAGTAGTTTTTCTAGCTTAAATTCCACATCATATTATATACCTACAGTTTCCCAAAAGCTTCCTTTATTCTAAAACATATTGGATTTTTTATTCCACAATAAAAAAGGAATGAATAAAACTGGAATTGCCCCTAGCAGTGGTTTTAACTGCCTATATTCGATCTGCCATTCATTCAATATAGTGCTAGTGGCGCTTTATGTCCAACATCCTGAATACCTAAAACTCTATGATGTTTTGTCTTCTGGATCAGCAACATATGACGTAATTTTACAAAATGCCTCCTGGCAAATTATCCGCTAACAGCCGTTATAGATGAGTCACACCGGCGATATTTCTCACCGGGAAACAGGGACAAAAATATATAGGTTGAATTGTGACCATATAGATATACTGCCAAAGTATAAAACCTGAGAGACAAATCATAATACATTCTCTATAAAAAGTCCTTTTTCTGCTGAACTAACAAACTTTTCTAATAAACAAAAAAGAAACAAAAAATACAAAAAAAAAATAAAAAAAATAACCTCCCTATGCTATAATAGTGTGGAAAATTATGTCTAATAGACAAAAAGAGGAGTATTGATGTGACGCGAGTGTGTTCCTGTGGGTGAATCTCCAAATTAGATTACGTTAAGAAAGTTTCCTATAGAATTGAAACATGCACTTGAATATATTCATTTGACAATGTTATAATTTTAAAAAATGAACAAAGATAATATTTTTAATTACACTGCCCTATATTAAGGTTGCTCAGTCCCAAGTCTGGAGAGAAACTTTTGTCTCGCTAGCACTTGATATCTTGTTTGTAGCAATTTACATTTACACACCAAAGCACTGTAGAACTTTTCAGAACTCATTCACAACATACTTACATTTACAAATAAGGGACGATCTGCTAGCAACTTATGCAAATGTTTCATTTCAGTTCATTGAGTAGCTTAACATCGAACTTAAGCTTTCATTTATTTATTATATTTATTTATCAAGATAAACAAATATAATATTTTCCGGGCCGCGGCCTACAAGCCCGGAAAATAGAGAAGCTTTTATAAATCAAATTTTATTCAGTTCGTCTTACACAAGGATGTCTTGCTAATGCTATGCTTCTCCATCTTGCTCAAGGCCGACCCTCTGTTCTCCCTCGTGTCTGGATGCGGAGTCGCTAGTTACTCATTCTACGCTTTGATTTGACCAACGAGTCGTGTATTAACTTACCTTTGTATTAGTCCATTCTTTATGTGGATATGTTTATTCTATGTAGTTCTGTGCATTCTTTTACCCTAATAAGAAGTTTCATTTCAGGTGACTGTATTTTTCTAACATTGTTTTTCTTTAGGGTCATGTTTTGCATTGAAAATCGGTTTAACCATCGTCTTATAAAATGTTATTTGTGCTTCATTTCTTGTTTTGTTTTATAGGCTCCTAGAAATTGTACAATATATATGCTCATGTGTTTTGTTGTCTTTATTATATTTATATTCCTCTAAATATTTGTATAGGCTCACTTGTTCTAAAACAGTATTATTTATTAATTTTTATTTTTATTATATTTCGGACTGGATGCTTCTCTATGAAAACAATAAATGTTGTTCTCTGTTGAGAGAGAGAGAGAGAGATAAATCTTTAATTTATATTCTTCAACTGACATATTCTGTTTTGTATTACCTTTGATAGATTGTCTTCGCTTTCTTGGAAATTTATCTGCTTGTACAAGTATTTAATGTATCTTTTAAACATATAAATAATAAACATGGAAGCAAAAATTATTGGCAGAAATTCTCCTACTGTACATTCTATTTTGTTTTGATAAAATAGTATTATTTTGCATCTAAGACGTAACGAACTTTATATAACATAATAAACTGAATAGCAAAAAATGCTGATGTAAATGTAAATATGAGTTAAGCTCAACACTAATACGTTCAATATTTGTTATGAATATGTAGATGGTATAATTAGGAAGCACAAGCATACGACTGAAACACGCTCACAGAGGAAGCTAATTGTAATACCCTATATAACGTGCAGATTCGCGGACACCTGTCCACCGTAGTAAAACCGTCGTTTCCCTCCTAAGTCTTCATTAGGTCAGTTGTATTATTGCTATAGCTATTCCCTGACAAGCTGACTGCGCTGTAACAGCTGAGGCAAAGCAGTTTGGCAAACACTCTCTCCGGGGATTTCTATTGAGTTTAGTTAACTCAATACTGCCATGGACAGTCGTGTTTGTATAACATTTGCTTGAATCGTTAATTAATAACTGTAACAATAAAGACCTTCAAATATAGGATATATACAGAACTTGCGGAATTAAATTAAATCAAACATTTCCAAGGCTTGAGATCCGTCTTCTGTGATCAAATGTACAAGTGAGCTACGTTTTGCTACATCTTTCCATCATCTTTCCATAATTGAACAAACAAGAAAGAAAAAGGAAAAAAAGAAAACGAAAGGAAAAGCTCTTTAGTAAGCTAGGATCTTACTTTACAATATAATCTAACACTTTTTACAATAAAATGTACTTACAGAATAGTAGGTTTTATTGTTAACTTTAGAATAACAATATCTTACATGCGATGCTCTAGCGCTCTCTCCAAACTGAATTCTGTTCTGCACTGGCTGTAGAAACTGAAGCCTTAAAGTTTGGTTTCTCATATTCTGCAACCAAAGCCTTCGGTAAATAACTTTTACTAAAATTACTAATGATGTTTTTATGCTGGATTGTTTTGAGGTAAGGCACCTTTTCTGTCACCTATTTAGCGAGAGAGAGAGACAGACAGACAGGCAGAGACAAAGAAAGAGAATATTCCACTAAAATATTCGATATCAAGATTTCATTGGAAATGAAAGCATTTCCACTGAACTGATATGAGCATACCGATGTCCCTGTGCAATGATACACATTGTATGAAAAAATATCCACTGACTGAATAAGATTTCAGACACACCACTGTGTAAGGATATTTCTTTTATTTCCACTAAACTCTTATGAGACTACAGACATAATGCTGTGCAAAGATTCACCTTGTAGGAAAACATCTCCACTGAACAGATCTGAGGATCCAGACACACCGCTGTGCAAAGATTCACCTTGTAGGAAAACATCTCCACTGAACAGACCTGAGGTTCCAGACACACCGCTGTGCAAAGATTCACCTTGTAGGAAAACATCTCCACTGAACAGATCTGAAGATCCAGACACACCGCTGCGCAAAGATTAACCTTGTAGGAAAACATCTCCACTGAACAGACCTAGGATCCAGACACACCACTGTGCAAAGATTCACCTTACAGGAAAACGTCTCTACTGTACAGATCTGAGGATCCAGACACAATCTGTGCAAAGATTCACCTTGTAGGAAAACATCTCCACTGAACAGATCTGAAGATCCAGACACACCGCTGTGCAAAGATTCACCTTGTAGGAAAACATCTCCACTGAACAGACCTAATATCCAGGCACACCACTGTGCAAAGATTCACCTTGTAGGAAAACATCTCCACTGAACAGATCTGAAGATCCAGACACACCGCTGTGCAAAGATTCACCTTGTAGGAAAACATCTCCACTGAACAGATCTGAAGATCCAGACACACCACTATGCAAAGATTCACCTTGTAGGAAAACATCTCCACTGAACAGATCTGAAGATCCAGACACACCGCTGTGCAAAGATTCACCTTGTAGGAAAACATCTCTACTGAACAGATCTGAAGATCCAGTCACACCGCTGTGCAAAGATTCACCTTGTAGGAAAACATCTCCACTGAACATACCTGAGGATCCAGACACACCGCTGTGCAAAGACTCGCCTTGTAGGAAAGCATCTTCACTGAACAGATCTGAGGATCCAGTTCGCTGAACTAGTATGGGAATCCAGGAAGGATACATCTTTGTGGGAAAATATGTCTAATGTGCTGTTTGGGGATCCAGGAAGGATACATCTTTGTGGGAAGATATTTCTACTGAACTGCTTTGGAAATCCAAGAAGGATGCATCTTTGTGGGAAGGTATCTCTACTGAACTGTTTGGGAATCCAGGAAGGATACATCTTTGTGGGAAGTTATCTCTACTGAACTGCTTTGGAAATCCAAGAAGGATACATCTTTGTGAGAAGGTAGCTCTACTGAACTGTTTGGGGATCCAGGAAGGATGCATCTTTGTGGGAAGATATCTCTAATGAACTGATATGAAGATCCAGAGACATCGCAGTCCGATGTGACCGAGAGGTTAGACCACTGGCCTCTCACCTAGATGGCCCGGGTTCAATCCCAAGCTACCGCATGTGAAATTTGTGGACAAAGCGGCGCAGGGGCGGGGTTTCTCCGGTATTCCCATCCATCGCATTCCATGTTTCATCAGTGTCGTCACCTGCGTTGCCATATTAGTAAGAGTGGGCGGTAAACACTAAAAAGAGAAACCGCAGTGCAAGGATACATCTCTAGTTGTAGACATCTCTACTGAACTGAGCCGAGGATCCAGGTGCATGCTACTATACGTGTTTATATCAAACCATCTCTTTTTAATTCGTATGAGCATTCAGGGACATTTCAGTGAGAAAAGAGATTCCTAATGTACTAATATCTAGGAACAGCGCAGTGGTTGATTAACATTTGGAAATTAAAACAGTATTCTGAAGTAATGAGTAATTAACTGTCGCAACTGGTTTAAGTATACAATATTTTGTCTTGCACTATGTGAAGTAATATAGCGTAATAGTTAGGATCATCCTAATAAATAAACTCATTCAGTATTAAATATTTCTTACTATTAGAAGGGGCTGGCAATTCATACTTCAAATTTCGTAGGAAACAACAATTAAGTGCAAATTTATCGTGCATTCACAATGAACTCTTTACAAAATTTGTTTTGATATCTACATTTTATATGTCTTGGTCTCAGCAGATACATAAGTTTCATTTCTGGACAGAGAAGAAAAATCATATTTAATAGATGAAGTTCAACAAAAATGGAATATTATAAAGAAATGTACGTTAACAAATGGCGGGCAGAGGCGTATAAACGTTTCTTTCCTGTATTAGTATGATTTCGTGCACTCGACCGTGCTTTACAATGACGATTTAATTATTTATATGTGCTAAACACTTTCTACCTTCTCTACTCCTAATATGTACATAGTAAGTAGGGAAGGTATTGTATTCCACCCCAATGATGTTCAGATTCCACTGGAAATACATTTTTGAGGACCTCTGAATTTAAAAAAATACTTTTTGGAAGAAGTATCATTGGTGTATGT
This sequence comes from Hymenopus coronatus, assembly GCA_030762935.1. Taxonomy (NCBI): domain Eukaryota; kingdom Metazoa; phylum Arthropoda; class Insecta; order Mantodea; family Hymenopodidae; genus Hymenopus; species Hymenopus coronatus. The sequence goes on along the minus strand of CM060890.1, from coordinate 8,941,574 downwards.
GTAAGTGGACAGCATAGCTCACAATTTTTACTGTTTCAAGTCGATGTTTAAGATTCGTATCTTCCTCCAAGATGTGACACAAACATTTTCAAGAAAATCCACCCACCAAAAACCTCTTTTTACATGGAATATATTTTGAGAAGTTGTTTTCTCAAGAATGGCTATAGTGATTTTGATTAATTGCCTTATATTATAGGTATTTATATGAAAAATAAAATTAATATCTTAAACTTTCTGTGAATAGCCCCTGAAATCCTCTTCATTCTAGATGAACTTTCCATAACCAATAAACCGAAATAGATACAGGTATTCTAGAGCTGACTGATTCTAAGATATTCCCTCTTATTAGTTTCGATTTTAAGCTAAGAAAACTGTTTTTATACCGAAGGGCATCTTTCGTTTCATCTCTCTTTCGTTTTACTCCTGGCCTGCAAAGAGAGCCGAATTTAAATTGTTTCACAGAGCCACCTTGTTTTTAAAACAATTGCTTATCTCGATTACTACGATGTAGATAAAGGAAAAATAGTTTGTAACAATAATTTGTACAGAAAGTCATGTAAATGAAACACATCAGATTTTTACTTTCTCTACATGTACTATGTACATATTGTATTGAGAAGGTATTGCACTCCATCAAAAAGTTCGATACCGGGATTTCACCGGAAATATATGTTTAAGGATCCCCTATATCCGAAAAGAGCATTTTCAGAAAAAGGTCCGTGTAGGTGTGTGTGTTTATGTGTACGTGTGTCTGTGTGTTTGTGAACACGATAGCTCAAAAACGAAAAGTCGGTAAAATACCAAACTTGGTATTGAAGTTTAGTATATTCTAGGGATGCGACACGAAGATTTTGAGAAAAATCCCCTCATCCCAAACTACCCTTTACATGGAATTGTTTTCGAAGATTATGATTTTCTCAAAAATGGCTCTAACGATTTTGATTAAAATTTCGTATATTAAAGATATTTACCTGAAAAATAAAATGCATATCTTGAATTTTCTGGGAATAACCTCTGATGACTACTTTATTCTGGATGAATTTTACGGAATTTTATATAAATGCTAAACCGTAAGAAATGGACAAAAACTTACCACACAAAACATGTAGAACACTTTAAAACACACAATTTATGTTATATACATTTTTCTCGTTGATCGTTTTTGAGTTATTGGCTTTTTTTAGATTTCATCTTTAAAAACTTATACTTTTCTCATCTGAAATTTGTCAACTCCTGTCCATACAAACAGAGGAACTCCGGTCACCACATAGCAAACCAGCTCTTATGGCAGTTTATGGCTCTACCTTATTTCGCTTCTACTAACAAGTAAACAAGTAATAAGACCAGTTCTGCTAATTTTTTCTCGATTTGCATGAAGTACATAGAAGGATAAGTTTTTTATCAGTACCTTCTTGTAGAGATATAGAGAAAGTCATGTGAATGGAACACATCAGATTTTTTTTGTTTATTTTAAATTACAGGGCTAACTAATGAGTAACTATAATTGTTCTATTATTTTTATTATTGACTGCATGATTAAAGTTAATTGAATTCATTTACATTGTTATAAATGACTTTCATTAAATACAAATTTCAACCCCCCACCGAAAAAAACTGTGTTAGCCCGGAGTTTAATAGGAGACACGCCTCCTGTTTGAGGGTATCCATCAGAAGAACATTATTGATTGAAGTATGCCAGTCACTACTAGCGCTTCGAATGGAACAATAGTGCAAACTGTAAAATCGTGGCATTGTTACCTAGCATGGTCATCTTTCCGTTGAGGTAGTCTCATTATAAAAAATATGTAACATATTTCAGTAGCAAATGCCACACAAAGCTGTAGCAGTGAGGTTCAGAATTAAGCTATTCCGACGTGAAACGTGTGGTTAGATTTGCAAACTAACCCCTGGCAAATGAGTTTGTTGCATGAACTTTGCTGCTGAATACGCACAGTATCTGGTTTTCAGGTGAGCCATTATTCCACACCAGCGGCAACTGTGTAAACGAATTAGTAAATGTACATACTGCATTTCCAACAGCTCCAAAATCATTTTGGTACACATCACACCTATAAATGAATTACTTTTTAAAAAAAATCTGACGTGTTCCATTCACATGACTGTCTCTGCATATCTGTATGAAATTATTATTAAAAAGCGTATTCGTTTTGCTTAATCCGAATCAAGATAAACATTAGCAGAAAGGATTTATTACTTGCTTCTAATAAATAGAAGCGAAATAAAGAAGTACATTAAGCTAAATCGACAGAAACTCCTTGTTTGCGGTATGGTTAGAATCCGTTTCTTAGCATTGCAGGAGTTCACAAATTCCCGTGTGAGAAAAGTTTAAGTACTTTAAAACTGAAACCAATAACCAGGGGTATCTAAAAAGTGGTAAACACCAAGAAAAAATTACAAATTGTGTGTTTTAACAATATCTGCATTTTGGTTAGGTAAGTTTTGTTTGTCTCTTGCGGTTTACCAGTTAAAAAAAATCAGTAAAATTAATACCAAACAAAGAGCTCTTCGGTAGCTAATTACAGACAATTCAAGGTACACATTTTATTTGTCGTGAAATATCTTTAATAAAGTACGATATTTTACAGAAAATCGTTAGAGCCCTTTTTAAGAAAATAAAAATTTTCGAACTTTTTTCCACATAAAGGGTAGTTGGGGGTGAGGGATTTTACTGAAAATCTTCGCGTCACATCCTTGAAAGTTACTAAACTTAAATACCAAGTTTTGTCTTTTACCAGCTTTTCGTTTTTGAATTATCATGTCCATAGGCACACAGACACATTTTTTATAAAAATACTTTTATTAGATACAGAGGACCCTAAAATGTGTATTTTTGGTGGAATCTCGGTATAGATTGTTTGAATGAAGTGCAATACTTTTTCTATTTACTTATTATATACTATGTAGAGAAAGTAATATATCAACTTTTGTTTCACTTGTTTTCATTTCGGTGTAATTACGGTTTTATTGAAAGAGATTGTTGTAGCAGTTTTTTTAGCTGTTACAACTTTTGTGTTCACTGCGTGTTTCAGGATAGTTGCTGAGACCCGCTAATTGGGAATAAATTATGTTTACTTAAGTCCTCAACACAAACTTGTCGGCAATATCAGTGAACTAGGATACTGTCTTCAACTGTTCCTTAATTGACGTATATCCGGTAACAGCGCACCAGCAGTACCCTGGTGGGATATGTGGACCGTCAAACCCGATAAACGCCTCAGAATCTACATAACAAACTAATTTATGCAAAGAGTTGGGTTTATCCAAGGTTCTAATCTTCTCATTCGGGGCGACCTTACAAACCTTAGGTGCATGGTACACCCAACATTTGTTGCAACAATTTCTGACTGCCCTAGACCTAACATTTAAAAATCTGATGTGTTACACTCTCACGACTTTCTCTAGCTACTCTATAAACAAACTTCTTACGAAAGATCATTCTTCTTTCAATACCATGCTAATCGGGATACTCATCAGAATTTTATTACTTCATTCCTTATAAGTAGAATCGTACTAACGGAATTAAAGTGATAGCCAAATGTTTTAAAATCTGACGTTATGCGATTGTCATTGCAAATCTCTTCTTTGCTTGACCAGGAGTAGAACAAAAGAAAAACGGACACTTCCGTCTGAGAAAAGTTTAAGTACTTGAAACTAATAACAAGGAATAATACCTCGAAAATTGTAAGTTCCACCAAAAAAAGTATAGGTCATAACGTGTGTATTTTAATGAGATCTACCTGTTTTGTATTGTAAGTTTTTGTCTATCTCCTACGGTTTACTAGTTATTCCAAATTAAGCAAAATTCATCCAGAATAAACAGGTCTTTAGAAGCTATTCCCAGAAAATTCAAGATATACATTTAATTTGTCAGGTAAATATCTTTAATATACTATATTTTAATCAAAATCGTTAGAGCCATTTTTATAAAATCAAATTTTTCAAAAAAAGTTCCTTGTAAAGGGTAGTTGGGGGTTAGGGGATTTTCTTGAAAATCTTCGTGACGCATCCTTGCAAGATACCAAGCTTATATACCAAACTCTTTTCGTTTCTGAGCTATGCTGTCCACAGACACACACACATACACACACATACACACGCCACACACACACACACACACACACACACACACACACACACACACGGACCTTTTTGTAAAAATGTTTTGTTCTTTTTTGGATTCAGGGAGTCCTAAAACATGTATTTCTGATGAAATCTCGGTATCAAATTTTTGGGTGGAATACAATACTTCCTCTATTCACTATGAACATAGCACGTATAGAGAAAGTAAAAATGCATCCATCCTTGTAACGCCGGTCATCAGTGTAAAATAACGGTATATATTTATGTGTGGTATCAAAGGACCGAAGGTTCAGAACGTTACCTCTTTTGTTGAATATCTGCAAATTGAAGCGGTTCATCTTTTCGTGCCAGGCTGGAAGTTCGGAGATGTGGACATTGGCGATGGAGGAAGCCTCCCATCGATGCCCTCGCAGCCACTTTCGGACTGCTTGTTTGCGCTGCCGCTTGTCTACGTCGAGTATTGTGTCCACCTTCTCCTGGATATGAACCACAACTTTTTCGCCATCCTTCAATAATGTAGTAGAAGTGTGGATTACCAATTTAATGGCGATATAAGTCCTTAATTCCAAACCAAAGTTCGCTGTCGAGATTTCTCTGGAAAAACATGTTTTATGGTCATCACCTAAAGATAATGAAATTTTTTTAGAAGAAGATCCGTGTGAGTATATTTGTGTGTGTGTGTGTGTGTGTGTGTGTGTGTGTGTGTGTGTGTGTGTGTGTGTGTGTGTGTGTGTGTGTGTGTTTTGGTCTGTGAACAGAACAATTAAAATTCTGATGTATTAAATTAACGATGCTTTCTTTCCTTGTTCTGCAACAGAGTATCCTTACAAAAGCTTATTTTTCCATCTAATGCAGTAAACGATATAAACTTTTGCAGAAATACTTCTATTGCAGATATTAGCGTATGAGGGAATACATTAGAGTAAAGAAAATTAAACCTTTCAAGAATTGGTTGTAAGTGTTGTTTTGACATTCCGTTTGTTCTCATTGCTTAATCGGGGGAATAAAGAAATGAATAACGAATTACTATTTGAGAAATGTGTATTTTAAAATTGAAGTTAATTATCATGAATGTCATGGAAAGTTTAACTGCATCAAAAATGTGTATGAAATAAGTTTTGTGTTTTAATGAGGTCCACATTTTTGCATAGTTATGTCTTAGTCTATCTATTACGGTTTGCCAGTTATGCAAAAATGATTTGGAATGAACAGGTCTTCAGAAGTTATTTCCAAAAAAGTAAAGAATATATTTTGTTTTCATTCACTGTTCTTTAATGATTTTTTCCGTAGGAATCTCCACATCAAATTTTTGGATGTTTTTAATCTTGAGGACCAATAACTAAATGGAACATAAACTATACCACATAAATCTCTCTCTTCTTATCTTTTGGACCATATAACGTCCAGATAACCTGAAAATACCATATTTGCTCCAAAGCATAATGGTTAATATATGTAAGTAAAGAGACCCCTGAATGATAATAACTCAGCAACAACGGATGATAAAATATAGAAACACACCTCTTGCATAAAAATATTCTATTCAAAGTTAAGTTAAAGCTTCTTTCGTGCAGAATATTCAGTTTACTGTACAACGGTCCAGACAGGAAATGGTAGCGTCTAAAACAGGGCAGCTAGCGGCGGAAGCTGCAACAAGTATTCCGGGGAAAAGATGGGAGAAAGGAGAGACAAAGAAACTGTTCTTCCACTAATGCATTTAAAAGCGGGTGAAGTGAGCAGCAAACTGCTGTCTGGTGACAATGTATGGTTTTCTGTAAACTTAATTATCACTGACTTTATTGGAAATGGTTCCATGTCGTCACATGGTAGCGTTATTGACATATTATTTCTCTTTTATGGCAAACATTTCATCTAATCCATTTACGGAAAATCTATAGTGATAGCGATAACAACTGTTGCAGCAGTTGTGGGTCAAACGCTTGACGTCTTTAAAAAATCTGATGTGTTCCTTTCACATGACTTTCTCTACATCGCTGTAACAAATTATTGTTAGAAAGCTCCTTACACTAGGCTAAAGTGATAGTCAACATTTTTAAAAGCTTGTTGCTATGCATGGCCAGCAGTTTACATCTTTTGGTGTCACAAAGTTTAAGTATTTTAAATATGAAACAAATAACAAGGAATGTCTCAGAAATGGTCAACTACAAGAAAAAAAAAAAAAAAAAAAAAAAAAACGTGTATGGCATAAATTGTGTGTTTTAACGAGATATATATTTTTTGTGTAGTAAAACTTTGTCTATCTATTACAGTTTATCAGTTACGTAATATTCAGAAAAATACTTCCAAAATAAAGAGGTCTTTAAAGGCTATTTCTAGAAAATTCCAGATATAAATTGTATTTACCATATTAATATCTTTAATGTATGGTATTTTCTTCTACATCGTTACGGCTATTTTTGAGAAAATCAAACATTTTGAAATTTTTTTCCATATAAAGGGTAGTTTTGACGGAGGGTATTTTTCTCAAAATTTGACCAAGTTTGATATTTTACCGACTTTTCGTTTCTGAGTTATTGTATTCACAGACACAGGACACAGAGGCACACGGAAACACAGGCACACACATACACAAACGTACCTTTTTATTTTTTTGGATACAAGGGACCCTAAAACGTGTATTTATTTATTTCGAAATATCGTTATTGAATTTTTGAGCAGAAAGCAGTATCTTCTCTATACACTATATACATAGTATGTGTAGTTAAAGTAATAAGATAATCAGATCATAGTTACATTTGTTCAAATAGTTAACATGCAATTGATTAGTAGAACATTCTTGATTGCGTTTGGCTTTCTTCTGAATTTGCTTGTTTTGAATACTTATAAAATTCTTATAGTTCAATTTACATGACCTTCTTGCAACAAATTATTGTTACAAAAGCTGAATCTTCTATATTTCATGTTAATTGAGCTGCAAATTATCAGAAATAGTTTCAGGAATTAGTTCTCTGTAAGTAGAATGATAATAAGGGAATTCACCGGTCTAAATCGAGCATAAGAACCAATTGCTATAAGGTGTAATTCAAGTTTCCCATTTGAGAAATGAAAATTTTAAAACCAATAACAGGGAATACCATGGAAATTGCAGACTCTATAAAAAGTGTGTATGGCAGAAATTGTGTGATTTGATGATATATAGATTTTCTAGTACCTTTTGAGTATCCCTTACGGTTTATCAGTTATGCAATAGTCGTTCAGAGCGAAGGGCACTTCACAGATTATTTCCAAGAAATGAAGGATATAAATTTATTTGTTATATAAATATATTTAATATACTGTATTTTAATCGATATTGTTACAGCTATTTTTTATAAAATCGAAAATTTGGAAAAACCTTTCATGTAAAGGATAACTAGAGATAGAAGGATTTTCCTAAATATAAAACTTGGTATTGTTTTTTAGTTAAGCTGCACACAGACACACCTGACACGTATACATGCACAGACACACGGTCAGAAACACAGGACTTTTTTCTAAAAATGATTTTTTTTATTAACATTTACGGTGAAATTTTGGATTCTAATTTTCATTTGGAATACAACACCTTCTCAAACTACTATATTTGTAAATAATATGTGGTAGAGAAAGTAAAAAATGCAGTGCTGGTTTACATACGAAGAGAAAATATATTTCAGAAATACGAAATATAGGTTAAAGACAGGCTACTGGAAAAGATATTCCAGGGATTAACTAAAAGTCTCCAACCGTTCTTATTTTTACTTTCTCTATACGTACTATATATATAGTGTATAGAGAAGGTATTGCTCTCCACCAAAAAATTCGATACCGAGATTTCACCGGAAATAGATATTTTAGGGTCCCCTGTATCCAAAAAAAGTATTTTCCGAAAAAGGTCCGTGTGTGTGTGTGTGTGTGTGTGTGTGTCCGTGTGTCCGTGTGTCCGTGTGTCTTTGAACACGATAACTCAAAAACGAAAAGTCGGTAAGATACCAAACTTGGTAATTAAGTTTAGTATCTTCCAGGGATGCGACACGAAGATTTTGAGAAAAATCCCCCCACCACAAACTACCCTTTACATGGAAGTTTTTTCGAAAATTTTGATTTTCTAAAAAATGGCTCTAACGATTTTGATTAAAATATCACATATTAAAGATATTTACCTGACAATTAAAATGTATATTTTGAATTTTCTGGGAATAGGCTCTGAAGACTACTTTATTATGGATGAATTTTGTATAACTACTAAATCGTAAGAGATGGACAAGAACTTAACACACAAAAAATGTAGAACACGTTAAAACACACAATTTATGTTATATACATTTTTTTCCTGGAGTTGATCGTTTTTGAGATATTCCTTTTTCTTGGTTTCAGCTTTCAAAAACTTATACTTTTCTCATACAGGAATTTGTCAACTCCTGTCGATACAAACAAAGGAACATCGGTCACATAGCAACCAGCTTTTGGCTTTCATTTTAACCTAAGACTATTTCTGCTAATTTTTCTCGATTAGCATGAAATAAATAAAAGATAAGCTTATTAACAATAATTTCTTACAGAGATATAGAGAAAGTCATGTGAATGGAACACGTCAGATCTTTATATATGTGTACTAAGGAGAGGTGGGGCCATGGTGGACGCTACTGGCAAGCATGGAATAGGTAAATTACTGCTTAAGGCGTCGCGCCTTAAGTTGACATCCGAGAAGAGGAAGTAGGCAAGAAGAGCTAACAGTTATACTATGCCAACTTTGCGTGTTGTCTAAATCAATTAAGTTTAATGTATGAGTGTCTTTATTGTACGTAATTTACTCTTTTCTAACTCTCTTAATATTGCTTATTAATTTGTGTATTATGAAAGCACGTACGTGGAGATCACTGTATGTAGATATTTATACAAATACACTCGTCCATTCCTTCATAATGAAACGACGACACAATACATGGTAAATGTGAATAGTTATGAATAATTTCATACCGGGTCATTAAATTGCTTAAGAATATTTAGTTCTACTACGTTTAGTCTAGATTGTTAAAATGGACGGAGACAGTAAAATGGATATGGTTAATATTTTAATGAAGAGATATGACTTCAAAAATAATATTGTAGATATTTGTATAGGATTATTTCTACTCTCCACTGGCCAAATTTATTCGAATTTAGTTAATATCATATCTTATAACAGTTGTGTTACATTGTATATTCCATCTTATAAAGTTTGCAGTAAAATACGTTGAAATATGTGCTAAAAACTTAAGTAATGAAAAATACACTTCAAGTTTTTTTGTTTTAATAACTTGAAGAATTAAACTACTTTTTGGCTTCAACTTATCAATATTTTTATTACTTAAATGTATTGACTAATAATTTTAGTACATAGTTGAATTGATACACTTTTAAGTTTTTATTTTAATGTTCTTCAATATCCCTGTAATGCTTTTAGCAATAGAAATCCAACAATTTCGCTACATGATCATTTTAGTACTTAGTTTTCTCACAGAAATCGCGTTTAGGACAGGAGTAGGATAGTTAGAGTCACACTGAAAAATTCAATGCTATAGCAGGGATTTGAACCCAGATCTCCCGGTCTCTAGTCGCAATGAGCTACCACGGCAATTTGCCGGCATAGCATTGAATTTCTCAACTGACTTGCACGTTACCCGGTAAACCGTAGAAAGTGATCTCAAATTATTTTGAGATGTAAACCCTAATGGCGACTAACAATGTTGTAAGTACTTTAAGTCCCAGCACCCATAATTTTAGCTAACTTTATGGAAAATTGCGATTACAAAAAATTATAAAAAAATTATCCTAATGATGTGTTTTATTTGAGTACTTACTACCAATTTGTCTACTCAACGAAAATATACTTTAGGAAGGCATTCGAGGCATAATTTGTAATGAAATAGAATGATTTTAAATAGTGTGGAGTTTAACTTAATATATGTATAATAAAACATATTTGTTTCATTCCTCATCCCGCTCCCACAAAAACTATTCTGCATTATTAGAAAAGGATTCGCAATCTGGCTTTGCTCCCTTCCTCATCAGTCGCTGCCATATAATCAAATTAAGAAAATAAGATGAATTATGAATTATATGTTTCAATGTATTTAAAATTGCCTGACTATCTGTATTGCCTCCGCCATTGCGAAAGAGAGGGCAAGCGCATGTACCAATCATGCCTTGCTATAACTCACAGAGAATTGGCAACATTCGCCTACCAGCCTAAACAGCTGTTCGTACTGGACTGTACATACATAGCCTGCATCAAACGCTGATTGTCAGGGACGGATGACCCTTCAAAGTACGCAACTGGGCTACATTTTTAGTTTCTCTACTAAGTATGTACTGTATTCCAATTCTAGTACACTATTCAAAGTTCAATGTCGACATTTCACCAGAAATCCATTTTGAGCCATCAAGGAACTGGAAAAAAAAAAAAAAAAAAAAAAAAAAAAAACTGATATTTTCCAGTCACATGACTTTCACTACAGGTCTGTAATAAATTATTGCTAAACAGCTTGTTTATTTATTACTTTCGATACACGTACTATATACATAGTGTATAGAGAGGTTATTGCACTCCACCCAAAAATTCGAAACCGAGATTTCACCGGAAATATATGTTTTAGGGTCCCCTTTATCCAAAAAAAGCATTTTCACAAAAAGGTCCATGTGTGTATGTGTGTGTCAGCGTGTCCGTGTGTCTGTGAAGACGATAACACAAAAACGAAAAGTCGGTAACATACCAAAGTTGGTGTTTAAGTTTAATATCTTCCAGGGATGCGACACGAAGATTTTGAGAAAAATCCCCTACCCCAAACTATCCTTCACATGAAACTTTTTTACAAAATTTTTATTTTTAAAAAAATGGCTCATATATTTAAGATATTTACCTGACAAATAAAATGTATATCTTGAATTTTCTGGGAATAGCCTCTGAAGACTGCTTTATCTTGGACGAATTTTACGGAATTTTGCATAACTGCTAAACTGTAAGAAATAGAAAAAAACTTACAACACAAAAAATGTAGAGCACTTTAAAACACACAATTTATCTTATATGCACTTTTTTTCATTGAGTTGATCGTTTTTTAGAATATTTCTTGTTTTTGGTTTCAGCTTTAAAAATTATACTTTTCTCGCGCAGAACTTTGTCAACTCCTGTCCATACAAACAAAGGAATCTCAGGCACATATCAACCAGCCTTTGACTATCACTTTAACATATGGTACTCCCTCATTTCGCTTCTACCTACAAGGAATCAAATAATAGCAATATTTCTGCTATTTTTTTCGATTAGCATTAAGTAAATAGAAACTTCAGCTTTTTTAACAATCATTTGTTGCAGATATGCAGAGAAAGTCATGTGAATGGAACACAGCAGCTTTTTTATTTTATGCTAATCTAAAGTTTACAGAATTTGCAGTTTACAAGTTATGCAAAATTCATTCGGAATAAAGATGTATTCAGGAGGCTATTCCCCAAAAATTCAAAATATACGTTTTATTTCTCATGTAAATACCTTTAATACCTATACATACGATATTTTAATTAAATCATTAGAACCATTTTTGAGAAAATTAAACTTTTCGAAAAAGTTTCCATATAAATGGTAGTTGGGGTTGGGAGGATTTTCTTGAAAATCTTTGCATTTCATACTTGGAAGGTAGTTAACTTAAATACCGAGTTTGGCATTTAGTGGGCTTTTCCTTTTTGAGCTATGCTTTCCACAACACACACGCGCGCACACACACACACACACACAGACCTTTTTGTAAATATGCTTTTTTTTTATACAGAAGGTCTCAAAACATGTATTTCAGATGAATTTTTGCGTGGAATACAATACTTTCTGAATACACTGTGTACCTAGTACGTGTAGAGAAGGTATAAAAGGTGAGTCAGCCTTTTGTTTTTTGGTAGGTAGGCCACCCATCGCAAGTGATGTGGGCCGTAGTCCACTTTTGCGCATACTTAAACATATTGCTTTGAGTTCTTAGAGAGAGAGGAATGCGCAAAATAGAGGAACAGTGAGTGGTTTAGCGGACAAAACGTAGTCCTCGCTAAAGTACACCTCGAAAACATACGACTCGTTTATTGAGAGCGAATTTCGCTTATTAGCCGCTTATCAAAAAGTTTTTATTAGAGTATGCCTAGAACGTAATTCAGTAAACGCCATGGAAAAATAGAGTTAACATAGGAGTACACCATCAATGTCTGCTAAAAAGAAAATGGCGGAATCTTGAACTTAGAACAGGGGCTGGCTTCCAAAAATTAGGAAAACGTTAAGGTATACGCCTAATGTACAGTAAAAACAGACATATTATTAACCAATGGTTTATTTAAATTTTTGCATGAACTTCGTCTCCTGCATTTCAAATAGCTTTTGTTATTTAAGTAATGATATTAAAAGGTCCAGAAAAGGATTAAAACGGCCTTAAAAGGTTTAATCAAGCACGAAAACTCGCCCGGTGATAATGACATAGCGCCTGGCGGAACATGCGTTAGGTAAGTCTCAAAATAGCAGAGGTATCTTATGTGGCAACCCCTAGTAGCACAGGTTCGAGTCTCAGCGTTGTACATTTTTACTTTCTCTACACGTACTATGTACATAGTGTATAGAGAAGGTATTGTATTCCACCCAAAACCTCGATACCGAGATTTCACCGGAAATACATGTTTTGGGTTCCCCTGAATCCAAAAAAGCATTTTTGGAAAAAGTCCGTGTGTGTGCGTGTGTGTGTGTCTGCGTATATGTGTGTGTGTGTGTGTGTCTGTGTGTTTGTGGACAGCATAGCTCAAAAACGAAAAGACCGTTAAATACAAAACTTGGTATTTAAGTTTGGTATCTTCCAAGGATGCGACACGAAGATTTTCAAGAAAATCCCCCACCCCCAATTACACTTTATATGGAGCTTTTTTGAAAAGCTTTGATTTTCTCAAAATGGCTCTAACTATTTTTACTAAAATATCGTATATTAAAGATATTTACCTGACAAATAATATGTATATCTTGAATTTTCTGGGAATGGCCTCTGAAGACTACTTTATTCTGGAGGAATTTTGCATAACTGCTTAACCGTAAGAAATGGACAAAAACTTACCGCACAAAAAATGTAGAGCACATTAAAACACACAATTTATGTTATATAAATTTTTTTCGAGGAGTTGGTCTTTTTGAGATATTCCTTGTTTTTGGTTTCAGCTTTGAAAAACTTGTAATTTTCTCATACAGGAATTTGTCAACTCATGTTCACACAAACAAAGCAACTTCAGTCGCCTAGTAACCAGCTTTTAACTTCACTTTAACCTATAACACTCTTATATTTCACTTCTACTTACAAGGAAGCAAGTAATAAGACAATTTCTGCTAATTTTTTCTCCATTAGCTTGAAGTAAATAGTAGAATAAGCTTATTAACAATAATTTGTTACGCAAAAGTAGAGAAAGTCATGTGAATGGAACACATCAGATTTTTTTTAATTGCGAATTAGAACTTGGAAATCAAATTTACAGTAGTCTAATTTTGAAGTCCCTGTTAGTTCAGGACATTATAAGTTAAATCGTTATTGTGCAGCTACAGTTTGTAATGGGTAGAATACATTAAGTGACGTCTGCCCCATTGGACTGGCATGTTATTATGAATGCCGACCCCCTACATTCTCTACACGTATGCTGTCGCACGCTATTTTGTTATTGGGCGACTACAGTTGGTAATGACGTCTGCCCCATTGGACTGGCATGTTATTATGAATGCCGACCCCCTACATTCTCTACACGTATGCTGTCGCACGCCATTTTGTGCCAGTGTTTCATTATACATTTGACAGACCAGTACCAGTAGATATGCTTTTGATCTACTGAGAAGCAAGAACAAATGCACAAGCGGCTCAGCATCTATACAGGCAGAGAATTCCGACTAGACGACAACCAACAGCGTGTAGCAGAGTCAGTTGTGAGAATGTCTCCATTAGACACGCACCAGCAACATCGGGTCATAATGCAGAAGCTGTTTTGAACGCCATCCAGGATAGTCCGCATACACGGGCAGTTGCTCAGGAGGTGAACATAAATCAGTCTTCTGTAGTGCGAATATTGAACAATGATAAGTTTCATCCTTATCGTTTGCACCTACACCAAGCACTTCACGGGAGAGATTTCGAAGCTCGAGTGACCTTCTGTTAATGGTAGCTGGAGCGAGTAGCAATGATGTGGGATTCGTTTCCAGGATCCCGTTTTCTGAAGAATCAAAATTGAACAACAATGGAGTGTTGATAATCCTCATTGGATAAGGGAGGCAGCATTCCAAGAGCAGTGGAGAGTGAATGTCTGGTGTGCAATCTTGGGAGATCGCCTTCTTCGAGGAGCCTCTAACAGGTGCACTCTACCTGGGATTCCTCTGTATGAGCTACCCTTATGATTAGAGAATGTGCCACTTCAGGAGTGAATGACGCTGTGGTTTCAACACGATGGCGCTCCTCCTCATTATCATAATTATTTTGAATAAAACACCATATATTAAGATACTTTAGTAATAAAAGGAACATATAACTTGAAACTTCTGAGAACTTGTAGTTCTCTTCATTATGATTGACGTTTTTCTTAATTTTTAAACCATAATAAAAGGAAAAATCCTGCTATAGAAAGTGTATATCTCGTTAAAAAGACAGAAAGTGAGGCAAATTTTCTGATGTTAAATATTTCCGAAGTAATAATTTTTTTAACTGTTTAAATATTTATATTTTGCTTATATATTTATCTTTCTACCTTTATACTCACTTATCATGCAGGAAAGAGAGAATATCAAAGTTATCACATTCAAAAAGTTATCTATAGAAAATGCCACATAGAGAATATAATACATCGAATCTCTGTTGTTTTAATATTGGTATTACTTCCAATAACATGGAAGCCTTTCATTTCTCAGATTATATATGTGTTATCATATAAAGTTTCTTTGGTGTGTTTTAGCAGCAACGGAAAGTAAAGAATATTTATGATTACTAATGCAGCGTTTGTGATTTAAATTCGTACACACACATCCACCGAATCTACTACAAATAACGAAAAGCTTCTGTGCATATAACGTAACAATTGCAGTACTTGGGACTGAATGGAATGAAATTCGGCGCAAAGTGTATGTTCGTTTGCATACAAATATAAGCAATAGACAAACATACACAGAGTTTGAGGTAAATGAGTTGGTTAGTTTCCTTGTTCCCTGCAGTGGAGCGTTCCAAACGATGTGGTCAGATTGATAGACCGAGTTCTGCTTTTACTGTTCCCGCGTGAATAGAGTTCCGGCGCGTGATAAATAACAAGCAGGTCTTTATAAAGCAATCACACGTGAAAATTTCACCAGAAACCCTGCTTGCTGTTCATAATGGTAGAAGTTTCGTGAAGCAAGCTAGTGAATGGCTTGCAATCAAATGTGGAATTTAAATATCAGCGCGCAGAAAGTAGTGCACACAAATGAACTCATCCAATATAGAACATTCAATAATTTATCAGTCTTTCGACTGCAGTTTGCCTTCCATGCAGTAAATAAAGAAGCGAAATTGTGGGCCAAATTATACCAGATCTTTTGTTTTCTAAGTTTGCCAGGTATGCATTTTTTAGACAAACAGAAAATTTTAGCTGGCAGACAGAACTAAATTTATGTTGAAATAGATATGACTCATCGTTTTCAGATCTCTTTTCTGGTTGGAAATTCGAGAAAATTGGGGAGACAGAGATAGAAAAGAAGGGGGTAGAGAGAGTGTAAGTATATGTTGTACACGAGAATAAATAAACAAAAGCACGCCAAGAATTCGGAACGTTTTACCATACTGTTTGAGGCTCTGAAAATAAATCGAAAACGTTGAATCTCTAAAACATTTGATTATAATTCCTGTCTGGAATTAAAAAGCTTTAGGATATATTTTCCTATCACAGCTATCTTTTTTCTCAACGTCATGCCGTAAGTAGAAGGGAAATTTGCAGGACATATGAATTATTGTGCTTTACAATTTTATTTCTTTATCATATTAAACATTCTAAGTAATATTTGAAAAAAGTGCTTGCTGCCTTAGGTAACATATTATTTCGGCATTATAACAGGTGGACCAAATATCCCGTATTTGGCGTGTGCAGACATCCCTTCGTGCGTTAAAAAACTGCAAAACTCAACGGGACTTCTCCAAGCTAACTCCCTCCAGTGGAGAAATGGCAAGAGTGCCTGCGCCTTCTTATTTATCACTGGGTTCGGTGAGTGTTTTACTCTCACTGGGGTAAAACAAAGGCCAGTTCTTCACTCTGGGTTAAACGTAAATCAGTCCCGCTGATTTCTGCAAATCCTTTAAAATACCAAGGGGTATCTGTACAGTCAAATATGGGGAAATTAGGTTACCTGGTATTAACTTTCAGAAAAACTAAATGCAAATAAATCAAGGTTATACATCTTACTTTCTTAAAATTCTCAATTCAGGGGTTACGTGCATTGAATTCAAGATTTGTTAATTCATATTACAAACCCCAAACAATTTTTTAGCCCTTGTATTATAGAAATTACATATTACTCAGGAATGTTTCTGTTCTAGTACGTAAAGTGTGTTTCCCATATATCTGAGATGAAACTGGAATACATACGAGCGTATGTAAAGAAATTAAATGCTATAAGACTGCAAGACAGGGTGGAAATGTTTAGAAGGTAAACACACATATTCATATAGTAAATAACCAGTGGAGCGAACAAATAAATAATTAAATAAATAATGTGTTCATTTGTAAAGATTTTGTAGAACTTAACACTCTCAAGGTCTTAGACGCCAATTGTAATTTTCTTGGTTCTGATTTAGATGCATTTACATTTTAATTTCCGGTTAAGTTTTATTTATTTTTTTTTGTTTATTCTATTTATTTTTTCTTATTTATTCCATCACGAAGAACAATGCCATGAATTTAAAATTTCTTAATGTAAAGATATGTAAATATTTGTGTGTATATATATATATATATGTGTGTGTGTGTGTGTGTATGTGTGTATGTGTGTGTGTGTGTGATATGCGAATATAATTTTCAGCTCTAAATTCGGCACATACAAAAAACTGCCATAAAATCACTATGGATTATGCAGTCGTACATAACCAGATGGCAACGTGCCTGGTCCACTCCAAGAGAGATGCCGGTTGGTAGCGAAGGTCACAGTCGCGAGGTGTAGGCGTGGTTTGATAGACACGCTGGCGCGGGACAGTTCACCTTAGTAGTGGAAAACGTAGTATGAGAGTGTGGCGTATGACAACCTTTGTTTCTTTGCTGCCTAATCCCAAATGTGTGCGATTTTTAAACACACATAAAACTTTAAATAGAAGCGTTTGAAAGTTGCGTCATCAAGTTTCGGACAAGTCAAAGTGTAAGCTAATCGACTATTATGTTTGTTTGGTGTCATTTTGAATCGGTCTGTAATGGATCCATACTTATTATCGTTTCAGTTTATTTCAATTATGCTATATAAATTTTATAGCTTTATTCCAGCATATTTTACTCAGATGTTTTGGGAAACATGTAAAATATGACATCTACAATAGAAAATCGAAGCTTTTGCTCCGGTTGATCCGTTACATTGTTCCAATCTGTTTCTGAGTGGATTATTTATAGAATTTTGTGGTTCTTGGAGATTAAAGCATGGTGTTTGGAACATTAAATTACTCTATAGCACATTAACCTTAGGATTCGTTGGACAGAGGAGATTCCACCCACTGGAGTTCACGACTATTTAGGCCATTGTAGGCCCTTTGTAAGTTTCTGACCCTTTGGAGGAAGTGATGAAGGGAAGACTCGAATAGTGACAAGATTCATGAAATGATGCACGCTAACAATGACGGGGCTGTAAGACTTGACGCTTTCACGGCGAATGTTATTCATTATGGCTTCACGGGTGATCAGCCGTGTCAGGTATATAAAATCCAAGCTTTCGACCATTGCACACTCCATGGTCTTCATCATAAAATCCAAGCTTTCGACCATTGCACACTTCATGGTCTTCATCATAAAATCCAAGCTTTCGACCATTGCACACTCCATGGTCTTCATCATAAAATCCAAGCTTTCGACCATTGCACACTTCATGGTCTTCATCATAAAATCCAAGCTTTCGACCATTGCACACTCCATGATCTTCATCATAAAATCCAAGCTTTCGACCATTGCACACTCCATGGTCTTCATCATAAAATCCAAGCTTTCGACCATTGCACACTTCATGGTCTTCATCATAAAATCCAAGCTTTCGACCATTGCACACTCCATGGTCTTCATCATAAAATCCAAGCTTTCGACCGTTGCACACTTCATGGTCTTCATCATAAAATCCAAGCTTTCGACCATTGCACACTCCATGGTCTTCATCATAAAATCCAAGCTTTCGACCATTGCACACTTCATGGTCTTCATCATAAAATCCAAGCTTTCGACCATTGCACACTCCATGGTCTTCATCATAAAATCCAAGCTTTCGACCATTGCACACTTCATGGTCTTCATCAATAATGCAGTCCCTGATGAAGACCATGGAGTGTGCAATGGTCGAAAGCTTGGATTTTATATACCTGACACGGCTGATCACCCGTGAAGCCACAATGAATGACGGGGCTCGTAACGTTTCTAGAATGTAATCGTTTTTGGCGCTGGAACGAGCTAATATTCGTGATCGTGAGCCTGGGTATTCCAAGGCTCTCCCAGAGTCATCAAGCAGCCATCCCCGCACACTTCATTGTCCCGCCGAAACCCACTAATCACCGTAGTCTGACCCTACAAGCCTGAAACAGATGAAGGTAAAACAGAATTATAGGGACAGAACATTGTTGTTAAGAAAGGAACCTTCCCGATATTCGGAGGTGAAAACACGAAATATTTCACAATGTCGGAGTGACCCGATCGACACAAATCAAAACCAAGATTTTTCCAATACTCCGCAGAGCCATCTCGCTCCGTATCCCTGCAGCGAGT